>QLOH01000494.1:0-600000 GCA_026901365.1 Sesbania bispinosa
GCATCTTTAAACTCATTCAGAGACTGTTTGTGATATGCAGGAAGAGGAAATGTATAACGAATTTCAATTCGAGTCAGGTATGAAATTTGACTTTTTGAATGAGTTTAAGGAGGTTAACACTCTTTTATAATGTGTCAAGGTACTTTCTCAAGTATTGGTCACTAGTATAAATGTTCGACGCATCCACAACTAACAGTAGAATCAATATCAAGGACTAAAAAAACTTAAATATTTTATAAGGATGAAATAAAAAAGAAAATTTTCCAGGGATGAAAACCAAAACTCAGATATTTTATAGGGACTAAAAGTTATTTTACCTTAAATTTTCTTTAGCAAATATTAGAACACTCGTTAGTGTGTGACCCCGTAGGTTCACTAAGCCGGTAGTAAATCAAATTAATTTACTAATCAATGTTGGTGTCTAGCTACACTCCTTAACGACCGGATAGTATGAAATAATATTCTTTACTATTCAAGAACCTTTAGAAAAATAATATAATATTTTCTTCCATCTTTATAGCTCCAAGTTAACTCTAGAGTATGGTATTATTTTCAAGCTCTAATAAGTTAACACATTGTGAATAACTTAATATACTCATATATCTTTAATCATCAAATTACCCTGGACAAGGTCTTAATTTTATTGTAGAGCCCAAACTCATTACCAAGAGGATGGATTCCTTCTTGATTAATCATTAATTCTACAAGCATTTAATTATATCTAATATCTATTCAACTAGCACTATAAAGCACTAGGTGTCCAGAATCAAATATAACAAATAACTTATTAATATTACTATGACAATCTCAGATCAAAGGAAACTATTACACTTCTTCATGAGAATTTCATAGTGACAAATTAACAGTAACATATTAACCATTAGGAATTCTCGAGTGGGTCAGTTCAATGATCATATTCATATATGCATCATCTATATATGTGATCTTCCAGAAATCCAAGAATGGTTGCAGGCGACGATCTCCACGGCGGATTGACGGCGGCGAACGACGGCTGGTGGTGGTGTACCTGCAGGGACTCCGATGCTTAAGTCAGCAAAGCGCTCGAGCAGATTTTCAGTATATCAGAATGAAAGCGTCCCTGGCCAGCTACACCACCATGGTATTTATAGTCGTGTTTTGGCGAGAAAATCCATTGGACGGTTGTAACGGATCCCTAAAATTGAGATCACGTGCTTGTTCGAGGTTGGGTACATGCGTCGTGATAATTGTAGTCGTGGAAATTGTAGCCGTGGTGCCTGTTCCGACATATGGATACCGGCTATACATGGAATATGTCATGAAAATAATAAACGGATAAATTTCCCCTGATGGCTTGAATGTGCCGGATGTTTAATGAAATTGACCCGGACGACGTCAGTGTTGAGTCTCAAGATATTATTAAGGAAAGTAATAATGTTTAAGTCTCACAAATCCTAAATTTTAATGGTCAACAAATTTGGTTAAAGGATTACATTTATAAGAACAGTTTCACTTGAAGGTATTGTGTTTAAATGTTTCAGCAACTCTTCTGAAGAGCAACCCTTTGATATATTCCAACTCTCTGAAGTTGAACCGGCTGATACGAGGAAATCTCTGAAGAACAAAGACTTGCTGAAGTCTATTCAACCTTCTAAAGTGTTGTTGTATTAAAAAGAAGACTTTTTGCTGAAGACCTACGTCGTAGCCGTTGAATATAGTTAGAAGGCTTTCTGCTCAAGACTGTAAAGCATCATAAACGTCTTCTGCAAGTTTGATTCAATTAAGGAATGTTACAGAGACCCTTTTTGAAGCATTTCAAATCTTTTACCAGAAAGGGAAACTGCTGTAACCTGGTACCTGCACGTGTCAGAACCTGGTACCTGAACCCTGCATCACACAAAGTCAAAAGCTTTTTGAAGATTGTATCACAACAGTATTAACGACATTTAATGTTATCTCACAATGGTCTTTCTCATCAATCTTGAACGGACTCAAGAAGATATCCTATATAAATTAATGAGAGATTTTCATGAAGATTTTCAATGCGAGAAGACGAAAAAGCATAAAATTTCTTAAGCCAATACTCCGCCAAAATTCCTTTGTAATATTCTGATTATCTGTACTTAGGCTATTATCATTTGTATCCTGAGTTATACTCAGTAAAATCCTTTTGTACTAGATTTGCTTTGTTCAAGTTCCTCAATTGTTGTAAACACGGTAAAGTGTCTGAGAGCCTGAAGAGGCTTGGAGAAACAAAGAATACTTGGTAGTTTAGCCTGGAGAGGCTGTGGATAAAAGAATACTTGTTGCTTAGCCTGGAGAGGCTATGGATAAAAGAATACTTGTTGTTTAGCCTGGAGAGGCTATGTCCAAAGAATACTTGGTGTTTAGCCTGAAAAGGCTGGGGTCAAAGAATACTTGTATCTGATCAGATAGTGGAAAATCCATTGCTTGTTGGCTTTGGGACTGGACGTAGCTCACTGTGTTGGTGGGTGAACTAGGATAAACTCTTGGCTAAGTCTTCTCAACCCTTATCTCTTATTATCTGTTATTTCATCTAACAAGAAGGGTTAAGATATTAGTGAAATAAACTGTTTAAACATTAGCTTTCAAAAATACGTTTCAAAACAGTTTAAGAAATCATTTTTGTTGAACTTGCTGAAAAGTACGTCTTCAGCAAGTACATACTTCAGTTTCAAAAAGTTGCTTATAACTTTTGTGAAAAGGTTTCCAAGAAAATCTGTTTAAACAATTAAAACATTATTCAACCCCCTTTCTAGTGTTTCCTATGGTTTCTACAGTTGGTATCAGAGCTCAATCTCGGGTTGGGCATCTAACAAGTGCTGAGGGAAGAAGATCATGATGGAAACCTCAACAAGATACAGTATTTATATCTATGAAGGAGCATCTGTCACCAGACCTCCTGCATTCAACAAAAAAGATTATTTCCACTAGAGAGAACACATGAAGTTGTTAATAGAAAGCAACAACCTTGATCTCTGGGATATCATTACTGACGGAGACTACATTCCTATGATAAATGGTGTACCCATCCCAAGAGCTGAATGGACCAGTGAGCAAAAATAAAATGTTCAACTCAATGCTCAAGCCAAACTTTACCTGGTGTGGTCCTTGAACAAATCTGATTATGAAAGGATTCAAGGATGCATATCTGCGAAAGATATATGGGATAAGCTGGCGTCATCTATCTATGAAGAGACTGAAGATGATGGCTTCACCTCAGAAGAATCCACCTCAGGAACAGAAGAGGATTCATCTTATGAAGAAAATCTATGCTTAATGGCAAATCAATCATCTTCAGAAGATCCTGATTCTAAGGTAACATCCTTAACTCTTCTAGATGAATATGATGATTTAGTAGATAGTTCCAAGGAACTCTTCAGAAAGTATAAGAAACTTTCAAATGCATATGCTGCAATATGCAATAAAAACAAAAATCTTGAAAAAGAAAATCTTATACTTAAAGAAGAGTTTCAGGAAAAGGAGAATAGTAGTTCCAAAAGACTACTTGAAGAAAAACAGAAACTTCAAGGACAGATTAAGGAACTTACTAATGACCTGACCAACTTTATTGAAGGAACTAATAATCTTAATAGATTATTAGAAACTTAGAAAAAGTTAAAAGATAAAAGAGGCTTAGGTTTCTCTGGAAAACCATCATCTAAATCATCAAATTCGATTTACCTAAAAAGGCTAAGAAAAAGGTGAAGGGAATCAAGCATGTGGTCAGGGTGCAGCGGAATAAATGGATTCCCTCCCTTTTTATGATCGTTAATGCAAAAACACGAATTAAGGCATAAAAGGCATAAACATAATGACATACCTTTCGTGGATTGTAAACGAGGCAATAGCAGCCACGTCTCTAGAGGTGTCCATGCCAACAGCCGAACTAGGAAACCCTCCTCAACTCTGCTAGTAGCGTTTAGAGAGTAAGAGAGATTGCTCATCTGTATTGGGTAATGCATCTTATGCTATATTTATAGAGTGGTGGCTAGGGTTTTACCCCTCACTCTATTAACCCTAACATATATGGGCCTGGCCCATTATGTTATAATTCTAATTAAATTAGAATTATTATCTTTTCCTAGCGGCTTGTTGTATGCGTGTGACCCAATAGGCTTTTAATATTTGGTTATGATATTAAATAAAACCCTTTTATATTTAATATCATAAATAGTGAGCGGCATCTAGCAATGCATCACTACTACCCAAATATTGAGATTGTTAACAACTTTGACGAATCCTATTTTATGATAATAATTTATATGATCTGCCCCTTTGACCAAATATCAAATTGAACACAAGGGCATGTAATGTGTCAACCTTATATAGTTCAATTTATGTTTTCTTGATCCCCAAGTAGACTATACAGAAAATAAACATCTCATGTTTATCATCCTGAGCATGGCCATGCATTTTGTAGTCTAACTTTATCAAGAGGCCTACAGATATAACTCCTATTACATAGGAGGGACAAATCCCATCTAGGTCACTCACATTCCACCACATAATTTATTATATGTCCAAATACCAACTTTATGATCACCTTGTTACATGCAACGTTTGATGATATTTAAAATATATAATTCCTTATGTAGGAATCGTAGTGATTTCAGGTCAAAGGACTTCATACAATATTTATCAATTTAAGAAACGTTCATGACACTTATGTAATAACCATGCAACGTTCTTAAGGTGGGTCAGTCCAGTACATCATTACTCTTAATATGTACCTATGTGAGCACATGATATCTCATATCCATGATCCGTGAGATGTGATCATCAACGAACTCACATACTAGTCTAAATGCATCTTTTGTCCTAAAGATGATACTTGACCAAGGACTATTTTAAGAATAGTTCTTCATAAAATCTCACGATCAAGTCATCTACTTGATTTCTTATGAAGTTTAAGCCTACTATTCTAAGGACATTTATTATATTCTAAAAGAATGAATTGCCTCTATAAAATAACATGATACAAGTGATGGATGTTCAAAACATATATGTCTCTAGTGCATATACTAACAAAAGGTTGATGGGTGTCCTCACTGTGATAAACATAGACTTTTTAAGTCTGAATCTAAACAGGAAGAGGAATTTGTACCTGAAACTGACCCAGGTGGACCCAAGAAATTATGGGTACCAAAAATCTTAATTATTCCTCTTGCAGATGTGCTGAACAAATCAAAGAAGACACCCAGAATGACTACTGAGGGATGGATAAGAGGAACTCTCAATGAGAAGAAAGTTTATGTTCCAAGATCTTTTAACATAAGCTGCTGAAATCTCTCAGTCTCAAGAAGCAATGTTGAGTCTCAGCAAACTGAGTTCAAATTCTTATGTATCCCTGTTGGTAACTGATAGCCGGATAGGTGTAGGATCTAGAATTGAGCAAAAACCACCGATTAGAATTGAAAAACAAGCAATAAAAGGCGCAAAATAGGTGCAGGGCAGCAGCTATTTTGGGCGAGAAAATGAGAGAAAATGAAAGAAAAAGTGGAGAGGAAGAAATAGGAAGGACGCCACTGAAGCAAGAGTCCACTTGCAGCAGATAAGTCCAGTGCCAGACGCCACTAATTCAGGAGAATTAGATAAGTCTCAGTATGGTTTGAGAAACAACCACCAAGCCTCACTCAACTCACAAAGGGAGGAGAAAATTTGGCATAATGCCTTTACTTCAAAATTCAATTGTGTAAATACAAGAGAGGAGGCCCCTTTATATAGGAGAAGGGGAGTGAGGGGGCGGCCACTTACATGAGGGAAGGGGGAGAAAAATAAAAGATGAGTGAAATCCCATCCTAAGTGGGATTTGAACCCATGTCCCTAATGGCTTATGGCTAAGCTAAGCCTTAAGCCAATAAACCCAAAAATAGCGCCCCTTTTAACAAGAAAAAGAAAGATGAGGTAATTTTCTGTCTTAGGTGGGATTAGATCCCATGACCTCCTAAACCTTGTAGCAAGGTATCCTACTAACCAATAAAACCCATACAATTAGCACCCAAGTGGAATGAAATAAAAAGGAAAATACAAAAATAAAAAGAAAATACAAGAGAGTCCTAATTAAGAGTGGTCCATAGGACAGGGGTCCTATCTAGGGTCAAGGTGTCCTTCTGTAGGGTAGTAACCTTTATTTTGTAGGGTAGTGTCCCTTTATTTGTAGGACACTAATTTCTCCAACTCTTCCTTGCTTGAAGTTGGTGCATATCCTCCAATGTAGGTCTTGCAGGTCCAAACTCCTAGCAGAGTGTTATCATTCCCTCCCCCTTGAAAAGGATTTGACCTCAAATCTAAAAATTCAGAAAGAAGCCTTAAGAGTAATGAACTGGGTAGAAGAAGGGGATGGATGACAAAATTTAGGAAGTAAGAAGATACTTCCCTTAGCCCTTGGAGAGTAGAGTTAGAGGTCCACAAGTTGAACATCTTCCTTGAGCCTAGACAACAAGAAGAAGACCCATAAGTATTATTCCAAAGCAAGCAAAGTGAAAGCTCATAACAAAAATACTTGGGGATCATAAAGATTGGCAAAAGAAAAAACATAGGAGATAAACAAGAGGTATTTGAGATAAGGGTTAGAAAACTCCCTTAATGAAGATTGAGCCCTCTTGTCTACGTACTTTGTGGATTTAGATCCTGGATCAAAGACTAATCTTTTGAAGCCCTCCCTTGCAAATAAGAGAAGTAAGTGGTCATGGAGAAGGCTTAGGAAATAAATTCCACATAAGTACAAAATGTGTTTCAATGTGCAACATTCATCAAAATATTCTACACTATGTTCCCAAATAAATGCACAAGTGAAACTATGTGGCATGAATGTTTTGATATTTTTCATTAACATCCCAACATTTTTATTGAACATAACACATGCATCTTGAGTATGATTGTCAAAAGTGTAGTGCATATGTTCATGCCATGAAGTATTCATGCAAGTTTGTTCAAGAGTCATATCCATACTAAAGCACTCACTCAAGTAAGATGACACCTTTTGCATATTATCATATGTGTTTATGAAAGGTGAAATACCAAAAGAACCACAGTGAGTATGCATATCAAGAAGCATATCATCATTTGAATTAGATGTCAAACAAGTTTTTCCATATGTGATAGCTTTATCAGAATTTTTATTCTTTTCACTAACTAGTTCAAGAGCATAATAGACATCTTTATATGACACAATTATTTTAGGACCAAAATGTGTATGCACATTATAGATACAAACCAAAGGCACATGCATATTCAATCCAACTTTGTTATCATTCCTATATGCAATCTAAATTGATCAAAGGAATTGATTAAACATGCCTCTTTAGTAAGTTTCATGGTACTCTTAAACTTAGTTGGTTCTTCTAGACATGCAATAGGTTTCAAAGCATTATCAATATTGTTTACTTCTTTCACACATGCAATGCTTTGAGGCATATAATTGTGCATAGAAAGAGGCGTGTCATGCATAAAGAAAGTTAGTCTAGGAAACTCCCTTTCAATAGCTTGAGTTGTCCTCTTTGCAACAATAGAAGTACTTGCCATCAACTTATTCATGCCTTCACACAAAGGGTTAGCTAACAAAGGATCACAAGATAAAATTAGTTGTTTTCCCAAGTTTTGTTTTTCACTTCTTCTATTTGCACTCTTTCTACCTCTTCTTTTTCTCTCTTAAGCCTTTCTTCTTCTTCTTTTTCTAATTGTTCCTTCTTTTCTAATTTTCTTCTCTCTTCTATCTCAATTAAGGACTTTGAAAAGAATTTTGAAAGCTTATCTTCAATTTCATTAGAAAATTTTTCTAACTTTCTTTCAATTCTATCTTCAAAAGAATCTTTTGTACTTTTCCTATTTTCTCTTCTTCTCTTTTCATGATCTTTTCTTCTAATTTCACTCTCATAATTTCTCCTAAGTTTTCTCTCTTCTTCATACTTTCTTTCTTCATCATATTTTCTAAACTTTCTTTCTTCCTCATACCTCCTCCTATCATGGTTAGAGTTAACATAACTCCTTTCCTTCTTCTTACTATCTTCAAAATGATATCTACTTATTTCTCTTTCCTTCCTTTCTTTTTTATACCTTTCATCATGAGAAGAGTGTCTTCTCACTTCCTTTTCTCTTCTAAATTCTCTCCTATCTTCATCTAGCTCCTTTCTCCACATTCTATATGACATCTTAAATTGATTTTATTTGAAAGCTTTTAAAGGACCTCACCACTCACTAAGTGTTTACACTCAAAGGAATGTTAACACTCGTGTATGTCACTCTTTTTGGGCTTTTTCTATAATGAAAACTCTCTTGCCTCTTCTACTCGGTTGGAGGTTGATTAGAAGTTGCAAAGACCAACGTGAGTCTAAGTCTTAACCCTTACCCAAATAGAAGCGCACTAACAAAGAAAAATACCTACTGGAAGAAGATTGGAAAAATCCTAAGACAAAAACAAAAGAATTGATATGACAAACAAGAAAAGTTGGCACTCAAACAAGCTTATACACAAGAGCAGACAGCAAACAAGACAAGACGGAAGAAATTGCAAAGAGAATTGTTTTTGGTGATTTTTGAAAAAGAGTTGCCAAAATTGTCGTTTTTAAGAAAAACAACAAATACAACTTAATTACGGTATACAGGGAAATGAAAACAGAAAATTACAGTAAAACTGTCACTGTATTGTTGGGATACTTCTTTGTTTTTGTTTTTCTATTTTTTTGAATTTTTTTTTTGAATTTTTTACTCTTTTTGGGTGTCTTTTGACTTTTTCTTCCTTGTTATTGACTTTTGCACCCTTTTTTGCTTTTTACACCTCTTTTTCTATTTTTGGCACGTACGTACCTTTGTATTTTTCTTGCCTTTTCTTTCTTTTTTGTCTTTTTCCCCAACAGAAAATTACAAAAATTTGTACACAATGAAAAGAAAATTAACTGTACCTACTGTAATATTTTTGGAATTTTTTGACAGTAAACTGGTCCAAGTGGCCCAGAAAAGCAAAAATAATCAATAAACTGATTTCTAAAAACTGTGAAAACGTAATGGCAACTTGATTTCAAAAATAGCCAAAAAAATTGCTTAGCACTTCCTTGCTGATTATACAAAACCGGTATGGTCACAAAAACGCGCTTGGTTCAATTTTAAGATTGGAATTAAAATTTGAAGGAAAATCAACAATTAGAATTTGTTGATCTTCTTCCAATACTATGAACCAAAAAAGATCCTATAGGTGAGCGTTTTGCACAATCAAACAGGGAAAGTCCAAGGTAGAGATAGCAGTCAATCCAAATTTGCAATCAGAATGCCAAACAAACAGACATAACAAGAGTAGGAAATTGAACAACACAAGAGCCCAAAAATGCGCATAAAATGGCAAAAATAAGAAGGAAAAATTGCGCAAAAATAAATGGTAAGAAATTAAAGGGGGAAACTGAAATTAAAAGGATGGGGAAGTCAGAAATGTAAATGGCAGAAAGTAGAAGGGGATGGCAGAAAGTAAAAGGATGGGGAGAGCAGAAATGTAAAGGGGGAAGCGAAAATTAAAAGGATGGGGAGGACTGAAAATAAATGACTGAAAGTAAAGGGGGGAAGCGGAAATTAAAAGGATGGGGAGAGCAGAAATGTAAATGGCAGAATGTAAAGGGGAGGGCAGAAATTAAAAGGATGGGGAGAAGCGGAAATTAAATGGCGGAAAATTAAAAGCGGAAAGTAAAGAGATGAATATGGGGGATGAACAATTAATGGTGAAGGGGAGAAATGTAGGTGAACGATCTTTGGAAAAATGAAGACAACAATGCCTCCTCTTACCACACTTCACCACAAACAAGCAGTTATATCAATTAATTTGCAAGAATCACTCAAGAACAAGTATGAGCATTAAAGAGGCATTTAAACAAACACCTAGGGGGTGGGAATTAGCGGCCCAAAACAGCCCCCAACTAGCAAGAATTCAAGCAAATCAATCAAGACAGACAAGTGCTGATAGCAGCAGAAAGGCACCTCGGGCCCGGGAAACAGTCCAAGTCCAAATTACAACTGAAAAGAGGGATGGAATTACACTAAATTGAAGAAAATTCTGCACTAAATAGGTGCAGCAAACCCACGCCAAACAGCCCCATTTTGCTCCAAATTTGCTCAAATTCAACAAGCTCTGATGACCAATTGATAGTCGGATAGGTGTAGGATCTAGAATTGAGCAAAAACCACCGATTAGAATTGAAAAACAAGCAATAAAAGGCGCAAAATAGGTGCAAGGCAGCAACTATTTTGGGCGAGAAAATGAAAGAAAATGAGAGAAAATGAAAGAAAAAGTGGAGAGGAAGAAATGGGAAGGACGCCACTGAAGCAAGAGTCCACTTGCAGCAGATAAGTCCAGTGCCAGACGCCACTAATTCAGGAGAATTAGATAAGTCTCAGTATGGTTTGAGCAACAACCACCAAGCCTCACTCAACTCACAAAGGGAGGAGAAAATTTGGCATAATGCCTTTACTTCAAAATTCAATTGTGTAAATACAAGAGAGGAGGCCCCTTTATATAGGAGAAGGGGAGTGAGGGGGCGGCCACTTACATGAGGGAAGGGGGAGAAAAATAAAAGATGAGTGAAATCCCATCCTAAGTGGGATTTGAACCCATGTCCCTAATGGCTTATGGCTAAGCTAAGCCTTAAGCCAATAAACCCAAAAATAGCGCCCCTTTTAACAAGAAAAAGAAAGATGAGGTAATTTTATGTCTTAGGTGGGATTAGATCCCATGACCTCCTAAACCTTGTAGCAAGGTATCCTACTAACCAATAAAACCCATACAATTAGCACCCAAGTGGAATGAAATAAAAAGGAAAATACAAAAATAAAAAGAAAATACAAGAGAGTCCTAATTAAGGGTGGTCCATAGGACAAGGGTCCTATCTAGGGTCAAGGTGTCCTTCTGTAGGGTAGTAACCTTTATTTTGTAGGGTAGTGTCCCTTTATTTGTAGGACACTAATTTCTCCAACTCTTCCTTGCTTGAAGTTGGTGCATATCCTCCAATGTAGGTCTTGCAGGTCCAAACTCCTAGCAAGTGTTATCAGTAACATTGTTTATTATTGCAATTAGTATACCTGAGACTAAATGGTTTATTTGAAAAATCTTTGAAAAATATGATATGTATGACTCTCTGATAAATGCATGAACTTTCTGAACTGTGTGTGTCTGCTGAATTTTTACCTGCTGAAATACTTGTATCTGCTGAACACTTATACTTTCTGAAATTGTCACTCGATGACGTGGAAACCTGAGACTGTTGGCTTTTCACCTATCCTTTGAAGCTGCATGTTCGCACGACTCCCTATGTCTGCGCAGCCTATAACTGCCATCATTAATGCAATCTGAGTCTATATATACGTCATGGGAAGCTATTCAAAAGTTACTTTCTCTTTGCTTCTGATGAACACATTTTATTCACACTTTGCATAATTAATCTTAGCTTTCTTGGACTCTAATTGTGATTATATCCACTGTTTTAATTGGAATTTACCAAATTGGACTTAATTGGGCTTTAACTAGAAATGTTGCTTAAATTCGGATTTTTAAGCCTACTGACCTACCTGTCTTGTTTTGATGATATTTGTAGCTATAGGTGTCCGATTTGAGTGATTCCAGTGGCATTGGAAAGCTAAGATCCGGGGCTTTAATTTGATATGCTATAAGCCTATATTCCCCTGAGAGACGAGGTGCCGTTTTCAGTTTGAAGTTGACGTTCAGAAGCTGTCTGAAGCTGAGCGGGAACAACAAGTTTCTTAAGTAGTTGCTGAAGTAGTTTTAGTATTTTGGGCCTGAAACCTGTTAGTCTAGGCCCATGTTTACCTCTGCCATTAGATTGATCTTGTGGTTTAGGAGAATAGTATAAATAGAGTCAGTATTGATTCTGTTAGGGCAACTTCACTTTACTCATTATTTTACACGGAGGGAAGTTTTAGAGACGCTTGCTCTCTCTTCTCTCTGGTTTTTCTAGGTTTCGTTCTTCTTCTTCTTCTTCTTCTTCTTCTGCATTTTCGTTTGTTGTTCTTCCTCTCAGGGAAGGTTAATTTTCTTAGGATTGATTCTTGAGTGATTTCCAATCGGATTCTGAGGTTTATTTCTATTCAAATTCGTGTTTCAATTTCTGCAGTAGATTCAATTTCATCTTCTCCTTTATAATTCTGGTTTTGAATCTTGAATTGGATTTGAACGCTTGTTGATGATTCAATTATGTTCTTCACTAAGAATTCTGATTTAGTTTGCTTAATTCTGAACAACCAACTGTTTGCTTAATTCAGGAGGTAAAGGATTAGAAATCTCATAACCAGTACGCTTAGTCTGGTCTCGCAAGTTCGCTTAGTTCTTGAGTGAGATTATTGTTGAATTAATTGACGCTTGTTCAATTAATTCGAATCTATTCTGGAAATTGAGTTCGATGTATTTTTAACCGATGAAGGATCCAATTGTGAATGAACAAGAGAATCAATCTATTTTCTTACATCGTTTTATTCCTTCTTCTTTACTTGCGAAACTCTGTTTCTAAACAAAAATCAAAACTCCCTATTTTCTGTTACGTTTCTGCACTATTAAGAGAGTTTCTGAAATTCTGCATTTCAAGAACCTTCTTAAGTGAACTTGCTGAAGTTCAAACTCTCTGAAGTTCTTTCTGAAAGTTGTCATCTGAAGTTGCTACTGAATTCCTTGAGAGACGACTTTGGGTTATCTAACCCTCACTACACTTAATTCATATTATTTGATTGGGTACGACCTTGATCAAATTTGGCGCCATTGCCGGGGAATTCTATTCAATTTCCGATTACAGTTTTCAATTCTGTTTGCAACTTTCTGAACTTCTGTTTTTGAGTTTTTCTATTCTATTTTGTGTAATCGTTTCTGTTTTGTGTTTGAGTTTAGAGTCAATTTTCATATTGTGTTTTTGTTCAACTAGCATTCAGTTTGTGCAGATTTGAGAGAGGTTCCATAATTCAGTTCTTTGGTAAGAATTCTGTTTACCAATTTTGCTGCTGAAACTGAGTTTGAAAGCCTTGATCTGTAATCTGTGTTTGAGTTTTTTAAGTAGTGTGTTTAGTCATATATTAGTGTTCTAACATCATTGTAATTAATTTAGAATTGATTTGGTAAGAATTGGAGTGAATTGCATATGCTGAGGGTACTTGCTGAACAATTCTATTGACTTTTCTATTGACTTTCTAATATAGAATCTGACTTATTTAGTTAACATAGTTAGAGGTTGAATTTTTGTACCAATTTTGTATCCACATTTCTTTGAATTAATAATGAATATTAGATACCCCAGCTGTTGTTAGATAACTCCAGATTGTGAGATTACACTTTGCACTAGCTTGTTTGACTTGTTGGCTTCAATTGGGCATAACTTGATCTAGGAGTGTCAGAATTTCACATATTTTATATGCCTTTTGGGTAGAAAAAGCTACTTAGAGTGATGCTCCCTGCATGCTAGGAGATGGACAATAAAATAGCCAAAAAAGTTTGTTTTCTATTTTTAAAGGAATTTTTAAGTTTTTATTGGTGTATTTTTCCTTTCTTACCTTAGGTAGTTTCTTGTACTTAGGCTTTGAATTTTGTTTTGAAATTTTTTGTGGTTGTTTCGTATGTTAATATAGTGTTTTCCATGTACCCAGTTTATTGGTTTCTTCTCATTTGATATAGGCTGCCTTTATATGCTAACATGTTGTATGCCTTATTTTGTGCATTCTTGTGTGCATTTGGTGTATGACTAGAGAAAATCCAGGTTCCCTATATCCATTTGATCCAGAAATTATAAGAAATATCATAGGAAAGTTAGGTAACCTAGGATTACATTTGTGCATATTTTTGTTTGTTAGTGAAAGAATCTTGTTGGTCAGTATCTAGTTTGAGTGATTGTGTGAGTCTGTTTCTGTTTATGTTTTGCTTTTATTTTTGTTTCTTCCTTTTCTTTTCATTTTGATTTTACTCATTCTAATTTTATTATTATGGCTGAATTGACTTTGAGAGAACTCATTGAGTGCATGGCTTCACATAATCAAGAATTTAGTTCCAGAAGCAACTCAATGATTTTTCCTATGGGAGTTCATGAGGGGGAGACATCATATGTTGTTGATCATAGACAAGTAGAGAATAGGATGGATGATTTAGCTTCTTTGATCAATCAGTTGGCAGTACCTCAGACACATGTGGAGTGGTGTGGGGTTTGCACATCACCTGAGCATGCCACAGATTCCTGCCCTACTTTGCATGAGTCTGAAAGATTATTTCTCTCCTCAACCTTATGATGTAGATATTTATGGTAATTATGTACCTCCTCAACAACAGTTTTATATGCCTGATCAATTTCATTTTTAGGTTGCTGAGCCAAGCTGGCCATACCAACCCCACCATTGCAGCAGGTTGCACCGTCCATGAGTGAGCCTTCTCTGGAGGAGTTGATAAGGCAAATGGCAACTGAAAATCTGCATTTACAGCAGAAAATAGAAGCAACATTTCAAAATCTAGAAATTCAGATTGGGAAAATGGCCACTACCTTGCATCAATTGCAATCACATGATTCATATGTTATGGATTCAGATTCTATGATTTCAAATCCCATGAGTCCAAATGTTGTGATTTCAGATGCAATGTGTTCAGATTCTATGATTGCAGATGTTATGGATTCACATGCTATGAGTTTAGATCCTATTGAGGACCATTCTATATTGTATCATAATTTGCATGTTGAACCTGTTGTTGATAAAAATTTGTCTGAGTTTGTAGGAGTGCTTGATTTCCCATTCTTGTCTGATTTCAGCAATGGTTACACTTGTGATTCATGTACTGATTCTCTTATGTGTAGTGCATGTGCTGAAATTGACAAGTTTGTTAATACTGGTAGTGATTCTATAGGTCTTAGAGTTGATACAATAGCTGCTGAGTCAACAGAGTCACAATGCACAGGCTTGATTACATTAATTACATATAAATCTGACTTTGTTGATGTACAGGTTGCAGAATCACCTCCTACTACCATGTTTCTCCCATCTGTTGTGCAGCCACCATTATTGGAGAAGCCACTACCTAGCCGCTTTGAGCATGTAGAATTGGAGGATACACATAATGAGAACTCTCTGCTGCAAGTGATAAGGGAGCTCACAAAGCTGCTGAACATTGGCATTCTATATTCTATTTCAGACAGCACTTGGATGAGCCTAATACAGGTGATGCCAAAGGATTCAAGAATTCCCAGGACAGGAGTTGGATGAAGAGGAGTTTCTCTTTTCTCACATTTTCATTGCACTATGTCTCTTGTTTTCTAATTTGATTATTTTTACATTGAGGAAAATGTGTGATTTAAGTGTGGGGGCGGAGATTTGTAGTTTAGGACTTTAGGATTATATTGAACTTAATTATACGGTGGACCCTTTGAGTTTGGGTCCACCATAGACCATTAACTTTTTTTACTATAAAATGTAATTTTAATTTTATAATATGTATTAATAAATATTTTAATATTAAATTTATACTATTTATGGTAAATGTCTATCATGGACCCAAACTCATAGGGTCCACCGTATAATTACCCTTATATTGATTAGGATTTTTAGTAATTGTTAGGATTAAAAAAAATGCTGCTGTTTTACTGTGTTTTTATTGTTTGCTGTTTGCTGAAACTTCTAGCTGTTGCGTAGCTATTCTGTAGCTACTACTTTCTGAAATTGCTGTCTGAAAATTACTGTAGCTGCTGTTGCGTTTTTCTGCTGCTGTTTATAACAGAATTTCAGACAGTACAATTTTCCTTGACAGCGGAATTTATTTTTACAGTAAAAACAGATTTTTGACAGTAGAAAAATACATTTGGCATGTCTTTCAATGGATTTTTAGGATTTGTATTGGTAGCTTGCATTTTCATCATTCTTGGATAATTGGTTTCATGACTTATTTTGTTTGGATTCCTTATAATTTGGTGAATAAGTTGGTTTGATAATTATTGGGTTGAATCTTTTGTGATAGAGTTGTCCTTGGTGAGATTTTGAGCCTTATTGATGGATGGACCATTTTATGCCATTCTCTCTTTTCTTGTGTGACACTCTTGTTTGCTTGTGCTCTATAACTTGGTTTGACTCTTTAATTTGCAACTTTGTTCATATGCATGAATTGAGATGATTGAGGCAATTTTATTGATATTTGAGCTACTAGCCATATTAGCCTACCTTGATGATTTTCCACTTGTTAGCCCCTTTGAGCCTATAGATCACATTTCTTGTTTTTAAAAGCTCATTACAAGCCTTGAAAGTGAAAAACCATGATTGTCCTTGCCTTAGAGGATAAAGGAGTTTTGGAATTGTTTTGGGAATAGGTTCTTGAATAAGTGTGGGGGTGTACTTGAATTTCTTATCCTATCTCCTCATGTGGATATCATATTGTTGACCTTTGGCTAGTTGCAAAAAAAAAAAAGGAAAAAAAATGGAAAAGGAAAGAAAGAAAAAAAAAAGAGAAGAAAGAATAAAGAAAAGTGTTAATAAAAAGAAAAGAAGCAAAGAATAAAGTTTTCTTGAAAAAAAAATGGGTCAAAAGGTAGAAAAGAGGAGTTTAATTGTAATCTTGAGATGTATGCTACTTGCATTTCTTCTTAGATTTATTCCCCATTGCTCCTCTATCCTCTTTGGTTTACAGCTTCTTGTCCTTCATTTTTCCCTACCTTTACCTTGACCCCATTACATCCTTCATGAAGTCCTCTTGATCTTTGCTTGCTTGTGTTTCAATTGTTGTGGATATTAGAGTCTTGTCAAGCCTATGGTAGTGTTTGCTTATATGAGTGCTTTGAGTGTATATACACAAGCCTAAACACTTGAGAGTTAGAGAGTTTGTCCTGTGAGGATTCTATCATTCTTGATTCACCCCTTTGATTTGATCTACCCTATTGTTTGCTAAATTATTTGGAATTGCGTTCATATATTTCTTGACTCCATGATTCCGTGGATGTTGTATTTTGCCTACTCTTATGAATTCCTTGGATCTCTTGATAATTATTCTATCTGTATTTGCATCTTGCTCCTAATTAATCTTTGGTTTCATAAGGTGTTTTGCCCGGAGTGCAAAGGGCAAGTGTGGGGGAATTTGATGAACACATTTTTATTCACACTTTGCATAATTAATCTTAGCTTTCTTGGACTCTAATTGTGATTATATCCACTGTTTTAATTGGAATTTACCAAATTGGACTTAATTGGGCTTTAACTAGAAATGTTGTTTAAATTCGGATTTTTAAGCCTACTGACCTACCTGTCTTGTTTTGATGATATCTGGCGCTGTAGGTGTCTGATTTGAGTGATTCCAGTGGAATTGGAAAGCTAAGATCCGGGGCTTTAATTTGATATGCTATATGCCTATATTCCACTGAGATACGAGGTGCAGTTTTCAGTTTGAAGTTGACGTTCAGAAATTGTCTGAAGCTGAGCGGGAACAACAAGTTTCTTAACTAGTTGCTGAAGTAGTTTTAGTATTTTGGGCCTGAAACCTGTTAGTCTAGGCCCATATTTACCTCTGCCATTAGATTGATCTTGTTGTTTAGGAGAATAGTCTAAATAGAGTCAGGATTGATTCTGTTAGGGCAACTTTCACTTTACTCATTATTTTACACGGAGGGAAGTTTTAGAGATGCTTCCTCTCTCTTCTCTCTGGTTTTTCTAGGTTTCGTTCTTCTTCTTCTTCTTCTTCTGCATTTTCGTTTGTTGTTCTTCCTCTCATGGAAGGTTAATTTTCTTAGGATTGATTCTTGAGTGATTTCCAATCGGATTCTGAGGTTTATTTCTATTCAAATTCGTGTTTCAATTTCTGCAGTAGATTCAATTTCATCTTCTCCTTTATAATCCTGGTTTTGAATCTTGAATTAGATTTGAACGCTTGTTGATGATTCAATTCTATTCTTCACAAAGAATTCTGATTTAGTTTGCTTAATTCTGAACAACCAACTGTTTGCTTAATTCAGGAGGTAAAGGATTAGAAATCTCATAACCAGTACGCTTAGTCTGGTCTCGCAAGTTTGCTTAGTTCTTGAGTGAGATTATTGTTGAATTAATTGACGCTTGTTCAATTAATTCGAATCTATTTGGAAATTGAGTTCGATGTATTTTTAACCGATGAAGGATCCAATTGTGAATGAACAAGAGAATCAATCTATTTTCTTACATCGTTTTATTCCTTCTTCTTTACTTGCGAAACTCTGTTTCTAAACAAAAATCAAAACCCCCTATTTTCTGTTACGTTTCTGCACTATTAAGAGAGTTTCTGAAATTCTGCATTTCAAGAACCTTCTTAAGTGAACTTGCTGAAGTTCAACTTGCTAAAGTGAACTTGCTGAAGTTCAAACTCTCTGAAGTTCTTTTTGAAAGCTGTCATCTGAAGTTGCTACTGAATTCCTTGAGAGACGACTTTGAGTTATCTAACCCTCACTACACTTAATTCATATTATTTGATTGGGTACGACCTCGATCAGCTTCCCTCTGCTGTCAAGTTTTTATGCATCCCTTGAGCTTTCAGAGTCTCTCAAAGTTAACCTAATTTCTTGAAGCTTCTCTCTGCTACTACAATGGCATCCAAGAAGTCAGGTTCTGTTTCATCCAAAGCTGGTGGGAAGATTGTCCCATCCAAGTGCGTCAACTTCGAAAACCTTTCTGAAAATGGTTTTGACCTCTCTGAATACTTCAAGAGTGCTGGATGGTTGTCGTTCTTTGATGTAATCAACTGTGGTTGGCATGAGGCCAGTGTTTACGAGTTCTGGAGGACCGCAAGAGAAGTTGAAGGAAATAGAATAGTCTACTTAAAGGCTCAAGTGATGGGTCAAGAGATTTCTGTTAACAACACTGTTCTGGAGCAAGTGACTGGAGTGAAGGCTAAAGGTGCTATTTACGTACCAGAATGGTAGATTAAAAATGGAGGAATCGGAAAATTCAATCAGTTGTTGTATGGATCAGATGGTCCATCCCACACGAAGGGCACTGGGATGATGGATATTCCCAGACTGTTGTTTACAATTTTGGGGTGCTGCATTGTCCCCAAAGGAGGAGGCAAGGATCATGTCTCTGAGTTAGAAAGATTCTGTGTCATTCATCTTCTGCAGAAGAAGAAGATCAACCTGCCATGGGTCATTCTGTATGGCATGACTAAAAGGGCAAGAGATTCAGCTGCAAACATGCCCCACAATACCTTGATTATGAAGATTCTGATGCATCACAAGGTACCTGTTGAGAGTATGTTTGACCATAAACCCCCCACTTTCTTCAATTCAACCACTGTTAAGGAAATGGGGATTGATTTGAAGAAACCTGAACAAAAGAGGAAGAAGGAACTTGCTAAAAAATTCCAAAAGTCTGTGTTGGAAATTCTTGAAGATGAGCTGCAGGGAGATACCAGAAAAGAGGAGTTCAAACCTGCTGAGGCTACTCCTGAGAAGAAGATTGTAAAAAGAAAAAGATCCAAGATTTCTCAGAAGATCCTTACCCTTGCTGATCTTGAAAGGGTAAGAGAGGTAGAGGCATCTTATCAAAGAGCTACTTCATATGAAAAAGTAGTTGAAGCAACAACACTAAAGGACCCTGAACCTGTTCAAAAGGTTCACAATGAACCTCCTGAAATTGTGGGTCAGGCTACTGAAGTTCCTGCTGAAGTAACTAAGCCTACCATAACTCCCAAGGGACAGGTTGTGATGAATGAAGCTCATAGTGGAAACTCTTCAGAACCACTCTGTGTCAAGCCTCTAGCCTCTATGCATCCAGATCCAGAAATCCAAAAGGTAGTGGAAATTGTTATTGCTATTGATGAAGAAGAAGCTAGAAGAAGAAAGGAACGAGAAGACAATGATAGAGCCCTGGTTGAAGCGATTCAGAAATCCATGTTAGAGGATGAGCAACTAGAGAAAACCTCTGTAACAAAAAGAAAGAGACCTTCAAAGGCAGCAAGGTCTAAGCACAGGAGGTTGCTATCACATGTTAGAGAAGAAGTTCTTGCTCCTGCTCAAATGATTACTAGGAGCAAATCGATCCCAAAGGATGATACTAAGATCTTTCAAGAAGCTTTGAAGCAAGTCAGAACGCAGTCTGTGTTGGACTTGTAGAAAGAAAGAATTTTCAAGACAAAAGTCAAACCTGCTACCCCATTTGTCCTCTATGATCTGACAAAGACAAAGTTATCCCAGAAGAAGATCCATGAAGCTGCCCTGAAGCCTTTGCCTGTACAAGAACCATACAAGAAAACCAAGGTACTTTTTGATAACCTTGATCCCGCTGACTTGGAGGATGATGTAAGTCCTACCAAGGTCCCAGTAAAGGTGGTAGAAGTTGCTAACATTGTTATTGCTGATGAGGAAGTTATTCAACCAAGTGCTGATAAGGTTGAAAAGGTTGCACCTGCTGACAACACCATAGGTGAACCTACTGAAAATATAGTTGTTGAAGTACCAAGTGCTGATAAGGTTGTTTCACCTGCTGATAGTGAAAAGGTTGCAGAACCTCAGACTGTTGATGCCATGGAGATTGATCAAAATGTTGTTGTGGTGGAACCCATCTCTGTTATTCCACTGAGGACTGAACCTGCTAAGGTTAATGATCCACCATCACCAAGTCCTCAACCTCCATCATCATTCAATATTGATCTCACTGATGAAAGAATGTCTTCACAACTGTCTCTGGTACCTACTTTATCCAGTTCCATTGATTGGAATACTAAAGGAAGTTATGTCAGGAAAGAAAATGGAGATTTTGTCTTTGAAGGAAACCTGACTGCTAGGGAGAAGCTGTGAAAGCCAAAAACCAGAAATCTTTCAAGAATACCTACTGGTGATCCTTTGGCTCCAATCAACAGCTTTGAGGATCTGTTAAAAGCTGCATAATTTCCACATAAATTCTACACCACTCCCTACAACCAGAGGCATAGAGTTCCAAAGTTCCCCAACCTGTATGAAGAACTTTTGTACTTCAGGAACACTCCTCCTCTGCTTAAACATTCTGGATTACATGTGGATTCTCTTGATGATGCAAGGGAAAGGAGACGTGTTGCTCAGAAGGATTCTGGTGGTAATATGATGTCTGATCAGCTTGAGAGGATAAGACAAGGATTGCAACCACCCAAGCATCACTGGAAGAAAATTGATGTCTGTTCTCCTGAACAAATGAAGATACCTGCTGAAGAATGGATTCTTATCAGGCATCTACACTTGGAGACTGAATTATATGAAAGTTACATTGCTACCTCAGCTAGGTGTGTAACCTTCAAGCCTCCTAAGCCTCTCACTGTGAAGCCTTCTACGTCTATCTACTGGCAACCAGATAAAATTGTTCCTAAACTGCCCTTTGCTGAAGGAGTTCATGACAAGAATAAATCACCAAAGTTTTACTCTGCATACTTAGAAGATCCTGAACCCATGACTGCTGAAGAATGGGAAAGATTTCCTGAAGTTGCTTAAGCTTATGGTGGCTTCGACCATTCCTACAGAGATTGGTTATGGAAGTCTTACTGGCATGAAATGGAGAAGGAAGGGTCTTGCTCTGGTACTCGCTATGACTTCTGATTCTGTCACCAAAAGTACTCTTTATATTCAAGAGTTCAAGACTTGGTTCCCTGGCACATTTTCGGGTTCAAGACATGAGCTTTATGAATATTGTACTGAAGACTGGGCTACAGTAGTGTATTCTCCTACTATCTTCACTCATCATGTAGTCAATCCTGCTGCATATGGGTTCTTTGTTGGGTTTGGAAGGAAGGAATTTACTTGGAAGCACATTACTTTTGTCTTCATGGAAGCTAACCTTACACAAGCCCTGGAGATTCAAGAAAGAGAAATTCAGAGGTTAAGAAGCAAGAACCTGAGACTCCAATCCTTGATGAGGATCTGTACTCATATATGTACTGCGAGTACAGATCCTCTCCATTTATTGGAGAAATGGACATCTTCATTTCTTTTCTTCTGTTGTTGACACATGTAATGATGAATATCTAATGGTTCATATTTAATTGACATTATTAATTTAATCTAAAAAAAAAAAGAAAGAATCACATGATGTAAGAAACAAAATGAAAACGTGGATGAATAATAATGAATTTTGTAAATCTCATTGTTTAAACTAAATGAAAAAAAAGTAGAAAAACTAATTGTTGTGACCGTGACCTAACTCTTGAGCAGCTTGTGCATTTTCTAAATCATAAGAGTTGAATCACCTTCCCCATCACTCGCACGTATAAAAATTTAATGAGAAGAAAATTATTAAAAATAGTATTATATTTCTTATATATAGGACAAATTTTTTTTTATTTTTGTTTCTTATATATAGGACCGAAGGTAGTAGTACATTATTTTTCTTTTCAAAAGATGCATTTACAAAAATCTGAAACAACTCGACGTTTTGATATATAGTATACAAAAATCACACGAGCATTTTTAATAGTTTTTTTTCATTAAATTTTCATACCTGCTAGTGATTTAAGTGAAGCAGGGGACGGTGATTCAACTCTATGATTTAGAAAATGCACAAGGTTGCTCAAGAGTTAGGTCACGACAATTAGGGATGACAATTGAGCTCAAACCTTATAGGTACCCGCAATGGGCAGGGTAAAAACCCACAAAACGGGTATGAGCGCGGGTACGAACAATATCCCACATTTTTTAAACGAGGATAGGCGCGAGTACGAGTACTATAATGCCCAGGCCACCTCATTCCCGCACTCACATATATATATATATATTAAGTTATTTAATAAATAATATCATATATAATTATATATATAGTAATTTTATTAAAATATCTAATATATTTATACAATACTAAAAATTGATATATATATATATATATATAAAATTTTACAGATTAAAAATATATTTTTAAAACTCCTGTTTTTTACTTTATAATATATGACTAGTTAGTGTTAATAAATTTTTTTGCACATCACGAAGAATGCTAACACGTGATATCCAAGTTTA
Source organism: Sesbania bispinosa (assembly GCA_026901365.1). Lineage (NCBI taxonomy): Eukaryota > Viridiplantae > Streptophyta > Magnoliopsida > Fabales > Fabaceae > Sesbania > Sesbania bispinosa. The sequence continues at coordinate 22,929 of QLOH01000494.1, forward strand.
TAAAATAGTGTAATGTGAAAGTATATTGTAATATTTAATAAAAATGTTGAACAATCATGTGTTGTGTTTTAGAATATTAACGTATGGTGTTTCGATTTGATTAAATTGTTATGTTATTGATATTTAATAAATATGTTTAGATGATTTTAGAGTAATTTTTCAATTGAGTTATAATTTTTTTAATTAATATTTCTTTTAATGAGTTATTAATTTTTCACTTAACAAATTGCGTGTAACGAGCGCGTGTATGACATATAGGTGCCCAACGGGTACGAAGATAGACATTAAAGTTGTTGCCCACGCAGGTATGGACATGGTTACGGGTTTTTTTAAAAGTGCGGGTATGAAGACGAACACTATGATACCTTACCCAAAGAGTACCCATTGCCATCCCAACGGTAATTGATTTTTCTCCTTTTTTTTCATTTAGTTCAAACAATGAGATTTACAAAATTCATGATTATTCACCTTTTTTGTTCAGGCATGAAACGTTGTCATTCTGTTTCTTACATCATGTGATTCTTTTTTTATTTTTAATTTAAATAATATCAATTAAATGTGAACCATTAATATTCATCATTACATGTGTCAACGGCAGATGAAAAGAAATGGAAATGTGCATTTCTTCAACAAATGGAGAGGATATGTATTCGATCCGGACTCATTAGCGTTGCTTCTTTTTTCAATGCTTGATCCTTTGCCACTTCTGTTTCACATAGCTCGTGTAAGCCTGCTACAAGGTTTGACTTTATTTCCTTCTTTTTTTATTTTTGTAATTTTAATAAAATAAAACAAAATAGATTAGAGAAGAAACAAAATAATTAAAAAGAATAGGATAAAATTTGATACTAAAATAAAAATACCTAAAACGATGCAAAGTATTTAATGAAAATTTAAGATTCAAGACTTTATTATTTTTTGGTTTTTTTTCAAATGCCCAGAAAAAAATTGAGTGTTCACATTAAATATAAAAAAGTTTTATTTTAATATAACCGGAAATTAACAGAACCTGTTCAGTCGCACACATATATACAACAAGCCCACCAGGAATGTTAGAAAACCTAATCAGATCATTAGAATAATAACATAATGGGCCAAACTCATAATAGTTAGTATAAAATAATAACATAATGTAAAAAAAAATAACAAAATTGGGTAAAAGAGTGATGGTTAAACCAAACCCTAACTACCACTCTATATATATCGCATAAGATGCACAACCATAAATATATGAGAAGTCGTCTTCTTCTCTCCAAGCACTACTAGCATAATTAAGGGGGAACAATTGGATTCCCTTCACAAAGTGCGTATAAAATTTCATCCATAATATCAGTCTCTTCATCTAAGAGAGAACCGAAAATGGAGAATCCAAGTTTGGAAATGGTTGTTCGCTCAACTTCAGTAAGCCGTTATCACTCTGTAACAGTTTCTCATAGTGTTTGCTAAGAACTCCAGGAGGAAATTCTAGGTAGTGCCTCCTGTCCAGTATATATAAATATATATTATTAGATGACATTTCATCAACCATTAGCATTCACATAGCTTAATGCATGCATTTATGTTGTGCAAGAAAGGGAAAGAATTATTTTGATAAATGAAGAACTTAAATGCAATACCGGTATGTCAAAGCATGGCCTTCGGTGAAGTCTCCTGATAACAACCATGTAGTGTGTTTTCGTGGCATTGGATCATTCTCTTGATAGAACACTGGTTCCTTTTCTAACTGAGAAATGAAAGAAAAAAAATAAAAATCAATGTCAAATGCATGTAATTGTTCTAATCAAAAGGAAAAATCATGAAATTCATAAGAAATATTCTACCTCAATTTCAAGAATCCCGGGTTTGTTTTCCTCAACAATGGCTCTCATGGACAAAATGTTTTCCTCAACATTCCTATTTCATGTCTTTTTTAATTCAAATGTAAATTTTTACCATTATTATTTAATAATAATATATATCACTTACTGATATATAATAATCAATTAATAATTATAAAAATAAACTAACTAATTTTAAAATTTGAATATGACAATTGATTGGTATCTAAAAATTTAAACTATATAAATAGATATTATAATTCTAAAATTATTGAAATATAACTAGTTCAATAGTGTAATTGGAATAATTAATTTTTATGAATTAATGATCCAAATTCCAAATAACTATTCTTTAAATGGCCTCAAATTAAATTCCAACACAAACTAATTATAGTTTAATATATGTTGAATTCAAATTCAAATTATATATATTTTTCAAATTAATTACACCATAATATTAAGTATCAAATTTAAATTATTTAGTTTAAATCCAACACATATACTTTATATTTTAATATATTTAGTTTTATTAAAAAATATATGTCGCCTGGTTATTACATAAGATAAAATATGACTATTAGTATATGGATCTTACGTTGAATTCTCCAATCTTGAGGAGTGTAGCGGGAAAATGCACAACCGTGAAATTCTTTGTCTCCTCCTTCAATACTCTTTCTTTGGCATTCCACAGGTCCTCTATTTCTTTCATTGCGGAAGGTGTCTTTTCGAGTTTCAATCCGATTGGTGGAGGAAGGTGAATGTAGTTTTCCAACTTGGCATGGCAAAAATAATGCTAAAAAATAAAAAAACACCAAATAAAAGTTAAAAAGTTCATGCATATATCACACCGACTGAAAAATATGGAAAATATGTGTTTGGGTGTGATAGGTATATGGAGGAGAGAAATAGAAAAGATAAATAGATAGAGAGAGAAACTAAAAAAATGTGATTGATAGAAAATATTTCATATTTATTTCTTTTCTACCAAACAACTTAATTTGTTCTCTATTTCTCACCTATTTTCCTTTACCACATTTATCTCTTTCCTATTTCTCTCTACCTTATTTCTCTCCATACTACCAAACACGGTGTAAGTGATCGAAAATGTGAGAAGGAGGACTGTTAAAAAAAATGTGATTGATAGAAAATATATAATTGAAAACATAGTCGGTCATTAAAGTAGAAAATTAATTAGTTGAACAAAACCAATAATCGAACAAAAGAGACAAACCTTTCCTCCTCGCATTTTGTACATATATGGAACTTGTGCCATGAACATTTAGAGGTTCTTGATAGGAATCTGAAGCACTTTGAGCCCTTGTCTCTATTAGTGACGAAATCTTCCTCCATTGGAGCTAAGGTACGTAGTCTCTATTGTTTATTTAATAACAAAGAAGACATGAGTGTTTGTTTACCAACGAGAGAATAGAAGATGGGTGAGGATCAACTTACTTCTAGAAGGTAAAGTTACTCCGCTTAATAACTTCTTATAAACAATAAATTTTATCAATCCAACAGTTATATTAACAGTTTTTATTAAATAGATCAAACCTACAAAATTTCATAAAATTTATAAATCATTTGATATTTCATCAAATCACTTCAATTGAACGTGCAATATACTTTTTAAAATATAAGTAAATGTTTACTCTAAAATTGCATATCTATGAATATCCAATTAATCTAAAATTTGGTACACATAATCATCATATTAATATCAAATTAATCAATGTTAGATTTGTTAAATTCAATGTTTATAAGAAGTTATTAAGCGGAGTAACTTTGTCAGAGTTACTCCTGGAGTAGGTTGATCCCCACCCATAAAAGATATAATCACAAAATAAAGTTATTTATCAAATGTGAATTAGTTACAAAATTTATCTTATCTTTTTTTAATCAATTCGAACTAATTTTTTAAACTTAAATTTAATTTCAATGCTCGTTTAATTCCAATTTTACTTTACATTCTTTCAATAAATTCCAAAAAAAAAAAAAATGAAACTTCATAATCCGAAAAAATAGAAATATGAAAATCCAGAAAAAATAAGATAAATAAAAATCAATAATAAATTTAAAGATAAAAAATAAAAAAAGAGAGAAAATGAAAAAAATACAAAATTTAGTTAAATATTTAGTTCACATTGGGAGAGGATGGAAAATAAAGCTAATTTCCTTATATAACTCTTTATTTTATAACACATGGTTGTATTAACATGAGTGTAGGGATATTTAAGGCATTTTAATTATTTAATTTAAACTCTCCCCTTCCCTCCAAATCTCCCATTATTGGAGGGAAGCAAAAATCGTTTTTCCAGCGATTTTGGCACACTCCTCTTCCCTCCTAAAAATGGAATCCGACATAAAAACTCATTTAAAATCCCTTCCCTTCCCTCCAACCAAACATAGGCTAAAAAGAGAAGTGGAGGGAAAATTTTGTAAAATACTCAAACTCCAAAAACAAATAGAAACCGACTTCCAATAAACCCTTTCTTTCCCTCTTTTTCTCTCCAAAAAATCAACTCACAAATATTTCATAAGTAAAAATGAGAGAAGATGGACTCTTAAAAAAATGTGATTGATAGAAAATATTTCATCTCTATTTCTTTCCTACCAAATAACTTAATTTCTTTTATATTTCTCATCGATTTCTCTTTACCCTCATTTTTCTTTTCCCTATTTCTCTCCACACTACCAATCACAGTGTAAATGATCGAAATGTGAGAAGGATGACTGTTAAAAAAAATGTGTTTGATAGAAAATATATAATTGAAAACATAGTCGGTCATTAAAGAAGAAATTAATTAGTTGAACAAAACCAATAATCGAACAAAAGAGACAAACCTTTCCTCCCGCATTTTGTACATATATGGAACTTGTGCCATGAAAATTTAGAGGTTCTTGATAGGAATCTGAAGCACTCTGAACCTTGTCTCTATTAGGAACGAAATGGAAAGGAACGAAATCTTCCTCCATTGGAGCTGCGGTACGTAGTTTTGTTTCTTTCTATTGTTTATGTAATAAAAGAAGACATGAGTGTTTGTTTACCAACGAGAGAATAGAAGATATTTATAATCACAAAATAGTATTATTTATCAAATGTGAATTAGTTACAAAATTTATCTTTTTTTTTAATAAATAACTGTAATAATTATCTTTATTTTACATAATGGCACAAACTTATCCTTATTTTGATCAATCCGAACTAATTTTCAAACTTAATTTTAATTTCAATGCTCGTTTAATTCCAATTTTACTTTACATCCTTTCAATAAATTCCGAAAAATAAAAAAATGAAACTTCATAATCCAAAAACATAGATATCTGAAAATTCAAAAAAAAAAAGATAAACTGAAAATCAATAATAAATTTAAAGATAAAAAAACAGAAAATGAAAAAAATACAAAATTTATAGATAAAAGTGAGAGTTTCAGATGAGATAGAAGAAGTGAGATAGGTTGCTATGATCATGAAAAAAAAAAATAGGCGGTGGTTTTTAGACAAGTGAGATAAGGTTGCTATACACAATTACACACATAGAAAAAGGAAAATAGAACGACGCATAACCATAGGAAGAGAAACCAACCGGAACCACCCAAGCCAACCACCGCTGCCATGCCGCCGCAAACCCAGCCACCATCGCCGCCCTAGCAGTCCCCTTTCCCACGAAGATCCTCCTCCGCGCAGCACCGCATTCTTACTGCTGCCGTTCCTTTGCCGTACAGCCCCTTCTCCCCGCGAGCTCCGCCGCCCCACCTCTCGCCCCCGTCCGATCGTTTCTTTCTATTTTTTTTGGTTGATTATTTTTATTTCATTTGATTTTTATTTACTGGGTTTTAAATTTTGTGAATATTGGTGGTGATGTGTAATTTTTTTATGAAGAAGACTGAGAGTGTGTTTGGTAAAACTAGCTGAAAAGCTAGCTGAAAGCTTAAAGGTAGGTGAAAGTTGAAAAACTCGCTGAAAGCTTAAAGCTCGCTGAAAGTGTTTGGTAAAACTAGTTGAAAATGATAAAATGACATTTAAGTACAACTATTAATTATTAAATAATTATAAGTGGGGGTGGTTGATGGTTAAACTTGTAATTAATTTTCAGCTGGTAACTAAAAATATGAGCTTTTTTAAAAAAACTACCCCAAGTAGCTTTTAAGAAAAGCTTGTAGCTACCAAAAAAGCTACCTTCCCAAACACTGCTGAAATGATTTCAGCTATTATTTTCAACTTTCAGCTAGATGAAATGACAAACCAAACACACTCTGAGTCTGTTTGGTAAAGCCAATAAGCTAGCTAATAGCTTATAAAATAGTTTGACCAACACAAAAGTGTTTGATAAGGTATCTCAAAGTAGCTTATTTTAGGAGCTAGCTTATAAGTTACAAGCTACTTTACCTGGCTTCTAACTTGTAGCTTGTAACTTATTTAATTTTCTTCCATTACTATCCCCTATATTTTAATACATTTTCCTTATTATTCTTAATTTATTTTTACATATTATTATTTATTTTCAATTTTACTGATAAAATTTTTAATTTTTTATTTATTATTACCTATATAATAGGTAATTTAAAAAATTACGAATTAATTATATTTTTATCTTCTTTTCACTATTTTAAGAAATTATTTTATATTATTTATTTTATCAATTTCATTATTTATTTTAATTTATAATTAAATATTTTATCATTAAAAGGTTTAATAAGAAAATAATTATTTAAAAAAAATATAAAATTTTAATTACATAATAATATTTTTTTCTAAAAAATACAAATAAAATTTATCTAGTTATGTCATTTTACATTTACCAACTAGCTTATTAGCTAGTTCTACAAAACAATTCTAATTCAATAAGCTGGCTTATCAGCTCGAAGCTTATAAGCTAAGAGCTTATCAGCTAGAAGCTAACTTATTAGTTACCAGCTAACTTATCAGCTATCAGCTAGTTTATCTGCTAGTTTTGTCAAACACACTCCTAGTCAAACCATCAATCACTAGGTTGTCAGTTAGTTGGTACGGTGGTGATATTTAATGACCTTATATTTGTCACTTGAGATTTATTTAGTGGATATTTGTGTGTTAGATTGAATTTTGAATTTGTAAATATTGTTTAATTCAATTGGTCTATCATGATTTAACTAGGCTTAAATATTATTTTGGTCCCTACATTTTTTTTATGTTTTTTGTTTTAGTTCCTGCCAATTTTTTTTTTAAATTTAGTCCCCACTTTTTCAAATGTATGTTATTTTAGTCCCTGCCAACTTTTTCGTGTTTTGGTTTTAGTCCTTGCCAACTTTTTTTTAAAATTTAGTCCCTACCTTTTCAAATGTATGTTATTTTTAGTTCCTGGCACTTTTGGTTTTAGTCCCTGCCAACTTTTCGTATTTTTTGTTTTAGTCCCTGCCTACTTTTTATGTTTTTTACTTTAGTCCCTGCCAACTTTTTTTTAAAATTTAGTCGAGTAAATCGTCAATTTGGTCCCTAAAAGTGGTGCTCACTGTCAAGTTAGTCCCTGAATTGGCAGAAACTAAAAATTAGTATCTGAAACTGTATTTCGTCCATCAAAGTAGTCCCTCTATTAACAGAAGTATAATTTAGTCCTTGTAAGTTGATACTTACGGTCATTTTAATCCTTCAAATTTTAGTATGTAAATTCAAATAAATCCCTAAAACTAACAAACGACTATCAAAATAGTCCCTGAAAGATTTGTTTTTGTTAATAAAGGGACTGTTTTGACGGACGAAATACAGTTTCAGGGACTAATTTTTAGTTTATGCCAATTCAGGGATTAACTTGACAACGAGCAACACTTTCAGGGACCAAATTGACGATTTACTTAATTTAGTCCCTGCCAAAAACACAAAAAGTTGGCAAGGACTAAATAAAAAATTGACAGGGACTGAATAACATACATTTGAAAAAGTGGGGACTAAATTTTAAAAAAAAAAATTGGCAGGGACTAAAACCAAAAACACGAAAAAATGTAGGGACCAAAATGATATTTAAGCCTTGTAACTATTTGTTATTGTAGATATTTGTGATTTAAATTTTCTTTAATTCTCGAAATAGCTATTTGATTCAAATCTTACTCTACTTGGAAATATTTGTTAATTTTATATTTCTTTGTGAATAAATAATAATTCAAATTCTGATTTTTAACAATAAGAATATTTTATTCTAATTCTATACAATGATCAGATTGGTTAATTGAACTGTGGATACTAGCTTTAACTTTATCTAGATCGTAAGGGTTTATTGACCAACATGTTGTTGACTTGAACCATTTACAAAATAGGATAAAGTAAAATATTTCTTTTCAAAATTAATTTTTTTTCAAAATAAAAATAATAAAATTAGTAAAAATAAATTTCTGCAACGACCAATGAGATTAATTGAACAGTGGATGCAGACTTTAATATTATTAGGATCGTAAGGATTTATTGAGCATACTGTGTGTTGATTTGAACCCCGTGCAAATATAAATTTTATGTAAGTTAAACTATGTATTTAAAAGAATAATTCAATAGGTATTATAATAATTATTGTATATACATTTAATGAAAAACTCAAGTGAATTATACAATATACTAGAAATATCACCCGTGAGTTGCATGGTTTATTTAGAATTGATAATTATAATGTTATATGAGTAAATTTTAAATAATACGCATATATATATATATAATGTATTAATTAATTATTTTCTGTGTCATATGTTGAGTATCCTATATTCGTACAATTTGTGTTTTCATTTTTCAATCATATATTGTGAAAGATTCATCATCATTAGTGGACATCCTCCTAAAAAATATCAGTAATATGTAAGTTTATAAAAGTAATTTTTTATACATGATTTTGTCAGACTATTTTTTTACCTCAATTATAAAAGTTTGAGTATGAGTGTTCTTTATATATACACAGAGTAATAAGGAAATGAAAGGACATGATGAAAGGTGTAATGTTGTAAGTGACCATGTTTGTTTTAGTAGGTTAATAAATAACATTTAAATATGCTAAATTATTTTTAATTATTTGTGTTATCTAATAAATATTTTAAAAAATGAGCATAGTTTAATAGTCGTCCAATATATATGAAATAATTGTAATTATGTATAGATAGGTGGTTATATACACACACTTACATATTGCATAAATATAAGTCTTATGAATATGAAAGAAAATAATCCTCCTCCTCCTCCTCCTCCTCCTCCTCCTCATCATCATCATCATCATCATCATCATCATCATCATCATCATCATCCTCCTCCTCCTCCTCCTCGTCATCGTCGTCGTCTCTTTAATGTAATATGTTAACTCCTCCTCCTCCTCCTCCTCCTCCTCCTCATCATCATCATCATCATCATCATCATCATCATCATCATCATCATCATCATCTTTTAATGTAATATGTTATTAACAAAAATAAATTACTATAATCTTTATTCCATACAATTTAAAAAGGATTTTTTTTGTACGATGAGGCATTAAAGACCTTTTCAGCTTATGTTTTTCTTGTTATTTTATCTATTCAATATATAAAGCAAGATAAAAATGGTTTGAATTGTCTTCGTCACATTTAATTTTGTGATGAAGTGTCTTTTGCCATTATTTGTGAATATAGTTATTAATAATCAATATAAATGTCCTTATACATAAAATTTAAATATTAAAATTACTTAAACAATTATTATTATATTATTATTATTATTATTATTATTATTATTATTTAAATGTAGATGTGTGGTTATGTATACACACACTTACATTGCACAAATATAGGTCTTAATTGTAATAGGTAGTATATGACATGCATTAAGTAACAATATATGAAAGTACTCAATGGAATACAAAGAGGTGAAACTACACATTTATCATTATAATTTTTATGTAAATTAAGCAATGCATTTAAAAGAATAATTCAATGGGTATTATAATAACTATTACATATACATTTAATGTATAGAGTAGATTAATATTATATAATTTTTTTCTCAATTAATATTATATAATTTAAGATTTAAATCCAAAAATGAAAAACAAAAAAATGACTTAATTATTTTAAATTAAATATATTTATATATCTTGTAATTTTTAATTTCAAACTCATAAAAATGAAAATTTATATGTGTGAATATTTTTTGATATTATATGTATGAATAAAATTAGAAACATAACTCAATTAACTTGATATTTTAATTTATTTATTATGTAAAAGTAAAAGAAATGCAGAAGAAAAATTAATAAAAGTATAAATTGTTAAGAGATAAATAAATTGTTGAAAGTACTCAATGGAATAAAAAGAGGTGAAATTACGCATTTATCATTATAGTTTTTCTTGTAAGTTACACTATGCATTTATCATCATAATATTTTTTGTAAGTTACACTATGCATTTAAACATCATAATTTTTTTGTAAGTTACACTATGCATTTAACATTTAATGTAAAACTCAAGTAAATTATACAATATATATAGTTTTTTTTTCATTAAATTTTCATACCTGCTAGTGATCTAAGTGAAGCAGGGGACGGTGATTCAACTCTATGATTTAGAAATGCACAAGGTTGCTCAAGAGTTTGGTCACGACAATTAGGGATGACAATGAGCTCAAACCTTATAGGTACCCCAATGGGCAGGGTAAAAACCCACAAACGGGTATGAGCGCGGGTACGAACAATAGCCCACATTTTTTAAACGAGGATAGGCCGAGTACGAGTACTATAATGCCCAGGCCGCCTCATTCCCGCACTCATATATATATATATATATATATTAAGTTATTTAATAAATAATACCATATATAATTATATATATAGTAATTTTATTAAAATATCTAATTATTTATACAATACTTAAATTGATATATATTATATCTATATAATATACTAATTTTAACATATTAAAAATATATTTTTAAAACTCTTGTTTTTTACTTTATAATATATGACTAATTAGTGTTAATAATCTTTTTTGCACATCACGAAGAATGCTAACACATGATATCCATGTTTATAAAATAGTGTAATGTGAAAGTATATTGTAATATTTAATAAAAATTTTGAACAATCATGTGTTGTGTTTTAGAATATTAACGTATGGTGTTTCGATTTGATTAAATTGTTATGTCATTGATATTTAATAAATATGTTTAGATGATTTTAGAGTAATTTTTCAATTGAGTTATAATTTTTTTAATTAATATTTTTTTAATGAGTTATTAATTTTTCACTAAACAAATTGCATGTAACGAGCGCGTGTATGACATATAGGTGTCCAACGGGTACGGAGATAGACATTAAAGTTGGTGCCCACGCAGGTATGGACATGGTTACGGTTTTTTTTTTAAAGTGCGGGTATGAAGACGGCACTATAGTACCCTATCCAAAAAGTACACATTGCCTTCTAAACGGTAATTGATTTTTCTCCTTTTTTTTCATTTAGTTCAAACAATGAGATTTACAAAATTCATGATTATTCATCTTTTTTGTTCAGGCATGAAACGTTGTCATTCTGTTTCTTACATCATGTGATTCTTTTTTTTATTTTTAATTTAAATAATATCAATTAAATGTGAACCATTAGATATTCATCATTACATGTGTCAACGGCAGATGAAAAGAAATGGAGATGTGCATTTCTTCAACAAATGGAGAGGATATGTATTAATATTCGATCCGGACTCATTAGCGTTGTTTCTTTTTTCAATGCTTGATCCTTTGCCACTTCTGTTTCACATAGCTCGTCTAAGCCTGCTACAAGGTTTGACTTTATTTCCTTCTTTTTTTATTTTTGTTATTTTAATAAAATAAACAAAATAGATTAGAGAAGAAACAAAATAATTAAAAAGAATAGGATAAAATTTGATACTAAAATAATAAAATTTTAAAACATATAATAAATATGTAGTGAGGGCGCAGTTTTTGTGGCCAGCGCCCTAATCAATTGTCAATTTAAAAAAATAAAATAAATAAATATATGATAAGGGCGCTTATTAGAAGGTAAGCGCCCTAAATAACTAATTTCATTTTTTATTAAAAAAATTTTGCACTATAAGGACATTTGATGGAAGATTAAAGGCATGGGACATGGAAATGAATATAAACTGTTTCGATTTCAGCTTTGGTTAAAGCTATAATTTAGATCATTGTTGCAAAGATTTAAAAAGAAAAAACCAATAAACAATTTTACACATCAAACACTAATACCAACGGAAAAAAGTTGCAACATAATTTGACAATACCAACTCATTTCGTTACTTTTAATCAATTTAATGAATTAATTAAAAAAACTGTGGGCAAAGCAAATAAATAATAAACAATTACAAATATTTCAGATGCAAATATGAATAGTGAAAAAAACTAATTAAAAACTAATCAAATTAAAATTGTTTACATACATAATTATATACCTTTGTAAAAAAAACTTAATAAATATAATTATCATCTCAAAGAAAATACACAATTCCAAGAACAACTTTTAAAAAGTTACACAATCCCAATGTTATTAGTAAATTAAAGTCTAGTTGCTAAAAGATTTTATAGTAGTAAAAATGATTAAAAAATTACTGAAAAATCTAGGAACACTAATCGAGGTTATGAACAGTGCTCAGAAATTAATAAAAACCTATTGAATTGTAAAATAGTAGATTCACCTATTAAAAAAAAACGTAGTGAACAAAAACCAGTCGGTGGAAATCTGAAACAATGGCAGACATAAGTAAATCATGGATAACCGTCTCAATGGTAATTTTTAATTCGGTTAACAACGAACATCTAATAAAATTTAAATACAATAATGATACTTCATACCAATTTAAGGAAAAACAGTGTTCAAAACACATGCAGCGGAAAAATTAGATCTACTTTTGTGTTTAAATTATCAAAATCAATGTATAAAAACATGTAAACATGTTCCCGGTTGAAGTTCTTGATTTTAAATTCTTCGAACATACAAAGACTTCACGTATATCTACACCGAGATTATCCTTTATACTATTAACCTTTGAATTTATGGAACCAAAATTAAGAATAAGATACAAGGATTCTAGGAAGGGATTCATGGAATAAGTTTCTGGGAAGGAGTCAATAATCATGTACACTATCCTTTAATAATTGTTTCACATCAAACAACATGACTACTTAAACATTGCAAACCCTTCTTATATCCTCTCACACCTCTTGGTAACATCCAATCTATTATACTACCTCCGTTTCTAATATTTAAACTGTCCATTTGGATAAAAATCACACATATTAAGGAATGCAATTATTACTTTTATTTTCATGGAAATAAATTTGAAACTTTTATTTTACCGTTTATCTCTCTTATTACTATTGAGTCTCATTAATTTTTAATAGTGGGTCATTTATTAACACAAGGGTAAAGTGGAGAAATATGTATTTATTATTGCATTGGATTTGTAAATGGACAGTTAAATAAAAACAATTTTTTTCTCAAAATGGACAGTTAAATAGGAACAAAGGTAGTATTATTTAAAATAGGTTTGACCATGTCATACAAAGTCACCAAATTTATACTAATTATTTATTTATTAAAATAAATAAATGTTACCATACTTCTATTTAAATAGTTGATTCTTAATTTGGGGTATTACTTATATTTTTCGTCCTAGCAAAAAATATAATAATATTCCACATTGAAAATTTATTTATTTGATTAAATTAAATTCTTTATTTAATTACCAAATAATAAATTTTTGGGTAAATAATTTTTAGTCTCTATAAAATACCTCAGTTTGATTTTTGTCCATGAATTTTTTTTATTTCATTCTTATAAAATATTTCAGTCATTTTTTTAGTCCATGCTATTGATTCTACTGTTAATTGCATATGTGTTGAATGCCCATTACAGTCAGTAATCCTATTTGCACATGGTGACAAATATATACAACTTGTTAGCATCTTTAAACTCATTCAGAGATTGTTTGTGATATGCAGGAAGGAGGAAATGTATAAAGAATTTCAATTCGAGTCAGGTATGAAATTTAACTTTCTGAATGAGTTAAGGAGGCTAACCCTCTTATATAATGTGTCAGGATACTTCTCAAGTATTGGTCAGTATAGACGTTCGACACATCCACAATTAACAGTAGAATCAATATGAAGGACTAAAAAAACTTAAATATTTTATAAGGATGAAATAAAAAAGAAAAATTTTTTCAGGGATGAAAATCAAAACTCAGATATTTTATAGGGACTAAAAAGTTATTTTACCCTAAATTTTTCTTTAGCAAAGATTAGATCACTCGTTAGTGTGTGACTCTGTAGGTTTACTAAGCCAATAGTAAATCAAATTAATTTACTAATCAATGTTGGTGTTTAGCAACACTCCTTAACGACCAGATAACATGAAATAATATTCATTATTAGAAGAACCTTTAGAAAAATAATATAATATTTTCTTCCATCTCTATAGCTCCAGTTAACTCTAGAGTATGGTATTATTGTCAAGATCTAATAAGTTAAACACATGTTTGAATAACTTATATACTCATATATCTTTATTCATCAAATTACCCTGGCCAAGGTCTTAATTTTATTGTAGGGCCCAAACTCATTATCAAGAGGATGGGTTATCCTTCTTAATTAATCATTATTCTACAAGCATTTAATTATATCTAATATATATTCAACTAGCACTATATTAATTTTTGTTTATTTATCCCATTAAATAAAAATATAGATTAAGAAATACATAAATGGTCACATGGAATTTGTGTTAATCATTACTCTTAACACGAGGTTAATTGTGTGTCCAAAAACAGTGAATATATTTTTAATTGAGGTTAATGGTGTACCCATTGGCAGTTAACAGAATAAGATATTTTGTTAATTGAATTTGCGAGGTTAATTGCATATAACCATTCCAGTCAACACGAGGTTAATTGTGTGTCCAGAAATGGTGAACATATTTTTAATTGAGGTTAATGGTGTATCCCATTGGTGGTTAACATAATAGGATATTTGGTTAATTGAATTTGCGAGGGTTAATTGCATATAACCATTCCTGTCAACACGAGGTTTAATTGTGTGTCCAGAAACGGTGAACATATTTTTAATTGAGGTTAATGGTGTATCCATTGGCGGTTTAACATAATTAGAATATTGTGGTTAATTGAATTTGCGAGGTTAGTGCATATCCATCAACGGTTAATGAAATAGTAATTTGGTAATTGGCATCAACATAGAACAACGATCACATGAAATTTATGTTAATCCTTCGTGAAATGCAATATTATAAACATGAGATTAATTGTGTGTCTATTAAGGGTTAATGAAACAATAAATTAGTTTTTGCATCAGAATGAAACAATAATTGTTAAAACGAGATTAATTGTGTCCAGACACAGTGAATGAAATAGTATATTTGGTTTATTAATATCAAAATAGAATAATAATGATAAAAAATTTATGCCAACCCATCAAAAAATACACATTTATTATATTTTCTTAATCTATATTTTTATTTAATGAGACAAATAAATGAAAAATGAATATAATAATAAAATAAAATTTAAAAAAATATAATAAATAAATAAATAAATCAAAAATCAAAATCGCAAAACTGGAGATGTCCCATTTCTCCAATAATGGAGAGGATCTATACTCATATGTGTACTGCGAGTACAGATCCTCTCCATTTATTGGAGAAGTGGACATCTCCATTTCTTTCTTCTGTTGTTGACACGTGTCAATGATGAATATCTAATGGTTCATATTTAATTGACATTATTTAATTTAAAAAAAATAAAAGAAAGAATCACATGATGTAAGAAACAAAATGAAAACATTGATGAATAATCATGAATTTTATAAATCCATTGTTTAACTAAATGAAAAAAAAAAAGAGAAAAACTAATTGCCGTGACCGTGACCTAACTCTTGAGCAGCTTGTGCATTTTCTAAATCATAAGTGGCCTAACTCTTGAGCAGCTTGTGCATTTTCTATATCATAAGAGTAAGAGTTGAATCACCTTCCCCATCACTCGCACGTATAAAAATTTAATGAGAAGAAAATTATTAAAAATAGTACCACATGTTTTTTATATATAGGACCAATTTTTTTTTATTTTTGTTCTTATATATAAGACCGAAGGTAATGGTACATTATTTTCTTTTCAAAAAGACACCTTTACAAAAATCTGAAATCACTCAACGTTTTGATATATAGTATACAAAAATCACACAAGCATTTTTAATAGTTTTTTTTCATTAAATTTCCATAGAGATCTAAGTGAAGCAAGGGACGGTGATTCAACTCTATGATTTAGAAAATGCACAAGGTTTCTCAGAGTTAGGTCACGACAATTAGGAATGACAAATTGAGCTCAAACTATATAGGTACCCACAATGGGCAGTGTAAAAACCCACAAAACGGGTATGAGCGAGGGTACTGACAATGGCCCACATTTTTTTAAAACGAGGACAGGCGCGAGTACGGGTACTATAATGCTCAGACCGCCTCATTCCCGCACTCATATAATATATAATTAAGTTATTTAATAAATAATACCATATATAATTATATATATAGTAATTTTATTAAAATATCTAATATATTTATGCAATACTAAAAAAATTGATATATATATATAATATATATAATTTTACAGATTAAAAATATATTTTTAAAACTCCTGTTTTTACTTTATAATATATGACTAGTTAGTGTTAATATTTTTTTTGCACATTACGAAGAATGCTAACAATGATATCCCAGTTTATAAAATAGTGTAAGTGTGAAAGTATATTGTAATATTAATAAAATTTTGAACAATCATGTGTTGTGTTGTTAGAATATTAACGTATGGTGTTTCGATTTGATTAAATTGTTATGTTATTGATATTTAATAAATATGTTTAGATGATTTTAAAGTAATTTTTCAATTGAGTTATAATTTTTTTAATTAATATTTTTTTAATGAGTTATTAATTTTTCACTTAACAAATTGCGTGTAACGAGCGCGTGTATGACATATAGGTGCCCAACGGGTACGAAGATAGACATTAAAGTTGTTGCCCACGCAAGTATGGACATGGTTACGGGTTTTTTTAAAAGTGCGGGTATGAAGACGAGCACTATGATACCTTACCCAAAGAGTACCCATTGCCATTCCAACGGTAATTGATTTTTCTCCTTTTTTTTTCATTTAGTTCAAACAATGAGATTTACAAAATTCATGATTATTCACCTTTTTGTTCAGGCATGAAACGTTGTCATTCTGTTTCTTACATCATGTGATTCTTTTTTTTATTTTTTAATTTAAATAATATCAATTAAATGTGAACCATTAGATATTCATCATTACATGTGTCACCGGGCAGATGAAAAGAAATGGAAATGTGCATTTCTTCAAACAAATGGAGAGGATATGTATTCGATCCGGACTCATTAGCGTTGCTTCTTTTTTCAATGCTTGATCCTTTGCCACTTCTGTTTCACATAGCTCGTCTAAGCCTGCTACAAGGTTTTGACTTTATTTCCTTCTTTTTTTATTTTTGTTATTTTAATAAATAAAACAAAATAGATTAGAGAAGAAACAAAATAATTAAAAGAATAGGATAAACTTTGATACTAAAATAAAAATACCTAAAAAGATGCAAAGTATTTAATGAAAAATTTAAGATTCAAGACTTTATATTTTTTGGTTTTTTTCAAATGCCCAGAAAAAAAATTGAAGTGTTCACATTAAATATAAAAAAGTTTTATTTTAATATAACCGGGAAATTAACAGAACCTGTTTCAGTCGCACACATATATACAACAAGCCCACCAGGAATGTTAGAAAACCTAATCAGATCATTAGAATAATAACATAATGGGCCAAACTCATAATAGTTAGGGTAAAATAATACATAATGTAAAAAAAAATAACAAAATAGGGTAAAAGAGTGATGGTTAAACCAAACCCTAACTACCACTCTATATATATCGCATAAGAATGCACAACCATAAATTATATGAGAAGTCATCTTCTTCTCTCCAAGCACTACTAACATAATTGAGGGGGAACAATTGGATTCCCTTCACAAAGTGCGTATAAAATTTCATCCATAATATCAGTCTCTTCATCTAAGAGAGAACCGAAAAATGGAGAATCCAAGCTTGGAAATGGTTGTTCGCTCAACTTCAGTAAGCCGTTATCACTCTGTAACAGTTTCTCATAGTGTTTGCTAAGAACTCCAGGAGGAAATTCTAGGTAGTGCCTCCTGTCCAGTATATATAAATATATATTATTAGATGACATTTCATCAACCATTAGCATCCACATAGCTTAATGCATGCATTTATGTTGTGCAAGAAAGGGAAAGAATTATTTTGATAAATGAAGAACTTAAATGCAATACCGGTATGTCAAAGCATGGCCTTCGGTGAAGTCTCCTGATAACAACCATGTAGTGTGTTTTCGTGGCATTGGATCATTCTCTTGATAGAACACTGGTTCCTTTTCTAACTGAGAAATGAAAGAAAAAAATAAAAATCAATGTCAAATGCATGTAATTGTTCTAATCAAAAGGAAAAAATCATGAAATTCATAAGAAATATTCTACCTCAATTTCAAGAATCCCGGGTTTGTTTTCCTCAACAATGGCTCTCATGGATAAAATGTTTTGCCATAGTACTTCAACTTTGTTCTTGATGTTTTTTCTTGCATCTAGTATCTCCCACACAAATTTTCTCTTTGAAATGTAACATCTAGCCATCAATGTGTCTCCTCCATGTGTAGGCGCAAACTATATATACAATTATACATGCATGAAATTCAATTGAATTATATGTGTGTATGTATTCATGACTAAGAATTGAAATGATCTAATCGAATTAATAAATTTTGCCACATCACCAGGGCTTAAAATTTCTAATCAAATTAAAATTTAAGAAAACTAAAAAACAATCCTTATATTTGTTTGCATTAAATTTTATTAACAATATCACCATACCTTGTCTTTTTTTAATATGTTTTCACTATTTTCCTTTGAAAGTATCTTTCTTACACTAAGATTTTTAAACACTATCTCAAATCTCTCTATATCTTTTTTTAAAAACTATTATTTTAAAATCTGAATATTTATGATTCACATCGTTCACCTATTTTTCCTATTTCATGTCTTTTTTAATTCAAATGTAAATTCTTACCATTATTATTTAATAATAATATATATCACTTACTGATATATAATAATCAATTAATAATTATAAAAATAAACTAACTAATATTAAATTTTGAATATGACAATTGATTGGTATCTAAAAATTTAAACTATATAAATAAATATTATAATTCTAAAATTATTGAAATATAACTAGTTCAATAGTGTAATTGGAATAATTAATTTTATGAATTAATGATCCAAATTCCAAATAACTATTCTTTAAATGGCCTCAAATTAAATTCCAACACAAACTAATTATAGTTTAATATATGTTGAATTCAAATTCAAATTATATATATTTTTAAATTAATTACACCATAATATTAAGTATCAAATTTAAATTATTTAGTTTAAATCCAACACATATACTTTATATTTTAATATAATTATTTTTATTAAAAAATATATATCGCCTGGTTATTACATAAGATAAAATATGACTATTAGTATATGGATCTTACGTTGAATTCTCCAATCTTGAGGAGTGTAGCGGGAAAATGCACAACCGTGAACTTCTTTGTCTCCTTCTTCAATACTCTTTCTTTGGCATTCCACAGGTCCTCTATTTCTTTCATTGCGGAAGGTGTCTTTTCTAGTTTCAATCCGATTGGTGGAGGAAGGTGAATGTAGTCTTCCAACTTCGCATGGCAAAAATAATGCTAAAAAAAAACATCAAACAAAAGTTAAAAAGTTCATGCATATATCACACCGACTGAAAAATATGGAAAATATGTGTTTGGGTGTGATAGGTATATGGAGGAGAGAAATAGAAACGATAAATAGATAGAAAGAGAAACTAAAAAAATGTGATTGATAGAAAATATTTCATATTATTTCTTTCCTACCAAACAACTTAATTTGTTCTCTATTTCTCACCTATTTCTCTTTACCTCATTTATCTCTTTCATATATCTCTCTACCTTATTTCTCTCCATACTAGCAAACACAGTGTAAGTGATCGAAAATGTGAGAAGGAGGACTGTTAAAAAAATGTGATTGATAGAAAATATATAAGTGAAAACATAGTCGGTCATTAAAGAAGAAATTAATTAGTTGAACAAAACCAATAATCGAACAAAAGAGGCAAACCTTTCCTCCCGCATTTTGTACATATATGTAACCTGTGCCATGAAAATTTAGAGGTTCTTGATAGGAATCCGAAGCACTCTGAACCTTGTCTCTATTAGGAACGAAATTTTCCTCCATTGGAGCTGCGGTACGTAGTTTAGTTTCTCTCTATTGTTTATGTAATAACAAAGAAGACATGAGTGTTTGTTTAACAACGAGAGAATAGAATATATTTATATTCACAAAATAGTGTTATTTATCAAATGTGAATTAGTTACAAAATTTATCTTATTTTTTTTTAATAAATTAACTGTAATAATTATCTTTATTTTACATAATGGCATAAACTTATCCTTATTTTAATCAATTCGAACTAATTTTTAAACTTAATTTTAATTTCAATGCTCGTTTAATTCCAATTTTACTTTACATCCTTTCAAAAAATTCCGAAAAAAAAAATGAAACTTCATAATCCAAAAACATAGATATCTGAAAATCTAAAAAAAAAAGATAAACTGAAAATCAATAATAAATTTAAAATCAATAACATAGATATCCGTGCAACACGCGGAGCACCACCTCGATGGCCAGTCGCAGCAACCGCTCTCCTCCCCCGGTCGCGCAGCCCCCTCTAACAACCAACCACGGCCGCTTCCCTTGCTCTCTTCCTCTCCCTTTTCTCTCTCTTAGGTTTCTGATCTCTCAAATTAAAAGAAAACTGTGCGTGTGTGAGTAAGAAGGCGTGAAGAAGACTCAGATCCTTTACTTTCTTTCTTTTTATTTTTCTGTTTGATTATTTTTATTTCATTTGATTTTATTTAATGGGTTTTAAATTTTGTGAATATTGGTGGTGATGTGTAATTTTTTTATGAGAACACAGAGAGTGTGTTTGGTAAAACTAGCTGAAAAGCTAGCTGAAAGTTGAAAAACTCGCTGAAAGCTGAAATGCTATTGAATGTGTTTGGACTAGTTGAAAATGGTAAAATGACATTTAAGTATAACATTAATTATTAAATATGGGGGTGGTTGATGGTTAAACTTGTAATTAATTTTCAGCTAGTAGCTAAAAATTGGAGCTTTTTTAAAAAAGCTACCCCAAGTAACTTTTTAAGAAAAACTTGTAGCTATCAAAAAAGCTACCTTCCAAAACACTGCTGAAATTATTTCAGCAATTATTTTCAACTTTCAGCTAGCTGAAATGGCAAGCCATGTGTGTGTTTGGTAAAGCCAATAAGCTAGCTACTGGCTTATAAAATAGTTTGACCAACACAAAAGTGTTTGGTAAGGTATCTCAAAGTAGCTTATTTTAGGAGCTTCTCGCTTATAAGTTACAAGCTACTCCACCTAGCTTTTAGCATATTTAATTTCCTTCCATCACTATCCCTTATATTTTAATACATTTCCCTTAGAGTATGTTTGTGAGTTGGAAAATGAAGGGGAAGGGACGGGAAGGAAAGGTTTGTAGGACATCCTTCTCTCCCATGTGTTTGTGAGTTTAGCTCTCTCCTTTTTAACTTACAAAGCTTTCCACCTCCTTCCTTCCCCTTTCCTTTCCTCCTAACTCTCTTCTTTCTCTTCCCTCCAAACTCCCAAATACACACCCTTATTATTCTTAATTTATTTTTACCTATTATTATCTATTTTCAATTTTAGTGACAAAACTTTCAATTTTTTTTTTATTATTACCTATATAATAGGTAATTTAAAAAATTATGAATTAATTAAATTTTTATTTTCTTTTCACTATTTTATGAAATTATTTTTATATTATACTGTTTATTTTATCAATTTCATTATTTATTTTAATTTATAATTAAATATTTTATCATTAAAAGGTTTAATAAGAAATTAATTATTTTTAAAAAATATAAAATTTTAATTACATAATAATAATTTTTTCTAAAAAATACAAATAAAATTTATGTAGTTATGTCATTTTATGACATTTTACATTTACCAACTAGCTTATTAGCTAGTTCTACCAAACAATTCTAATTCAATAAGCCAGCTTATCAGCTCGGAGCTTATAAGCTAAGAGCTTATCAGCTATAAGCTAACTTATTAGCTACCAGCTAGCTTATCAGCTAGTTTTGCCAAACACACTCCTAGTCAAACCATCAATCACTAGGTTGTTAGTCTAGTGGGTACGGTGGTGATATTTAATGACCTTATATTTGTCACTTGAGGTTTATTTAGTGGATACTAGAAATATCGCCCGTGCGTTGCACGGGTTTATATTAATAATTATTATATTATATGAGTAAATTTTAAATACACATATATGTAATATGCACTAATTAATTATTTTCTCTGTCATATGTTGAGTGACCTATATTCGTAAAATTTGTGTTTTTCATTTTCCAATCATATCTTGTGAAAGATTCATTATCATTGGTGTGCTTCCTCCTAAAAAATATCAGTAATATGTAAGTTTGTAAAAGTAATTTTTACGATACATGATTTTGTTGGACTATTTTTTTCCCTCGATATAAAAGTTTGAGTATGAGTGTATTTTATATATACACATAGTATAAGGAAGTGAAAGGACATGATGTAAGATGTAATGTTGCAGGTGACCATATTTATTTTAGTAGGTTAATAAATAACATTTAAATAATATTTACAAATATAGATCTTAATTGTAATATGTAGTATATGATATGCATTAAGTAACAATTATGAATATGAAATAACCCTCCTCCTCCTCCTCCTCCTCCTCCTCCTCCTCATCATCATCATCATCATCATCATCATCATCATCATCATCATCATCATATAAGCTCTTTAATGTAATATGTTGAAAGCACTCAATGGAATACAAAGAGGTGAAACTATGCATTTATTATTATAAATTTTATGTAAGTTAAACTATGCATTTAAAAGAATAATTCAATAGGTATTATAATAATTATTGCATATACATTTAATGAAAAACTCAAGTGAATTATACAATATATATAGATATAGATAGATAGATATAGATTTGTGTGTTAGATTGAATTTTGAATTTGTAAATATTGTCTAATTCAATTGATCTATCATGATTGTAACTATTTGTTATTGTAGATATCTGTGATTTGAATTTTCTTTAATTCTCGAAATAGCTTTTGATTCAAATCTTACCCTACTTGGAAACATTTGTTAATTTTATATTTCTTTGTGAATAAATAATAATTCAAATTCTGATTTTTTACAATAAGAATATTTTATTCTAATTCTATACAATGATCAGATTGGTTAATTGAACTGTGGATACTAGTTTTAACTTTATCTAGATCGTAAGGGTTTATTGACCAACATGTTGTTGACTTGAACCATTTACAAAATAGGTTAAAGTAAAATATTTCTTTTCAAAATTATTTTTTTTACAAAATAAAAAAAATAAAATTAGTAAAAAATAAATTTCTGCAACGACCAATGAGATTAATTGAACAGTGGATGCAGACTTTAATATTATTAGGATCGTAAGGATTTATTGAGCATACTGTGTGTTGATTTGAACCCCGTGCAAATATAAAAATCTTTCCAAAAATCATTTCTTTCAAAAATAAAACTAAGTCAAAATATTTTACAAGATTCTTTTCCAAATTCAAAATCAATATTTTAAAAAATATAATCAAATCTAAATTCTCAATCAATCAACCAATAATTTGGGAACTCTTCACCTTACAAGCTAGCTTTTGGGAAGTCATTTTTTTAATCCATGCTATTGATTCTACTGTTAATTTCAGATGTGTCGAATACTCATTACAATCAATAATCCTATGTGCAACATCGTGACACATTATACAACATTGTTAGCATCTTTAAACTTATTCAGAGACTATTAGTGATATGCAGGAAGGAGGAAATGTATAAAGAATTTCAATTCGAGTCAGGTATGAAATTTGACTTTCTGAATGAGTTTAAGGAGGTTAACGCTCTTATATAATGTGTCAAGGTACTTCTCAAGTATTGGTCACTAGTATAGATGTTCGACACATCCACAACTAACAGTAGAATCAATATCAAGGACTAAAAAAAACTTAAATATTTTATAAGGATGAAATAAAAAAGAAAAATTTTCCAGGGATGAAAATCAAAACTCAGATATTTTATAGGGACTAAAAGTTATTTTACCTTAAATTTTTCTTTAGCAAAGATTAGAACACTCGTTAGTGTGTGACCCTGTAGGTTACTAAGCCGGTAGTAAATAAAATTAATTTACTAATCAATGTTGATGCCTAGCAACACTCCTTAACAACCGGATAGTATGAAATAATATTCTTTACTATTCAAGAACCTTTAGAAAAATAATATAATATTTTCTTCCATCTTTATAGCTCCAAGTTAACTCTAGAGTATGGTATTATTTTCAAGCTCTAATAAGTTAACACATTGTGAATAACTTAATATACTCATATATCTTTAATCATCAAATTACCCTGGACAAGGTCTTAATTTTATTGTAGAAACCCAAACTCATTACCAAGAGGATGGATTCCTTCTTGATTAATCATTAATTCTACAAGCATTTAATTATATCTAATATCTATTCAACTAGCACTGTAAAGCACTAGGTGTCCAGAATCAAAATATAACAAATAACTTGTTAATATTACTATGACAATCTCATATCAAAGGAAACTATTACACTTCTTCATGAGAATTTCATAGTGACAAATTAACAGTAACATATTAACCATTAGGAATTCTCGAGTGGGTCAGTTCAATGATCATATCCATATATGCATCATCTATATATGTGATCTTCCAGAAATCCAAGAATGGTTGCAGGCGACGATCTCCACGGCGGATTGACGGCGGTGAACGACGGCTGGTGGTGGTGTACCTGCAGGGACTCCGATGCTTAAGTCAGCAAAGCGCTCGAGCAGATTTTCAGTATATCAGAATGAAAGTGTCCCTGGCTAGCTACACCACTGTGGTATTTATAGCCGTGTTTTGGCGGGAAAATCCATTGGACGGTTGTAACGGATCCCTAAAATTGCTATCACGTGCTTGTTCGAGGTTGGGTACATGCGCCGTGATATGCTGATAATTGTAGCCGTGGTGCCTGTGCCGACATATGGATGCCGGCTATACATGGAATATGTCATGAAAATAACAAATGGATAAATTGCCCCCGATGGCTTTGAATGTGCCGAATGTTTACTGAATATACCTCGGACGACGTCGGTGTTGAGTCTCAAGATATTATTAAGGAAATTAATAATGTTTAAGTCTCACAAATCATAAGTTTTAATGGACAACAAATTTGGTTAAAGGATTACTTTTATAAGAACAGTTTCACTAGAAGGTATTGTGTTTAAATGTTTCAGCAACTCTTCTAAAGAGCAACCCTTTGATATATTCCAACTCTCTGAAGTTGAACCTGCTGATACGAGGAACTCTCTGAAGAACAAAGACTTGTTGAAGTCTATTCAACCTTCTGAAGTGTTGTTGTATTAAAAAGAAGACTTTTTGTTGAAGACCTACGTCGTAGCCGTTGAATATAGTCAGAAGGCTTTCTGCTCAAGACTGTAAAACATCATAAACGTCTTCTGCAAGTTTGATTCAATTAAGGAATGTTACAGAGATACTTTTTGAAGCATTTCAAATCTTTTACCAGAAAGGGAAACTGCTGTAACCTGGTACCTGCACGTGTCAGAACCTGGTACCTGAACCCGCATCACAAAAAGTCAGAAGCTTTTTGAAGATTGTATCACAATGGTATTAAGACCATTTAATGCTATCTCACAATGGTGTTTCTCATCAATCTTCAACGGACTCAAGATGATATCCTATATAAAGCTTCATGAAGATTTTCAATGATAGAAGACGAAAAAGCAAAAAAATTCTTAAGCCAATACTCTGCCAAAATTCCTTTGTAATATTCTGATTATCTGTACTTAGGCTATTCTCATTTGTATCCTGAGTTATACTCAGTGAAATCCTTTGTACTAGATTTGCTTTGTTCAAGTTCCTCAATTGTTGTAAGTGTTTGAGAGCCTGAAGAGGCTTGGAGAAAAAAAAGAATACTTGGTAGTTTAGCCTGGAGAGGCTGCGGATAAAAGAATACTTGTTGTTTAGCCTAAAGAGGTTATGTCCAAAGAATACTTGGTGTTTAGCCTGAAGAGGCTGGGGTCAAAGAATACTTGTATTGATCAGATAGTGGAAAATCCATTGCTTGTTGGCTTTGGGACTGGACGTAGCTCACTGTGTTGGTGGGTGAACCAAGATAAACTCTTGGCTAAGTCTTCTCAACCCTTATCTCTTATTATCTGTTATTTCATCTAACAAGAAGGGTTAGGATATTAGTGAATTAAACTGTTTAAACATAAGCTTTCAAAATTACGTTTCAAAACAGTTTAAGAAATAAGTTTTGTTGAACTTGCTGTAAAGTACGTCTTCAGCAAGTACATACTTCAGTTTCAAAAAGTTGCTTATAACTTTTGTGAAAAGGTTTCCAAGAAAATCTGTTTAAACAATTAAAACACTATTCAACCCCCCTTCTAGTGTTTCCTGTGGTTTCTACAGTTGGTATCAGAGCACAACCTCGGGTTAGGCATCTAACAAGTGCTGAGGGAAGAAGATCCTAATGGAAACCTCAACAAGATATAGTGTTTATATCTCTGAAGGAGCATCTGTCACCAGACCTCCTGTATTCAACAGAAAAGATTATTTCCACTGGAGAGAACACATGAAGTTGTTCATAGAAAGCAACAACCTTGATCTCTGGGGTATCATTACTGACGGAGACTATATTCCTATGATAAATGGTGTACCCATCCCAAGAGCTGAATGGACCAGTGAGCAAAAATCAAATGTTCAACTCAATGCTCAAGCCAAACTTTACCTGGTATGGTCCTTGAACAAATCTGATTATGAAAGGATTCAAGGATGCATATCTGCGAAAGATATATGGGATAAGTTGGCGTCATCTAGCTATGAAGAGACTGAAAATGATGGCTTCACCTCAGAAGAATCCACCTCAGGAACAGAAGAGGATTCATCTAATGAAGAAAATCTATGCTTAATGGCAAATCAATCATCTTCAGAAGATCCTGATTCTAAGGTAACATCCTTAACTCTTCTAGATGAATATGATGATTTAGTAGATAGTTCCAAGGAACTCTTCAAAAAGTATAAGAAACTTTCAAATGCATATGCTGCAATATGCAATAAAAACAAAAATCTTGAAAAAGAAAATCTTATACTTAAAGAAGAGTTTCAGGAAAAGGAGAATAGTAGTTCCAAAAGACTACTTGAAGAAAAACAGAAACTTCAAGGACAGATTAAGGAACTTACTAATGACCTGGCCAACTTTACTGAAGGAACTAATAATCTTAATAGATTATTAGAAACTCAGAAAAAGTTAAAAGATAAAAGAGGCTTAGGTTTCTCTGGAAAACCATCATCTAAATCATCAGATTCGAGTTACCTAAAAAGGCTAAGAAAAAGGTGAAAGGGAATCAAGCATGTGGTCAAGGTGCAGCGGAATAAATGGATTCCCTCCCTTTTTATGATCGTTAATGCGAAAACACGAATTAAGGCATAAAAGGCATAAACATAATGACGTACCTTTTGTGGATTGTAAATGAGGCAATAGCAGCCACGTCTCTAGAGGTGTCCACGCCAACAGCCGAACTAGGAAACCCTCCTCAACTCTGCTAGTAGCGTTTAGAGAGTAAGAGCGATTGCTCATCTGTATTGGGTAATGCATCTTATGCTATATTTATAGAGTGGTGGCTAGGGTTTTACCCCTCACTCTATTAACCCTAACATATATGGGCCTGGCCCATTATGTTATAATTCTAATTAAATTAGAATTATTATCTTTTCCTAGCGGCTTGTTGTATGCGTGTGACCCAATAGGCTTTTAATATTTGGTTATGATATTAAATAAAACCCTTTTATATTTAATATCATAAATAGTGAGCGGCATCTAGCAATGCATCACTACTACCCAAATATTGAGATTGTCAACAACTTTGACGAATCCTATTTTATGATAATAATTTATATGATCTGTCCCTTTGTCCAAATATCAAATTGAACACAAGGGCATGTAATGCGTCAACCTTGTATAGTTCAATTTATGTTTTCTTGATCCCCAAGTAGACTATACAAAAAATAAACATCTCATGTTTATCATCCTGAGCATGGCCATGCATTTTGTAGTCTAACTCTATCAAGAGGCCTACAGATAAAACTCTTATTACATAGGAGGGACAAATCCCATCTAGGTCACTCACATTCCACCACATAATTTATTATATGTCCAAATACCAACTTTATGATCACCTTGTTACAGGCAACGTTTGATGATATTTAAAATATATAATTCCTTATGTAGGAATCTTAGTGATTTCAGGTCAAAGGACTTCATACAATATTTATCAATTTAAGAAACGTTCATGACACTTATGTAACAACCATGCAACGTTCTTAAGGTAGGTCAGTCCAGTACATCAATACTCTTAATATGTACCCATGTGAGCACATGATATCTCATATCCATGATCCGTGAGATGTGATCATCAACAAACTCACATACTAGTCTAAATGCATCTTTTGTCCTAAAGATGATACTTGACCAGGGACTATTTTAAGAATAGTTCTTCATAAAATCTCACGCTCAAGTCATCTACTTGATTTCTT
This sequence comes from Sesbania bispinosa, assembly GCA_026901365.1. Taxonomy (NCBI): domain Eukaryota; kingdom Viridiplantae; phylum Streptophyta; class Magnoliopsida; order Fabales; family Fabaceae; genus Sesbania; species Sesbania bispinosa. Next base: position 51,621 of record QLOH01000494.1, read on the forward strand.
ACGAAGTTTAAGCTTACTATTCTAAGGAAATTTATTACATTCTAAAAGAATGAATTGCCTTTATAAAATAACATGATACAAGTGATGGATGTTCAAAACATATATGTCTCTAGTGCATATACTAACAAAATGTTGATGGGTGTCCTCACTGTGATAAACATAGACTTTTTAAGTCTGAATCTAAACAGGAAGAGGAATCTGTACCTGAAACTGACCCAAGTGGACCCAAGAAATTATGGGTACCAAAAATCTTAATTATTCCTCTTGCAGATGTGCTGAACAAATCAAAGAAGACTCCCAGAATCACTACTGAGGGGTGGATAAGAGGAATTCTCAATGAGAAGAAAGTTTATGTTCCAAGATCTTTTAACACAAGCTGCTGAAATCTCTCAATCTCAAGAAGCAATGTTGAGTCTCAACAAACAGAGTTCAAATTCCTATGTATCCCTGCTGGTAACATTGTTTATTATTCCAATTAGTATACCTGAGATTAAATGGTTTATTTAAAAAATATGATATGTATGACTCTCTGATAAATGCATGAACTTTCTGAACTGTGTGTGTCTGCTGAATTTGTACTTGCTGAAATACTTGTATCTGCTGAACACTTATACTTTCTGAAATTGTCACCTGATGACTTGGCAACCTGAGACTGTTGGCTTTTCACCTATCCTTTGAAGTTTCATGTTCGCACGACTCCCTATGTCTGAACAGCCTATAACTTCCATCATTAATGAAATCTGAGTCTATATATACGACATGGGAAGCTATTCAAAAGTTACTTTCTCTTTGCTTCCCTCTGCTATCAAGTTTTTATGCATCCCTTGAGCTTTCACAGTCTCTCAAAGTTAACCTAATTTCTTGAAGCTTCTCTCTGCTACTGCAATGGCATCCAAGAAGTCAAGTTCTGTTTCATCCAAAGCTGGTGGGAAGATTGTCCCATCCAAGTGCGTCAACTTCGAAAACCTTGCTGAAAATGGTTTTGACCTCTCTGATTACTTCAGGAGTGCTGGATGGTTGTCGTTCTTTGATGTAATCAACTGTGGTTGTCATGAGGCCAGTGTTTACGAGTTCTGGAGGACCGTAAGAGAAGTTGAAGGAAATATAAGAGTCTACTTAAAGGCTCAAGTGATGGGTCAAGAGATTTCTGTTGACAACACTGTTCTGGAGCAAGTGACTGGAGTGAAGGCTAAAGGTGCTAGAGCCCTGGCTGAAGTGGCTCAGAAAGCCATGTTAGAGGATGAGCAACTGGAGAAATCCTCTGTAACAAAAAGAAAGAGACCTTCAAAGGCAGCAAGGTCTAAGCACAGGAGGTTGCTATCACTTGTTAGAGAAGAAGTTCCTGCTCCTGCTCAAATGATTACTAGGAGCAAATCGATCCCAAAGGATCATACTAAGATCTTTCAAGAAGCTTTGAAGCAAGTCAGAACACAGTCTGTGTTGGACTTGAAGAAAGAAAGAATTGTCAAGAGAAAAGTCAAACCTACTACACCATTTGTCCTCTATGATCTAACAACGATAAAGTTATACCAGAAGAAGCTCCAGGAAGCTGCCCTAAAGCCTGTGCCTGTACAAGAACCTTACAAGAAACCACGGTACTTTTTGATAACCTTGATCCTGCTGACTTGGAGGATGATGTAAGTCTTACCAAGGTCCCAGTTAGGGGTGGAAGTAGGTCAGGCCGTCCGACAGGGGCCTATGGCCTGACCTGTTTAGGTCTGGCCTTGCCTGTTAAATAAAAAGGCCAGGTTCAGGCTTTTATAAAAGCCTATTTAAATAAACAGGCTAGGCTTAGGCTTTTAAAAAAGCCCATTTGGCCTGTTAGGCCGGCCTGTTTAAGGGGCCTATTATATTTTATAATATTTATATATTTATAATTTCATATATATAATAAATTATTTTTTTATTTTAATTATTCTATTAAATTTTTTTTCTCTAAAATTAGAAACCCTAGTTAGTAGTTAGTAGTTACCCTAATCAGATCACTACACTCACTTATATTACTCTTCATCTTCTTTCTCCACGCCGCTGTGCTGCCTCTGTGTGCCTGTCTTCCTCTTCATTCTCCATCGTCCGGCGTTTGTTCACCACCGTCCACCGGGGCATCGTGTTCACTCGTTCCCTTCCGGTCGCGCCGCCGTTCAAATCCATCGTTCGTCATCGGTCGCGCCACCATTTAGATCCACCGTTCACCACTGGTCGCGTCGCCATTCAAATCCATCCAACCTATTCCAGCCGTCGCCGTCGTTCACTGACTGGTAAGAATTGATGTGCAGCTTGTGCTTTGCTTAGTTTCCAAATGAGTGCAAATTAGAATGAACCGGTTGAACCATAACACTGCATCTCTTTTCTTGCAGCCGCCGACAGCCACTTCCGCAGGAAGCTTCCGGCAAAACTCCTTTCGCGCGCAGATCAACGGAACGGAAGTCGTTCACTCTTTGCAGTAGTTCCCTTGTTCGTCCTTGATCACTCTCTGCAATAGTTCCCTCGTTCGTCCTTGATCGCTCTCTGTAGTAGTCAGTGCACACAGAACTCTACCTTCTCCATTCCTGTTAACGTATCGACCACTAGCAGGCAGCAAGGTATGAATGAAGCTTCCTTGTATTGACTATGTTTCTTGGTTAAATTATTGCTGTAGCCTATAGGACCTTATAATTTCACTCAATTTTCAAAATGATAGTAACCTTCTGGCTAATCAGTGATTGCACAAATTATTTTGAATATGATTGCATAGAGTATACGAGTTTTTTTTTTTTTAATGTAAGGTTGGCTATGCTTAAGGCTTGCATGTGAAGCCTAGAATTTTTATTACTAATTCAAGTTTATTGTTTTACCACTGGATCTAGAGGTAAGATGTGCTCAGGGTGTACCTTTATGGCGTAATAGTTCTTCTGAGGTGAACAATGAGTTATTTAAAGGTTATAGAAAGGGTAACTCAGAGAGACAGATCAATGAGATAGCAGTAGGTAGGTATATCATTATATTTTTCAATTTACATAAAGTGGGGAAGGCAATAGGTATTTTCATATTCATTTCATATTTTGACTGGTTATGATTTTCTAAATTCAAATGGGAATATATTTAATGTCAGCATATGGTACAATTCAAATCTATTTTTTTTTTGTTGTAATTATGTTGTCAAATCTATTTTTTCACTGATAAGTGATAAGTATGCTTGCATAAACTGAGCCATTCTTAATGTATAAATTGTTTTAAAGATCATGTGATATTTTCTTAATTTTATATTTTCTTAATGTATAAACTGTTTTATGTAGAAAATTTGTGAACTTTTGCTTGAATTAGACCTTTGGGCAATGTATTACTACTGTGGTGGTTCCAAAATGATTTCAGAAGGTTTTATGAATTATGCACAGTTGTTTTTCTATGTTAAATAGACCAGCATCAATAATTAATTGATTATACAGGTTTTAAAACAGTGTTGTTGTCTTGCTGAAAATAAATTTTAGGCTGTTACAATGGCCTATTTAGAATTATAAGCCTATTAGCCCGTGGCCTAATTAAGAATAGGCCTATTGGCCTATTTAAAGGTCTCTTTAAATGGCCTAGTTACTTGGTTATTTAGTAGGCCTATTAGCCTACAAGCCTATATTGGCCTGTTAAACGATAGGCTTATTAGCCTATTTAAAGGCTTGGACATGAAGTAGGCTTTTAAATAGGCTAATAGGCCTACAAAATTGGCCTTTGACAGGTAATAGGTCATGCTTAGGCCGTAAAATTATCAGGTAGGCCAGGCACAAGCCTTACAAAGCCTGGCCTGGCCTACTTCCACCCCTAGTCCCAGTAAAGGTGGTAGAAGCTGCTACCATTGCTATTGCTGATGAGGAAGTTATTCAACCAAGTGCTGATAAGGTTGAAAAGGTTGCACCTGCTGACAACACCATAGGTGAATCTACTGAAAATATAGTTGCTGAAGTACCAAGTGCTGATAAGGTTGCTGCACCTGCTGATAGTGAAAAGATTGCAGAACCTCAGACTGTTGATACCATGGAGATTGATCAAAATGTTGCTGTGGTGGAACCCATCTCTGTTATTCCACTGAGGACTGAACCTGCTAAGGTTAATGATTCACCATCACCAAGTCCTCAACCTCCATCACCATTCAATATTGATCTCACTGATGAAAGAATGTCTTCACAACTGTCTTTGGCACATACTTTATCCAGTTCCATTGATGGGAATACTAAAGGAAGTTATGTCAGGAAAGAAAATGGAGATTTTGTCTTTGAAGGAAACCTGACTGCTAGGGAGAAGCTGTGGAAGCCAAAAACCAGAAATCTGTCAAGAATACCTACTGGTGATCCTTTGGCTCCAATCAACAGCTTTGAGGATCTGTTAAAAGCCGCATAATTTCCACATAAATTCTACACCACTCCCTACAACAAGAGGCATAGAGTTCCAAAGTTCCCCAACCTATATGAAGAACTTTTGTACTTCAGGAACTCTCCTCCTCTGCTTAAACATTCTGGATTACATGTGGATTCTCTTGATGATGCAAGGGCAAGGAGATGTGCTACTCAGAAGGATTCTGGTGGTAATGTGATGTCTGATCAGCTTGAGATGATAAGACATGGAATGCAACCACCCAAGTATCACTGGAAGAAAATTGATGTCTGTTCTCCTAATCAATTGAAGATACCTGCTGAAAAATGGATTCTTATCAGGCATCTACACTTGGAGACTGAATTATATGAAAGTTACATAGCTACCTCAGCTGGGTGTGGTACCTTCAAGCCTCCTAAGCCTCTCACTGTGAAGCCTTCTACATCTATCTACTGGCAACCAGATAAAATTGTTCCTAAACTGCCCTTTGCTGAAGGAGTTCATGACAAGAATAAATCACCAAAATTTTACTCTGCATACTTAGAAGATCATGAACCCATGACTGCTGAAGAATGGGAAAGATTGCCTGAAGTTGCTGAAGCTTATGGTGGCTTCGACCATTCCTACAGAGATTGGTTATGGAAGTCTTACTGGCATGAAATGGAGAAGGAAGGGTCTTGCTCTGGTACTCGCTATGACTTCTGATTCTGTCACCAAAAGTACTCTTTCTATTCAAGAGTTCAAGACTTGGTTCCCTGGCACATTTCCGGGTTCAAGACATGAGCTTTATGAATATTGTACTGAAGACTGGGCTACAGTAGTGTATTCTCCTACTATCTTCACTCATCATGTAGTCAATACTGCTGCATATGGGTTCTTTGTTGGGTTTGGAAGGAAGGAATTTACTTGGAAGCACATTAATTTTGTATTCATGGAAGCTGACCTTACACAAGCCCTGGAGATTCGAGAAAGAGAAATTCAGAGGTTAAGAAGCAAGAACCTGAGACTCCAACCCTTAATGAGGATCTGTACTCATATAGGTATTGCGAGTACAGATCCTCTCCATTTATTGGAGAAATGGACATCTCCATTTCTTTTCTTCTGTTGTTGACACGTGTAATGATGAATATCTAATGGTTTATATTTAATTGACATTATTTAATTTAAAAAAATAAAAAGAAAGAATCACATGATGTAAGAAACAAAATGAAAACGTGGATGAATAATCATGAATTTTGTAAATCTCATTGTTTAAACTAAATGAAAAAAGGGAGAAAAACTAATTGTTGTGACCGTGACCTAACTCTTGAGCAGCTTGTGCATTTTCTAAATCATAAGAGTTGAATCTCCTTCCCCATCACTCGCACGTATAAAAATTTAATAAGAAAATTATTAAAAATAGTACTCCCTCCGACCCTTATTATAAGACCCTTTTAACCGTTTCACACAGTTTAAGCAAAGTTAGTTAATGTATTGATCTTTTAAAAAAATAATAGCATTCCAAATATACGGCCAAATTTACGGTACATGGAATAAAAATCTTTGTACCGGTACAAGGATCACGTGGGTCGTTGATTTAATGTATATATATAACCACCGTTAGGATTGAAGACTGTGTACCGGTGGGAGATAATTTGTCTGTAATTTTTGAGTTGGTCCCTCGTACTCGTTGCATTTACAAGTGGATCCAAAAGTAGGTGAGGCCTGAGCATGTGCTATGTTTCTCTTGTGTGTTGAGGTAGTTATTGTGGATTGCGTTGCCAATACAACATTGGGTCTGCACAAATATTGTAGATGTATGCCACCCGGTTGGTTTGGCCATCGACATTATGTAGTTTCGATGCCGGCGTAGGGGATTCGAATGTTGTTCCAATTTGAAATTGGAAAGAATGGTTTTTGCTGTGTTGGATGATGATGTGAATAACGACGGTGAGTAGGTTCGGACGGCACAGCAGGTTCGGAACTCTCGCCGAAGGCACAACAGGTTCGAACCTATGGTACAGATTTCGATCCCCTGTTCCAACTACAGCTTCGCAACGCTAATCCCTTCCCCTCCCCTGTGCACTCGCTTACGTGGTTTTCCAAGATGGATCGTAAAGGAAAGTTCCGTTTTCACCGGTTTCGCTTTTTTCCCACCAACATGGCAGCATGTGTTGCTGTGCGGCGCGCAAATGATATCAATTTCATCGCCCTAATTTTAACCCCCACACACAGGGGTTCTTTAGCAAAGCTCTCACCAAGCCCTTCTTAGCAATTGAGTATAGTCAAGGCACCACGTACTAATTTGACTCATCCCTTAACCAAACTTACAGCTGGCGGTTGTTTTTCCCCTGTATCAATACATGGACTTTCAATCCATGTACCATAAAATGCACCCCAAATATACCCCTATTTAAAAGTCACTATATTTTAGAGACATTAATTGTGACATGGTGGAAGACTCCAAAAGTCACTTTCCAATGGTGTAGGTTGGCATGTAGGTAAAACTTCATTAAATATTCACACTTATCAATATATGGGGAATAAAAAGAGTTGAATATTAAAGAAGGGCAAGTATAGAAAAAATTATTGTTTTACCTAAAAATTTGCAAAGGGTCTTATATTAAGGGACATCCAATTCTTCTAGAAGGGGTCTTATAAATAGGGACGGAGGGAGTACTATATTTCTTATATATAGGACCAATTTTTTTATTTTTGTTTCTTATATATAGGACCGAAGGTAGTAGTACATTATTTTTCTTTTCAAAAGATGCATTTATAAAAATTTGAAACAACTCGACCTTTCGATATATAGTATACAAAAATCACACAAGCATTTTTAATAGTTTTTTTTCATTAAATTTTCATACCTGCTAATGATCTAAGTAAAGCAGGGGACGGTGATTCAACTCTATGATTTAGAAAATGCACAAGGTTGCTCAGGAGTTAGGTCACGACAATTAGGGATGAAAATTGAGCTCAAACTTTATAGGTACCCGCAATGGGCAGGGTAAAAACCCACAAAACGGGTATGAGCGCGGGTACGGACAATAGCCCACATTTTTTAAACGAGGACAGGCGCGAGTACGGTACTATAATGCCCAGGCCGCCTCATTCCCCCACTCTCACACACACACACACACATATATTAAGTTATTTGATAAATAATACCATATATAACTATATATGTAGTAATTTTATTAAAATATCTAATATATTTATCCAATAATTAAAATTGATATATATACAAAATTTTACAGATTAAAAATATATTTTTAAAACTCCTGTTTTTTACTTTATAATATATGACTAATTAGTGTTAATAATCTTTTTTGCACATCACGAAGAATGCTAACACATGATATCCAAGTTTATAAAATAGTGTAATGTGAAAGTATATTGTAATATTTAATAAAAATTTTGAACAATCATGTGTTGTGTTTTAGAATATTACGTATGGTGTTTCGATTTGATTAAATTGTTATGTCATTGATATTTAATAAATATGTTTAGATGATTTTAGAGTAATTTTTCAATTGAGTTATAATTTTTTTAATTAATATTTTTTTAATGAGTTATTAATTTTCACTTAATAAATTGCGTGTAACGAGCGCGTGTATGACATATAGGTGTCCAACGGGTACGAAGATAGACATTAAAGTTGTTGCCCACGCAGGTATGGACATGGTTACGGGATTTTTTTAAAAGTGCGGGTATGAAGACGAGCACTATGGTACCCTATCCAAAGAGTACACATTGCCATCTAAATGGTAATTGATTTTTCTCTTTTTTTTTCATTTAGTTCAAACAATGAGATTTACAAAATTCATGATTATTCATCTTTTTGTTCAGGCATGAGACGTTGTCATTCTGTTTCTTACATCATGTGATTCTTTTTATTTTTTTAATTTAAATAATATCAATTAAATGTGAACCATTAGATATTCATCATTACACATGTAAATGGCAGATGAAAAGAAATGGAGATGTCCATTTCTTCAACAAATGGAGAGGATATGTATTCGATCCGGACTCATCAGCGTTGCTTCTTTATTCAATACTTGATCCTTTGCCACTTCTGTTTCACGTAGCTCGTCTAAGCCTGCTGCAAGGTTTGACTTTATTTTCTTTTTTTTTTGTTATTTTAATAAAATAAAACAAAATAGATTAGAGAAGAAATAAAATAATTAAAAAGAATAGGATAAAATTTGATACTAAGATAAAAATAGCTAAAAAGATGCAAAGTATTTAATGAAAATTTAAGATTCAATACTTTATTATTTTGTTTTTTTTCAAATGCCTAGAAAAAAATTTGAGTGTTCACATTAAATATAAAAAGGTATTATTTTAATATAACCGGATATTAACAGAACCTGTTGAGTCACACACATACAACAAGCTAACCAAGAATGTTAGAAAACCTAATGAGATCATTAGAATAATAACATAATGGGCCAAACTCATAAGAGTTAGGGTAAAATAATAACATAATGTAACAAAAAATAACAAGACAGGGTAAAAGAGTGATGGTTAAACCCTAACTACCACTCTATATATATCGCATAAGATGCACAACCATAAATATATGAGAAGTCATCTTCTTCTCTCGAAGCACTACTAGCATAATTGAGGGGCAACAATTGGATTCCCTTCACAAAGTGCGTATAAAATTTCATCCATATTAATATTTGTCTCTTCATCTAAGAGAGATGAACCGAAAAAATGGAGAATCCAAGCTTGGAAATGGTTGTTCGCTCAACTTCAGTAAGCCCTTATCACTCTGTAACAGTTTCTCATAGTGTTTGCTAAGAACTCCAGGAGGAAATTCCAGGTAGTGCCTCCTGTCCAGTATATATAAATATATATTATTAGATGACATTTCATCAACCATTAGCATCGGGTGTCCACATAGCAATTATAGTTTATCTATAGCTTAATGCATTTATGTTGTGCAAGAAAGGGAAAGAATTATTTTGATAAATGAAGAACTTAAATGCAATACCGGTATGTCAAAGCATGGCCTTCGGTGAAGTCTCCTGATAACAACCATGTAGTGTGTTTTCGTGGCATTGGATCATTCTCTTGATAGAACACTGGTTCCTTTTCTAACTGAGAAATGAAAGAAAAAAATAAAAATCAATGTCAAATGCATGTAATTGTTCTAATCAAAAGGAAAAATCATGAAATTCATAAGAAATATTCTACCTCAATTTCAAGAATCCCGGGTTTGTTTTCCTCAACAATGGCTCTCATGGATAAAATGTTTTGCCATAGTACTTCAACTTTGTTCTTGATGTTTTTTCTTGCATCTAGTATCTCCCACACAAATTTTCTCTTTGAAATGTAACATCTAGCCATCAATGTGTCTCCTCCATGCGTAGGCGCAAACTATATATACAATTATACATGGATGAAATTCAATTGAATTATATGTGTGTGTATGTATTCATGAGTAAGAATTGAAATGATCTAATCGAATTAATAAATTTTGCCACATCACCAGGGCTTAAAATTTCTAATCAAATTAAAATTTAAGAAAACTAAAAAACAATCCTTATATTTGTTTGCATTAAATTTTATTAACAATATCACCATACCTTGTCTTTTTTTAATATGTTTTTCACTATTTTCCTTTGAAAGTATCTTTCTTACACCTTTCTTGCTAAGATTTTTAAACACTATCTCAAATCTCTCTATATCTTTTTAAAAACTATTATTTTAAAATCTGAATATTTATAATTCACATCGTTCATCTATTTTTTCCTATTTCATGTCTTTTTAAATTCAAATGTACATTCTTACCATTATTATTTAATAATAATATATATCACTTACTGATATATAATAATCAATTAATAATTATAAAAATAAACTAACTAATTTTAAATTTTGAATATGACAATTGATTGGTATCTAAAAGTTTAAACTATATAAATAGATATTATAATTCTAAAATTATTGAAATATAACTAGTTCAATAGTGTAATTGGAATAATTAATTTTTATGAATTAATGATTTAAATTCCAAATAACTTTTTTTAAATGACCTCAAATTAAATTCAAACACAAACTAATTATAGTTTAATATATGTTGAATTCAAATTCAAATTATATATATTTTTCAAATTAATTACACCATAATATTAAGTATCAAATTTAAATTATTTAGTTTAAATCCAACACATATTCTTTATGTTTTAATATATTTATTTTTATTAAAAAATATATATCGCCTGGTTATTACATAAGATAAAATATGACTATTAGTATATGGATCTTACGTTGAATTCTCCAATCTTGAGGAGTGTAGCGGGGAAATGCACAACCGTGAAATTCTTTGTCTCCTCCTTCAATACTCTTTCTTTGGCATTCCACAGGTCCTCTATTTCTTTCATTGCGGAAGGTGTCTTTTCTAGTTTCAATCCGATCGGTGGAGGAAGGTGAATGTAGTCTTCCAACTTGGCATGGCAAAAATAATGCTAAAAAAAAAACACCAAACAAAAGTTAAAAAGTTCATGCATATATCACACCGACTGAAAAATATGGAAAATATTTGTTTGGGTGTGATAGGTACATGGAGGAGAGAAATAGAAAGGATAAATAGATAGAAAGGGAAACTAAAAAAATGTGACTGATAGAAAATATTTCATATTTATTTCTTTCCTACCAAACAACTTAATTTATTCTTTATTTCTCACCTATTTCTCTTTACCTCATTTATCTCTTTCATATTTCTCTCTACCTTATTTCTCTCCATACTACCAAACACAGTGTAAGTGATCGAAAATGTGAGAAGGAGGACTGTTAAAAAAATGTGATTGATAGAAAATATATAATTGAAAACATAGTCGGTCATTAAAGAAGAAATTAATTAGTTGAACAAAACCAATAATCGAACAAAAGAGACAAACCTTTCCTTCCGCATTTTGTACATATATGGAACTTGTGCCATGAACATTTAGAGGTTCTTGATAGGAATCTGAAGCACTTGGAGCCTTGTCTCTATTAGTGACGAAATCTTCCTCCATTGGACCTGAGGTACGTAGTCTCTATTGTTTATTTAATAACAAAGAAGACATGAGTGTTTGTTTACCAACGCGAGAATAGAAGATATTTATAATCACTTTCATAAAATTTATAAATCATTTGATGTTTCATCAAATCACTTCAATTGAACGTGCAATATACTTTTTAAATATAAGTAAATGTTTACTCTAAAATTGCATACCTATGAATATCCAATTGATCTAAAATTTGGTACACATAATCATCATATTAATATCAAATTAATCAATGGTTAGATTTGTTAAATTCAATGTTTATAAGAAGTTATTAAGCAGAGTAACTTTGTCAGAGTTACTCCTGAAGTAAGTTGATCCCCACCATAGAAAATATAATCACAAAATAAAGTTATTTATCAAATGTGAATTAGTTACAAAATTTATCTTATCTTTTTTTTAATCAATTCGAACTAATTTTTAAACTTAAAATTTCAATGCTCGTTTAATTCCAATTTTACTTTACATCCTTTCAATAAATTCCGAAAAATAAAAAAAAATGAAACTTCATAATCCAGAAAAAATAGAAATCTTAAAATCCAAAAAAAATAAGATAAATAAAAATCAATAATAAATTTAAAGATAAAAAATAAAAAAGAGAGAAAATGAAAAAATACAAAATTTAGTTAAATATTTAGTTCACATGGGGAGAGGATGGAAAATAAAGCTAATTTCCTTATATAACTCTTTATTTTATAACACATGATTGTATTAACATGAGTGTAGGGATATTTAAGGCATTTTAATTATTTTATTTAAACTCTCCCCCTTCCCTCCAAATCCCCCATTATTGGAGGGAAGCAAAAATCGTCTTTCGAGGGATTTTGGCACACTCCTCTTCTCTCCTAAAAATGGAACCCGACATAAAAATTCATTTAAAATCTCTTCCCTTCCCTCCAACCAAACATAGGTTAAAAAGAGAAGGGGAGGGAAAATTTTTGTAAAATACTCAAACTCCAAAACACAAATAGAAAGGACTTCCAATAAACCATTTCTTTCCCTCTTTTTTTCTCCAAAAAATCAACTCACAAATATTTCATAAGTAAAAATGTGAGAAGATGGACTGTTAAAAAAATGTGATTGATAGAAAATATTTCATCTCTATTTCTTTCCTACCAAACAACTTAATTTCTTTTATATTTCTCATCTATTTCTCTTTACCCTCATTTCTCTCTTCCCTATTTCTCTCTACCTTATTTCTCTTCACACTACCAAGCACAGTGTATGTGATCGAAAATGTGAGAAGGAGGACTGTTAAAAAAAATGTGTTTGATAGAAAATATATAATTGAAAACATAGTCGATCATTAAAGAAGAAATTAATTAGTTGAACAAAACCAATAATCGAACAAAAGAGACAAACCTTTCCTCCCGTATTTTGTACATATATGGAACCTGTGCCATGAAAATTTAGAGGTTCTTGATAGGAATCTGAAGCACTCTGAACCTTGTCTCTATTAGATACGAAATGGAAAGGAACGAAATCTTCCTCCATTGGAGCTGCGGTACGTAGTTTAGTTTCTCTCTATTGTTTATGTAATAACAAAGAAGACATGAGTGTTTGTTTAGCAACGAGAGAATAGAAGATATTTATAATCACAAAATAGTGTTATTTATCAAATGTGAATTAGTTACAAAATTTATCTTATTTTTTTTAATAAATTAACTGTAATAATTATCTTTATTTTACATAATGACACAAACTTATCCTTATTTTAATCAATCCGAACTAATTTTCAAACTTAATTTTAATTTCAATGCTCGTTTAATTTCAATTTTACTTTACATCCTTTCAATAAATTCCGAAAAATTTAAAAAAAAAAAAGAAACTTCATAATCCAAAAACATAGATATCTGAAAATTCAAAAAAAAAAAGATAAACTGAAAATCAATAATAAATTTAAAGATTAAAAACAGAAAATGAAAAAAAATACAAAATTTAATTAAATAAAAAAAATCAACAAAATCAGAATTAATTAAATAAAAAAATCAGAAAATTCAATTTTAAAAATTCAATTCAGAAAATAATCCGAAAAAAAAATAGAAAGAAAGAGAAGAAAACTGTGTTTCAGATGAGATAAAAGTGAGAGTTTCAGATGAGATAGAAGTGAGATAGGTTGCTATGATCATGAAAAAAATAGACACGTGAGATAAGGTTGTTTTGATCATGAAAAAAAAAAAAAAATAGACAAGTGAGATAAGGTTGTTATACACAATTACACACATAGAAAAAGGAAAATAGAAGGACGCAGAACCATAGGAAATTGAACTAGGAGGAGAAACCAACCGGAACCACCCAAGCCAACCGCCGACTCAAATAAAAAGAAAACTGTGCGTGTGTGAGTAAGAAGGCGTGAAGAAGACTCAGATCTTTTACTTTCTTTCTTTTTATTTTTTTGTTTGATTATTTTTATTTCATTTGATTTTTATTTAATGGGTTTTAAATTTTGTGAATATTGGTGGTGATGTGTAATTTTTTTTACGAAGCTTTTTATTTTTTTGTTTGATTATTTTTATTTCATTTGATTTTTATTTAATGGGTTTTAAATTTTGTGAATATTGGTGGTGATGTGTAATTTTTTTTACGAAGAACACTGAGAGTGTGTTTAGTAAAATTAACTGAAAAGCTAGTTGAAAACTTCAAGGTAGCTGAAAATTGAAAAACTCGTTGAAAGCTGAAAAGCTATTGAATGTGTTTGATAAAACTAGTTGAAAATGGTAAAATGACATTTAAGTACAACATTAATTATTAAATAATTTTAAGTGGGGGTGGTTGATGGTTAAACTTGTAATTAATTTTCAGCTAGTAGCTAAAAATTGAAGCTTTTTTAAAAAAGCTGCTTTTTAAGAAAAGCATGTAGCTACCAAAAAAGCTACCTTCCCAAACACTGCTAAAATGATTTCAGCTATTATTTTCAACTTTCAGCTAGCTGAAATGGCAAGCCAAACACACTATGTGTTTGGTAAAGCCAATAAGCTAGTTACTAGCTTATAAAATAGTTTGACCAACACAAAAGTGTTTGGTAAGGTATCTCAAAGTAGCTTATTTTAGGAGTTTCTCGCTTATAAGTTACAAGCTACTTCACCTGGCTTCTAGCTTGTAGCTTATTTAATTTTCTTCCATCACTATCCCTTATATTTTAATATATTTCCCTTAGAGTATGTTTGTAAGTTGGAAAATGAAAGGAAAGGGAAGGAAAGGAAAGGTTTGTAGGACACCATTCCCTCCCATGTATTTGTGAGTTTAGCTCTCTCCTTTTTTAACTTACAAAGCTTTCCACGTGCACAGATCCTCTGCAGCGCGGGATGTGCCTGCAGCAGGATAGCTAGGAAATAGCTAGGGAATAACTACGGATTTTAACTACGGAATGTTTCCGTAGCTGTTCCCTAGTTATTCCGTAGCTAATGTTGCTGCAGATAGGTCCCTTGCTGCAGAGGATCCGGATCCGCTTTCCACCTCCTTCCTTCCCCTTTCTTTTCCTCCTAACTCCTTCCTTTCTCTTCCCTCCAAACTCCCAAACACACCTTTATTATTCTTAATTTATTTTTACCTATTATTATCTATTTTCAATTTTAGTGACAAAACTTTCAATTTTTTTTATTTATTATTACATATATAATAGGCAATTTAAAAAATTACGAATTAATTAAATTTTTATTTTCTTTTCACTATTTTATGAAATTATTTTTATATTATACTATTTATTTTATCAATTTCATTATTTATTTTAATTTATAATTAAATATTTTATCACTAAAAGGTTTAATAAGAATTTAAATATTTTTAAAAAAATATAAAATTATAATTATATAATAATAATTTTTTCTAGAAAATACAAATAAAATTTATGTAGTTATGTCATTTTATGTCATTTTACATTTACCAACTAGCTTATTAGCTAGTTCTATCAAACACTTCTAATTCAATAAGCTAGCTTATCAGCTCGGAGCTTATAAGCTAGGAGCTTATCAGCTAGAAGCTAACTTATTAGCTACCAGCTAGCTTATCAGTTAGTTTTGCCAAACACACCCCTAGTCAAACCCTCAATCACTAGGTTGTCAGTCTAGTGGGTACGGTGGTGATATTTAATGACCTTATTAATGACCTTATATTTGTCACTTGAGGTTTATTTAGTGGATATTCGTGTGTTAGATTGAATTTTGAATTTGTAAATATTGTCTAATTCAATTGGTCTTTCATGATTGTAACTATTTGTTATGGTAGATATTTGTGATTTGAATTTTCTTTAATTCTCGAAATAGCTATTTGATTCAAATCTTACCCTACTTGGAAACATTTGGTAATTTTATATTTCTTTGTGAATAAATAATAATTTAAATTCTATTTTTTTACAATAAGAATATTTTATTCTAATTCTATACAACGATCAGATTGGTTAATTGAACTGTGGATACTAGTTTTAACTTTATCTAGATCATAAGGGTTTATTGAGTAACATGTTGACTTGAACCATTTACAAAATAGGTTAAAGTAAAATATTTCTTTTCAAAATTAAAAAAAAATTCAAAATAAAATAAATTTCTGGAACGACCAATGAGATTAATTGAACAATGGATGCAGACTTTAATATTATTAGGATCGTAAGGATTTATTGAGCATACTGTGTGTTGACTTGAACCCCGTGCAAATATAAAAATCATTCCAAAAATCATTTCTTTCAAAAATAAAAAAAAAGTCAAAATATTTTACAAGCTTCTTTTCCAAATTCAAAATCAATATTTTCAAAAATATAATCAAATCTAAATTCTCAATCAATCAACCAATAATTTGGGAAGTCTTCACCTTACAAGCTAGCTTTTGGGAAGTCATTTTTGTAGTCCATGCTATTGATTCTACTGTTAATTGCGGATGTGTCGAATGCTCATTACAATCAATAATCCTATGTGCAACATCGTGACACATTATACAACATTGTTAGCATCTTTAAACTCATTTAGAGAATGTTTGTGATATTCAGGAAGGAGGAAATGTATAAAGAATTTCAATTCGAGTCAGGTATGAAATTTGACTTTCTGAATGAGTTTAAGGAGATTAACACTCCTATATAATGTGTCAGGGTACTTCTCAACTATTGGTCACTAGTATAGACGTTCGACACATCCACAACTAACAGTAGAATCAATATCAAGGACTAAAAAAAACTTAAATATTTTATAAGGATGAAATAAAAAAGAAAAATTTTCCAGGGATGAAAATCAAAACTCATATATTTTATAGGGACTAAAAGTTATTTTACCCTAAATTTTCTTTAGCAAAGATTAGAACACTCGTTAGCGTGTGACCTCGTAGATTTACTAAGCTGGTAGTAAATCAAATTAATTTACTAATCAATGTTGGTGTCTAGCAACACTCCTTAACGACCGGATAGTATGAAATAATATTCTTTACTATTCAAGAACCTTTAGAAAAATAATATAATATTTTCTTCCATCTTTATAGCTCCAAGTTAACTCTAGAGTATGGTATTATTTTCAAGCTCTAATAAGTTAACACATTGTGAATAACTTAATATACTCATATATCTTTAATCATCAAATTACCCTGGACAAGGTCTTAATTTTATTGTAGAGCCCAAACACATTACCAAGAGGATGGATTCCTTCTTGATTAATCATTAATTCTACAAGCATTTAATTATATCTAATATCAATTCAACTAGCACTATAAAGCACTAGGTGTCCAGAATCAAAATATAACAAATAACTTGTTAATATTACTATGACAATCTCAGATCAAAGGAAACTATTACACTTCTTCATGAGAATTTCATAGTGACAAATTAACAGTAACATATTAACCATTAGGAATTCTCGAGTGGGTCAGTTCAATGATCATATCCATATATGCATCATCTATATATGTGATCTTCCAGAAATCCAAGAATGGTTGCAGGTGACGATCTCCACGGCGGATTGACGGCGGCGAACGACGGCTGTGTTAGGAATATGCACTAGAGACTTATATGTTTATGAACATTGTAACGCCCCCGAGCCGCTTGCAGGAGTGATGAGGGTCCCCACAAACCAACACGAGTCTTTCCAGTATGCGTTGTCCTCACTTGCACACTTTCCAGGAAACTTCCCAGAAGGTCACCCATCCCAGAATTGCTCCAAGCCAAGCACGCTTAACTATGGAGTTCTTATGTTATGGGCTTCCGAAAAGAAGATGCACCTTGATGGTATAGTTCTCCCCAACAATTTCCTTTAAGCTATTTTCAAATGTACAGTCCCATACCTGCACAGCCTCTAGATCCCTCTCATTCGGGTGTGGGCTCGGTTCATCCATGTGTCCCTTCTAGCTTAGAAGCCTGCCAGGAGTCGCTCCTTGTCCGTGCCTCTTTGCACCAGCGATCACTCCCCGCCCTCATCAGCCTCCGGCTCCCACATGAAAATGTAACGTCCTAATTTCCTAAATCCAGGAACAATGTTCGTTGGAAACATTATGCCGAACTTCCGAAATTATTTCGCTCCATTTCAAGTATCGTCATACACACATAACGCCTAAGCAATCCAACGTTTACTTAGACTTCCTTAACATTCAAGCATCACGATTCACAAGGCCAAATCTAACTTAGAAATATAGGGACGAACCAACACTCTGAAGTGTTAGGGTTCATAAACTCCTGCCGAAAATCCGGCAGAGGTTCTCCTGAAAACTGGACATTTCCCAATTTCCAGAATCACCTGAAAACCAGCAAAAACCCAGAACAATTCAAAATAACAAAAGGACTAATCCAGTTCAAAGGAGAAATAGGCCTCCGTGGCCAATCTAAAGGTTTCTACGTCATACATCATTTCAATAGTCACTACAAATGATTTTCCAATAACATATATATAATTACGATAATTAAACTATCAATACACCAATAAACTACTAAACTTTCTGGGCCACTGGGAGTGGGTGAGTCCACTCCAAAATCTCCATCTTTCTCTGAACATCAGTTGGGAGTACCCTGCACAGACTAAAATATATCCCTGAAATGTGGTGTGAGACTATGGTCCGAGTGAGCAAAACAATGCAGCAAGCAGTGTGGGAAAATAAATAAATGCAATGCAACACCCAACACAGTTCATTAAAGTACACTTGAATGTTCTGGTCATTTATTTCATAACTTCCATCAATGGAATTAGTGGATAAATACAACATAATAATTAAGGTACTTCGATACTCAAATAGACTGTCACACCCACAACATAAACGGATACACATGAACAGCATAACCCAGCCGTCAGGTTCTTATCACTTAAATCTCGAATAACTGTGTGGCTAGATCTGAGCTCAGACTACAAGGAACGTCTTCCTTAGGCACTAATCACCACCACTGGGCACTAATCACCCTGGGTACTAATCACCCGTTAAATCTCTGGGCACTAATCACCCAAGTCTTAAAACAACAATAGAGTTATATTCTTTTCGTTCTGATAAATTAACTGGGCCAGAGCCAAAGCTTAAAATGTGAATGTGGAGGCCGAGCCAAAAATCATCTTCTCTAACCTTTCCAATCAACAATAAATCATACATACTCAATAGCTTTAAAATCAACATAGAACGTCCAAATAAGTCACACAAACCCCCACTATCAATTATTCCTGCAAACCCCCCCCCCCCAAATCCCCAAAATCCATTACCCTAGGGTTTCTCATACAAGCTCTTAATCTGCATAAATTATGTACAACAATAAACCAACAACCACAAGTCAAAATGAAGAGGATTAGAGGGAGAGGGAGCATAGGAAAGAAAACACAAGATGAAAGTGAGGTGTGTGAATTATACTCACTTCTAAAGCAACCAACAATATCCTAGAGGAGCACCAAGCTCCTTCTCTCATTCTTCCTCTCTTTTTCTCCCTCATGCTGCTGTGGCGTGATGTGTTCCAGGAGAGGATGTGGGGCTTGTTCCTCGACCTCCATAGCTCGGTTCCTCGACCTCCATAGCCACCTTCGCAGACTGCCTCCGCTAAACCCAGATCAGCCACCGTAACTGCCTCATACCCCCAACCAAGACACACACCTCTGTCTCATCTTCTTGCCACAGATCCGCCGTTCGAAACGGCCACGAGCCATTGCTCGCTCTCCTCCCTTGAACCGTTACCGCCCCTGCAGTGGTCGACCTCATCAAAGCCGCTGCCTCCTACCTCCGTCGCGTAGCCACCACGCGCTGCCCCTGCTGCAGTGCCGTCGTCCATGGTGGCCTTCCCCTTCCCAACCGCTCCAACACGCGACATCCGCGCTGCACCGCCGCTGCGCGCGGCCTTCCCCTTGCATCTCCACCGCGGCGCGTGTCCTGCTATTGCGCCGCCACCATCATCAGAGGCGGCTGCGGCTGTTTCTTCCTCCACCAAGGGCCACCCCCTTTGCTCTCTCCTTCACTCCCTATGAAACCCTAGTAGAGGAAATGGAGAGGTTTGTTTGAGTGTGTTTCTGTAAAAAGGGGCGTGAGTGTTTCTTTTGAAACCTGATCCCTTTTCTTTTTTTTTTTAACGTAACCTCTCTCTCTCTCTATATATATATATATATATAGTCAATATATATATATAGTCAAAATAAAGTTAAATTACGTATATAAATATATAAGTATCTATTTTGTTTACTTTGTTTTCTTTTATACATAAAATTATATTGCTATGAAAGAATGAAATTTAATTTGACTCTAATAAAATTTAGGTTTAAATACTCCATCTTTATAAATATTATCTTACCTTATAGCTCATTTATTTAACATATTTTTTAACCTATTATTATTATTATCATTATTATTATTATTATACTAACCTTATTATTATTTTATTAATTACTTGCATTGAAATAAATTATAAGTACTTTAATTATAATTCTAGATTCTTAAATTTTGGGATGTTACAAACATCCATCACTTGTATCATGTTATTTTATAAAGGCAACTTATTCTTTTAGAATATAATTAATGTCCTTAGAATAATAAGCTCAAATTTCATAAGAAATCAAGTAGATGACTTGATCGTGAGATCTTATGAAGAACTATTCTTAAATAGTCCCTAGTCAAATATCATCTTAGGACAAAGATGCATTTAGACTAGTATGTGAGTTCATTGATGATCACATCTCACGGATCATGGATATGAGATATCATGTGCTCACATAGGTACACATTAAGAGTAATGGTGTACTGGACAGACCCACCTTAAGAACGTTGCATGGATTGTTACATAAGTGTCATGAACGTTTCTTAAATTGATAAGTGTTATATGAAGTCCTTCGACCTGAAATCACTACGAATACTACATAAGGAATTATATGTTTTAATTATCATCAAACGTTACATGTAACAGGGTAATCATAAAGTTGGTTTTTGGACATATAATAAATTATGTGGTGGAATGTGAGTGCCCTAGATGGGATTTGTCCCTCCTATGTAACAGGAGTTAAATCTGTAGGCCTCTTGATAAAGTGAGACTGCAAAATGCATGGCCATGCTCAGGAGGATAAACATAAGATGTTTATTTTCTGTACAGTCTACTTGGGGATCAAGAAAACATAAATTGAACTATACAAGGTTGACACAATTCATGCCCTTGTGTTCAATTAGATATTTGGACAAAAGGACATATCGTAAAAGTTATTATCATAAAATAGGATTCATCAAAGTTGTTGATAATCTCAATATTTGGATAGTGATGTATTGCTAGATACCGCTCACTATTTATGATATTAAATATAAAAGGGTTTTATTTTAATATCATAACCAAATATTAAAAGCCTATTCGGTCACACGCATACAACAAGCCGCTAGGAAAATGTAATAATTCTAATTTGATTAGAATTATAACATAATGGGCCAGGCCCATAAGTGTTAGGGTTAATAGAGTGAGGGGTTAAAACCCTAGCCACCACTCTATAAATATAGCAGAGTTGAGGAGGGTTTCCTAGTTCGGCTGTTGGCGTGGACACCACTAGAGACGTGGCTGCTATTGCCTCGTTCATAATCCTAATAAGGTATGACCTTTCGTTTTAATACCTTTTGTGCCTTGATTCGTGTTTTTCGCAAAACGTCTATAACAAGGGAGGGAAACCATTTATTTCCGCTGCACCCTGACCACATGCTTGACTCCCTTTCAGGCTGGTGGTGGTGTACCTGCAGGGACTCCGATGCTTAAGTCAGCAAAGCGCTCGAGTAGATTTTCAGTATATCAGAATGAAAGCGTCCCTAGCCAGCTACACCACTGTGGTATTTATAGTCGTGTTTTGGCGGGAAAATCCATTGGACGGTTGTAACGGATCCCTAAAATTGCGATCACGTGCTTGTTCGAGGTTGGGTACATGCGCTGTGATATGCTGATAATTGTAGTCATGGTGCCTGTGCCGACATATGGGTGCCAGCTATACATGGAATATGTCATGAAAATAATAAACGGATAAATTGCCCCCGATGGCTTTGAATGTGCCAATTGTTTACTGAATTGACCTCGGACGACATCGGTGTTGAGTCTCAAGATATTATTAAGGAAATTGATAATGTTTAAGTCTCACAAATCCTAAGTTTTAATGGACAACAAATTTGGTTAAAGGATTACTTTTATAAGAACAGTTTGACTTGAAGGTATTGTGTTTAAATGTTTCAGCAACTCTTCTGAAGAGCAACCCTTTGATATATTCCAACTCTCTGAAGTTGAACCTGCTGATACGAGGAACTCTCTGAAGAACAAAGACTTGCTGAAGTCTATTCAACCTTCTGAAGTGTTGTTGTATTAAAAAGAAGACTTTTTGCTGAAGACCTACGTCGTAGCCGTTGAATCTAGTCAGAAGGCTTTCTGCTCAAGACTGTAAAGCATCATAAACGTCTTCTGCAAGTTTGATTCAATTAAGGAATGTTACAGAGACCCTTTTTGAAGCATTTCAAATCTTTTACCAGAATGGGAAATTGCTGTAACCTGGTACCTGCACGTGTCAGAACCTGGTACCTAAACCTGCATCACACAAAGTCAGAAGCTTTTTGAAGATTGTATCACAACAGTATTAACAACATTTAATGCTATCTCACAATGGTGTTTCTCATCAATCTTCAACGGACTCAAGATGATATCCTATATAAAGCTTCATGAAGATTTTCAATGAGAGAAGACGAAAAAGCATAAAATTTCTTAAGCCAATACTCTGCCAAAATTCCTTTGTAATATTCTGATTATCTGTACTTAGGCTATTATCATTTGTATCCTGAGTTATACTCAGTAAAATCCTTTGTACTAGATTTGCTCTGTTCAAGTTCCTCAATTGTTGTAAACACTGTAAAGTTTCTGAGAGCTTGAAGAGGCTTGGAGAAAAAAAGAATATTTGGTAGTTTAGCCTGGAGAGGCTGTGGATAAAAGAATACTTGTTGCTTAGCCTGGAGAGGTTGAGGATAAAAGAATACTTGTATTTATCCTGGAGAGGTTATGTCCAAAGAATACTTGGTGTTTAGCCTGAAGAGGCTGGGGTCAAAGAATACTTGTATCTGATCAGATAGTGGAAAATCCATTGCTTGTTGGCTTTGGGACTAGACGTAGCTCACTGTGTTGGTGGGTGAACCAGGATAAACTCTTGGCTAATTCTTCTCAACCCTTATCTCTTATTATCTGTTATTTCATCTAACAAGAAGGGTTAGAATATTAGTGAATTAAACTGTTTAAACATAAGCTTTCAAAAATACGTTTCAAAACAATTTAAGAAATCAGTTTTGTTGAACTTGCTGAAAAGTACGTCTTCAGCAAGTACATACTTCAGTTTCAAAAAGTTGCTTATAACTTTTTGTGAAAAGGTTTCTAAGAAAATATGTTTAAACAATTAAAACACTATTCAACCCCCCTTCTAGTGTTTCCTGTGGTTTCTACAGTTGGTATCAGAGCTCAACCTCGGGTTGGGCATCTAACAAGTGCTGAGGGAAGAAGATCCTGATGGAAACCTCAACAAGATACAGTGTTTATATCTCTGAAGGAGCATCTGTCACCAGACCTCCTGCATTCAACAGAAAATATTATTTCCACTGGAGAGAACACATGAAGTTGTTCATAGAAAGCAACAACCTTGATCTCTGGGATATCATTACTGACGGAAACTACATTCCTATGGTAAATGGTGTACCCATCCCAAGAGCTGAATGGACCAGTGAGCAAAAATCAAATGTTCAACTCAATGCTCAAGCCAAGCTTTACCTGGTGTGGTCCTTGAACAAATGTGATTATGAAAGGATTCAAGGATGCATATCTGCGAAAGATATATGGGATAAGCTGGCGTCATCTATTTATGAAGAGACTGAAGATGATGACTTCACCTCAGAAGAATCCACCTCAGGAACAGAAGAGGATTCATCTGATGAAGAAAATCTATGCTTAATGGCAAATCAATCATCTTCAGAAGATCCTGATTCTAAGGTAACATCCTTAACTTTTCTAGATGAATATGATGATTTAGTAGATAGTTCCAAGGAACTCTTCAAAAAGTATAAGAAACTTTCAAATGCATATGTTGCAATATGCAATAAAAACAAAAATCTTGAAAAAGAAAATCTTATACTTAAAGAAGACTTTCAGGAAAAGGAGAATAGTAGTTCCAAAAGACTACTTGAAGAAAAACAGAAACTTCAAGGACAGATTAAGGAACTTACTAATGACCTGGCCAACTTTACTGAAGGAACTAATAATCTTAATAGATTATTAGAAACTAGGAAAAAGTTAAAAGATAAAATAGGCTTAGGTTTCTCTGGAAAACCATCATCTAAATCATCAAATTCGAGTTACCTAAAAAGGCTAAGAAAAAGGTGAAGGGAATCAAGCATGTGGTCAGGGTGCAGCGGAATAAATGGATTCCCTCCCTTTTTATGATCGTTAATGCGAAAACACGAATTAAGGCATAAACATAATGACATACCTTTTGTGGATTGTAAACGAGGCAATAGCATCTACGTCTCTAGAGGTGTCCACGCCAACAGCCGAACTAAGAAACCCTCCTCAACTTTGCTAGTAGCGTTTAGAGAGTAAGAGCGATTGCTCATCTGTATTGGGTAATGCATCTTATGCTATGTTTAAAGAGTGGTGGCTAGGGTTTTACCCCTCACTCTATTAACCCTAACATATATGGGTCTGGCCCATTATGTTATAATTCTAATTAAATTAGAATTATTATCTTTTCCTAGCGGCTTGTATGCGTATGACCCAATAGGCTTTTAATATTTGGTTATGATATTAAATAAAACCCTTTTATATTTAATATCATAAATAGTGAGCGGCATCTAGCAATGCATCACTACTACCCAAATATTGAGATTGTCAACAACTTTGACGAATCCTATTTTATGATAATAATTTATATGATCTGTTCCTTTGTCCAAATATCAAATTGAACACAAGGGCATGTAATGTGTCAACATTGTATAGTTCAATTTATGTTTTCTTGATCCCCAAGTAGACTATACAGAAAATAAACATTTCATGTTTATCATCCTGAGCATGGCCATGCATTTTGTAGTCTAACTGTATCAAGAGGCCTACAGATATAACTCCTATTACATAGGAGGGACAAATTTCATCTAGGTCACTCACATTCCACCACATAAGTTATTATATGTCCAAATACCAACTTTATGATCACCTAGTTACAAGCAACGTTTGATGATATTTAAAATATATAATTCTTTATGTAGGAATCGTAGTGATTTCAGGTCAAAGGACTTCATACAATATTTATCAATTTAAGAAACGTTCATGACACTTATGTAACAACCATGTTACGTTCTTAAGGTGGGTCAGTCGAGTACATCATTACTCTTAATATGTACCTATGTGAGTGATAAGTGCCAATTATATGATAAATTCTTGTATTTTTACTGCACTTATCAAGGGTAAAATAGTAATTTATGCCCCAAAATAATCCCTTTTTAGTAATAATTGTGTTTATTTAATTTGAATTTGATGCTATTTTAATAGAAAATCTGTTGATTTTGCTGATTTATGAGAGATATTTGAATGAGAAAAGAAGATAGCATTATTTGAGGATAGGATCTGCAGATTTGAAGTTTAAATGAGAGCAAATAAAGATAAAATCAACAGCCATTTAAACAAGGATTCTGCGGATAACTTCCTAATTTAATTCAAAGTCAAGATAAACACAGAATCAGATCAAAAAGAGGAAAACAAGAAAAGCCAAGCAAACAAAGATAAGATCAGGAAGAGATCAAGCTAAAAAAGGGAGAGAATCAAGAGAAGTTGATCGAGAAATTCGCTCCACCTGCGCTCAGCGCAGGTGAAGCGTAACCATCAGGATTCCTTTCTGGATCCTGCGCTTCAGATGCGCTGAGCACAGGTGAAGCGCAGGAACACGAATTTGTTTTCTAATCTAATTTCAAAACAGATTCCTTCCAGATTTCAGATAGTTTTCCTTCATCTATAAATAGGACCCTTTGTACAGATCATAGTAAGCTTTTGGTAGAGAGTCTAAGATAGAGGAGAGTTTTAGAGAGACGGCAAAGCAGAGCTAGAATTGAAGAAAAGCGTGATAATATCGGTGCTTTTATACTTTGCTTTTATGAATCTCTATTCTATAATATCGGTGCTTTTATACTTTGCTTAATGCGTAGCTTCCGCCTGTGTGCCGGAGTTATAGGTTATTTTTTATAAGATGCATTGGTAAATGGTTTTGTAAATACAACAGCGAGTTTGGGAAAGCCTGGACATAGGACACTTGAACTCTGATTGGTAAGAGTAATCATAGTAATCGCTATAGAAATATAGGGGGAATCGATGATTGAAGAATTGGAATGTGACAGCCTCTTCATAGTAGTCCCTATAGGAATATACGGTGAATTGATAGTGTTAACGAACGGAAAAGTAGAGCAATCAAGCTGGGGGTAATTTGTCGCCTGGGAGAACCCGCATGAACAAATATGTTTGTTCTAATTTAAAACAGTCTCAACTTCTAGATAATACAATTTCTAACTTAAAAGTAGATAAATTCAATACAATCATAACTCCTAACTCAAAATAACATCACCAAAGCACTCTAAGGAGAAAATAACATAACAATCACAACTCCTAACTCAAAATAACATAACAAGATAACATAAACTATATATATGAAATTTATTCTTTTGCATCCATGGTGAAATAAGTCACTTGTTGGAAACTTCAAGAGATAAATTGCACAACATTTCCAAATGTCATCAATTTCCTCTTTAGAGAATGGATCCTTGGAGGTGAATATCTGAAAGTAGAACCTAATATATACACAATATCAAAGTAGAATGGGATAAACATTCATATTTTGGTTGCATATGTGCAAAAAACATAACAGAAAGCAATGTAAGGATAACATATGGGCATTATTCACATATGAAGCCATGTAGATCAGATTATAAAAGAAACTATAATTAAAGTTTTTGTTTTAAAACAGTTATTTAAAATATTAACGGTAAAGAACAAAAGTCAAGATGTATTTATTAATTTGATCATTGACCATCACATCACAAGTTCTATAACTTGATCCAATGACACGATTGAATGAAAAAATTATTAGAAAAAGTATAATTAATATTAATGTTAATTATTATAATTGTTATAGTTCTTGTATGTACCAGGTACGTAAGCTAAGTTTTCAAACATTCATTGAATGTTATTTTAATCATAAATATTTAAAATTCTATTAAATAACAAAGTCAATGAAATTCTTCATGAACGAGAAATCCAATATATATGTAATAATACAAAGTTAGACTGGATAAACAAAAATTCACTAAAACACATAAACCACCCAGCTGCCCTGTTTCATTTTATTTACTTAGGGTGTGTTTGTGAGTTTAGAGAGGAGGGAAAGGAAAGGAAAGGAAAGGATTGGAGGGAGAAGAGAGGGGGAAAAGAGGAGGGAAAAACTTTGTAAAATACTCAAACTCACAAACACAAATGGGGGAAGGGCTTCCAATAAACCCTTCCCTTCCCTCCCTTCCCCTCCAAAATTCAACTCACAAACATATTATAATAGAAAAATCTTATTAACGGAAAAAGCTATAACTAACCATTCATTCCTGGAGCTGTCTTGATGGGGCTATTGTTGAAATAAGACAAGAAGTTGGAGAAGACAAATTCTTTTTAGTGCACGAGCTCATGAAATTACTGGGCTAAGGAAAGAAAGAGCTGAAGGGAAAGGTAAAAGAAATCAGAATGCATAAACATAATCTGCTATGTAAAAGCTTAAGCAAGCTCAGAACCTTATGTTCCGCTAATCTGCTCTGTACCATAATCCATTTCCAAATTAGAGGCATGTTTAGCATAGTTTTTTCCTTTGAAAATAGCAAAACATGTATAAATGCAACAAACTACATTACCACACCATACCATGTTAATACAAGACATACCATATGTAAACATTTGACAATTCTAATAACAAAGAAGTATAACTGTATAAGCATACCATATTTAAACATTTGATAATTCTGATAGCCAATAACTAAAAGCATCAGTCTCTTCATCTGCATAACCATTGAGCTTGTCAAGTAATAAATAAGTGGAAAAATAGATCTGCATCAAATCCAGCAAAAACTTTAATTATGTATGGATTGGGTTTTAATTAAGAGTGGAACTATTAAAACAACCAAATGCCAAGTAAAAGAATATAATAATTATCTATGTAGAATGAATCATATAAAAATAAGCATAAGTAATTGGATGCTTTTATTAAACATTTAGATATGGAGAAACTTTCTACTGCTAATTTTTCTTTTTTTCCTTTTCATTCTAGTGGTGAAGTGGCATGGTGCCTGTTGCCATTATAATAATAGTCCAGGTAAAATTAAACATGTATTGCAGCTTTGCCGACACTGAAGCTACTCTGCACCCACTTGCCTACGTATACAGTCTAAATATTTAAGAGTTCTTTTTAGGAATTGCTTGATCCTGAGATTAAAAAACACTGAAGCTGCTCTGCACCCACTTGCCTACGTATATTCTAACACAAACAGAGAGGCAATATGCATGTATTGATCTAAAAGTTCTTAACTACTTGATGTATACAATAATTTTAAATTTGAAAAATTAAAAAAAATGATAATATATATCTTTCAAGATTCTCAGCAACCAACTATCAACTAAAACCAAATGGTAATAATCTTTAGAAAACACCAAATTGATAATTCAGAAATCAGGACCAAAATTTATATTTTATATATATACTCATCTAAACACCAAAGTGTGTACTTTGGACAATTCAATGGCAGAAGACATGACTAATATATAATTAAATAATCTCAAAAGGTTACATGCATTGCAAAAAACACTTGCATACCTTGGTTTAGTTGTGGACATTGTCAAACTTGAATAGTCCAATTCTTGAAGTGGCCAAGTGCTACCACTAGATGGTATATGGTTTTGGTGCCAAACTCAAATCAACAGCAGTAACCTTCTCCCCAGCAACATCATTCAAAATCACAATTACTGTGTTGAAAATTAAAGCTAGAGCTTAGCTAATATTGAACAACCAAGCAAACAGTATAAGAATAAATGAATAATTTAGCACTGAATTCATAAAACTATAATTACACAGAACATATATAGAGTGTATTTCTCTGCACCATAGATTCAAAAAATGGAAGGAGTAGGATATGCAGAAATTATCACTAATGCAATTCAATTCAATACTTAACCTGAATGATAAGACATTTGACAAAAAATCTGAAATTCTAGAAAAAAAAAAAAAAAAAGATAAGATAAGACAACACTCTAATTTTTTAGGAAGTATTGAAGTGAACCACACATTCAACGCATGCAAATAAACTGGGAAATTTAATAACAAACTGGATTTGACATGATGAAAGAAAACAATAGTATTACAGAAGAGGAATCCAACAAGGTAATATGAAAGAAGGTGATAAGTCTCTGAACATCAAGAACTTACTTTGCTCCCAAGCTGATTAGAGGATCACACTTACTCTTGGTCCTATTCGAAATAGTCAGATCAATTCTACAACAAGAAAATTAAGAGAATCAATTAGGATATGAAGAACTACAGTTTCAGCCCAAGGCATGTTAATTATTTACAAAACAAGGATGAAGAATAAAATTTGAATTAGAAACTTACTCCTAAGACTAGCATGACATAAACTAACATTACTCTCTAAATTCAGTAATATTGCAATTGCAAGTTCTCTCCTTACTCTGTAACAAGATAATAAGTATATGATGCCTACACATACACATACATACCAAGCTTTAATGAGATTTTGTGCCATTAGGGAGCCCATAACTAGCTGAGTGCCTGGCATGTCATTTTGGAGACATCTCAGCTTCTAAAAAAGGGACAATGGTGCAGAGGCATATAAGAATATATGAACTACAAGCTGAATGGTACATGTACAAGCTAAGACAAAGAACTATATTCATTAGGTCTTTGCAATTTTATATTAGACTGATTATAAGTAAAAGTAAGGCAGAAAACTTACAAGCTAATCATCTGGCTTCCTTTCTCTCTGTTCTATTTTTCATGTATCAGCCCTCCTACCTGGAATTCAAATTGAAAACTAATAATAAGTTGCACAGTTAAGAATGGAATCTAGATTGAAGATGGAGAAATTGAAAACTAATAAACGCGCCACAATTAACAATGGAATCTATGGGAGAAAATAGGTAACAAGGGCGAACTTGAGGATTAGGAATAGGCTTTCGAGTCTCAATGTATGGATAAGGATCTGAGGCGGCAAGAGCAGCCTTTTCCTATATGACCCCATGGTAGAAACAAAGAGAGAAAATTAGCATTTGCCATTGCAAATAGTAGATAACAAGGAATTAGAGAGGGGAAGGAACGAATAAACCTGTTATTCACGCTAAGGTCTTGGGAGGGCTTGATCTAGAGGAAGTAGGTTAGGGTTCAGCCATAACCCAAGACGTAAGGTTGCTTCATCCCCTCAAAAAGTTAGGGTTCAGCCATAGCTCATCATTGCGCCGCCACAGTCTCCAGACGTCTACCATGGGATTTTTCCACTAGAGCTATCCCTATCAGAGTGTTATGGTCAAGCCTACGCACACGACACACCATTTCTCCTTGGATCTCGCTCGCTTGGTGTTGCGCCACCACTGGGAAGAGATGCCATCACCGCCACTGTATCTGGTCAAGCCATTTAGTCCTCCACTGCCCCCCAGAGTGACCCAGTCCTCATCGTCGTTAAATGATTTTCACAATCGAACCACTATCGTGTCGTTGCGAACCACATCTGGTCATGAGCCAAGGACGTGATTACAAGGTCGTTCTTCTCCACCGTTTCTGGCCGCCGCGTGAGAGGGATTCTGGCATCGTTGCTGCAAACAACACCTAGCCGCGCCCTTTCTGTTCTTCTCATCGTGCCCTAAGTTTGAGGGTGAAAAAGGGTTTTCGGGTTAATTTAGCAAGCGTAAAATTATTTTTTTTATTTTCTACATCAGTTATATTTGTAACTGATGTAAAACATGGTGACTTAATTTCAAAATTGCCACCGCCTCATTTTCTACATCGGTTAATAAATAACCGATGTTAATTCCTGTTGTAGAATCCTTATTTTCTACTAGTGTACCAACAACAGCTAAGTCCTTAGAATTAAAGGCTACTCACCTCAATCTTATCAGTGCCCATCAATTCGCAGGATTAGATCATGAGGATCCACATACACATCTTTCAAACTTTTATCAATTAATTGGCACTATGGGTTTTGAGGAAGGTGATTTAGAGTCTGTATATTTACGCTTATTTCCTTTTTCATTGATAGGAAAAGCTAAGGAGTGGTTGAAGTCACACCCAAATCAAAGTCTGAATAATTGGGAAGTGGTTGAAGACAAATTTTTTAGAAGATTTTTCCCACCAGGAAAATATATACAAGTCAAATCAGACATCTCCACATTCAGGCAATGAGCAGATGAACCATTATGTGAAGCTTGGGAGATATACAAATCTTTGTTGCGCAAATGTCCTAATCATGGCTATGATGATATTGCTCAACTCAACATTTTTTGCAATGGACTCAGGCCTGATTCCAAATCTTTCATAGATGCTGCAGCAGGAGGAACTATCTTATCAGTGGATGCAGAGCGAGCAATCTCAATCATTGACAACTTCGCTCAAAATGATCAGCAAGCTTAGTGTGGACGACAACCAGCTCAAATACAGAAGAAATGAGTGTTGGAACTCAATAGTAGTGATGCTATTCTAGCATAGAACAAGCTTATCAAAAGACAGATAGAGGCACTCACTGAAACATTAAAAGCACTCCCTCAACAATTAAAAGTTGTCCAATCCCAACCTATTCAAGCCCAACCTTTGATCTGTGACTTTTGTGGAGGTGACCATCCCAATGGTCAATGCTCTTTTCAAGAAAATCAAGTTGAACAAGTCAATTTCATGGGTAACCAGGGAAGACAAGGGAATTTCTCCAACAATAACAATCAGTACTCACAAGGATGAAGGAACAACCAAAACAACTCTGGTTGGGGGCAGAATGGAGGAAACAGACAGACACCATATCAGCAGCAACAACCATCTACGCATGACAGATTGAACAGTTTGGAAGAGAAGATTGATGCTTTCTTACAAGGATTTGATGGATTCAGGAAGAACACAGAAGCATCAATCAAATTATTAGAAAGTCTAGTGGGCCAGTTAGTAAAAGAGATGGCAGAACACAAGAATGGCCACTTCATAGCAAACACTCATACCAATCCAAAGGAGCACTGCAACTTGATTGCTACTGATGGCAACAAGATAGAGGAAAGTGACATAGAAGAAAATATCACCTTTGAAGAGCAAGCGCCCACAGAAGAGATTGTGTAGAAGAGTGTTCAACAAGAGGAAAAGTCAGAAGAAGCAGTGCAAGAAGAAGAGGAAAAACCAGAAGAGGTCTACACTACAGGTAAGTCACTTGACCCAGGTAAGTTCACTGTACCACTTTCTATTGGTAATCAACCAGCTACACATGCTTTATTGGATCTTGGGGCGAGCATCAATTTGATGTCGCTATCGTATTTTAATAAGCTAGGAATTTTGAAGGTCAAGCCTGCCAACGTGAAGTTACTGCTTGCAAACAAATCCACTCAAAGCCCATATGGGATAATTGAAGACTTACCAATCAAAGTGGACAAGTTTGTATATGTTGTTGACTTCTATATTGCAGAGATGGAAAAGGAGGATACTGATGTCCCCATAATCTTAGGAAGACCCTTCATGAAAGCTGCCAAGGCAATAGTGGATGTTGATCGGGGAAAATACCAATTGAGCTCTAAAGATGAGAGCATTGTGTTTCACATTGATAGAGGAATCCCCAAAGTGCAGAACACTCCAGAAAAAGTAAGAATAGATCCTACTGATGGGATCTATCAATTTCAATCAAAGCTGCCAAAGGTAAGAAAGAAAGAAGCTCCTCCAGATACTATGGAGCAAAAGAAGAAAAAGGTTTCTAGATTTATGAGGAAACCAAGGATGAGAGTTAAGCAGCAAGAATCTATCATGAAGTTCAGATTCAAGAAGAGGAAAAGGTCAACATCAGACACAGAGGAAGATAGTGATGAGAGTGATAACAAATTGAAGAATTGGCATGGAGGATAGGAACTTAAAGGAAGAACTGGAACAGAATCAACCATCATCCTCCAATTGAGGCCACCATGAGATAACCAGGCGTCGAGCTATCAGACGTTAAACAAGCGCTTCCTGGGAGGCAACCCATCATTTTTTGTTTTAATTTTTCTTTGATTTTTGTTTTTGATTTTGTGTGTTAGAGTCTATATCTGTGCATAATAAGAAGTTGTTAAGTAAAGGATTAGATTTAATAAGGAATGGATGAAAAACAGTTAAAGTTAGGAAGCAGCAGAAAACAGCAAATGGAATTTCAGTTCTGTTTTTTGCGCTTCACTTGCGCTTAGCACTGGTGAAGCGCAGATTTCATAATTTGTCTCTGTTTTCTGCGTTTCACTTACGCTAAGCGTAGGTGAAGCGCATGATTATAAATTTACTCTCTGTTTTCTGCGCTTCATCTATGCTGAGCGTGGGTGAAGCGAAGCAGCACGCTTCATATTCTATGAAGAACGCGCTGCACTTTCGCTGAGCGAAAGTGGAGCGCACATGCGCGCTCCAGGATTTATTTGAATCCTAGAGCGAGGGAAAGACATTCCAAACCTTCCCTCAACTCCTAACCTCCATTTTCTCTGAGAATTCATCTTTTCTCTAGACCTTTTTACTTCCACATCCTCTTCCTTTCAATTTCCAAAGCTACACCAGGTATGTTTTTATGGTTTTAGTCCTTTTGCACCGATTAAAATTTTCAGTTTTTCATTTATTTGAGCAAAACCTTAGGATAAATAACTTAGGCTTTTAGGACCTTTTAAATTAGAAAAATTTGTCAATAGAGTCTTAGTTTAGTATGTTTGCCACTGTGGTATGCTTTATGGTGTGTTTTAATATGTTTAGGTGGTAGTTTTTAAAGTGCTCAATAAATTATTGCAAATTATTCTATTTGGTGCATGTATGCTTAGTTTATGCCATACTATTTTTGCATGACCATACTTGAATAATTGTGCTTTATTGTATGTTACTGATAACATGATTTTTTAGCCTGATAATTGTTACCAATTTTTGCCCTGTTTAAAAATCAATTAGGACTTGCTTTAATTGATCACTTTAGCATGCTCTTAATAAATTAATTAATTGGCATTGGGTAACTTTAAAATCAAGATTTTTGTGCAAGTGCTTGATTGGTTGATTGCTTTGATTTTTGAATTAAATTCGCCATTTATTTCATTAATTATTAGTAATCTATTATTTTAATTGCATGAATAATCTTGGTCTAAATTTTTAATTTGCAGATGGCACGCACTAAGGTAGTGGATGCATCAGGTGCTTCTAGGAAGGGCAAAGGTGCCAAGAGAGCTAAGCAGGTACCCCAAGAGGACCCAGAGTTTGATGCTCACAGATTCAAGGACGCTAAATCCTCAGAGGCTTACAGTTCACTGATGGACTGTAACTTCATCAAAGAGATGCCAGTGTCATTGCAGCCTGGCGAATATGAGGAATTCAAAGCTGAGATACACAGGAGGAACTGGGTCCGCCTCAGCCGCCCAGATTCACATTGACCCTGACATTGTTAGGGAGTTCTATGCCAATGCCATTGGAGACCATGGCATTGATTTGAGGCGACAGTCTTATGTCCGAGGGTATGTGATTTCTTATGATTGTGATGCGATCAACAGACTTTTATTATTTCCAAGACCTGAGGATAGAAGACTCATGGCGTGTCAGCATCGTGAGAGGATGAGGGCTGTGGGGGTCTATGGGAATGATCCCCTAGATACTCAGACCGCAGAGAGCCTATGCATGCGGGGACGTTCCTTCGAGAGGAATGTTTATGGACATGCCACTCGCATTTATAGGCGAGACATGAGGGACATCGTGCGGATGTGGACAGTGTTGGTGTTGGCTAACATCCAGCCCACCAACCATGTATCAGACGTCACCATGCTAGTAGCCCACCTCATCTACAGCATCATCACTGGCGCAGACATAGATATTGCCAGTATCATCGCACAGAAGATAGCAGACTTTGTATCTTCTGTAGGGCGCCGCAGCTCCAACTCCAGGATCAGTTTGGGTTTTCCTTCACTTATCATAACCCTCTGCAGTTCTACGGGTGTTGACTTGTCAACATTTTTTGCAATGGACTCAGGCCTGATTCCAAATCTTTCATAGATGCTGCAGTAGGAGGAACTATCTTATCAGTGCATGCAGAGCGAGCAATCTCAATCATTGACAACTTCCCTCAAAATGATCAGCAAGCTCAGTGTGGACGACAACCAACTCAAATACAGAAGAAAGGAGTGTTGGAACTCAATAGTAGTGATGCTATTCTAGCAGAGAACAAGCTTATCAAAAGACAGATAGAAGAAGAAAGGAAAGGGTAGACAATGATAGAGCCCTGGCTGAAGCGGCTCAGAAAGCCATGTTAGAGGATGTGCAACTGGAGAAATCCTCTGTAACAAAAAGAAAGAGACCTTCAAAGGCAGCAAGGTCTAAGCACAGGAGGTTGCTATCACTTGTTAGAGAAGAAGTTCCTGCTCCTGCTCAAATGATTACTAGGAGCAAATCGATCCCAAAGGATGATACTGAGATCTTTCAAGAAGCTTTGAAGCAAGTCAGAACACAGTCTGTGTTGGACTTGAAGAAAGAAAGAATTGTCAAGAGAAAAGTCAAACCTGCTACACCATTTGTCCTCTATGATCTAACAAAGACAAAGTTATACCAGAAGAAGCTCCAGGAAGCTGCCCTGAAGCCTGTGCCTGTACAAGAACCTTACAAGAAAACCAAGGTACTTTTTGATAACCTTGATCCTGCTGACTTGGAGGATGATGTAAGTCCTACCAAGGTCCCAGTTAGGGGTGGAAGTAGGCCAGGCCGTCCGACAAGGGCCTATGGCCTGGCCTGTTTAGGCCTGGCCTGGCCTGTTTAATAAAAAGGCCAGGTTCAGGCTTTTATGAAAGCCTATTTAAATAAACAGGCTAGGCTTAGGCTTTTAAAAAAGCCTATTTGGCCTGTTAGGCCGGCCTGTTTAAGGGGCCTATTATATTTTATAATATTTATATATTTATAATTTCATATATATAATAAATTATTTTTTTATTTTAATTATTCTATTAAATTTTTTTCTCTAAAATTAGAAACCCTAGTTAGTAGTTAGTAGTTACCCTAATCAGATCACTACACTCACTTCTATCACTCTTCATCTTCATTCTTCACGCCGCTGTGCTACCTCTGTGTGCCTATCTTCATCTTCATTCTCCACCGTCCGGCGTCCGTTCACCACTGTCCACCGGTAATCGTGTTCACTTGTTCCCTTCCGGTCGCTCCGTCGTTCAAATCCATCGTTCGTCATCGGCCGCGCCACCATTTTAGATCCACCGTTCACCACTGGCCGCGCCGCCGTTCAAATCCATCCAACTTGTTCCAGCCGTCGCCGTCGTTCATTGACTGGTAAGAACTGATGTGCAGCTTGTGATTTGCTTAGTTCCCAAATGAGTGCAAATTAGAATGAAACGGTTAAACCCTAACACTGCATCTCTTTTCTTGCAGCCACCGGCAGCCACTTCCGCAGGAAGCTTCCGGCAAAACTCCTTTCGCGCGCAGATCAACGAAACGGAAGCCGTTCACTCTCTGCAGTAGTTCCCTCATTCTTCCTTGATCGCTCTCTACAGTAGTCAGTGCACACAGAACTCTACCTTCTCCATTCCTGTTAACGTATCGACCACTAGCAGGCAACATGGTATGAATGAGGCTTCCTTGTATTGACTATGTTTCTTGGTTAAATTATTGCTGTAGCCTGTAGGACCTTATAATTTCACTCAATTTTCAAAATGATAGTAACCTTCTGGCTAATCAGTGATTGCACAAATTATTTTGAATATGATTGCATAGAGTATACGAGTTTTTTTTTTTAATGTAAGGTTGGCTATGCTTAAGGCTTGCATGTGAAGCCTAGAATTTTTATTACTAATTCAAGTTTATTGTTTTACCACTGGATCTAGAGGTAAGATGTGCTCAGGGTGTACCTTTATGGCGTAATAGTTCTTCTGAGGTGAACAATGAGTTATTTAAAGGTTATAGAAAGGGTAACTCAGAGAGACAGATCAATCAGATAGCAGTAGGTAGGTATATCATTATATTTTTCAATTTACATAAAGTGGGGAAGGCAATAGGTATTTTCATATTCATTTCATATTTTGACAGGTTATGATTTTCTAAATTCAAATGGGAATATATTTAATGTCAGCATATGGTACAATTCAAATATGTTTTTTTTTGTTGTAATTATGCAGTCAAATCTGTTTTTTCACTGATAAGTGATGAGTATGCTTGCATAAACTGAGCCATTCTTAATGTATAAACTGTTTTAAAGATCATGTGATATTTTCTTAATTTTATATTTTCATAATGTATAAATTGTTTTATGCAGAAAATTTGTGAACTTTTGCTTGAATTAGACCTTTGGGCAATGTATTACTACTGTGGTGGTTCCAAAATGATTTCAGCAGGTTTTATGAATTATGCACAGTTGTTTTTCTATGTCAAATAGACCATCATCAATTATTAATTGATTACACATGTTTTAAAACAGCGTTGTTATCTTGCTGAAAATAAATTTTAGGTTGTTACAATGGCCTATTTAGAATTATAAGCCTATTAGCCTGTGGCCTATTTAAGAATAGGCCCATTGGCCTATTTGAAGGGCTCTTTAAGTGGCCTAGTTACTTGATTATTTAGTAGGCCTATTAGCCTACAAGCCTATATTGACCTGTTAAACGATAGGCCTATTAGCCTATTTAAATGCTTGGACATGAAATAGGCTTTTAAATAGGCTAATAGGCCAGGCCAGACTTTAAAACAGGCCAGGCCTACAAAATTGGCCTTTGACAGGTAATAGGCCAGGCTCAGGCCTTACAAAGCCTGGCCTGGCCTGGCCTACTTCCACCCTAGTCCCAGTAAAGGTGGTAGAAGCTGCTACAATTGTTGTTGCTGATGAGGAAGTTATTCAACCAAGTGCTGATAAGGTTGAAAAGGTTGCACCTGCTGACAACACCATAGGTGAACCTACTGAAAATATAGTTGCTGAAGTACCAAGTGCTAATAAGGTTGTTGCACCTGCTGATAGTGAAAAGGTTGCAGAACCTCAGACTGTTGATACCATGGAGATTGATCAAAATAATGTTGTGGTGGAACCCATCTCTGTTATTCCACTGAGGACTGAACCTGCTAAGGTTAATGATCCACCATCACCAAGTCCTCAACCTCCATCACCGTTCAGTATTGATCTCACTGATGAAAGAATGTCTTCACAACTGTCTCTGGCACCTACTTTATCCAGTTCCATTGATTGGAATACTAAAGGAAGTTATGTCAGGAAAGAAAATGGAGATTTTGTCTTTGAAGGAAACCTGACTGCTAGGGAGAAGCTGTGGAAGCCAAAAACCAGAAATCTGTCAAGAATACCTACTGGTGATCCTTTGGCTCCAATCAACAGCTTTGAGGATCTGTTAAAAGCTACAGAATTTCCACATAAATTCTACACCACTCCCTACAACCAGAGGCATAGAGTTCCAAAGTTCCCCAACCTATATGAAGAACTTTTGTACTTCAGGAACTCTCCTCCTCTGCTTAAACATTCTGGATTACATGTGGATTCTCTTGATGATGCAAGGGCAAGGAGATGTGCTGCTCAGAAGGATTCTGGTGGTAATGTGATGTCTGATCAGCTTGAGAGGATAAGACAAGGAGTGCAACCACCCGACACCCAAGCATCACTGGAAGAAAATTGATGTCTGTTCTCCTGATCAAATGAAGATACCTGCTGAAGAATGGATTCTTATCAGGCTTCTACACTTGGAGCTTGAATTATATGAAAGTTACATTGCTACCTCAGCTGGGTGTGTAACCTTCAAGCCTCCTAAGCCTCTCACTGTGAAGCCTTCTACATCTATCTACTGGCAACCAGATAAAATTGTTCCTAAACTGCCCTTTGCTGAAGGAGTTCATGACAAGAATAAATCACCAAAGTTTTACTCTACATACTTAGAAGATCCTGAACCCATGACTGTTGAAGAATGGGAAAGATTGCCTGAAGTTGCTGAAGCTTATGGTGGCTTCGACCATTCCTACAGAGATTGGTTATGGAAGTCTTACTGGCATGAAATGGAGAAGGAAGGGTCTTGCTCTGGTACTCGCTATGACTTCTGATTTTGTC
This sequence comes from Sesbania bispinosa, assembly GCA_026901365.1. Lineage (NCBI taxonomy): Eukaryota > Viridiplantae > Streptophyta > Magnoliopsida > Fabales > Fabaceae > Sesbania > Sesbania bispinosa. The sequence goes on from QLOH01000494.1 coordinate 90,752, forward strand.
ACCAAAAGTACTCTTTCTATTCAAGAGTTCAAGACTTGGTTCCCTGACACATTTCCGGGTTCAAGACATGAGATTTATGAATATTGTACTGAAGACTGGGCTACAATAGTGTATTCTCCTACTATCTTCACTCATCTTGTAGTCAATCCTGCTGCATATCGGTTCTTTGTTGGGTTTGGAAGGAAGGAATTTACTTGGAAGCACATTACTTTTGTCTTCATGGAAGCTGACCTTACACAAGCCCTGGAGATTCGAGAAAGAGAAATTCAGAGGTTAAGAAGCAAGAACCTGAGATTCCAATCCTTAATGAGGATCCATACTCGTATATGTACTGCGAGTACATATCCTCTCCATTTATTGGAGAAATGGACATCTACATTTCTTTTCTTCTGTTGTTGACACGTGTAATGATGAATATCTAATGGTTCATATTTAATTGACATTATTTGATTTAAAAAAATAAAAAGAAAGAATCACATGATGTAAGAAACAAAATGAAAACGTGGATGAATAATCATGAATTTTGTAAATCTCATTGTTTAAACTAAATGAAAAAAAAGGAGAAAAACTAATTGTTGTGACCGTGACCTAACTCTTGAGCAGCTTGTCCATTTTCTAAATCATAAGTGTTGAATCACCTTCCCCATCACTCGCACGTATAAAAATTTAATGAGAAGAAAATTATTAAAAATAGTACTATATTTCTTATATATAGGACCAAATTTTTTTTTATTTTTGTTTCTTATATATAGGACCGAAGGTAGTAGTACATTATTTTTCTTTTCAAAAGATGCATTTACAAAAATATGAAACAACTCGACGTTTTGATATATAGTATACAAAAATCACACAAGCATTTTTGATAGTTTTTTTTTCATTAAATTTTCATACCTGCTAGTGATCTAAGTGAAGCAGGGGACGGTGATTCAACTCTATGATTTAGAAAATGCACAAGGTTGCTCAAGAGTTAGGTCACGACAGTTAGGGATGACAATTGAGCTCAAACCTTATAGGTACCCGTAATGGGCAGGGTAAAAACCCACAAAACGGGTATGAGCGGGGGTACAGACAATAGCCCACATTTTTTAAACGAGGACAGGCGCGAGTACGGGTACTATAATGCCCAGGCCGCCTCATTCCCGCACTCATATATATATATATATATATATATATATAAAGTTATTTGATAAATAATACCATATATAATTATATATATATAGTAATTTTATTAAAATATCTAATATATTTATACAATACTTAAAATTGATATATATATATATATATATAATTTTACAGATTAAAAATATATTTTTAAAATTCCTGTTTTTTACTTAATAATATATGACTAATTAGTGTTAATAATTTTTTTTTAACATCACGAAGAATGCTAACATATGATATCCAAGTTTATAAAATAGTGTAATATGAAAGTATATTGTAATATTTAATAAAAATTTTGAACATTAATCATGTGTTGTGTTTTAGAATATTAACGTATGGTGTTTCGATATGATTAAATTGTTATGTCATTGATATTTAATAAATATGTTTAGATGATTTTGGAGTAATTTTTTAATTGAGTTATAATTTTTTTAATTAATATTTTTTTAATGAGTTATTAATTTTTCACTTATCAAATTCCGTGTAACGAGCGCGTGCATGACATATAGTTGTCAAACGGGTACGGAGATAGACATTAAAGTTGTTGCCCACGCGGGTATGGACACGATTACGGGCTTTTTTTAAAAGTGCGGATATGAAGACGAGCACTATGGTACCCTATCCAAAAAGTACTCATTGCCATCCAACCGGTAATTGATTTTTCTCCTTTTTTTTTTCATTTAGTTCAAACAATGAGATTTACAAAATACATGATTATTCATCTTTTTTGTCCAGGCATGAAACGTTGTCATTCTATTTCTTACATCATGTGATTCTTTTTTTATTTTTTTAATTTAAATAATATCAATTAAATGTGAACCATTAGATATTCATCATTACACGTGTCAATGGCAGATGAAAAGAAATGGAGATGTCCATTTCTTCAACAAATGGAGAGGATATGTATTCGATCCGGACTCATCAGCGTTGCTTCTTTTTTCAATGCTTGATCCTTTGCCACTTCTGTTTCACGTAGCTCGTCTAAGCCTGCTGCAAGGTTTGACTTTATTTTTTTTTGTTATTTTAATAAAATAAAACAAAATAGATTAGAGAAGAAATAAAATAATTAAAAAGAATAGGATAAAATTTGATACTAAGATAAAAATAGCTAAAAAGATGCAAAGTATTTAATGAAAATTTAAGATTCAATACTTTATTATTTTGTTTTTTTTTCAAATGCCTAGAAAAAAATTTGAGTGTTCACATTAAATATAAAAAAGGTATTATTTTAATATAACCGGATATTAACAGGACCTGTTGAGTCACACACATACAACAAGCTAACCAAGAATGCTAGAAAACCAAATCAGATCATTAGAATAATAACATAATGGGCCAAACTCATAAGAGTTAGGGTAAAATAATAACATAATGTAACAAAAAATAACAAGACAGGGTAAAAGAGTGATGGTTAAACCCTAACTACCACTCTATATATATCGCATAAGATGCACAACCATAAATATATGAGAAGTCGTCTTCTTCTCTCCAAGCACTACAAGCATAATTGAGGGGGAACAATTGGATTCCCTTCACAAAGTGCGTATAAAATTTCATCCATATTAATATCTGTCTCTTCATCTAAGAGAGATGAACCGAAAAATGGAGAATCCAAGCTTGGAAATGGTTGTTCACTCAACTTCAGTAAGCCGTTATCACTTTGTAACAGTTTCTCATAGTGTTTGCTAAGAACTCCAGGAGGAAATTCCATGTAGTGCCTCCTGTCCAGTATATATAAATATATATTATTAGATGACATTTCATCAACCATTAGCATCGGGTGTCCACATAGCAATTATAGTTTATCTATAGCTTAATGCATTTATGTTGTGCAAGAAAGGGAAAGAATTATTTTGATAAATGAAGAACTTAAATGCAATACCGGTATGTCAAAGCATGGCCTTCGGTGAAGTCTCCTGATAACAACCATGTAGTGTGTTTTCGTGGCATTGGATCATTCTCTTGATAGAACACTGGTTCCTTTTCTAACTGAGAAATGAAAGAAAAAAAAAATCAATGTCAAATGCATGTAATTGTTCTAATCAAAAGGAAAAATCATGAAATTCATAAGAAATATTCTACCTCAATTTCAAGAATCCCGGGTTTGTTTTCCTCAACAATGGCTCTCATGGATAAAATGTTTTGCCATAGTACTTCAACTTTGTTCTTGATGTTTTTCCTTGCATCTAGTATCTCCCACACAAATTTTCTCTTTGAAATGTAACATCTAGCCACCAATGTGTCTCCTCTATGTGTAGGCGCAAACTATATATACAATTATACATGGATGAAATTCAATTGAATTATATGTGTGTGTATGTATTCATGACTAAGAATTGAAATGATCTAATCGAATTAATAAATTTTGCCACATCACCGGGGCTTAAAATTTCTAATCAAATTAAAATTTAAGAAAACTAAAAAACAATCCTTATATTTGTTTGCATTAAATTTTATTAACAATATCACCATACCTTGTCTTTTTTTTAATATGTTTTCACTATTTTCCTTTGAAAGTATCATTCTTACACCTTTCTTGCTAAGATTTTTAAACACTATCCCAAATCTCTCTATATCTTTTTTAAAAATTATTATTTTAAAATCTGAATATTTATGATTCACATCGTTCACCTATTTTTTCCTATTTCATGTCTTTTTTAATTCAAATGTAAATTCTTACCATTATTATTTAATAATAATATATATCACTTACTGATATATAATAATCAATTAATAATTATAAAAATAAACTAACTAATTTTAAATTTTGAATATGACAATTGATTGGTATCTAAAAATTTAAACTATATAAATAGATATTATAATTCTAAAATTATTGAAATATAACTAGTTCAATAGTGTAATTGGAATAATTAATTTTTATGAATTAATGATTCAAATTCCAAATAACTATTCTTTAAATGGCCTCAAATTAAATTCCAACACAAACTAATTATAGTTTAATATATGTTGAATTCAAATTCAAATTATATATATTTTTTAAATTAATTACACCATAATATTAAGTATCAAATTTAAATTATTTAGTTTAAATCCAACACATATACTTTATATTTTAATATATTTATTTTTATTAAAAAATATATATCGCCTCGTTATTACATAAGATAAAATATGACTATTAGTATATGGATCTTACGTTGAATTCTCCAATCTTGAGGAGTGTAGCGGGGAAATGCACAACCGTGAACTTCTTTGTCTCCTCCTTCAATACTCTTTCTTTGGCATTCCACGGGTCCTCTATTTCTTTCATTGCGGAAGGTGTCTTTTCTAGTTTCAATCCGATTGGTGGAGGAAGGTGAATGTAGTCTTCCAACTTGGCATGGCAAAAATAATGCTAAAAAAAAACACCAAACAAAAGTTAAAAAGTTCATGCATATATCACACCGACTGAAAAATATGGAAAATATGTGTTTGGGTGTGATAGGTACAGGGAGGAGAGAAATAGAAAGGATAAATAGATAGAAAGAGAAACTAAAAAAATGTGATTGATAGAAAATATTTCATATTTATTTCTTTCCTACCAAACAACTTAATTTGTTCTCTACTTCTCACCTATTTCTCTTTACCTCATTTATCTCTTTCCTATTTCTCTTTACCTTATTTCTCTCCATACTACCAAACACAGTGTAAGTGATCGAAAATGTGAGAAGGAGGACTGTTAAAAAAAAGTGATTGATAGAAAATATATAATTGAAAACATAGTCGATCATTAAAGAAAAAATTAATTAGTTGAACAAAACCAATAATCGAACAAAAGAGACAAACCTTTCCTCCCGCATTTTGTACATATATGGAACTTGTGCCAGGAACATTTAGAGGTTCTTGATAGGAATCCGAAGCACTTTGAGCCTTGTCTCTATTAGTGACGAAATCTTCCTCCATTGGAGCTGAGGTACATAGTCTCTATTGTTTATTTAATAACAACTAAGACATGAGTGTTTGTTTACCAACGACAGAAAAGAAGATGGGTGAGAATCAACTTACTTCTAGAGTAACTCTGGGTAAAGTTACTCAGCTTAATAATTCTTATAAACAATGAATTTTATCAATCCAACCGTTATATTAACAGTTTTTATTAAATAGATCAAACCTACAAAATTTCATAAAATTTATAAATCATTTGATGTTTCATCAAATCACTTCAATTGAACGTGCAATATACTTTTTAAAATATAAATAAATGTTTACTCTAAAATTGCATACCTATGAATATCCAATTGATCTAAAATTTGGTACACATAATCATCATATTAATATCAAATTAATCAATGGTTAGATTTGTTAAATTCAATGTTTATAAGAAGTTATTAAACGGAGTAACTTTGTGAGAGTTACTCCTCGAGTAAGTTGATCCCCACCCATAAAAGATATATTCACAAAATAAAGTTATTTATCAAATGTGAATTAGTTACAAAATTTATCTTATCTTTTTTTTAAACAATTCGAACTAATTTTTTAAACTTAATTTTAATTTCAATGCTCGTTTAATTCCAATTTTACTTTACATCCTTTCAATAAATTCCGAAAAAAAAATGAAATTTCATAATCAAGAAAAAATAGAAATCTGAAAATCCAAAAAAAAATAAGATAAATAAAAATCAATAATAAATTTAAAGATAAAAAATAAAAAAAGAGAGAAAATGAAAAAATACAAAATTTAGTTAAATATTTAGTTCACATGGGGAGAGGAGGGAAAATAAAGCTAATTTCCTTATATGATTCTTTATTTTATAACACATGGTTGTATTAACATGAGTGTAGAGATATTTAAGGCATTTTAATTATTTAATTTAAAGTCTCCCCCTTCCCTCCAAATCCCCCATTATTGGAGGGAAGCAAAAATTGTCTTTCGAGGGATTTTGGCACACTTCTCTTCCCTCCTAAAAATGGAACCCGACATAAAAACTCATTTAAAATCTCTTCCCTTCCCTCCCACCAAACATAGGCTAAAAAGAGAAGGGGAGGGAAAATTTTTGTAAAATACTCAAACTCCAAAACACAAATAGAAAGGACTTCCAATAAACCCTTTCTTTCCCTCTTTTTCTCTCCAAAAAATCAACTCACAAATATTTCGTAAGTAAAAATGTGAGAAGATGGACTGTTAAAAAAATGTGATTGATAGAAAATATTTCATCTTTATTTCTTTCCTACCAAACAACTTAATTTTTTTTATATTTCCCACCTATTTCTCTTTACCTCATTTCTCTCTTCCCTATTTCTCTCTACCTTATTTCTCTCCACACTACCAAGCACAGTGTAAGTGATCGAAAATGTGAGAAGGAGGACTGTTAAAAAAAATGTGATTGATAAAAAATATATAATTGAAAACATAGTCGGTCATTAAAGAAGAAATTAATTAGTTGAACAAAACCAATAATCGGACAAAAGAGACAAACCTTTCCTCCCGCATTTTGTACATATATGGAACTTGTGCCATGAAAATTTAGAGGTTCTTGATAGGAATCTGAAGCACTTTGAACCTTGTCTCTATTAGAAAATAAATGGAAAGGAACGAAATCTTCCTTCATTGGAGCTACGGTACGTAGTTTAGTTTCTCTCTATTGTTTATGTAATAACAAAGAAGACATGAGTGTTTGTTTATCAATGAGAGAATAGAAGATATTTATAATCACAAAATAGTGTTATTTATCAAATGTGAATTAGTTACAAAATTTATCTTATTTTTTTAATAAATTAACTGTAATAATTATCTTTATTTTACATAATGGCCCAAACTTATCCTTATTTTAATCAATCCGAACTAATTTTTAAACTTAATTTTAATTTCAATGCTCGTTTAATTCCAATTTTACTTTACATCCTTTCAATAAATTCCGAAAAAAAATGAAACTTCATAATCCAAAAAAATAGATATCTGAAAATCTAAAAAAAAAAAAGATAAATTGAAAAACAATAATAAATTTAAAGATAAAAAAAACAGAAAATGAAAAAAATACAAAACTTAATTAAATAAAAAAATCAACAAAATCAGAATTTAAAATAATAAAAAATCAGAAAATTCAAATTTAAAAATTCAATTCAGAAAATAATCCGAAAAAAAATAGAAAGAAAGAGAAGAAAACTCTGTTTTAGATGAGATAAAAGTGAGAGTTTCAGATGAGATAGAAGAAGTGAGATAGGTTGCTATGATCATGAAAAAAAAAAAAACAAGTGAGATAAGGTTGTTATGATCATGAAAAAAAAAAAATAGACAAGTGAGATAAGGTTGTTATGATCATGAAAAAAAAATAGACAAGTGAGATAAGGTTGTTATACACAATTACACACATAGAAAAAGGAAAATAGAAGGACGCAGAACCATAGGAAATTGAACTAGGAAGAGAAACCAACCGGAACCACCCAAGCCAACCACCGCTGCCATGCCGCCGCAAATCCAGCCAATAAACTAGCTACTAGCTTATTTGACTAACTTATAAACTAGTTTGATCAACACAAAAAGTGTTTGGTAAGGTATCTCAAAGTAGCTTATTTTATGAGCTTCTAACTTGTAACTTGTAGTTTATTTAACTTGTAGCTTATTTTAATACATTTACCTTATTATTCTTAATTTCTTTTTACCTATTATTATCTATTTTCAATAATCTTCCAATTTTTTTTTACCTATTATTACCTATATAATAAGTAATTTAAAAAATTACGAATTAATTCAATTGGTCTTTGATGATTGTAACTATTTGTGATTGTAAATATTTGTGATTTGAATTTTCTTTAATTTTGGAAATAGCTATTTGATTCAAATCTTACCCTACTTGGAAACATTTGTTAATTTTTTATTTCTTTATGAATAAATAATAATTCAAATTCTGATTTTTTATAATAAATTTAAGAATAATTTATTCTAACTCTATATAACGATAAGATTGGTTAATTGAATTGTGGATACTGGCTTTAACTTTATCTAGATCGTAAGGATTTATTGAACAATATGTTGTTGACTTGAGCCCTTTGCAAAATAGGTTAAAATAAAATATTTCTTTTCAAAATAAAAATAATAAAAATAGTAAAAAATAAAATTCTACAACGACCAATGAGATTAATTGAACAGTAGACGCAAACTTTAATATTATTAGAATTGTAAGAATTTATTGAGCATACCATGTGTTGACTTGAACCTCGTGCAAATAAAAAAATCTTTCTAAAAATCATTTCTTTCAAAAATAAAAGGCTTAATTGCATTTTTTGTCTCCCTATTATCATCAATCCGCAATTTTGGTCCCCTACCTTTTTTCCACGATTTTGGTCCCCCTATAATTCCTAATCCGGAATGTGGTTCAAATTTTTGGTCCCTCTGTACCTCCAAGTATGTGTTAGATAGAGCTGGGTATATGGGCTTGAGCTCGCGGGCCGGTCCGCAAAAATTGGCCCGCAAGCGGGCTTGGAAAGGAATGATTAGAGATTAAATAGAGAGGTTTGGAATTGGTGGAGATCGCAAGAACTGCGATCTACGTCGCGGGTAATCGATTACCAGAGGGTTCTGGGCAACCAGGAGGGCTGTTTGCTCGCAGGTAATCGATTACAGAAGTTTGGTAATCGATTACCAGGGTGATTGCTTGCAGGTAATCGATTACCAAGGGTTGGTAATCGATTACCAGAGACTTTGTTTGCAGGTAATCGATTACAGGAGGTGTGTAATCGATTACCAGTGTGGATTGGTGAATCCTTGTGATGGATGATTGCTCATATTGAGTTGATGTATTTATTGATGATGATAATGGTATTTGGTGATAATTATGATGATTTTTTATGATGATGATGATTGGTGTTAATTATGATGATAATGATATTTGGTGATAATTATGATGATTTTTTATGATGATGATTGGTGAATACGTATGATGATACATGATGATGATGAATGGTGCTAATTATAATGATTGATGATGATGATGTTGGTGTTGTACCTGAGTCTAACTCGGGGAGGTGAATAGTGTACCTGAGTATAACTCAGGGAGGTGATAATGGTGATGATGATTTAATTAACCTTATGTTGTAAATGATGCTTGAGTATATATGATGTCGTACCTGAGATACACAAGCCCAGTGAGGGGTGGGGTGTAACTTAGGGAGGTGATTGTACTTGGGATACACAAGCCTAGTGAGGGGTGAAGTGTAGCTTAGGGAGGTGAATGTTGTACCTGAGTCTAACTCGGGGAGGTGATTATGGTACCTGAGTGTAACTCAGGGAGGTGAGTATTGATTATGTTATTGATTATGGTACCTGAGTGTAACTCAGGGAGGTGAGTATTGATTATGTTAATGATTATGGTACCTGAGTATAACTCAGGGAGGTGAGTAATGACTATGATAATGTTGATGATTGTACCTGAGTATAACTCAGGGAGGTGAACACTGATTATGATGAAATTGAAAATTGTACCTGAGGTGTACAAGCCTAGAGTGGGTGAAGTACAACTTAGGGAGGTGCATGATGGTGATGGTGATATGATGAAAATGATGATTATGACGATTATGATGATATTGATGCTAATGATGATTAAGATGATATTGATGATAAGGATGAGTATGATGATAATGATGATTTTGATGATAATGATGATTATGACGATTGTGGTGATATTGATGATGTTGTTGGTGTATATGAGGATGATGACTATGTTTTATATTTGTTAATAGAATGAGTTATATGATGATGTTGTTTACATGAGGGTGAGGATAGGGTAGTCTCCTATGTGTATGTATGAGTAGTATTCTTTTCCTCACCGTTATACTGTGGCTATTTTACAGGTGATGATGATGACACAACTGGTGTCGAGTGTTGAGTAAAGGGAGTGTTGCTCTGGTACATGTGACATCAGGGCACATCATTGGGGGATTCTTATTTATGTTTTAGTGGAAAGGATTTTTTAAACTTTTCTTTAATTGCCTTGCACGGCAAGTAGAATGTTTTGTTGTTTCTATTTTGGGAGATTTCGCTGCTTAAATGTTTTGAAAACAATCGATTGCTATTTCTACTTTAAATTATTTTACTTTGAGATAAATGACGTTTTATACAATAAGAACTGTGAACCTTTTTACCCAGTGTGGAGTGTCATCTTTATATATTTCAAATTATTTAATGTATAAGAGTATGGGGTAGAAGGGTGTCACAAGTATCCTATTCGAAATCATTGCCAAGAATGTACATTTCGACAAGCAATTGGGGGTCGGGGAAGAATTATCATGTTTCAAAACAGAAGCTAGATATTAAAATGAGTTTGACTTTTTCTTTGGTCGGTGAGAGAATTACAATAAATCATCAAGGTAGAAATTTACATGGTGAATATGATATGCAGGGACTGTAATTTAATTTCTCTTAAGAACTAAAGTGCAAATTTTAATAATGGACTCATCCAGTTGATCAACCTGTTGTAGCAAGTCATTTTGGTACGGTATGGGTACATGACCTACCTATGTCATGCACCCTAGAAGCCACCAAGAAAGAAAAGGAAAGTGTGTGTTTGTGAATTTAGAGAGGAGGAGAAGGGAAGGGAAGAGTTAGAGGGAGAAGGGGGGAAGAGGGAAAAACTTTGTAAAATACTCTAACTCTCAACCACAAAAATAGCTTGCAATAAACTTTTTCCTTCTGACCAACTCGCAAATATATATACTTTTTGTATATATAACTGTGATTGATAGAAATGAACAAAAAAAAATTGTGATTGATAGAAGATATATAACTGAGAACATAGTCGATCATTAAAGAAGAAATTAATTAATGGAACAAAAGAGACAAAACTTATCTCCCGCATTTTGTACATATATGGAACTTGTGCCATGAAAATTTAGAGGGGAGTAAACTAGTACTTTTGTCTTCAACTTTTACTATGTCTTGCAGTTTCATCCTCGACTTTTTTTAAATAGCATTTTAGTCCTTGACTTTATTAAAAAATGAACTTTAGTCCCTAAAAGTGCATGATTTTTAATAAAGTCAGGGACTATAAGTGCATGTTTTTTAATAAAGTTAAGGACCAAAGTGCATGTTGCAGGGACTAAAGTGCTATTTTAGAAAAGCCAGGGACGAAACTACAAGACGCTATAAAATTCGAGGGTGAAAGTGCTAGTTTACTCTTTAGAGGGTTTTTGATAGGAATCTGAAACACTTTAACCCTCTGTTTGGTTGCAAAAGAGAGATAAGTGAGAGAGAAATGAGAAAGAGAGAAATAGGAAAGAGAGAAAGTAATGAGAAATGAGATAGATTTAGAGGTTGTTTGGTTTGAATAAAAATGGGAGAGAAATAGAAGGGAGGGAGAGTAACATTTTTTCACTGGACAAAAGTGCCCTTTATTCAGATAATAAATGAAAAGTTTTTAATAAAAAAACAAAAAATCAAAATGTTAAAGCAGAAGCCAAAGCGCATAGCTTCTGGAAGTTCGATGCTGTGGAACTAAAAGCAAAGTTTCTCACAAAAAAAAAAAACAAAGCTTCTCACGAATAAAACAAAGCTATGCATTTTATCACGTGGGAGAGGTTATGTGTCCAAACTTTATATAGATTGGAACACGCACAGAGGGGAGAGGTTGAACAGTGCTGGGCGTTGCGACGCACAGATTAGAACCCATCGATGTTGTTTCCGGCAAGGGTGCGGTGGTTGGCCATGTAGACAAGGTGCGGTGGCCGTGAACGGTGCTGGGCGTGGGGGAAGTTGGGCATTACGACGGTGCTGGTAAACAGAGCAAACACAGATGTCGTTTTCCAGCATGAGGGAAGGTTGGCGTTGCGACATTGCTGGTGCAGCCGTAACAGCTATGGTCGGCCTTGGCTGATGGTTGAAGATTTCACTGAGGTATGAGATGAATGGTGGGGGTATAATGGTAACAGTTGATGGTTGCGGATCTCTCTCCTGTTTCTTCTCTCAATCGAACATATTAAAATCCTCCATGGGACCCACTCATTTCTCAATCTCTCCTCCCAATCTCTGCCTTACCAAACGAAGTTGGCATGGGACTCTCTACTCTATCTCTCTCTCTCGCCTATCTCTGTGGAAACAAACAGAGTGTAAGAGTTGCAATACATAGTTCTTTCTATTGTTTATTTAATAACAAAGAAGGCGTGAGTGTTTACCAACTAATAGAATAGCAGATATTTATAATCACAAAATAGTGTTCTTTCTCATGTGTGAATTGATTGCAAAATTTATGTTATCTTTTTTTTAATCAATTAAGGCCATAGTTCTCTTTATTTTACATAATCGCCTAAACTTACCTACAACATTTTGAAATATCATTTAGGCTTTATTCTTAAAACTAAAATTATAGTTAATAATTATATGTTATAAACTTATTTATATATTAATACCGCGCTACTCATCTTTTCTTTTATTTAAGTAAATGTCTATGGGGCCCGGACTCCCTGCAGTCGATTTTTCCCTGCAGTCAGTGAATCCGGACCGTCCGATAGAGATCGGACTGTCCAGAACCATCTCGGCCTCTGGACCCCATCGGACGGTCCGGATTTGTTGACTGCAGTGAAATCAACTGCAGGTAATCCAAATTCATGTCTATGAAGATGTTTTGCTAAGTGAAAGTTTGTGCATTAAAGAATATTTTTAAAATTTAAAATGATATCAAACAATAATAGCTATAATTAACATACATTTTAAACATTTTGGTTTCCTGTCATGGTTGTAACGAAATAAAAAAAAGCATGATTTCATTTTTCCAAAAATTGAAACTAAAATTTTATACCATTTCATGAAAATAATTACAACAATTCATTTTTAGGGCTCGTTTAGTAACCATGATATGATTGGATAGGATACGATAGACGAGTTAAATAGAGACAATATATGATAAAAGTAAGATAAGCTCCTATGTTTGAATCGCACCAGGATAAGAAGACGAATAATATTATTTATCTTATCCTATATTTGAAATGGACAATAATTATATGATAGTAAATAAAATATATTGATATGACAAAATTATCCTTATTATAAAATTAAATTCAATTTTGTAGTAAATTTTTAATTTTTTACTTTTCAATAAACATCATAAATAAAAAATAATTTTTATGAAAAAATATTTAAATTTAATAAAAAAGAATAAAATTATTAAAAATAAAAAATTGTTATTTTAGATTATTTATGTTAATTAATTAAAATAATTTCCTTATTACAAATTTAATTATTTATATAGGAGCCGGTATTAATTATTTATATAGGAGCCGGTAATTCGTTTGTTAGAATTATGTATGTTTTTCAATTGCAAGAAGCGTATATGTTTTTCAATTTTTTTTAAGACATACGTTTGTTAGAAGCATACTGGCACATGGTTACTCAAAGCAAAATATTTAGCTTTTTATTATTATTAAAAAGGTAATTCATTTTATTTGGTTTTGGTTTTTAATTATAATTGTAACCCAAAGTTGTTTGTTTGCGAAGTGCAATAGCAGTGAGAGAGAGTAAAAGTCGTATCCTATCATATCACTCATTATCTAGTTTTCTCCTTAGGATACGAATTACAATTGGAAGAAAAAATAAGATAAGCCACATGGTAGAGTTATCATATCCTATTGGTACAACAAATACATGATAAATAGTAGGATATAATAGAGTTATCATATCGTGTCTCTTATCTTGTCCACCCAATGGGCAAATGAGTCCTTATAACATTAAACATTTTTATTGGAATTTATATTTATCAATATAAATATAAAATTATATAAAAAGGATAACATGAGACATAAAAACCAATTAAAAAATAGTTTAAAATTAATATATTTATGGAAACATTAAAATAATATTAGATAATTAAATTATAAAAAAGTATAATAATTTCACAAATATATACTTATATAAGTACAAATATATAATTATTTTATAATATATGTATATATAAATTCGGTTTGGATTATTGTATTGGTTTTTAATATAGGATCCGAAAAATCAATTTAATCTAGTGAAAATGTTTCGATTTTTACGGTTTTCAATTTTTTTATTTTTAGTTAGATTCGATTTTTTTGGATATTTTTTTTATTTGCATTGCATTATATTGGATATGAACAATGATGCCTTTCAATTTCAAGAATCAATGAATATATGCCTTTCAATTTCAAGTACCAATCTAATCCAATGACGGGTGATCCCTTTCAATTTAAAGAATCACTTTGTCAAAATCAAATAGTTGTGGCTCAATTGACAATACAAGTTGAGACTGTAGAAAGAACTCTCGGGTTTGATATCCACTAAATACACTTAGAGAGAGATGATAAGTCTTAATTGCAATAAGCCCCTAATAGGATTACGGATATCTAATGAAAATAAAAGAATAAATTTTTCCAAACGTTCTTATTTTCCTTATAACTTTTTGTTTTAGATAACAGGAATTTAAAAATAGAAAATATTGATAATACAATTCTTGTGTACAGAGATGTTGTCTGCAACACAGACTCACAACTTAGGACGATTCTAGGGTGGACCAAAAAAAATTTAGTCCACCTAGTTCAGCTTACATTTTATTGGTTATAAAATATGAATAAATAATTTTATTTTTTATTAAATAGTCTTTATATGACTATTTGAGTTTAGTTTAAGGGAAAATATGGATTTACAATACAACTTATGTTAATTTCATTAAAAATATATCAATTTAAAGTTGAAGGGAGAAACTTTTACATTACACATTACTATCAATTTATATTTTTATTCTTTTCAAACAATATTTTACAAAACTAACTGGAAATCGATTTAATATCAATTATTAATAAAATTAGCATCGAATTTAATGATTAAGAATTTAAATTACTGTATTTTTACATTTTGGACCACGTGAACCATGGTCCACAGTAGACATACCCCACAACTTATTATATCTCTTGTCATGGCTAGTGTGCCTGTTTTGCATAGGTACACCACCATCATTGCTGAAGTTCAGAGCTAGATTGATGAGGAGTGGAACTTGACGTTTCAACACACTCTGAGGGAGGAAAATCAATGTGCAGATCATTTGGCTAAGCTTGGAGCTAACTTTGATAGTCCCTGGTTGTGCTTGAGAATCCTCCAGCTTCTTTATGCGTTGGTGCTACTCATCTTCGTCTTGTTTTTCTTCTTGTAGTTTTCCTTTGTCTTTTTGTTTTTCTTGTATTGCCTTACCAAAAAAAATATCTTTCCTTGTGTATAATTAGTGAGTTTTTTTTTTAAATGTCACTGTTGTAGGGTACAAAATAAATATGTTATTAGGTACATTTTATTTCATAAGTGTATAATTGTTTACCTATATTGACTTTTTTGGGATAAAAAGGGTAAAAAAAAACAGTTAAATTGACTTTTATACAAATAATTGACTTTGAGGTAAAGAAAACATTTTAATTAACTATCACAAATAATCTAAAATAATGTTTTTTATGATATTTTCATATTAATTTTAATGTTTTTTAATAATTGTATTCATTTTCAAATTAATTTAAATAAATTTTAAATAAAAATAATTTTTTATTTATGTATGTTTATTGAAAATTCAAAAGTTAAAATTAATTTTTATTTACTATGATTTGTATTTAAATTTGTAACAAGAATAATTTTATTATTTTAATACTTGTATATCCTATTCCATAATATTTTGTTCAACTCAAACGTATAATAAGATAAAATAATACTAAATGTCTTCTTATCATATAGTGTGCATCAAACCTAGGATAGGATAAGAGTTTGTCTTGTTATCATTTTGTCCCAGTTAACCTCTTTTATATCATGCATATATCCCATTCCACCCTCCTCTCTACATCTTAGTTTTTGAATTATCAAATAGTAAAAGCTTCTTTGATTGGTAAAAAGGATGGAGATGCAAATTTATGTTGATAGGCTTAGTTGAAAGAAAAACTAGCTTAGAGGAATAGTTGGAATAGATTTGAGTGGAAATGACTTACTAGTACTTGGTTGATAACAAATGTTGAGTACATGGCCTATTTATAAATTTCAACACCACCATATTCATGTTTTATATAGAGAATTCTAGAGATATCTATTCTGGAGTTTTCTATCTATATGTAATTGTCTACATAATTCTAGAATTTATACCATTTAGTAGTAACTAGCATACACCTATATATTTTTCTATAATAATCTAGCTTATTCTAAAAGTTTGTATCACATTTTATCACTAACAAACAGCCCTTATATATAGTCTAGTTCAGATTCATTGATCAATGATAAGACAAGTTAAATCCAACCCGGTCCACAAAAAGGGTTGATTTGGATCATTTGTTAACTAGACCATAGAATTGAATACAATGTGCCTTTGATTTCAATTTTGAACCGTAGGGTCTGGCGAGTCTCGCTCGTAATCACAGATAAACCTCATGGTTATGCATAGAAAATACAGAGAAGATGCAAGCATATTCCATAAGTGTTGCTACTACAGATGAAACAACGGTGATTTATTTTCAATGCTCTGTACGTGTATTACCAAGTACCAAGGAAGACTTGCAGCGAAAAATATATATTGTCTTCGTTGCACCATTATGTATCCCTTGCGCCTGAGGAGGTTCCTCTCAAAGCACTCAACACTCCTCAAGATTTCAGAACGTTCCTTGATTCAACTGATGAGGCTCTACTCGTTGACTTTTGTGGATGGACGCCAAAGTTAATAGCAAAAAGTAAGAAAAATAATGGAACGGAATATGGTTTCAGCATGCATGGTGAGTCTAGATGTTTGTAGCTTCTGTAAATGTAGCCTGAATGAATTTCATGTTTACCTAACATTTGCTTATTTTATAAATAATTTGCATTTATATATGCATTAATGCTACTTAGTACAAGAAATTGTCTGTATCTTGCTTCTCTTCTTGTATGCTTATGTGTATATATGTTATTGTAACTAGTGTGTAGCACGTGCACTGGTCAAGTTAATAATCTAAATGCGAGAATACTATGTTAGTGATGACATGTAATCTACAATTAAGTTAGAGAAAAAATGGAACTCTATAGAACAATATAAGGATTAGCATCTATAATGGAACAGGTATCGAAGCATGACATGCTTTTGCATCCCTTATTTGCACGGCAATGATGACCCAACACAACACAAATTATTACTAAATTATTTGATATTAACTAAGTTATTTTTTAAATTTTGAAAAAATATATCTTTAATTTTTAATACTATTATGATTTGAATTGTCTTTTATTTTTTTAATTTAAATTTATCACTTTTGAAATAAATTCTATCAAATAAATCCATTTTCTGAAATACTTTTAATTTAATTTTCCTATACTAAAAAGATTTTTTAATTTAAAAACTTAATAAAATAATATAATATATTTTGAAATAATTTAAATTTTTTTTTAAACGTCGAAACTAAAATTAAAACAAAGAGAAAATTGTTTGAAGAGAATATAAGGTACCCTGTCGAGAACCGACATCTCCACTTCCACAGTAGATAGCAAGTAATCATTAGTCCCAATAAACAGAACAACAAAAACATTGCCAATTGAACGAAAAAAAAAAGACTATTTAGACACAGAACAGATCAACAAAACAACCTCGGAATGTAAGATTATCTTCTACTTTTAAAATAAACATCTGGTAGTTCTGACCAAGAAAAAGATAGCAAAATACAATATAAAAGGTATATACTGGAAAATATAAGAAAAAAATAAAATTGGTTGAGTTTAACAAATGAAACGAATAAATGATAATAGTAAGTAAAAGTAATCTTTTTCAATTATAGTTTATAAATAGTAAGAGATAGTAAAAGTAAACTTCCCTTCCTCCAAGCAAAATCAAAACTCTAGAGGCTGAAAGTTCCACATGGTCTTTACACAGAATCTAACACTACCATAAAAATAAAAAATAGAGACGGAAAAAATTTGTCTTTAAAATGAACTTTTTCCGTCTCTAATGGGGTTAGAGACGGAATCTGTGTCGTCCCTGGTACCTGGACAGTGGGTGCTCGCGACACATGACGGGAGAAAGGTCTTGGTTCCAAAACCTTAGACCTAAGGATGGAGGGGTGGTGACCTTTGGAGGAAACCAGAAAGGAAGAATCATTGGTATTGGTTCAGTAGGTATCTCCCCTCTCTCTGTTATTCAAAATGTTCTCCTTGTGGAAGGCCTTGAACACAACCTGTTGAGCATAAGTCAATTATGTGACAGTGCATATGTTGTGTCTTTCACTAAGGAAGGTTGTGTAGTCAAAGATGCTTCTGACCAAGTCATTTTTACTGCCAAGAGACACAATAATGTGTATAAAATTCATGGTTTGAAGTTCACTACCTATCAGGATGTTCAAGTTGTTCAAATATTCTTAAGGAAGAGGATGGCTCGAACTACATTTTGCAAATGGGCAATAATTTTGTCAAAGAGGTGAACAAAAACCTTTCTACGTACCTTTTGTTCCATGCTCTGCAGTGTGGGTCATGATGTTTTATTTCATAGCTCCCTTATCCAGCCTTTGAGCCTATCTTTGGATGTATTTGTCATGAACCAACTATCCCAAAAACTCAATCTATTAGGTGAAGACACATAATGGTTTTATATTACATCTCAAACAGTATTGTTGTAGACTAGTATATACACCACCAATATGCAAGTATCCATTCTTCTTTCAATCAACTAATCCATTTTTTAGACTAACACTATTTTATTTGTTATCAATTAACAGGAAAGTAATGGACATGATCAAGAGGCCATTCTACCAGAAAATAAGCCACAAGTACTTCTATTTGTTGATAGATCATCCGACTCATTAGAAACTAGGGGTAAAAGTATGGAAGCTCTTAAAGCTTTTAGAGTATTGGCACAACAGTATCATGTTGAATCAAACTGATAAGATGAATAATGATAATCATGAGAAAGTTAGTTTGGATAATGTAGCTTCTAATATGTAATTGAGTTCTTTGAATGAGATCTTGGGTTGCCTTCTCCAGCAAATAAAGGATGGAAAACTAAGCTCTCTAGCAAAGGATTTAGGTTTCCAACTTTTATATGATGATATTGACATCATGTCAGTTATTACACAACAAAAATTGCATTCAGAAGTTTATTTAAATCAAATTTCAATATAAACTTCTCAAGAAGGCCATACAGATACTGTAATGATGGATAACAATCCATATAGATCTGCTAAAGAGCTTGAGGAAAATCCCAAATTGATTGAGCTATCTTCTCAGCATAATAAAATCAAGAGGCCTTCTATTGTCACGAGTGAAGAGATGAAATCTGGGTAATCTGAAGAATCTATTACAGGTCATGAACTTCCTAGTGTCAAAGTAATAAGATCAGAAACAAATGGTTCTTAAGATGGTGTTATGGTATCAGCGTAATGCGGAAGCACTGGATCTAATCAAATAGAGAGTAAAAGAGAAGTAAAGAGAGTAGTGAGAAAATGAGAACAAGACTTACGTGGAAAACTCTCCGGTGTAGAGAGAAAAACCACGGACGGCAAATGAGCAAAATAAATCCACTATACAAGAGACAGTACAAGAAATCCTCTTATAATGGTAAGGATTGAGAACAAAATTTTCTCTCACAAATTCTCTCACAAAAATAAAATCTAGTGGACTAAAATATTCTCTCAAATCTTACACTCACACAATGGCTAAGAGAAATATTTTTCACTTGCTTCACTTGGATGCTTGGATCATACTACCCATGCCTATTTATAGGCAACAACTGGCTACTCTTTAATGGCCAAGTGATAAGAATGGTTGTTACATCACAAGTGTGAATTCAAGCTAGCCGTAATTTGAGAAAAAACAACCAAAGTCGTAATATGAACAGTAAACAAGCATAAAACACATGCCATTTATGAGAGCCTTTTTTTTCTAACAGATGGAAATGACTATAGGGGAGAACATGCTCATTTTCTTGGTTTTAATGGTTCCTTTCTTTATTCCGATGGTAATTACCAATTACTTAAAAGGTTCACAGGTGGTTGTAGAATTCCATCTTTAGTTATTCTTGATCCCTTTCAGCAGCAACATTAGTGATTGTAGAATTCCTTGAGACTTTTCTCGCTTGGGCGAGAATTATAAAATGGCTCTTTTTTCACATTCTCACTCAAGTGAGAGGCCCCTCTCTTGAGCAAAAATCCTCCAGAGAGCACCCCTCCTTTGCACCATTCTTGCTCAAGCAAGAGCCCCCTCGCTTGAGTGAAAATCCTCCAAAGAGCACCCCTCCCCTGGACCATTATCGCTCAAGTGAAAATCTCCTCGCTGAAGTGAGAATCATCTGGAATATTTTCGCTTGAGCAAGAGTTTTCTCGCTCAAGCGAAAACATCAGTAACAAAAATTCAGTTTTTCATGAAATTTGGGATGTTACACTTCTAATTCCACTTATAAAACTTTTATGAAAACCTAGTTTCACCTAGTTTCTTTCATGAAAACCTTTTACACTTCTAATTCCACTTATAAAACTATTTTCATGAAATTTGGGATGTTACAGAAAGATATAATAAAATTTAATTATATTTATAAGATTAATAATATGATACAAGTGATGAATATTCAAAACAAACAAGTCTCTATTGCACACACTAACACTTTTAACCTTAATAATGGCATAAATGAATTATATTTGGGCTTAATTATACTAACTTGGTTGAGGTTTGATGCACTGAACCTTATTTGGGCTTATTTGTATATTTTTATTAAAATCGGATAATTTGGCCTAATCACCTTTGCTTGCTTTTCAACTCATATCTTGAGATGTAGGTCGAATTTTGAAGCGCTTCATGTTGTGTTACAAAGCTGACATGTGGTGCTTTAATTTGATACATAGTTTGGCATGATTTGGATATTCAACCTGATAGATATTTAAGTCACAAATCAGATATTGATTTTTGCCAGTGATGAGTGATTTTTATTTAGCCGTTTTACTTGTTTTGGGCCCGAGCTGACTATATTATGTCCGCTTTTGTATATTTCTTAGGGATTGACTAGTTACTTACTTTATCTATATATAGGTGTTAGGTATCAATTAGGAAAAAATTTTGATTGTTGAATTTTAGGAATAGTTTTAAGAGAGTTTTACTTCTTGTTTTTAAAATTCATTTTCCACAAACTTAATTCCATACCTTTCAAGAGGTTGGTCAAGTGAAACAAGATAGTGTGTCACATCTCATGGGTCACAGACTCAAACCCCCATTTGTTTCTTTTGGGTGAGATAAATGTAAGTTCCTCCATAATTGTTCTCTAAGCTTGAAGATTTTCCCTACCATAGATTATGGCATCATCTCTTCACCCTAAAGTTTTCTATACCAAAACTTTTTAAAAAATATAACCCTTCAAAGTCTTCCATTTTCTCACAATATGTATTGTTCTGGTATAAAACTCGAACCTGGGTCTGAGTCAGCAGGAATGAACTCGAATCTGGATCCGGCTTGATGCAGCTTGAATCCGAGTTGAACCCGGGGGGTGTACCTGCAAAGGGACTCCAACGCCCAAGTCAGATAGGTAAAACAGTCAAAGAGATTGACTGAGTGAGATTGCGTACCTGATGATCTGTCAGTTACCTGTATATATAGGGGTTCTCCCTGTATAATTATGGTAAGTGGGCCTTTGTATAAAAGGAGTAAATATGCAGGTATAATCATAAATACAATATTTAATATATTGTGGGGGATCACAGATATAATTGCAGATATGGTTATATTATATACAGATATTATTATATATTTTAAGGATATGATAATAATATAGTACGTGGGTCATATTGGCTATTGGGCCTTAGGTTTAGACCGTAACAGAAGCCCCCCAGCTCTTGTCAACTTATTTAGTTGGCTTTTGAGCTTAAAAGCTTTGGACGTACCCGAGACGACTTTCAATGTTCGAGACGTCTTTAAAGGTTTAATTCAAGACGACCTCGAAGATTATGTTCGAGACGGTTCTGAGGGTTTTTTATTCATCCCAGTTGGGTGTGACAAGTTGTGAGCCGCTTCTACCTTGGTTCGGGATGCTATTTTACTTCATGTTTTTGGGTTTGAAACGAATTTATTTGTATTAGTTGGTTCGGGACGAGTTTGTACCCTGATAAATCGTCGCGACATTTCATTTTCTTTGAACCATTTCAATTGCTGGTGTCGTTTCGTGTTTCAGGTGACGTGTCGCTCTGCTATAGGGTTGCGACGGTTCGACTTCCTGGGCCGTAGCGGTTACGGGCCTTTTCGGCCTTATAAATAGGGGGTGGAGAAGTTTTTTCTGCCACTTGCTTCATTTGCTTCCTGCTCCTCTTTTTGTGCAATCACATTCCCGAATCTTGATCCGGCTCTCTGCTTCCAAGTGAAATTCAGGATCCGACTATCAGGTATTACTCTTCCCTTCTCTCCCCCATTTCTTTTTTGCACAAATGAGTGAGAGTAGTTCTTTGGAAGTTTTGTCTGGGAAACCTGAGTCATGGGTGTCTCGAAGTCGGTCATCGTGTGGGGATAATGGGGGTTTAAGTCCTGAGGTGGTTGAGGTGTTGAGGAGGAGGAATATGGCTTATGGGGAGAAACCTCGAAGTGAAAATGATAACAGATTAGTAAGATCCGAGACGGGTTCATATGATAGTGTCTTTGAGTCAAATGCTAGTCGTCCCGGTTTTGATGAGGGTAGTTGTTACACAATTACCTCTGCAGGTGTTGACATGGCTGAATCCCATGAGGAGTACTTCGTGCCTCTGTGGGCTGATAGGTATCAGTGGGTGGATCCGGAGGTCCTTGGAACTTGTTCTGTATATAGACCCGGTTGTCCTGAGCATTTCCATGAGCGCTTGTTTGATTTGGAGGTGTTTGCTTCAGGTGAGATGAAGGAATTCTACAACGTGGTACTGCCACCCCGAGGGGGCCGAGTGTGTCACTTGTCCGAGACCAACACGCCTTTTTTATATACTTATGATTTTTTCCATTCGAAGATCAAGTTGAGGTTTCCGCTCTCCAAATTTCAAGAACAAGTTCTTATGTTTTTGCGGTGTGCTCCTTCACAACTGCACCCCAATTCGTGGGCCTTTATTTGGTGCTTTGAGTTGATTCTGACCGAGTTCGGCTTCACGCCTTCAATACAGTTATTCTTTCATTATTTCATAGTGCTAAGGAAACATCCCCCCGAGAATAAAAAGGAGACATTGAAGAGTTGGATCTCTTTCAGGGGGCATAAAGATAGGAAAATAATAACCCCATTCTATGAGTCGGCCAAAAGGGGAAGCATCACCTTCAAGCAGGAGTTTTTTCAAGTGCAGACGGCTAAGGGTGTGAAGTCGTTTTGGGAGGAGCGGTCTTCCAATACTCCATATTTTTTATCTATTGGAGTGACAGACACTATGATATGAAACCGTCTGATTTTGAATTCCCCGAATCGGCTTTGTCTCCTCAAGATTTAGTAGTGAGGGATTTGCTGAAGGAGTCAGTGGGGGAATGTGGGTTATTTTCTTCTAAGAAAATATTAGATGGTCCGACTCGTAACGTCGGATCTAGAATAGGTGAGATTTATTTTAAGTATTTGCTTGTTATTTTCTGAATTTTCATCTCGGCTGATCGTTCGTGTTTATTTTTGCAGCTTCGATGGCGTCTGCTGCGCTGAAACAACTGAGGGCCCTGCAGAATTCCCAAGTCAATAATGCTGACTTTCGGTTCGAGCTAGATTTTACCCGAACTGACGGTGGAAACGGTTCGGGAAAGCAACCGGTTGTTGACTCGGTCCCGACCAATCATAGCGACGGGCAGCCTCAGAGGAAGAAAAAGAAGAATAAAAGGGCTAGGATGGAAGAGTCAGAGGAGGAATCCGGGTTTAACTTGTACGACTCAGACGTCGATTTGGACACCCCCGAGCTTGATCATATTTTATACAATCCCTTCCTGAAGTCGGTTCATGAAACCGTCCCGAAGGTCGAGGGCTTATTAGATATTGAGCGCCAATGCCTTCAACATGCTGCATATATAAGGCATCTTCGGCTAGATGTGATCCCGGCCTCTGAGCAGGCTGTTTCAGAGCTCGAAAACCGAACAACCGAGAGGGATAAGGCCGTAGAAGATTTGAAGACTGCCCAAGAGGCCCTCAACCTTGAGAAAAAGGACACCAAAAAATACAAGGGTTTGTACAAATCTATGAAGGACAAGAACAAAATCTTGGAGGCTGAGGTGGGTAGGTTGAAGGCCGATTTGGAGAAGCTTCAAATGGTTCCATCTGCGTCCGGGATGACGGATGAGGCTGTTGCTGAAGTTGTCAAAAGAAACTTGCAGAAGGCGCAAGCCAAATTTAATGAGGAAAAGGTTAGCCTTGTGAAGCTCTCTCAGGAGATCAGAGGCGCCTCGTTCGAGAATGCTGTGGCGCAGTTGGGGGTGCTCAATCCCGGCTTGAAGGTCGAAGGGACGTCATCCGAGCATGATGTAACGCCCCCGAGCCGCTTGCAGGAGTGGTGAGGGTCCCCACAAACCAACACGAGTCTTTCCAGTATGCGTTGTCCTCACTTGCACACTTTCCAGGAAACTTCCCAGAAGGTCACCCATCCCAGAATTGCTCCAAGCCAAGCACGCTTAACTATGGAGTTCTTATGTTATGGGCTTCCGAAAAGAAGATGCACCTTGATGGTATAGTTTTCCCCAACAATTTCCTTTAAGCTATTTTCAACTGTACAGTCCCATACCTGCACAGCCTCTAGATCCCTCTCATTCGGGTGTGGGCTCGGTTCATCCATGTGTCCCTTCTAGCTTAGAAGCCTGCCAGGAGCCGCTCCTTGTCCGTGCCTCTTTGCACCGGCGATCACTCCCCGCCCTCATCAGCCTCCGGCTCTCACATGCCCACCAGCTTCCGCCTGGTTCGTCCCCGAACCACACCGTACTGGGAGAGGCTCGGCTCTGATACCATTTGTAACGCCCCCGAGCCGCTTGCAGGAGTGGTGAGGGTCCCCACAAACCAACACGAGTCTTTCCAGTATGCGTTGTCCTCACTTGCACACTTTCCAGGAAACTTCCCAGAAGGTCACCCATCCCAGAATTGCTCCAAGCCAAGCACGCTTAACTATGGAGTTCTTATGTTATGGGCTTCCGAAAAGAAGATGCACCTTGATGGTATAGTTTTCCCCAACAATTTCCTTTAAGCTATTTTCAACTGTGCAGTCCCATACCTGCACAGCCTCTAGATCCCTCTCATTCGGGTGTGGGCTCGGTTCATCCATGTGTCCCTTCTAGCTTAGAAGCCTGCCAGGAGCCGCTCCTTGTCCGTGCCTCTTTGCACCGGCGATCACTCCCCGCCCTCATCAGCCTCCGGCTCTCACACATGAGGTCTTTGAGGGGAAAATTTGCCGGGTCGACATGGAGAAGAAGGTTTATGTTGATGTCGCTTCTGGTGAGGAAGTCGGCCCGTATATTGAGTGACCTCTTCTTTTTTAACTTGTAATTGTTTGTAATTGTTCCTTTTGTAATGAACATATTTTGTAATGGCAAGTTGTTGCATCTGTTTCGGTTAAGTATTTGTGTTGTGTATTTGGCACTAATTTCAGTTGGTGTGCTCTAGTCTCGGACTTGTACTTGCCGTTTCGAAACATTTCGTTATATTAATATGCTTGTAACGCTTGTCGTCTCGAACTACTTTGTTGCTTTTCGTAACTTGCGCTTTTAACATTAATATGCTTGTAACGCTTGTTCCTTAAACTCGTGTGAAAAGGAATGAATGAAAAAATAATTGAACAGTTTGTTGCAACTGCGTTTTATTGATAATGGGCCGGGATACTCTTCGTATCCGACTTTAATAATACTGAACCGAGATACTCTTCGCATCCGGTTGAAACAAAATAATGATAAAGAAGAATACGGGGCCGGGATACTCTTCGTATTCGACTTTAATAATACTGAACCGAGATGCTCTTCACATCCGGTTTAAGCAAAATATGAGAAAATAACTTAGGAATAGTAGATCTTGAGTTTATCTGCGTTCCAAAATCTAGGTATAGGCTTTCCCTCAAGAGTTTCTATCTTGTAGGCTCCATTCCCGGTTGCCTCAACGACCCTGTAGGGACCTTCCCAGTTTGCTGCCAATTTTCCTTGACTTGCATTTTTGTTGCCAATGTCGGCTCTGCGCAGGATGAGATCTCCGGATTGAAAACTTCTAGCTATGACTTTAGTGTTGCGTCGTGTTGTGAGGTGTTCCTTCAGAGCCAATTCCCGGATATGAGCTATGGCCCGGGTTTCATCCAAGAAGTCTAGTTCTTCTAATATTGCTTTATCGTTCGATCTCTGGGTGAAGTTCTGAACCCTCCAACTCGGCTCCCCAATCTCGACCGGGATCAGTGCTTCGGTTCCATATGTGAGCCGGAACGGGGTTTCATTGGTAGAAGACTGTGGAGTGGTGCGATATGCCCAGAGTACATGGTCTAGTTGCTCCACCCAGTTGCCTTTGGCGTTGTCTAACCTGCGTTTAAGGGCCTTGAGGATCACCTTATTTGCAGACTCGGCTTGGCCGTTGGTTTGTGGGTGTTCTACTGTGGTGAAGTGATGCTTGATCTTTAGGTCTGATAGCAGCTCTCTAAACCTTTTGTCAGTGAACTGTGTCCCGTTGTCTGTGATCACAGAATGGGGTATCCTGAACCTTGAGATAATGTTCTTATAAAAGAACTTCTGCACTTTGGCTGAGGTGATAGTGGCAAGAGGTTCTGCTTCTATCCACTTGGTGAAATAATCCACTGCTACTACTAGGAATTTGACTTGCCCAGGAGCTGGGGGGAAAGGGCCGAGTATGTCAATTCCCCATTGGTGGAAAGGCCAGGGGGCCGTGATGGATATCAACTCAGATGAAGGTTGGTGGTGGATGGAAGCATTTTTCTGGCACGTTTCACACTTTTTAGCGTAGTCCATGGAGTCTTGGGTCAGAGTCGGCCAATAATACCCGGCTCTGAGGGCCTTTCTTGCAAGTGTTC
The DNA here is from genome assembly GCA_026901365.1 of Sesbania bispinosa. Lineage (NCBI taxonomy): Eukaryota > Viridiplantae > Streptophyta > Magnoliopsida > Fabales > Fabaceae > Sesbania > Sesbania bispinosa. Next base: position 117,782 of record QLOH01000494.1, read on the forward strand.
TGCCTCCTTGGTGATTTCCACAACTGCCTTCATGTAACTCGGCCAACACATACTTGGCTTCTTTGTTATCAACACATTTGAGGAGAGGGGTAGAGAATCCCTTCTTGTATAATCTGTCTTGGATGACTGTGAAATGAGAAGCCAGTCGTCTCAGCTTTCTGGCTTCTTGTTCCCCTTCAGGGAGTGTGCCCATCAGGATATAAGTCTTAATGGGTGTCATCCATGAAGTGGGTTCTTCTATGAGCATCACGGATGCCTCAGATATTCTTAGGGTCGAGACGACTTCTTGGAGGACTGACTTGTTGTTACCAAGCTTTTTGGTGCTTGCTAATCTGGATAGGATGTCAGCTCTGGTATTATCGATTCTGGGGACATGTTGGAAGATAATTTCTTCAAAACCGTCGCTCGAGACCTTTACTTTTTCCAGATACCTCTGTAGCAATGGTTCTTTTGCTTGATATTCCCCTTTGATCTGGGACACCATCAGTAGTGAGTCACTGCAAACAAGGACCTTTTTGGCACCTACTTCCTTTTCCATCAAGAGACCGGCAATACATGCTTCATACTCGGCTTGATTGTTCGAGGTGTGGAACTCGAACTTTAGAGATTTCTCAATGCAAACTCCATTGGGTCCTTCCAGGACTATCCCGGCTCCGGCACCTTTTTTGTTGGCCGTCGACGAAGACGGTCCATTCAGCATTAGGTGAGTCTTCAGGGGGTGTCATTTCAACGACGAAATCGGCTAGAATTTGACTCTTGAGAGCAATGCGTCCCTCAAAGTGTATGTCAAATTCTGATAACTCCAAGGCCCAAGCGGTCATACGTCCAGAGAGGTCTGGCTTGTGGAGGACGAGTCTAAGGGGTAAGTCAGTCCGGACTGTGACTCTGTGTCCTTGGAAGTAGTGTCTCAGTCTTCTGGCGGTGGTTAACACGGCTAAGGCAGCTTTTTCTAACTTCTGATATCTCAACTCGGCACCCTGTAGAGCCTTGCTGACAAAGTAAATGGGAAGTTGGGTGTGCCCATCTTCTTTAACCAAAACCGAACTTACGGCTTGATTGGTCACGGAAATGTAGAGGTACAGATGTTCTCCTTGGGCCGGTTTCACTAGGATTGGTGGATTAGCCAGCGTCTGCTTCAACTGCTGAAAGGCGGTTTCGCACTCAGCAGTCCAAGTGAAAGACTTCCCTTTGCGAAGTAGTTCGAAGAAAGGAAGGGAGGTTGTGGCCAACTTGGGGATGAATCGGCTGAGTGCTGTGATTCTCCCATTGAGCTGTTGTATCTCCTTAATGCAAGTTGGGCTTTTCATATCCAACACGGCTTTGCATTTGTCCGGGTTTGCTTCCACTCCTCTACTGGTGAGGAGGAAGCCCAGGAAATGGCCTGAGGGTACTCCAAAAGAGCACTTGAGGGGATTAAGTCTCATATTGTACTTTCCGAGGTGGTCGAAGACCAATTCCAAGTCGGCTATGTGGTCTTTTGTCTCGGTCGTCTTTGCTATGATATCGTCTATGTAGACTTCAACTATACTTCCCATCACATCTCTGAAGACCTTGGTCATCATCCTCTGGTACGTGGCACCGACATTCTTCAAACCAAAAGGCATCATGGTGTAATAGTAGATCCCCTTGTCAGTAATAAAGGCCGTCTTTTCTTCGTCATCCCGGTCCATGGGTATTTGGTTGTAGCCTGAGTAGGCATCCATGAAGGATAACCAACGATACCCTGATCAATTGTCAACTAGTTGATCAATGTTGGGAAGAGGGAAAGGGTCTTTAGGACACGCTTTGTTCAGGTCTGTGTAATCTACGCACATTCTCCATTTGCCATTTGACTTCTTTACTAGGACGACATTGGATAGCCAAGTGGCGTACTTACATTCCCGGATGAACTTGGCCTTGAGGAGTTCTTCTACCTGCTGATTGGCAGTCTGTTGCCTTTCAAGGCCAATTTTTCTTTTTTTTCTGGGCAACCGGCTTGGCATTGGGGTCAATTGTTAGATTATGACAACAAAAATTGGGGTCGATACCCGGCATGTCAGCCGATGTCCATGCGAATAGGTCCAAGTTCTTTGAAAGTAGAGATTTCAATCTTTCTTCCATGGTGGGGTCCATATCGCAGCCGATTTTGGTCGTCTGTTCTGCTGAAATACCAATTTGAAAAGGTTTGGTTTTCGCAGCCAGCTCGATTCTTTCTCGTCCTTTGGGATTCATCTCGGCTCTGGGGTCGAGATCGATCATGTGGACTTGATCTCTGGAGGCTGCCTTCTCTGGTTGAGATGTGGGTGCAGTGGTGAGAGCAGCGTTGTAACATTTCCTTGCTTCTTTTCTGTCTCCTTGGATAGTGATCACCTTCCCGTCTCGGCCGGGGAACTTCATCACTAGGTGCTTGGTAGAAATAATTGCTCCCAGGGCATTCAGGGATGGGCGCCCAAGAATGGCATTGTATAAGCTGGGGCAATCAACTACTAGAAACTTAGCTGAGATGGCTTTGTTCTCGGCTTCGGAGCCGAGTCTGAGTGTGGTCTGGAGGTAACCTTTGGGTTGGATTCTTTCTCCTGAGAAGCCCACCAGATCTCCTGAGTAGGGTAATAGTGATTCCAGTGGTAAGAGCAGTTGGGTGTAGGTCCTTAGAAAAAGGATATCGGTCGAGCTACCTTGGTCAACAAACACGCGTCCGACATCTCCATCACCTATCAAGGAACGTATCACGAATGGGTCATCATGATTAACGATGTCATCGAAGAAGTCTTCATCTGAGAAGGTGATGCCTTTTTCTGGAGTTGTTCGATAGTCCTCCTCCAGCAAAACCTCCTGAAATCATGTTTATCCTTACCCTAGGCGTAGTCTGAGTGCTAGAGCCGGTTTTGTCTTCTTTGTTGTCATGTTTCGTGGGGGATGTGGAACGTTTCCATTTCTTGTCTTTTCCCCCATCAGGGCTGGGTGATCTCTTCCTCTCATCATTCTTTTTGTAGCCTCCCTGGGACCGGTTTTTCTTTACATATCGGCCAAGTTGACCGTCTCTAATTAGTTGTTCAATGAGGTCACGTAACTGTATGCATTCATCAGTGTTGTGTCCATATCCCTCGTGGAATAAGCAGTACTTTGTTTTGTCCTTCTGTGCTGAGGCTTTAAGAGGTGGGGGCTTTGGTATGTCTGCAAACTCAGTGTGAATTACCTCCTTAAGGATTTTTCCTGGGTTGGTGTTCAGGGATGCATAGTTATTGTATCGGCCTTTAGGGTGCCGATGTTGGTCCTGTTGAGGGTGTCCCTTGTTTCTCCCTTTATGTCGGTCCTGGTACGAATCTCGACCTGTTTCCTGGTGAGAGTCTTGTTTGGCGGCGACGGCCAAGTGAGCCTCCCGTCCCACGTACTTGTTTGATCGTTGCCGAAATTGTTCCATGGATCGAATCGGTTCTTCTGACAAGGAGACGGCCAAGGGGGAGCCCGGTGAAAGAGCCGACAAGGCGCATACGAGTTGGACGTTTTCGGCTAGGTCCGGGATTAGAGCACACTCCTTGTAGAATCGGGTTAGGAAACTTCTGAGTGGCTCATCTTTTGTCTGCTTGACTTTTGCTAGTGTGAATTGATCTCTGGGAATCTCAGTGGAGATTGTGAATCGTCCCAAGAAGGTATGCTGCATGTCATCCCAGGTATCGATGGAGCCCAAGGGGAGAGTTTTGAACCATGCTAAAGCTTCTCCTTTTAGCATTCTGGGGAAAGAACGGCAGATGATGGCTTCTGGGGCGCCGACGAAAAGCATCTCGTTGGTGAAGGCGTCCAGATGTTTGATCGGGTCTCTGGTACCATTAAAGGATTCAATGGGGAGTGCCCTCCTGTACTGCTCAGGTATCTCGACCCGGACTAACCTTTCAGAGAAAGGGTGCCTGAAGGGAGCTAGCTGACCAGTAGCCTTCGGTTGTTGGACTTCTTGGTTGTCTTTTTCTGATGCGCGCCGAGATTGGGTGGTGGGTTGTGGTTGGGGGTTTATACTGCGCTCCAGGTGTCTGAGGCGCTCCTCAATATGATTCACAACCGGATCTCCGGCCGGCTTCGGATGTGACTCGTGGGAATGGCGTTGGCGTTGTTCCTGAAGTTCTCTGATTTGAGTCTCTAGCCGCCGAATCACTTCGTCTCGCGGGTCAGGTTGGTTAGTTTCTCCATGTTGTTCGACTTCAACTTGTGGGTGTGAAGTTTCTTCCTGTTCAGTTAAACCGTTTCCGGCTCCGAGGTCCTCCACCCAGCCTTCGGGTGTTGGTTGAGGACGGGGCCGAGCTTGCTGAAGACGGGTGGTGACTGTCATGCTGGATAGGGGGAGGCCCTCCTTCTAGCGCCAAATGTTCTGGTATAAAACTCGAACCTGGGTCTGAGTCAGCAGGAATGAACTTGAATCTGGATCCGGCTTGATGCAGCTTGAATCCGAGTTGAACCCGGGGGGTGTGCCTGCAAAGGGACTCCGACGCCTAAGTCAGATAGGTAAAACGGTCAAAGAGATTGACTGAGTGAGATTGCGTACCTGATGATCTGTCAGTTACCTGTATATATAGGGGTTCTCCCTGTATAATTATGGTAAGTGGGCCTTTGTATAAAAGGAGTAAATATGCAGGTATAATCATAAATGCAATATTTAATATATTGTGGGGGATCACAGATATAATTACAGATATGGTTATACTATGTACAGATATTATTATATATTTTAAGGATATGATAATAATATAGTACGTGGGCCATATTGGCTATTGGGCCTTAGGTTTAGACCGTAACATGTATGATTTTTATAATTAATGATAGATTAATAAAATAAAAAATTATAAACCTTTAAATGAGAAAGATGACAAAAAGAAAGAGATGTGATTAATATAAAATGAAAATAAAACAAAATACATAAACAAATAATTTGAAAGCATTTCCAAGTACATAATTAAAACTTTTAAAACCTAATCCTTTTAAGTCCCCTCACCATTTTTTTTGGTAAGCAAAAGTTCATTAATTAAAGGGAGATCCATTACAAGCAGCCATACAACATAAAACTCAGTCATCAAATCAAAAGACCGCATAAAACCGACAACAAAGTAATGACACACCTAAAGCACCACCCTTTAACAAATGGCGTTACAAGAACAAGAATAAATCACCACCAAAGAAAAAACATCACCAAGAACAAAATCTAGCAAACTAAATCGAAATACTATAGGATCTGGTAATAAGAATAAGGGCTAACAATTAACCACTTGAGTGAATAGAATGAAATAATTAAGTAGCTTATCATAGCCTCTAACCTCTATCTGCGACCAGAGTAGGCACACGGCAAATAAACCAGAAAAAATCATCACAATAGCAATAGAAAAAAATAGTATGATTCGAAGCCGATGTTAGATTTGTATGTAGCTTTTAAAAAAACACAAAAAGACATTTTTTGTCATAATAAAACACAAAATTTGTAAAAAGACCCAAAAAAAATGGATCCGACCCAATTCCAGCCTAATCCGCACTTACTCGCCCGTCAGACCCGCCCTAACCATCTAACCCGAACTCGATATAATAGTTTTTATTTATTTTTATTGTATTATTATATTTATTTTTATTTATTTGTCTCATTAAATAAAAATATAGATTAAGAAATATAATAAATATGTATTTTTGGAAGAGTTGGCATACATTTTTTATCATTATTATTTTATTTTAATATTAAGGATAAAATATGTTTTTTGTCCCTGTATTTTCTGTCAACTTTAGTCTTCATCCCTGACTTTTAATACCTTTGTTTTTTATTCCTATACTTTTGAAATACCTTAATCATAGTCTCTAACGTTAATTAATTCTGTTAAGTTGCTACTAAATCAATTGCTTAATAAATGAACTCAACATTCATATTGATTAAATGAGACTCAACACTAAAGGGTAATGTGGAAATCTATTAAACAGGTCAGTAATTTAACAAAGTTAATTAACATTAGGGACTATGATTAATGTGTTTTAAAAGTACGGGGATATAAAGCAGAGGTTTTAAAAGTCAGGTACGAATACCAAAGTTGACAAAAACTACAGGGATGAAAAACATATTTTACCCTAATATTAATAACCAAATATACTATTTCATTCACCATTTCTGGACACACAATTAACCCCGTGTTAACAATCATTGTTTCATTCTTATGCAAATAATCAAATTTATTATTTCATTAACCCTTAATGGACACACAATTAACCTAATGTTTATAATATTGCATTTCACGAAGGGTTAACATAAATTCAATGTGATCATTGTTCTACGTTGATGCAATTACCAAATTTACTATTTCATTAACCGTTAATGGATATGCAAATAACCTCGCAAATTCAATTAACAAAATATCTTATTCTGTTAACCGTCAATGGATACACCATTAACTTCATTTAAAAATATGTTCACCGTTAACCTCATTTAAAAATATGTTCTCCATTTCTGGACACACAATTAATCTCCTGTTGACAGGAATGATTAACACAAATTCCATGTGACCATTTATTGTATTTCTTAATCTATATTTTTATTTAATAAGATAAATAAAAAATAAATAAATAAAATAATAAAATAAAAAATAAAAAACTATAAAAAAACAAAAATAAAACAAACGGTACAAAACAAAAACCACAAACAGTGTCGTCACAAACAGTGTGGTCACACTGTTTGTGGTACATAAAACGTTTTCCAAGAAAATAATGATACGATGTAAAGTGAGTAACAGTTCCTAATAGGAGAAACAACAACAATGATATACCGCAACAGTGGGTACCACATTTGAATTTGTACCCACAGTTGCAGTTGTCCTTTTCTTTTTTTCTTATTTTGTTTTTTGCTGCTTTTTTTTAAAATAGTTTTTTATTTATTTTTTAATTTATTAATATATTTATTATTATTTATTTATTTTATTAAATAAAAATATAGACTAAGAAATATAATAAATGTATGTTTTTTGCAGGGTTGGCATAAGTTTTTTATTATCATTATTCTATTTTAATGCTAATAACCAAATATACTATTTCATTCACAGTTTCTGTGCACACAATTAACCTCACAAATTTAATTAACCAAATATCCTACTCTGTTAACCGCCAATGTATACACCATTAACCTCAATTAAAAATTGTTCATCGTTTCTGGACACATAAATAACCTCGTGTTAACAGGAGTGCAATTAACCTCACAAAATCAATTAACCAAAAATCATATTCTGTTAACCACAAATGGATACACCATTAACCTCAGTTTGTAATATGTTCACGGTTTCTGGACACATCATTAACCTCGTGTTAACAGGAGTTGCAATTAACCTCACAAAATCAATTAACCAAAAATCTTATTCTGTTAACCACAAATGGATACACCATTAATCTCATTTTTTAATATGTTCACCGTTTCTGTCCACATAATTAACCTCGTGTTAACCGTGGTTGTAATTAACCTCACAAAATCAATTAACCAAAAATCCTTTTCTATTAACCACAAACGGAAACACCATTAACCTCATTTTTTAATATGTTCACCGTGTTGGGACACATAATTAACCTCGTGTTAATATGAATGATTAACACAAATTTTATGTGATCATTTATTGTATTTCTTGATCTATATTTTTATTTAATAAAATAAATAAATAAAAATAAACATAATAAAAAAATAAATAAAAACTATTTTTTAAGAAAAATGAAAAAGGCTAAAAAAAAAGAGGAGAAGGAAGGAAAAAAAAAAAGCGTGAGGTAAAAAAGCTGTACGTATTATTCATGTATGTTTAGCTTAGAAACAATTGTCACCACTTGTTCACACATAATTTGGTTGTAGCTTATCCTTTATTCCAGTAGAAACAGTGCCCGGATACCAATCTATTCATCTTCATCTGTAAATAAATATTGTTGCAAGTGACACATCAAACACCATTACCACCATGGCAGATCAGTCTAGAAAGTTTCGCATTGCTATCTTCCCATGGCTTGCTTTTGGTCACATAGGCCCATTCTTCGAGCTTGCCAAACTCATTGTTCAAAAGGGTCACAAAATTTCCTTCATTTCCACACCTAGAAACATCAAACGCCTCCCTAAACTACCTCCAAATTTAGAACCATTGGTGGAACTGATAGAACTCCCACTGCCCCATGTAGACAAACTCCCTGAAAATGCAGAGGCAACAAGTGACATTCCACAACATATTGTCCCATACCTCAAGAAGGCTTTTGATGGTCTTGAAGGGCCTTTGACTAAGTTTTTGGAGAGGTCCACTCCTGATTGTATCATATATGACTTTGCACCTCACTGGTTACCAACAATATCATCTAAGCTAGGGATCTCATCTCATGCACCCTTTTCATGATTTTTAGTGCATTTGGTCTATCATTCTGTGTTGATTATTTCCAAAAGCAAAAGTCAAATGAACACTACTTTGATGAATCTTCCAGCAGAGTAGCTCTTCAACCCTTTGAGGACAGGACTTTGTCTGATGACCACTCTGAACAAAATGAATCTGGGTTTTCAGATGCATTTCGACTCAAAGAAACCCTTCATGGTGCTGATTTTATTACAATAAGAAGTTGCATAGAGATTGAAGATGAGTCTCTGAAATTTCTTGAACATCTCTGCAAGAAACCAGTGATTCCAGTTGGGTTATTGCCATCCTCAATACAATTCAGTGAAGACAGCAAGGAAAGCAATTGGCATACAATCCTTGAATGGTTAGATAAACAGGAAAAGAGGTCAGTGGTTTATGTAGCATTTGGAAGTGAGGTGAGACTATGTAATGAAGACTTTACTGAGGTAGCTATGGGATTAGAACTATCTGGTTTTCCCTTTTTCTGGGTTCTAAAAGAGCTAAATAGCCATGACAGCAATGGCTCACAGGATTGGCTTGAGAATCAGTCAAATAAGCATGGAATGGTGTGGAGTAATTGGGCACCACAGTTGAGAATATTAGCACATGAGTCTATTGGGGGATTCTTGACTCACTGTGGTTGGAGTTCAGTGATAGAGAGTCTTCAAGTTGGGTGCCCTCTTATTATGTTGCCTTTAAAAAATGAACAAGGTTTAGTTGCTAGACACATGGAAGATAAGAAGGTAGGGATTAAAGTACCCAGAAATGAGCATGATGGAAAGTTCACTAGGGATTCAGTGGCCAAGGCATTGAGATCAGTGATATCACAAGAGGAAGGAAACACTTACACTAAGGAGTTGAGTAGGATATTTGGGGACAAGGAGTTGCACCAAAAATATATAGATGACTTTGTTGATTATGTGGAAATCCATAGGCCTGCCACTAAGCATTAGCAATTGTGGTATTATCTATTATGTCGCCTTCTATTTATAACATTTGAGGTTTAGAGTGCTATAATAATCATAGTGCATGGAGGTTCCTTAGCAGTTTCTTTTGTATTTTAAAAATGCTATTATCCAAATTTCTGTTATAAATATCATCTGGGAAGGACTCAGAATGAAAATGGTTGGCTGTACTATTCAGAATTCAGATAGAGACCGTTATGTTTGTTATCTGAGTTGATTGGTGGTGTTTGAAACAAGTATTGTAATTTGTGATGCCAGTACAAGGTTGCTTTCAATCATTTTATGTATGTCACTCTCACTTTCTCCTTGGAGACTTGTCTCTGCAAATTATAAGCCCATGCTGTCGCCACCGGGGCCACGACGGGGTCGGCGAGCCCATGAAAAAAATATTGAAAAATGATTGAATTTTTAGGGAGTCGCCACCAATTTATTTTGTTTGGGGAAATTGGAAAACCCAAAAATGATTGTAAATTGAAAAACTGATCTGCGAACAAGAGATCCAAATTCGGGAGTCGATTATGTGTTGGGAAGGTGTTAGCACCCTACAACATCCGTTAAAAAATGGTTACCTTTAATTAATTGTGCAAAATTTATTAACTCTTGAAAATGTTTATTTTACCCCTCAAAAAGAAAATTTATTTACATTCTTTAAATTAAAGAATGATGAAAAAAAATTAATTTGGAATCAATGGGACAAAAATTTGAAAATTTTATTTTGGCTCGACGGGGAAATCCCGCTCCTACGTATCCCCAGGTGCAATGGAGAAATCAAAGCCACATATTTCTAAAAACGTGTTGTAAAAAGATTGATTTTGTTTTTTTTTAAAGAAATTGATTTTAATTTTTGAAAATAAAGGAAAATAAGGAAATTGATTTTGGATTTTTTAATTCAAAGAAAAAGGAATTTATTTTTTAGCAGGGTTGATGCTAGCAAATGACTATACAACGAACTCTTGAAATTGTTTAGAAGACATTATTGATAGAAATGCTATTCAATAAACGTCATTTATTTTGAGAAGAAAACATTTTTGAGAAAAGATTTGAAATTCCGCATTATTAAGTTAGCAAATGACTATACTCATATTTTTCCCTTTTTTACGTTATTGATAGAAATGCTATTCAATTAACGTAATTTTTTAAAAGAATTATTTATTATTTTTATTAAAAGGGATTTAAAATTTCACGCATTATTGAGCTAGTAAGTGACTATACTCAATATTTCCTTTTTACGTTATTGATAGAAATGCTATTCAATTAACGTAACTTTTGAGAAAAGAATTATTTATTATTTTTATTAAAAGGGATTTAAAATTTCACGCATTATTGAGCTAGTAAGTGACTATACTCAATATTCTTTTCTAATTTGAATTACATTGAAAGATAAAAATGTTATTCTATTAACGTAATCGATTTGATGATCAAATTTATTTTTCAAATATAATTTCATAAACAGGCAAACTAGTGAGCTAGTAAATGACTATACTCAATAATTCTTTTTAACAACGTTAATAGATAGAAATGCTATTTTATTAACGTAATTGATTTAATGAACGATATTGAAAAAGAATTGTCTTATTTACAAACAGGTATACCATCGAGCTAGTAAATGACTATACTCGACGATTAATTTGAACGACGTCAAAAGATAGAAATGTTATTCTATTAACGTTAAAGATAAAAAAAAGGATAAATTGAATCAACCGATATTTACATGAACACAGAATTAAAATGACAAATAATTAATTATTTACAGAGAAAGAAATAGACAAATATTTACATCCACAAATGTTAAATAAATAATTCTAAATACTTAAAAGAAATACAAGATGGTGGGTCAAAATATCAAATTAAAAGAAACCAACAAAAATAAAATTAGAACAACTAACATGCATTAAAAATAAAGGGTTGGGCCTCAGCTCACATCATTGGCCCCACACACAACGAAAGAGACGCACAAAATGGGCCTAAAAGAACAAAAACGGACAAGGAAAAAAAAGGTTGGGCCTCAGTAACCTTCATTGGCCCAACCTACACCAAAAGAAAAATTGCCCAGATTATCATACAAGGGGTATTGTAAAAGTAAAGCAAAATAAAGTGGTCAAAGAAGTTGGGTCAGGTTTCAAACACTCATCTTGCTTTCTTTCTCCCCTATTAGGGTTTGTATTTGGGAAAATGGGGGAGAGCCAAAGCTGAGAGGTGCAGCCATGGAGGATCTGAAGGTGTAGTGGCTTTGGCCACGGCAACTGGTGCATGAGGGGGTGACGGCGGCATCTGGCCGCAGTTGCTGCGCGACGGTGGCGCAGAGGGAGAGAGACGACGGCGCACAGCCGCGAGACAGGGGAGGAGGCACGGCCACGCGCGGCGGCCTGAGGGGAGGACGCGCACAGTGCTTGGCCGCGGTGGCTGCGCAACAGCGGCGCAGAGGAAAGGAATGGAGGCGACGCTGCTGGCCGCAGGGAAAGGGAGGCCGCCATCGTGGCTATGGCGACGGCGGCTGTTTGCGGTCGCGGCCGCAGTGGGGGTGGTTAGTTTCCTCCCTCTCTCTTTTCCTTCTAAACCCCTCTTCCTCTATTTGAATCTTGCTATGTTCTTGTTTTTGTTTGGGACAGATTAAACAGGGAAATTGGAGTGGAAATGGGGTTTGGTTTAAGTGGGGTTTTGGGGATATGATTCTGTTTTATTAATATGACTGTGTAAAAGAAATGTAATGTTGTTTTGTATGTGATTTAACAATCGGATATTTCCAATTTTGTGTTTAGGAATCGAAATACTTACCTGTTGGGAAGATTCTTTAATTTGCAATTCTCCTCTGTATTTTGTGCGCCCCTGTGTTTCTATGTGTTTACTGGGTTCTGAAAATATATCTTCTGCACCCTCTCCCAAATCTCAGATTAGTCTCTCTGAAATTGACTTAACTCTCTCGATTTCACTATGGAAATTGGCTTCTATTTCTTTTATCCTTTTTCAATCCTCCCTTTTCTTTGAGACAAAATCGGTCCTTCCCATTCTTAGATTCTGGAATTGGTTTTTTTCTGAGAATGACCCTCCCAACAAAAAATGGCCTCCCCTGTTCGTGTTTTCCTCCCTCATATATAAGCAAAAAATTTTCCATTTTTAATGTGCAATTTGCTCTGTAAATATTAATTGCCCTGCTGTGCCCATGCTGCTTCAGACTTTTTTCCATACTTCCACCGCCCAAAACACCAGGTGCCCTGCCACTTAGCCGCCCAGGACAGGGCAAGTTGCACAACTTGCAACTTGCTCTGTTTCAGCATTCTCTTTTTTTTTTTTGGAATTAAGCAATGAAAATGGGCTAATTAACCCAAAAAAAAGACCTTTTTTCTTTTAACTCCAAAAATGGGCCCAAAATGACCCAGATAAAAATTGACTGACTCAGAAAAAATGGGCCTGACTAGCCCAATATGATTTTTTTTACACTTGTCAGCACATTTCTTTGAAGTAAATGGGCCTAAATTGTCCCAAAAAGATTTTTTTTTTGAATTTTTTTAACTGAAAATTTTGGGCCCAAGACGGCCCAATTGAGATTCTGAAATTTTGTAATAAAATGTTTAATTAATCAATTAATTAATTAACTATCGCTAATTAATCAATTAATTCATTTTATTTTCTTAAGCAATTTTTGGATTTTTTTCATTCAAGTAAAAGGAAAAAGGTTAAAAAAAAGTAAATGAAGTTCTTGGACAAAATTGGGTGCTGACAGCAGCCCCCTTTGCTTGTTCTTTCAACCGAAAGAATAAGCAAAACAAAGAAGCAACCAATTTTGTGAAAATCCTGGAAAATCACTGGGTAACTTTGGAAAACGCAGCTCGGAAAATCACAGGCGCGTCAATGAGAAAGTGAGGAAGAAAGGGAACAGACCTGGAAAACCATCAGGTCATTAGAAACTCCCGAAAGGAACATCAGGAAGAAAAGAGAAAAGACCTGGAAAACCATCAAGTCAAATTGATAAACTCCTGGAAAACCATTAGGAGGAAAGGGAAAAGACCTGGAAAATCATCAGGTCAAACTGATAAAACTCCTAGAAAATCATCAGGAGGAAAGGGAAAAGACCTGGAAAACAATCAGGTCAAACTGATAAGACTCCTCGAAAACCATCAGGAGTAAAAGGAAAAGACCTGGAAAACCATCGGGTCAAACTGATAAAACTCCTGGAAAACCATCAGGAGGAAAAGGAAAAGACCTGGAAAACCATCAGGTCAAACTGATAAACTCCTGGAAAACCATCAGGAGGAAAAGGAAAAGACCTGGAAAACCATCAGGTCAAACTGATAAGACTCCTGGAAAACCATCAGGAGGAAAAGGAAAAGACCTGGAAAACCATCAGGTCAAACTGATAAAACTCCTGGAAAACCATCAGGAGGAAAAGGAAAATACCTGGAAGATCACAGGTAGTTTGATGAAAATAGAAGACACTAGATGTCACAATGTCTAGCGGGCTTCACAATACCCTAAAGAAAAGAACTAGGCGTCACAATACCTAGAATGAAAACATGGGCATCACACTACCCAAAAATGATAACTCGACAACTCAACATCTAGAACAAAGGTTAGGACAATGCCCAACAGTCGGCGCAAAATGCTTGCAAAAAATGAAGTCGGAAATTTGGACAACAATCTGGATTTCAAAACTTGATTCTTCCATAGAAACTTGGCATAAATTTCAAATCAAATATGAAAAATTCCAGGAGAAACAACATTCCAAAAAATGATATGAATTTTCTTTTCACCATTGAGTCAAAACACTTATTCAATTGTTTATGGACAAAGGGTGGTATTATGGTGTAAGGAAAAAGCAAAGAATCTTTTCAAGGTTTTTGAGATCAAAGGGGAGGAGTATGGGAAGGGCAGATAATTTTCCACTGTGACATGGAAGTATAAGTGAAATATGGATCTAGCCCCCAAGTTAGGCATGAAAGCATGATTTCTCAAGGAGATGGAAACTTGCACAATTCTGGCGAGGAGGAATAATGAGCCCCCAATTTAAGGTTCAAACACCCATGACAGTCAAATACTCCCGATACGATGAGCCCCCATATTTTAGCTTTAAGACATCTATGGCACTCAAATCCTTTTGATGATTCTTGCTTCAAATGCTCAGTGAATAGAATTAACATTTGCTTCCGTTGCCAGTGCGCTTTTCCTTCATCTTTTGTATTTTTTCTTTTTTTTCTTTTTTCTTTTTCTTTTTCTTTTTCTTTTTTTAGGAGCCAAATTTAAAAGCAAATGCAGCTTAATCAGGTCGCTTTGTCTCAAAATTAAAGATTAAGAAAATAAAAACAATCAATCTTTGATCAGGATGGACTTTATTGGGCTTGTAACGTGGCCAAGGGTTAAATGGTTATGAAAGAAAAGGATATTAAGGCCCAAAATGAGTGTTTACGGTTCATTGGGACAAAGGATCTGCTGCACAATGATACATTTTGAAACAGATAATTCAATTAAAGCGATGTTCTCAACATTTCCATTTTCACTTTCTTCAAATTTTCAATTTTCATTTCTTTCTTTCATTTCTCAATCATTTTCATCTTTCTTTTTTCATTTTGATTCTTTCACCTTTTACCCTTTTCTTTTCTTTTTTGAATGAATAACTTGTGAAAATGGAATAAGGCTTGTGTAAGTGATTCCACGAACAATTCAAGAGATTTATAGAAACACATCGTGACAGCCCCCGGTGTGGAGGTGATCCTTGTCCAGGGTTAATTGAAGAAAAATTCCTTTTTTAGGCTCAAAGTGGGTAGCAAGGGACATTATTCAACCGTTGGATAAACAAACAAGGCCAAACTTCATTTCAAGTCTTGATTGCTTATTTTCAAAAAGTTTAATTTAGAGACAAAGCTTCATATAAGATGCATTTACTCATTTTTCACTCCTTTTTTCTTTTGGAATAACAACATGAACAAAAGATAATTTCATTACACACAATATGACGAGTACATCATTGTAGTAGGAGCAAAAAGTTCACCATTACACTTAAACAAAAGAAACAAGATCAAAAACAAGAAATTGAAAGCCATCCAATACTAGCCAAACTTCATTCTTAATGCTTAAGTAGGGGATCATTCTCAACACTCGTCCCTGTGGATTTCCCTTCTCCTTCTTCAAAAAACAATTGTCCTGCATCTCTTAACCTTTGCACTCGAAGTTTGAAGGTCAAACATTTTTCTATCGAGTGACCCGGGGCTCCCATATGATACTTGCATGCTTCAGCCGGGTTGTACCATTTGGGGGGATGATTGGACATTGGTTGTGGTACTTCTGGGGCCACCAAGTGTTGTTGCAACAGAGTATCATAGAGGTCAGAATAAGGGATTGACACGGGATCAATCTTCAGTCTCTCTTTTCTTGGCTGATAAGGTGGATTTTGGAAGGTCGGTGGCTGGTTGGGAAAGGAGACATTGTTAACTTGTGGAGGTGCGGAGTTCCCAACTTGGGATGTTCCTCCCTGGTAAGGATTGTGGAAGTTTGGAGGATAGGATGGGTAGGGGTATGGATAAAAGGGTGGTAGGGAGTATGGTGAGGATTGTTGGACGGGCTGATGGGATATGGTTTTGGATGGGTAGTTTCCAGTGCCAACTGCATGGACCTCTCCTTCCTTCTTTTGAAAGTTCGGCTTTTTGGGCTTGTCATGAGGAGCATTCATCCCATGTAATTTCCCTTCTCTAATGGCATCTTCTACCTGTTCTCCAGCTATGACCACATCTGAAAATCGGTTGGTGACACATCCCAGTAATTTCTCAAAGTATGCCCCATCAAGAGTTTTTACAAAAAGTCTAACAATTTCTTTTTCATTCAGGGGGGCTGAACCTGAGAAGCTTTCTCTCTCCACCTTTGAGCATACTCCCTAAATGTCTCCGTCTCAGCCTTCTTCATCCTCTGAAGCTCAAATCGGTCAGGGGCGATCGGTCAGGGGCGATGTCGGTCACAAACTGGTACTGTTTGTTAGAACCACAAGAAAAACTAGAAGGGGGGTTGAATAGTGTTTCAAGCTTTTTGATAGTTTTTGGAAATCTTTAATTTAAATCATTAAGATGGGCACCGTTAAAAACAGGTCTTAAGATCAGAGATAGTTGAAACGTGTGGAAGATAAGAAAAATAGTGTTTCTTCTGAAGCTTAAGATTGTTTTAAACAGAGGCTTCTCAAAGTATCTTCTGAAGATTATTACAAGGAGTATTTTCAGAACGGTTTCTAAAATACTTCAGAAGACTAGAGGTTGTCTGAAGTCTGTTCCTGATTTCTGAACTGATCTCTTTCAGACTTACTTCAGAGAATTTATTTCAGAAGTTCTTCAAGGAACATTCTTTGTAAAGCTTCAAATGATATAAGAGCCATCTCATGTTTTATTCATATGAAAGGTCATTTTATTGAAATAGTTGTGTTAAGTTTATTATAGAAAATACTTTTCAATCCCCAACATAAATATGAAAACTGGAAATACAGAGATTAAGGAAAAGAGAACTTAGGCATAAAGATTTCAGACAGGCTTTTAAGGGGCTGTCTGAAGTTTTCAGACAGCTTGTAAAAACTAATTTTAAAAGATGTTTTGTGCCTTTGTAAAATATCAGATTAATTATTCTGACCCCTTAATTAGTATAAAAAGAATTGATAAGAGATAAGGGTAAGAAAACTTAGCCAAGGAATTTATCCTGGTTCACCCACAAACCCGTGAGCTACATCCAGTCCCAGAGGCAAACCACCACTAGATTTTCCACTATCTGAATCCACAGATACAAGTATTATTCACAGCCTCTTCAGGCCAACACAAGTATTACTTTGTTTTCAACTGCCTCTCCAAGCAACATATGCAGTATTCTTTTTCAGTCTAGCCTCTCCAGGCTTTGCAACTAAGTATTCTTTTACAGTCAAGCCTCTCCAGGCTCTACAACCAAGTATTCTTTTACAGTCAAGCCTCTCCAGGCTCTACAACCAAGTATTCTTTCTTCCACCAAGCCTCTCCAGGCTCTCTGACACATAAAGCGTTTACAAATTAAACTAAGTTTAAGTTTCCACGAAACATAAACTTAATCTTTTCCTGTACTTGAGGTTAACTAAGTACTACTCAGGATACAATGAAAGAATTCTAAGTACAAGGTTAAGACAGTGACACAAGTGTACAAGTTTAAGTACAATCCCTGTCTCTGATAAGAGGAATGACATCCTCTGAGAATTGGTTGGGTAGATACTGACTTTAAGCTCCAGCCTTGTTCTCCAGCCATTGGTTTCCATGGGCTACATTCTCACTCGTATCATTGAAAAACCAAGGTATATCAAAGCTTCAAACCGTACCCAGTTTGATAGTCATTTGTTCAGCATGATTGTCTTTCGAACAATCAACTCACTTGATCAAACAGACCAACTGAACAATCTAACTAACTGACCAACTAGTCAGTAGCCTGATTGAGAACCAACTCTCTGATCAAACTTAGTTGACATCTTCATGATCCACTTAAGCTCAAGTCAACTCTTGTTAACCATAATGCATTCAGCCTGATTAACTAGTTTGATTCTGTTGATCAACAATTTTGTCTGACTGACCAATAGGTTGGCAGCATCTTCAAATTCAATCTTGAGGCTATTTATATGTTCTGATGAAATATAGCCGTTTGAAGATGATTCATAATACCGTTGAGATGTTGATGATGTGGCTCATATAGTCGTTGTGTAATAGCTTTTCAAACAGTTGCTTCTCCTTAAGCGAATGAGTGTTCAGACGATCCCGTTCAGACACTTGATATTTTCTTCTTCATGAGAGATGTTTCTTGATATAGTTTTGCGAATACTCTCTCTTGAATCTGCTTCTTTCTGCTTTCATCTGTTTTCTTCTACTTTCTTTTGTTTTCTTTTAGGAGTGTCTCTTTAAGAGATATCCGTTGAATTTGTCCTTTTGCTGATTTTGTATATACTCCTTTTTCATTTGCTCCTGACATCATATCTTCTTTGGGTGTGATGTCTTGTTCAATGGTTGTTTCTTGCAGATAATAAAATATGTTTGAATTAAAATATTTCATTCAAACATTTTTCTCTGTTGCTTCTGCTTAGTCTCCTGAGCTTTTCTTCTGCTTTCTTTTGGATTGATGATGATGATATTTCCGTTGTGATACCACCGTTTAGAGATAGCATTGAATGCTATTCAATCCGTTGTGAGACACGCTTCTGGGTGTTCTGACAATTCTGACAAAGTACAACGTTGGTGCTGCTATAAAGCTGCCACCGTTGTTGCTGCAATTTTTGCGTTGCAGAGATTTCCTCAGTGGTGTATGAACTTCAAAGGTACCAAGAAAGGTCTCTGTGACTTTGCCAATTTCAGCTTTGAAAGTGTTGCGTGTTTGTAGAGAACAACTTTTCTTCAGCATACTTCAGAATGCAAAAGTCTTCTTTGTCTTCAGTGAGTGTGCCACGTCGGATCTCAGACGACTTCAATATTTCAGACGAATATTGACACTTCAGATAGCTTCTAGTCTTTCAGACAGCTCCGTTGCTTCAGACAGCTTCTTTTGCTTCAGACAGCTTCGTTGCTTCAGAAAGCTTCTTTGCTTCAGACAGCTTCTTAGCTTCAGATAAGTTCAATCTTCAGACTGCTTTATGTTGTCTTCATTCCTTCGAGTCTTTATGTCTTCAGATGGTCTTCACGTCTTCAGACAGTCTTCACGTCTTCAGACAGCTTGCGCACTTCAGACGAGTTGCATTCTTCAGACAGCTTCTTTATATTAAATCCTGCATTTGTTCTTCTGATCCTGATCTTCTGATTCTGATAAATATTTCATCCTGAAACACAATCAACAAACCAATACCTTTCTCAGTAGAATATGTTTATATAATCTTATTTGTTCTTATTATGTTCTTATATAATCTTATTTGTTAATCATTAAAACTAAAGGATATTAAGTCTTTGAGTCAAGTTTGAATGCTCAAATTGATTAATAGACTTCACACTGTTTAATAAATAATTCCGCCAGATTATGCCAACTCCTGATCTGCTTCTTATCAAGCTGTAAAAACCAAGTCAGAGCACCTCCAGCCAAGTTGTGTTGGAAACAATGAATCATCAGCTTTTCATTGTTATAATGTGCAGCCATGCTTCTAGTGTACATGGTCAGGTGGATAAACGGGTCAGTTTTCCCCTCAAACTTCTCAAAGTCTGGAATTTTGAATTTTGCAGGAATCTCCATGTCGGGGAACAAATAAAAATCCTGCACATCCAACTTCCCATAAACATCCATCCCCTGCAACGCTCTCATCTTCTCTTCCAACATTTCCATTTTGTCCATCATTTTGGCTTCTTCCTCCCTAACATTCACATCAGGGCCAGATGATTCAGTAACAATCACGACCTTGGGGGGATTTTCGCCGTTGGTCTTATTTGACGGACCTCTATCACCATTTTCATCATTATTTGAATTGTCATTGACTACCTCCTTCGCAGGGATCACCGTTTTTTGCAAGTCTAAAATTTGGCTGAAGCTCCCTTCCAGCCTTTCCATTCTTTGTTCCATAGTAAGAGGGTTCTCATTTGTCACGGGGATCTCGGCCATTGTTGAGTGGTGAGGAACTGTCTGGGAACGGGAACGGGTTTGGATTGGACTGCGTATGAACTTGTGCTTTGGCGCAATGGTGAAATCTGATAAAAATTTGGAAAGAATTAATTCAGGGGAATGTTATTTCAAAATTGGAATATTTCGATTTTTCAACTTTTATTTCAATTATATACAAAGGAAAACGGGTGATCTTTTTTCAAAAAATTGAAAACAAAACTATTCACAGAGTTTGCGAAATAATTTTCATGCCAGGATGAGGTACTGAAAATTTGCAC
This sequence comes from Sesbania bispinosa, assembly GCA_026901365.1. Taxonomy (NCBI): domain Eukaryota; kingdom Viridiplantae; phylum Streptophyta; class Magnoliopsida; order Fabales; family Fabaceae; genus Sesbania; species Sesbania bispinosa. Next base: position 137,918 of record QLOH01000494.1, read on the forward strand.
AAAGGAATGTGGGGATCAATCATTTAAAGAAGGAAAAAGGTGAATTCTCCCATTGTCCTACAAACGTGAGTCTTGGAATTGGGTAATCCTATGGTCAGACAAGTCCCTATTTAGTTTGGGAGCTATGGCCAACTACCAGTGCATGGATTCAGGGACAAATCTAGACCTCTAGAGACCATGGTTCCCAGATTGCCCTCATCATATTGACAAGGATCCAGTTCGTGGATTAGTCATACGTAAGGAAAAGCCCTCTCAATATAACAAATCCACAATACCGATAACAACCTGAGTGGTGAATCAACTAATGTCACGTGGGCATCAAGCCCCTCAAAACATTTGTTGAAACACCTCCTATGCCTTAGCTTGCACGAGCTCGGGTATAGAGCCAAAGTTGTGCGAGGATACTGACAGTGAAGTGCCTGCTTAGAGCATAGAAACCTACAAAACTACCCCACCTGCAAGAGAGACATATAACAAATATGTACACAAATAATAGTCTTCTAACCTAAGGTTGAAGCAAAATATTTATAACAGCAAAATATGTACAATGGAATTCACAAAGAGATATGAAAAACAAGAAAAGGTATTTACAATAAGATATATACAACAAAGGGAAAGAGGGTACAATGAACATAAAAAGTTAATAATTTTGCACAATTAATTACTAGGCTTGACTCTCGAAGTCCCCAGCGGAGTCGAGAGCTGTCGCGACCGGGGCCACGACGGGGTCGGCGAGCCCGTGAGAAAAATATTGAAAAATGATTGAATTTTTGGGGAGTCGCCACCAATTTATTTGGTTTGGGGAAATTGGAAAACCCAAAAATGATTGTAAATTGAAAAACTGGTCTGCGAACAAGAGATCCAAATTCGGGAGTCGATTATGTGTAGGGAAGGTGTTAGCACCCTACATCATCCGTTAAAAAACGGTTACCTTTAATTAATTGTGCAAAATTTATTAACTCTTGAAAATGTTTATTTTACCCCTCAAAAAGAAAATTTATTTACATTCTTTAAATTAAAGAATGATGAAAAAAAAATTAATTTGGAATCAATGGGACAAAAATTTGAAAATTTTATTTTGGCTCGACGGGGAAATCCCGCTCCTACGTATCCCCAGGTGCAATGGCTATACAACGAACTCTTGAAATTGTTTAGACGACATTATTGATAGAAATGCTATTCAATAAACGTCATTTATTTTGAGAAGAAAACATTTTTGAGAAAAGATTTGAAATTCCGCATTATTGAGTTAGCAAATGGCTATACTCATATTTTTCCCTTTTTTACATTATTGATAGAAATGCTATTCAATTAACGTAATTTTTGAAAAGAATTATTTATTATTTTTATTAAAAGGGATTTAAAATTTCACGCATTATTGAGCTAGTAAGTGACTATACTCAATATTTCCTTTTTACGTTATTGATAGAAATGTTATTCAAATAACGTAACTTTTGAGAAAAGAATTATTTATTATTTTTATTAAAAGGGATTTAAAATTTCACGCATTATTGAGCTAGTAAGTGACTATACTCAATATTCTTTTCTAATTTGAATTACATTGAAAGATAGAAATGTTATTCTATTAACGTAATCGATTTGATGATCAAATTTATTTTTCAAATATAATTTCATAAACAGGCAAACTATTGAGCTAGTAAATGACTATACTCAATAATTCTTTTTAACAACGTTAATAGATAGAAATGCTATTCTATTAACGTAATTGATTTAATAAACGATATTGAAAAAGAATTGTCTTATTTACAAACAGGTATACCATCGAGCTAGTAAATGACTATACTCGACGGTTAATTTGAACGACGTCAAAAGATAGAAATGCTATTCTATTAACGTTAAAGATAAAAAAAAGGATAAATTGAATCAACCGATATTTACATGAACACAGAATTAAAATGACAAATAATTAATTATTTACAGAGAAAGAAATAGACAAATATTTACATCCACAAATGTTAAATAAATAATTCTAAATACTTAAAAGAAATACAAGATGGTGGGTCAAAATATCAAATTAAAGAAACCAACAAAAATAAAATTAGAACAACTAACATGCATTAAAAATAAAGGGTTGGGCCTCAGCTCACATCATTGGCCCCACACACAACGAAAGAGACGCACAAAATGGGCCTAAAAGAACAAAAACGGACAAGGAAAAAAAAAGGTCGGGCCTCAGTAACCTTCATTGGCCAAACCTACACCAAAAGAAAAATTGCCCAGATTATCACACAAGGGGTATTGTAAAAGTAAAGCAAAATGAAGTGGTCAAAGAAGTTGGGTCAGGTTTCAAACACTCATCTTGCTTTCTTTCTCCCCCTATTAGGGTTTGTATTTGGGAAAATGGGGGAGAGCCAAAGTTGAGGGGTGCAACCATGGAGGATCTGAAGGTGTAGTGGCTTTGGCCACGACAACTGGTGCATGAGGGGGTGACGGCGGCATCTGGCCGCAGTTGCTGCGCGACGGTGGCGCAGAGGGAGAGAGACGACGGCGCACAGCCGCGAGACAGGGGAGGAGGCACGGCCGCGCGCGGCGGCCTGAGGGGAGGACGCGCACGGTGCTTGGTCGCGGTGGTTGCGCAACAGCGGCGCAGAGGAAAGGAATGGAGGTGACGCTGCTGGCCACAGGGAAGGGGAGGCCGCCATCGTGGCTATGGCGACGACGGCTGTTTGCGGCCGCGGCCACGGTGGGGGTGGTTAGTTTCCTCCCTCTCTCTTTTCCTTCTAAACCCCTCTTCTTCTATTTGAATCTTGCTATGTTCTTGTTTTTGTTTGGGAAAGATTAAACAGGTAAATTGGAGTGGAAATGGGGTTTGGTTTTAGTGGGGTTTTGGGGATATGATTCTGTTTTATTTTCTTCCTGTATTCTTTGTAATATGACTGTGTAAAAGAAATGTAATGTTGTTTTGTATGTGATTTAACAATCGGATATTTCCAATGTTGTGTTTAGGAATCGAAATACTTACCTGTTGGGAAGATTCTTTAATTTTCAATTCTCCTCTGTATTTTGTGCGCCCCTGTGTTTCCTTGTGTTTACTGGGTTCTTAAAATATATCTTCTGCACCCTCTCCCAAATCTCAGATTAGTCTCTCTGAAATTTACTTAACTATCTCGATTTCACTATGGAAATTGACTTCTATTTCTTTTATCCTTTTTCAATCCTCCCTTTTCTTTGAGACAGAATCGGTCCTTCCCATTCTTAGATTCTGGAATTGGTTTTTTCTGAGAATGACCCTCCCAACAAAAAATGGCCTCCCCTGTTCGCGTTTTCCTCCCTCATATATAAGCAAAAAATTTTCCATTTTTAATGTGCAATTTGCTCTGTAAATATTAATTGCCCTGATGTGCCCATGCTGCTTCAGACTTTTTTCCATACTTCCACCGCCCAAAACACCAGGTGCTCTGCCACTTAGCCGCCCAGGACAGGGCAAGTTGCACAACTTGCAACTTGCTCTGTTTCAGCATTCTCTTTTTTATTTTTTTTTTTTATTTTTTGGAATTAAGCAATGAAAATGGGCTAATTAACCAAAAAAAAAAGTCCTTTTTTCTTTTAACTCCAAAAATGGGCCCAAAATGACCCAGATAAAAATTGACTGACTCAGAAAAAATGGGCCTGACTAGCCCAATATGATTTTTTTTTACACTTGTCAGCACATTTCTTTGAAGTAAATGGGCCTAAATTGTCCCGAAAAGATTTTGTTTTAATTGAATTTTTTTTAACTAAAAATTTTGGGCCCAAGACGACCCAATTGAGATTCTGAAATTTTGTGATAAAATGTTTAATTAATCAATTAATTAATTAACTATCGCTAATTAATCAATTAATTCATTTTATTTTCTTAAGCAATTTTTGGATTTTTTTCATTCAAGTAAAAGGAAAAAGGTTAAAAAAAAGTAAATGAAGTTCGTGGAAAAAATTGGGTGCTGACACATACAGTTGTGCATCTTCATCTTCATATTCTACAAGCAGGAATTCCTATGCACATTAATGTTGGATATTGATGTAGAATTTGAGAGCCCTACTACTATCCATGTTATAGAGATCACTGTTGTTTAGCATTTCAATTTTTCAGAAGGTTTCAGTAACTTGTATGTGAAATTTAAATTTAGTCTCTAATTGAGCCAGATCTTGGAACAGTCTATGTGTTACCCCTTAAATTTTGAATCGTTTATTCACTGCAATTTTTTTCCTTTGTTTTTTCAGTGTAAAGTTATTTTCTATTGAAAGTCTTGTAGGCTTATCATTTAGACATTTATCAGTAAATTATTTTAGAAATAATGATAATGTCTTTCTTGATCTTAGATATAGGTAAACCTTTTCCTCTTCAGGATAAATAAAAATCACAAAACAAGGAGAGGCACCTACTTTTTAATGGTCTGCATAAATGAAAGAAAACTTCACACGTTAAATGGGTTGGTATGTTTTAAGAATGAAATTGCCCCTTGTGTTAACCTTTATAATCAACCACAAATTTCTTTATTATTTTATAAGAGGTCAAATGTATTTAACTTCTCCATAAGTTAAAATTAGTCTTTGTAGATCATCTACTTTAAAAGCTCTCCCATTTAACTTCTCCAAAAGTAACTAATTTAAATTAGGGAGAAGTTAAATGCATTTGACTTATTTGATTCATGCTATTTTCTTTACCTAGAAATACTTCTGCAGAAGTTCCACCCAAACAGGCTCAATATATTAATCTTGTATGTACCAATGTGGAATAGATGGGAAAAGAGAAAATAAATTTATACAACACAAAAATACAACAACTTATACAACACACTTTTTCTCTCCATCTCTCTCCATCATATCACCTATCACATCCCACATTTCTCTCTCTTCTTTCTCTTTTCTATCTATATCTCTCATTGTTGTATAGTGGTGGTGTTGTACAAATTGATGAATTTAAACGAAAATTGCCTAGATCAATTCAGATAGATACAAGATATAGCATGTTTATAAAATAATTAGAAGTTATTGCGTACCCGAAATCAGAGAAGGATCCATGGTGTTTGTCTTGAACAGAGTGAGAGAATGCTGCTCTCTTCCTGGTAGGATGCCAAAAGACAGAACACGAGTACCGAGTACAGGGAAGAGTCTGTCATATATATAAACTGACTAATGGGTTACCAGTTCTATATCTTACCAGTAGAGACCAGGGACCTCTCAACGGGCTACTGAACTGAACAGCCTAACCCATCACGGGCTATTCACAATAAAAGCCCAATATATATAATCCATCTTTACATTATGTGCTATAATTAAATAATTAATCTATAATTGATATTAATAATTCAATAAATATAATTCTAAATAATTGATTAATGTTAATCCATAAAATACAAATTGGGAATAATCTAACATTCTCCCACTTGGATAACATTAGTCAATTATCAGAACTACTAGGAATTATTAAAACCAAAGTATCAATTATAGCTAATGCACATAACTTTTAATAATTCCAAGAAATAAGAGCATTAACAATATAGAAGATAGCATCCGATAGGGATACATACCATGTGCTTATATTTCATAAAATGATGGATAATGGAAAACATAATTCAATGAAACAATATGCTATCCAAAAATGGTCCTAGCATCTTAGATGCTATAAGAGATATGATAATAAAAGTAAACTAACACATATCTCATAATATTGAGCAAATACAAAACAAACTCCCACTAACCCAAAATACCAAAAGACTTATACAAATACACATGAGTTATGAAAAACTCCAATAATCAAGTCTTTGGTTAGTGGATTTACTAAAATGCTCAACACACGTGATAGTTGCTATTAATGTCTTTTCGACACTAGTTCAAAACAGCTCCTTTCACCATCACAATAGGCCACAAATCCAACACAATCCACATGTGCATAAGTGCACACAATAGCCCGGTATCAAGAGTAATTACATAGGGGGAAAACCCAATAACAAAAGTAATTACACTTGGGCTAAATCAAGAATGCTCGAGAACAGTTGACATTTAATTAATCCGAGTTTTACTATATAAGTGACTATGCATGTTCAAATAGAATAAATAAATTTAAATAAATCTCCCACTTGAACAACATAGACACTTAATTTAAACAAAATAAAACTCAAGATTAATATAGACAAAAAAATGTCAACATGAGCAAGCACTTATAGCAATTGGTTCAACAAAAGAATACAAGTACCTCAACAATGCAGAAAATCATACTCGATAGGAGTATTGATATCATACATGCAAGATACTCATACATCTTAACCTTATGAAAACGTGGAATATCGGTTTAAGAAAATTATAACAAAGTTGCATACTAAAATAATCAAAGTGTCCTTCGTAACACAATGGCCAAAATAATAATAATAACATAGTCCACATAAACTCAAGTGCCTATAATAGCCCAATAACAAATAACTAAAGTAATTACATATGGGCATAACCCAATAACCAAAGTAATTACAAAATGGGCATACAAAATGGCATCAATGAGTAAGCACTTTACTGGTCCAAATAATAAGATTTACAAGTACCTTATTGATCCAAGAAATCATACTCGATAGGAGTATTAATTTCATATAAGATACTCGCAAATCTGTGACCTTATAAAATGTGGAACGTTGATCAAGAGAGAAGCACGATAAAATTGCAAGTCAAATGTGCAATACCAACAAAATAACCTTAGCGTACACTTAGTGTGCCTTACTGAGATTCAATAAAATTGCACATAAAAATATATATACCAGCAATTTGTGCACAAGAATACATCTCAGTAATACGAAATGAGATTTCTTCCCAAAATCTCTAAGAGCATGTCATATGATTAAACACGCATAATAACGTACACATGACAACCAAAAAAGCTCAACAATATTATTTTAATACAAAAGTGCACACAAAGATAAATAGCAATGTTATTATCTCATGACAACCAATTGTGTGTACTCCCACTAATCCATAATAATATAATATTACTAGGATTTTCATTAGAGTCAAATAATATTAAAATACTCTAATGTTATAATAACAAATAGTGGGATTATAATTTTTGCTAAGGTACTCATTATGAGTCTAAAACTCACAATTTTTCTCTCTTCAAAATTTGATATTAGAGAGAAACATATTGAAGCAAAGTCAACAGAAATGGTTACATAACAGAATATGAAACTCAACATAAAACCATAATAATGGTTTTGCAAAGGAGTTTCATAGTTAACCATATACTTTGCTTACAAAATGAAGGAAATTATAAATGTCCACTTGACATTACAAAATAGAAAATCTCCTTAAAAAATTATTGTAACACGCAATTTTATAAAATATGATGGCTATTTGAAAAAAAAAATTGCCAACATATGAGTGAGATTATAATCTCCAACATATTTCAAAATGAGATCATAGAAAAATTCAACAACTCACTCCCATGACTCAAGTGTTACAATTTAAATAATAATAGCAAAGCACTCTTTAGCGGAAGCAGAAACAAAAGTGCACAAGACCCTTGACTATTATCGAGGATACAATAAAGGATTTATGAAGTCTCTAACTCCCACTGTTCTTATAATTACAAAATTACAAGATAACAATATTGTATTGTATACAAAATTTCTCCAAATATCCCAAAATGTTAAGAATAACACTTGCTATTTTAAAATAACTTTAACGATATACCATCGATGATAATGAAAAATAATGGTATGTAATAGAGAAATTAATCTCTTCAAACAATAACAAGTTAATTTGGGACATCAACATATTGTCTTAACGAGTATAATTAATTATAAATAATATAAGACAATAATAAGGAGTTTAACTAAAATGTTCTCAAAGAGACTTAACAAACAATATCTTCAATAAAGTCTTGACAATAAAGAGTAACATGTAATTTTTAAAGAGAAAAGAAATACTACAATTTTGCTTGACAAAATCATAACATAATATATGAATTTCTCCCACTTGATAGAGAAAAGTAATTAAATAAATAATATGAAAAACATATAAAAATATTTAAAATTATTTTCTCTATCACACAATGATCATGTCAAGCAATGTCATACCGATAGGGTATGTCCATCACCTTACACAATTCAAATCAAATTATTTCAATAAAAGAATTTTCTAAAATTAAGTCCTATTCAAAATATTAACAGAAATGGGCATAGAGGCTAACACCTAAATATAACAAAGAAACATTTAATATGCATAATATTTTATGCTAACACAAAATTAAATGAATCTGTGTGTCTAGCCAAAATAATAAGATGCCCCATTAACCAAAATTTCTTATTTACAATGATCCCGCCTAAGGGTCCCGAATCATAATAAATAAGAAATAAAAATGATACAATATATAATTTTCATGTCCCAAAACAAAATTCTAATACCGATAGGGTACCAAATAAAAAAAAATTTGACATGAGTTAAACACCAATATATATATATATATATATATATATATTGCATAAAAAACAAATCACATTAATAACAATACACCGATAGGATATAATTATTATTAATGTAATATAAATATAATTCAAATAATTAATTTCCATAAAATTTTGCATAATTGTACCCACGATAGGTGAGCTCACAATTATACAAAATATAAAAGTCATGCCAAATATATTGTTAATTGAATAAATAAATTGCATGATTAACAAACTATATGTATTATAAATACATAATATATGATTTCAAAATGGCCCAAAAATTATTTCATAATATTGATTCAATATTAGAGAGAGTGAGATATACCAAAAAATCTCTAATAATATATGAAATATACACAAAAAATTTCAGGCCAAAAATCTGAGAGTAGCATTTTCAAAATTATAAATTACTCTCAAAATAATTAAAATAAATACCTCCAGACAACCAAAAATTACAAAAAATATACCAAAAATTCAGAAAATTAATTATTTAATTTTTGGTATAAAAATTAAAATTTTTCTGGCAAAAAATGAAGGTACACGCGCCCAACGCGCCTGGCCCCGCGAGTGGGCAGGCGCGCGTGACACTATTCATCATCTCCCTCACCCGGATTGCAGGAAACGGGTCGTACGCGACCCGGTTTCTACCCGAAGCAATATCCGGAGATTCAGGCAGCGGAAGGCCACGATTTTCCGACCATATGACCGCCGTGACATGGCGGTCCAAAGCCCCAAAGAAATTTCAAGGAAGATCGGTTCATTTGTGGGAGAAAACAGATCGAAAAAACGGAGTTTTGGGAGAGAAACCCGCGACGGAAAACTCTTCAATTCTCTCAAATTTTGCAACTATTCGTTCTCAAAATGTGCAGATTTGTATTAAATCTAGAAACAAACAAAACCCCCAAAGTAATTTCGAAAAAAAATTGGCTCAATTGTGAGATTAAAAACGGGTTTAAAGGTTTTAACCCGAGAAGAAAACTGACAAATTCTCACAAAATATACAACGAAATCGAACCAAAATTTGACTTATGATTCAAAATTGTATGGGTAACAAAACCCCTAAATCAATTTTATGTTTCGAAAGCCAGAAACGAGAATCAAAATTTCAGGCATTTGGCGAAACAGAGAAGAAAAACGATTCTGTAATTCGAAATATCCTTCATAGTTTAACACAATACGACAGATATCCAACAACAACAAAAAATCCCTAAATTTTATACACAATTAGCAAATAATTTTATCAATATAAATTTAGGGTTCATAGGATACTAATTCTACAACCAAGAACAACCATAATTTGTATCTATAAGGCTCTGATACCAATTGATGAATTTAAACGAAAATTGCCTAGATCAATTCAGATAGATACAAGATATAGCATGTTCATAAAATAATTAGAAGTTATTGCGTACCCGAAATCAGAGAAGGATCTATGGTGTTTGTCTTGAACAGAGTGAGAGAATGCTGCTCTCTTCCTGGTAGGATGCCAAAAGACAGAACACCAGTACCGAGTACAGGGAAGAGTCTGTCATATATATATAAACTGACTAATGGGTTACCAGTTCTATATCTTACCAGTAGAGACCAGGGACCTCTCAACGGGCTACTGAACTGAACAGCCTAACCCATCACGGGCTATTCACAATAAAAGCCCAATATATATAATCCATCTTTACATTATGTGCTATAATTAAATAATTAATCTATAATTGATATTAATAATTCAATAAATATAATTCTAAATAATTGATTAATGTTAATCCATAAAATACAAATTGGGAATAATCTAACACAAATAACACAACTCATGGGAAAAAGGGTCTTGCATCTCCCTCCCTTTGCCTCACTTTCCCCTTTCTCCCATGAAGGTCCTAAACAACATATCAACTTTACTCAAGTCACATGGTTACTTATTTGATCCTGCTAATTAAACCAAACTTACACAAAAACTGCTTGAAAATCCAAATTTTTCTTCTTGCTCAATAAATATTCTAAATTACAACATGAATTATTGATCTGAGACAAAAAAAATAAATAAAAATCAGCCCTTTTGATTTTTTTTGTCAATGATCATCTATTACTACTAGTAAAATTAAGTCCTCCTAGGACACGTGTCAATTTTTAACTCAATTCTGCTCCCCTTTTAAATTTTTTTCCACACATTAATAATTCAAACTCAATTATCTAAAAATAATATCCACAAAAAAAAAATCTTTTTTTCACACATTAATAATTCAAACTCAATTATCTAAAAATAATCTCCACAAAAAAAATCTTAAAAAAACCGTTTCAAATTTTTAAACATATTCTGCTTTTTTTTTCCTTTTTTCATATTAATAAGTCAAACTCAACTATAACCGCTCATAATAAAAAATAAAAAAAAAACCGTGTAAAATAAAAAAAAAATCGTTAATTTGCCACAATTAAATGAAACACTTAGAAAAATAATCTTCTATCTATCTATCTATTTATAATAGAAAAACTTAATCCTTTTAGAAACACGTGTCACATTCTCACACAAATCCTTCCTCTTTAAATAAAACTTTTCTTTTAATAACTACACGTTACTTTTCAATTTTTCAATATGCTAACAATTCTCAAATATTCTTTTATTTAATATTTTAATATAAAAACGACACTCAGCTTTACACGTTGCTTTTCCTTTTTCAATTTTCATCCAATCCTGTAACTGATTAGATTTGTTTTGCTACATTCTCACACATTTTTAGCACTTTAAATTTTCAAATATTTCACTACACCACACTGTAACTGATCACAAATAAAAACCGCACTCAGCTTTACACGTTGCTTTTCAATTTTTCAATTTTCATCTTATCCTGTAACTGATTAGATTTGTTTTGCTATATTCTCACACATTTCTATCCCTTTAAATTTTCAAATATTTATCCTATCCTGTAACTAATTAGATTTGTTTTGCTACATTCTCACACATTTCTAGCCCTTTAAATTTTCAAATATTTCACTGCACCATACTGTAACTGATCACAAATAAAAACCGCACTCAGCTTTACGCATTGCTTTTTAATTTTTCAATTTTCATCCTATCCTCTAACTTATTAGATTTATTTTGCTACATTCTCACACATTTCTAGCCCTTTAAATTTTTAAATATTTCATTGCACCACACTGTAACTGATCACAAATATTTTGCTAACAATTCTCAAATAACTACACATGAATATTGCTAAAGAATCTCCAATAACTGCATACTAATATGCTAAAACTAACTGCACATGAATATTGCTAAAAAAACTGCACATTAATATGTGAAAACTAACTGCACATGAATATTGCTAAAAAATCTCCAATAACTGCACACTAATATGCATAAACTTCTCCAATAATTGCACATTATCAGGATAAAAAGCTACACTCCACGTATAAGCATTGTAAAGCAAAAACTACACCCAGGCAGTTACTATATATAAAAGCATCTATACTTTCTTTTGTTTAATCTTACTTCAAAAGTCGCCTTTTTTTCTTCAGAAAGTCACTCTTTTTCTCCCTTTTTCTTAATCACCTGCTCAATCAACTTTAGTGGTTAGGTATGGCACGTAAGCTTAGCTTAATTGAAGAAATTAATAACACAAAGGAAAGCTGGAAAATAGCAATTAGAATTACAAATTTGTGGCATACAAGTTTTCAGAAATCAAATTTTATTGAGATGATTTTCATGGATGAAAAGGTAGTGCTCTTTATTAAATTCTACATAATTTCTTTTTAGATTTCTATTTAATAGTCATACTAATATTTGCTATGATTGATTTTTTAATATTTGCTATAATGGACTCACTGATTCTTTTTATTGTCATTATTCATAGCTTGGACAACACTCGAGATAATGATTCATATAGTAAAAGGATGACTCAGTTTTCTTCTTCATCTCTAATTACTTCTCAAAATAGTTTTGACAAAGATTCAGAAATTAAAAGTTTGATGGAAATCAAGCAATTAAAGCAAGTATTCAATTAATAATATGTTAGCGTGTTCAGGTAAATATAGTATAAATATTTGAAGTATCCCAGAATGAAGACAATGTAAAATTTATTTTATGGGACACACAATGTTATCAACTGCTCAACCAAAGTGCTCATGACCTTAAAAAATAATTGATAGAGGTATGTATACAACTTTAATTTTTATTCTCAGTGTGTGTAATTAAGTTGCTATTTAAAATTTCAAATCTCTTTCTTTTTACATTGGCAGGAAGGAGAATTGGATCCTATGGCTATTCCTGAAGCTGTTGATTCAATTTTAGGAAAGATTTTAGCTTTCAAAATCAAGGTCCTTCCAAAATACAAACACCGTTCTGTCATGGAGATTTCTAAGCTTCCAAATATTATTGAACCTATAATTGAAAAAAAAAAATCCAAACTATGAGGTATATATATACATTACTAACCAATTTAAACACTTAAAATATTATCTATTTCAGTTTTGATTAACATTTATTCAATGTTTAGGATGCTGTCACAAATCAGAAAGAGAAGTCTATATGCTCATCACTTAAGGAATCTGAACTACATGAGAGTGTAAGTCAAAATATTTATGTATTAGATTTTTATTTGATTCATCAAAGTATTTGTTTATGTATTATATTTTTATTTGATTCATCAAAGTAGTTGTAAGTTACTGATATGTTTTATGTTTTTTTTCAGCAATCTTTATCCGTGACGGGTGATTTTGATCCTACCAAAATAGATTGTCTAACTCCATCTAAGAGATTGGCAGTTGATAAATTTGCAGCTCAGGAAATCAACGAGGGTCAATTTTTTACCACTAAATTCATCAAGCGCATCAAAACTGAATGAAAAAAATGTTACAATGATTTCTATGTTTTTTTTTTTAAGTCAAAAGTGGGAAATATCATAAATGAGAAATATCTAAAGCCACAGCTTAGAAAATGCATGATGGGCTTCAGTCCACCAAACATTATTAGGATAAATGTAAGCTGAAGCAGCTAAACTATGAGCTACCTTATTTGTATTACGATAATCAAAAGTAATTGAACACCTAGTATGATTCTTGAGCACTAAGCAATCTGTGATGATGTTTTGGATTAAGGGATAAAGGGAAGGCTGATGCAAAGCTTGGACTAGTTGCTGGCAGTCTGTGCTAACTGTAAAGGTCTCCAGATCCCAGTCTAAAGCCAATTGCAGTGCCCATCGCAAACCAGTAGCCTCTGCTGTTAGAGGATCTGTCCTGGACAAACTAAAATGAGTTGCTGATACCAACACTTGGCCTTGTGAATCTCTAATTACAAGTCCAAATCCCGTGCCATTGTCCCCTGACCATCCTGAGTCAACATTCAACTTGAGTTGTCCTGCTTGTGGGGCCTTCCACACATTTGAAATTCGATTCCTTGGCTGCACAGGCACTGATTGATTCTGATAATTAAGCCACTCGGTAAGGACAGATTCTACAGTGTGCATAGTCTCTAAAACCGAATTGGTTTTGTTGGAGAAAATTCTATTATTTCTTTCTTTCCAAAGGGACCAAAGATACATAGCTATTATCTCACATTTGGACCTATGAGGACCTGATTCAATATGAAGCCACCAACCAGCAATGGTAGAGCATGAATTCACAGCAGGCAAACTAATACTGGAGTTATGCCAAAGGGATCTATCAAAAGCACAATGAAGGAAAAGATGTTGTGTAGTTTCTGGAAAGTTTTCATCACAAAGAGGGCATGTAGAGTCAACCTGAATTCCCCTTTTTTGGAGATTTGTTCTGAAGGAATAACATTCAGAAGAAGTCTATATAAAAAATGCTTGACTTTTGATGGGATTTTTAACTTCCACAATGCAGTCCAATTTTGGGAGATCAAAGATCCACTTGATTCAGGTAAGTGATTCTCTGCAATTAGAAAGTTGTAGGCAGATTTTACTGAGAAGAAACCTTCTTTAGAATGTCTCCAAATCACCTTACCATTAGCTGGATAAAAAGGAATGGGAATACTTTTCACTTCTGCAGCTTCTAAAGGGTGGAAAATAGAATCAAATAAGTCACAATTCCATGCTTTTTGCTCATCCAGAAACAACTCCTTGACAGTTGCATCATTAGACAGTATTTTAACCTCAGATAGGACTCTTCCATTATGGTTCCCTGGTAACCATGGATCATTCCAAATTGAAATTCCAGCCCTATCTCCCACTATCCATTTTAAACCACTGGTAATCAGCTTTTTAGCAGACATAATACTTCTCCAAGTATAGCTTGGTTGGTAGCCTACTGATGCTTCCAAAATTGTGGATCTGGGGAAATACTTTGATTTTAGAATTCGGCCCAGTAAAGAATCTGCATTATTAATAAGTCTCCAGTACTGTTTTTCCATCAAAGCATCATTGAATTTTTCCAATTCTCTGAATCCTAGTCCCCCTTGGTTTTTTGGTTTACACAAGTGCTTCCATTTGATCCAATGCATTTTCTTCTCCATTCCTTTTTGTTCCCACCAGAAATTTTCCAACAAGGATTCCATATTTGCACAGACAGATGCAGGTAGTTTGAAACAGCTCATCACATATGTTGGAATTGCTTGTGCCACTGATTTGATCAGAATTTCCTTCCCTGCTCTAGATAGGACTTTCTCCTTCCATCCCTTTACCTTCTTCCAGATACGGTCTTGGACAAGAGAGAAAATTATCTTCTTAGATCTACCACAACAGTTGGCAATCCAAGGTATCTATCATGAACTTCCACAGTCTTTACTCCCATCCTAGTCTGGATCATAGTTCTGCTTGTAACTGGAACATTTCGACTAAAGGAAAGTTCTGTTTTTATCAAAATTTACTCGCTGTCCTGATGCTAACTCATATCTGTTGATGATATCCAGGATAGTATCTGCTTCCTCCACATTGGCACGGGCAAAAAGAAGCCTGTCATCCGCAAAAAATAAGTGTGAGATTGAGGGGGCTCCCCTTGCTACTTTAACACCATGAATAGCTCCTGCATCAACCTTTTGTTAGATTAATCCTGAAAAGACCTCAGCACAAAGGATAAAAAGATAAGGTGATAACGGGTCTCTTTTCCTAAGCCCTCTCTTTGGGTTAAACCATTCTTTTTTGTCACCATTTAGCAAGATTGAATATGACACAGTAGAGACACACCTCATAATAAGTTGAATGAAAGAATGAGGGAAATTCATTGTTTCCAATACATTTTCCAGAAAAGCCCACTCCACCCTATCATAGGCCTTAGACATATCAAGTTTCATAGCCATGACCCTTTTCTTTCCTTTCCTCTTCTTTTTCATATAATGGAAAACTTCAAAACCAACTAAGGCATTGTTTGTAATCAATCTGTCAGGTATAAAAGCACTCTGGTTTTCCTTTATCACTGAATCAAGAAAAGGTTTAAGCCTATTAGCTATGCATTTGGTAACAATTTTCATTATTACGTTGCATAAGCTAATTGGTCTTAGATCTTTTGATGATTTCGGGTGCTTTATTTTTGGAATAAGACAAAGGAAAATATTATTAATACCTGTGGGGTCCAAATTGTTATTGAGAATTTGTAAAGCAAACTTGGTAACCTCTGAGCCCACAATATTCCAGTACTGCTGATAGAAGAGGGCTGGGAATCCATCTGGTCCAGGGGATTTAATTGGGTGCATTTGAAAGAGAGTGTTGTCTTCACATCCTCAGAGTAAAATCCTGTTGTAAGCAAAGTTTTTGCTGCTGGTCCAATCTATTGCTCACCACAGAACAAGTCTCAGGTATATGTTGGGGTTCAAAGATGCTCCAAAAATAATTCTGGATAATATCTCCCACACCTTTCTGACCATAAATCCATTCCCCTTCCTCATTTTGAAGCTTCTTAATTTTATTATATTTTTGCCGCATGGAAGCCTTTTGATGAAAGAATTTGGTATTTTTATCCTCTTCCTTTAGCCAAAGAGCACGAGATCTCTGCATCCAATAGATTTCATCTTGCCTTAGGAGTTCATCATAGTCTGCCAGTAGAGCCTTCCTTTTCTCAATGTTTTCAGCAGTTTGTTGCCAAGACTCAGCATCCTTTAATTTATTCTCCAAATCTCTGATATGCTTTGAGTGAGACCCAACAGTTTTGTTTAAGAAAATTAGTTGTTCACTGGTAGCTTTTATACGTTCGGAGCATGATGCACCAGGGCGGTTCCAAGCTTGTTCAATGCAGGAGGTGTATCTTTGATCATCTAGCCAAACTTTCTCAAAACGAAAAAGTCTTTCTTTTTTACTCTCAACAACCTCCAATCTTCTTGACCAAGAGATGCGTAAAGGGCAATGATCAGAAGACATTTTTCCAAGATGTATTACTGAAAAGGATTGGAAAAATTGTAGAGTATCAGCAGTGGCGCAACACCTATCTAATCTTTGTTCAATCAAATCCTCTCCTGTCCTACCATTGGACCATGTGAATTTATTCCCATGGAATCCCATGTCAGTCAAGCCACGCAATTGCAAACAGTCTCTGAACTCAGCCAACTGTGAAAAAGACACCATTCTTCCCGACACAATTCTTCCCCCCTTCTATCATGGAGATTCATTGAGATACAATTACATATTTCCTTATGTGTTGTTGAACTATCTTTATGATTTCGTTTTACATTATTGATTTAGTTACTGTGTACATACTTTTATTCATCTTAATATTTTATGTCATTTTTCCACTTTTTCATTTGATACTGTCAATATTTAAAGGATTACAACAAGTTATAATTTTTTAGGATTTTGATGTATAATTCAAAACTAATAACTCTTTCTTCCAGAAGAACCTGATATATCTCTATTTTTCACGTTTTCTTATTTGAGAAGAAAGTTAAACATATACATTTATATAATTTAAAATTAAATATTTACAAATTAACTTTATGAACTAAAAGAGGATAAATGAAGAAAAAAATTAAATATAATGTCTATAAAGATTCGTAATCAGGAAACTACTTGATATTGATCTATTTATCAAATTAAAGAGTATATCGATATAATTTTATGTATTTTCAAGAGAGACAATCCAATTTAATTTTAAATATTATTTGATGAAAATAAACATAAATTTTATAATTAAAATATAATAACAATATTAAGTTATTTGAAACTTGAATTTTATTCTAAACTAACTTTATCATTATTTTTAATTAATTTCAAATGACTAATTTCAACATAATCCTACTAAAATTGTTTCTAAAAACAATTTTTTATAGAAAAACTCAGTTATTTGAATTATAAAATTTTATAATTGAAATAGAATAACAATATTAAGTTATTTGAAATTTAAATTTTATTTTAAACTAACTTTATCATTATTTTTAATTAATTTCAAATGACTAATTTCAACATAATCCTACTAAAATTGTTTCTAAAAACATTTTTTATAGAAAATTAAAAATAAAAGTGACACTTAAAAAAATAAAATAAAATTGATATACTAATTAATTGGGAAAGTGTCGTTGTGCATATGTTCTATTATCGCATGAGGTAGAAACAGAAAAGTATATCACACTCAACTTTGAATCATATAAAAGATAAAACTTAATTTAAAAATAAATTAAAGATAAAAAATCAGTTTCCACAAGAGGCAATATTTAAATTTGTTTTTTGTAAAAGAAAAGAGGAGTATCAGAAATCAAATCACGACCGGAAGAGCATTGAGGCTAAAAATATTGTTAAAAATTTTAAATATTTTTTATCATACTAGAGTTGAACTAATAGAGAATAATATGTATAATAAATCAGAAGCTATCTTTTACAAGACATATTGATATCTATCTTAAGAATGAAACAGAAAAAATTACACGTTGCTTATCTTATCCCACTGATAAAGAAGGAAGAGCCTTAAACACCACTACCGATGTTGTTTTCAAAAAGGTCTTCCAAAATCTATAACATGACTTGATGCTCATATTAATTATATATATGTATAATATTAAAATACTATTATTTATTTAATTCTTTACCATTCTTTTCCTTATACAGACACTTTACTTTGGAATTTGTGAATTCTATAAAAGCATATAATATTAAATATATGCAAAAAACTGGTAAGAATTTTACTCTCACTTTTACTTATACAATTTTCATTATCATTTAAAAAAAATCATTTGCACCCATTTAAATTTATTACATGTGAAGAAAAGACTTATAAATACATATATGAAGTGGATATCTAAGAGATAAATTATTTCGATACATGCTTACTTAATTCATTCTAATATTGTTTTTTTTTCTTTATATGAATTGTTTTATTGTGTAGAATGAAGAGATAAAGGCATAATAAATTTGTTGAAAATACAAGAAGGTATAAGTTATTATTGGAATACAATTTTTCTTATTGATTTTCTTACAATTGATATATTGTCTCAAAGCATAATAATTTGTTATAAATTATTTTTATTTACTTAAATTTAAATTAATACCATATATATATAAAAGCTTAAATATGTTTTTGGTCCCTCTAAAATACATGCGTTTTCATTTTCGTCCCCCTAAATTTTTTTTGTCTTTTAGTCCCCCTAAAATTTTTTCTTTTCAAAATAATCCTCGCCGATAAGAATAGTTAACGGAGTGGTGATGTGGCCGTTAACAGGGGGACTAAAATGAAATGAAGGGAATTTTAGAGGGACTAAATTGAAAAAAAGTTAGCATAGATGTTAACGTCCACATCAGCAATCCGTTAACTATTCTAACGGCAGAGACTATTTTGAAAAGAAAAAATTTTAGGGGGACTAAAAGACAAAAAAAAAATTAGGGGGACGAAAATGAAAACGTGTGTATTTTAGAGGGACTAAAAGCATATTTAAGCCATATATAAATATATCAGTCAACTTGTACACAACCCGTGCATCATCACGGGTCCACCGCTAGTCTATTACTACTAATACAATTGAGTCCTCGTAGGACACGTGACAATTTTTAACTCAATTTTGCTCCCCTTTTAATTTTTTTTTTTCCACACATTAATAATTCAAACTCAATTATCTAAAAATAATCTCCACAAAAAAATTCTTAAAATAACCGTTTCAAAATTTTAAACGCATTCTGCTTTTTATTTTTTTTTTCCTTTTTTCATATTAATAAGTCAAACTCAACTACAACCGCTCATAATAAAAATTAAAAAACGGTGTAAAATAAAAAAAAATTGTTAATTTGCCAAAATTAAATGAAACACTTAAAAAAATAATCTTCTACCTATCTATTTATAATAGAAAAACTCAGTCCTTTTAGAAACACATCTATTACTACTAATACAATTGAGTCCTCCTAGGACACGTGTCAATTTTAAACTAAATACGGCTCCCCTTTTAAATTTTTTTTTCCACACATTAATAATTCAAACTCAATTATCTAAAAATAATATCCACAAAAAAATTCTTTTTTTCCACACATTAATAATTCAAACTCAATTATCTAAAAATAATCTCCACAAAAAAATCTTAAAATAACCGTTTCAAATTTTTAAACACATTCTGCTTTTTAATTTTTTTTTCCTTTTTTCATATTGATAAGTCAAACTCAACTATAACTGCTCATAATAAAAAATAAAAAAAAATCGTGTAAAATAAAAAAAATCGTTAATTTGCCACAATTAAATGAAACACTTAGAATAATAATCTTCTATCTATCTATTTATAGTAGAAAAACTCAGTCCTTTTAGAAACACGTGTCATATTCTCACACAATCTTTCCTCTTTAAATAAATGTTTTCTTTTAATAACTACACGTTATTTTTCAATTTTTCAATATGCTAACAATTCTCAAATATTCTTTTATGGGTAAAATGTGTTTTTAGTCCCAGCAAATGGACCGAGTTTTGTTTTTAGTCCTCGTAAATGTTTTTTTTTCTTTTATGTCCTTACAAATGCAAATTTTTTTAAATACATCCCTACCGTTAAAACTCTGTTAATAACTAACAATTCGACTTTTGTTTTTAGTCCTCGTAAATGAATTTCCTTTTTTATTACATCCTTACAAATGAATTTTTTTTAAATGCATCCCTATCGTTACAACTATTGCTCATTCTTCTCCTCCTCCTCCTCATTCTTCTCCTTCTCCTTTTGCTGCTCCATCTCTTTCTTATTCTACTTCTCCTTTTGCTACTCATTCCCCTTCTCATATTCCAGGTGTGATTTAATTTGAACTTATTTTAAAGTTGGGACTATATGAGAATGTCTTATTTTAGTTCCTCTAACTATATACCTATGCAAGAAATTGTTAATATCAGAAAAAGTATGATATAGATGGAGGAGGAGGACAATAAGAGGGAGGAGGGGGAGGAGGAGGAGGAGGATGATGAGGAGAAAAAGAAGAACCGTTAAAGTTAACACAGTATTTAACGGCAATGACCAATTTAAAAAAAAATTACAATTGTGAGGATGTAAAAGAAAAAAAACATTTACGAGGACTAAAAACAAAACTCGGTCCATTAACAGGGACTAAAAACACATTTTACCCTTCTTTTATTTAATATTTTAATATAAAAACCGCACTCAGCTTTACACGTTGCTTTTCATTTTTCAATTTTCATCCTATCCTGTAACTGATTAGATTTGTTTTGCTACATTCTCACACATTTTTAGCTCTTTAAATTTTCAAATATTTCACTACACCACACTGTAACTGATCACAAATAAAAACCGCACTCAGCTTTACACGTTGCTTTTCAATTTTTTCAATTTTCATCTTATCCTGTAACTGATTAGATTTGTTTTGCTATATTCTCACACATTTCTAGCCTTTTAATTTTCAAATATTTATCCTATCCTGTAACTAATTAGATTTGTTTTGCTACATTCTCACACATTTCTAGCCCTTTAAATTTTTAAATATTTTACTGCACCACACTGTAACTGATCACAAATAAAAACCCCACTCAGCTTTACATGTTGTTTTTCAATTTTTCAATTTTCATCCTATCCTGTAACTTATTAGATTTATTTTGCTACATTCTCACACATTTCTAGCCCTTTAAATTTTTAAATATTTCACTGCACCACACTGTAACTAATCACAAATATTTTGCTAACAATTCTCAAATAACTACACACGAATATTGCTAAAAAATCTCCAATAACTACACACTAATATGCTAAAACTAACTGCACATGAATATTGCTAAAAAAACTGGACACTAATATGTGAAAACTAACTGCACATGAATATTGCTAAAAAATCTCCAATAACTGCACACTAATATGCATAAACTTCTCCAATAATTGCACATTATCAGGATAAAAAGCTACACTCCACGTATAGGCTTTGTAAAGCAAAAACTACACCCAGACAGTTACTATATATAAAAGCATCTCTACTCTCTTTTGTTTAATCTTACTTCGAAAGTCGTCTTTTTTTCTTCAGAAAATCACTCTTTTTCTCCTCTTTTTCTTAATCACATGCTCAATCAACTTTAGTTGTTAGGTATGGCACGTAAGCTTAGCTTAATTGAAGAAATTAATAACACAAAAGAAAGCTGGAAAGTAGCAATTAGAATTACAAATTTGTGACATACAAGTTTTCAGAAATCAAATTTTATTGAGATGATTTTCATAGATGAAAAGGTAGTGCTATTTATTAAATTCTACATAATTTCTTTTAAGATTTCTATTTAATAGTCATACCAATCTTTGCTATAATTGATTTTTTAATATTTGCTATAATGAACTCACTGATTCTTTTTATTGTTATTATTCATAGCTTGGATAACACTTGAGATAATGATTCATATAGTAAAAGGATGACTCAGTTTTCTTCTTCATCTCTAATTACTTCTCAAAATAGTTCTGACAAAGATTCAGAAATTAAAAGTTTGATGGAAATCAAGCAATTAAAGCAGGTACTCAATTAATAATATGTTAGCATGTTCAGCTAAATATAGTATAAATATTTGAAGTATCCCAGAATGAAGACAATGTAAAATTTATTTTATGGGACACACAATGTTATCAACTGCTCAACCAAAGTATTCATGACCTTAAAAAACAATTGATAGAGGTATGTATACAACTTTAATTTTTATTCTCAGTGTGTGTAATTAAGTTGCTATTTAAAATTTCAAATCTCTTTCTTTTTACATTGGCAGGAAGGAGAATTGGATCCTATGGTTATTCCTGAAGCTGTTGATTCAATTTTAGGAAAGATTTTAGCTTTCAAAATCAAGGTCCTTCCAAAATACAAACACTGTTCTGTCATGGATATTTCTAAGCTTCCAAATATTATTGAATCTATAATTGAAAAAAAAAAATCCAAATTATGAGGTATATATATACATTACTAACCAATTTAAGCACTTAAAAATTATCTATTTCAGTTTTGATTAACACTTATTCAATGTTTAGGACGCTGTCACAAATCAGAAAGAGAAGTCTATATGCTCATCACTTAAGGAATTTGAACTACATGAGAGTGTAAGTCAAAATATTTATGTATTAGATTTTTATTTGATTCAACAAAGTATTTGTTTATGTATTACATTTTTATTTGATTCATCAAAGTAGTTGTAAGTTACTGAAATGTTTTATGTTTTTTTTCAGCAATCTTTATCTGTGATGGGTGATTTTGATCCTACCAAAATAGATTGTCTAACTCCATCTAAGAGATTGGCAGCTGATGAATTTGCAGCTCAGGAAATCAACGAGTGTCAATTTTCTACCACTAAATTCATCAAGCACATCAAAACTGAATGAAAAAAAAATGTTACAATGATTTTTATGTTGGATATTCATTGAGATACAATTACATATTTCCTTATGTGTTGTTGAACCTATCTTTATGATTTCGTTTTAAATTGCTGATTTAGTTATTGTGTACGTACTTTTATTCATCTTAATATTTTATGTCGTCTTTCCACTTTTTCGTTTGATACTGTCAATATTTGAAGGATTACAACGAGTTATAATTTTTTAGGATTTCGATGTATAATTCAAAACTAATAACTCTTTCTTCCGGAAGAACCCAATACTATCTCTATTTTTCACGTTTTCTTATTTGAGAAGAAAGTTAAACATATACATTTATACAATTTAAAATTAAATATTTATAAATTAACTTTATGAACTAAAAGAGGATAAATGAAGAAAAAATATTAAATATAATGTCTATAAAGATTCGTAATCAAAAAACTACTTGATATTAATCTATTTATCAAATTAAAGTGTATATCGATATAATTTTAAGTATTTTCAAGAGAGGCAATCCAATTTAATTTTAAATATTATTTGATGAAAATAAACATAAATTGTATAACTGAAATATAAAAACAATATTAAGTTATTTGAAACTTGAATTTTATTCTAAACTAACTTTATCATTATTTTTTAATTTTTTAATTAATTTCAAATGACTAATTTCAACATAATCATACTAAAATTGTTTCTAAAAACATTTTTTTTAGAAAAACTCAGTTATTTGAATTATAAAATTTTATAATTGAAATAGAATAACAATATTAAGTTATTTGAAACTTGAATTTTATTCTAAACTAACTTTATCATTATTTTTTAATTAATTTCAAATGACTAATTTCAACATAATCCTTCTAAAACTATTTCTAAAAACATTTTTTTATAGAAAATTAAAAATAAAAGTGACACTTAAAAAAATAAAATAAAATTGATAAACTAATTAATTGGGAAAGTGTCGTTGTACATATGTTCTATTATCGCATGAGGTAGAAACAGAAAAGCACATCACGTTCAATTTTGAATCATATAAAAGATAAAAATTAATTTAAAAATAAATTAATGATGAAGATTCAGTTTTCACGACAGATAATATTTAATTTTATTTTTTTGCAAAAGAAAAGAGAAGTATCAGAAATCGAGTCACAATTGGAAGAGCATTGAGGCTAAGAATATAGTTAAAATTTTTAAATATTTTTTTTATCGTACTAGAGTTGAACTAATAGAGAATAATTTGTATAACACAACAGAAGTTATATTTTACAAGATAGATTGATATCTATCTTAAGAATGAAACAAAAAAAACTACATGTTGCTTATCTTATCCCAACAAAACAAAAGTTGTGCTTTTTGTTATACACTTTATCCTCTATTTTGAACTCTAAATTAAATATAATGTCTATAAAGATTCGTAATGAGAAAACGAATTGATATTAATCTATTTATCAAATTAAATATATATCGATATAATTTTATGTATTTTTAAGAGAGGCAATCCAATTTAATTTGAAATATTATTTTATGAAAATAAACATAAATTTTATAATTGAAATAGAATAACAATATTAAGTTATTTGAAACTTGAATTTTATTCTAAACTAACTTTATAATTATTTTTTAATTCAAATGACTAATTTCAACATAATCCTACTATAACTGTTTCTAAAAACATTTTTTATAAAAAATTAAAAATAAAAGTGAAACTTAAAAAATAAAATAAAATTGATATACTAATTAATTGGGAAAGTGTCGTTGTGCGTATGTTCTATTATTGCGTGAGGTAGAAACAGAAAAGCACATCACGTTCAACTTTGAATCATATAAAAGATAAAACTTAATTTAAAAATAAATTAAAGATAAAAATTTAGTTTTCACGAGAGGCAATATTTAAATTTATTTTTTACAAAAGAAAAGAGGAGTATAAGAAATCAAATCACGACTAGAAGAGCATTGAGGCTAAGAATATTGTTAAAATTTTTAAATATTTTTTATCTTACTAGAGTTGAACTAATAGAGAATAATTTGTATAACAAAACAGAAGCTATCTTTTACAAGACATATTGATATCTATCTTAAGAATGAAAAAGAAAAAACTACACGTTGCTTATCTTATCCCACTGATAAAGATGGAAGAGCCTTAAACACCACTACCAATGTTATTTTCAAAGAGGTCTTCCAAAATCTATAACATGACTTGATGCTCATATTAATTATATATATATATATATATATATATATATATATATTGTAACACCTTAAATTTCTAACTCAGAAATTCAGTTCGTTGGGAACCAAATTCCTAACTTAGAGTTTAAGGCATTCCGATTCAGATATCAACTAGTTCCATAAATCCTTAATTTTCCAACGAGAAATTAACACTTAAGGAACAATACTCAAAAGATTATAAGGTAACCATCATATAAAACTTCTGTACATCGGGACATTTAAAATTTCAAGAGGGATCACTAATGTAACTCCCCTACTACTATCATAAATACACATATACATATACACATCAGCTAATACATCAACTCAAGCCTTAAAATAAAAACAGTTCATTCGTTCTCATACTTCACTTCCCGGACTGAGAGTCTGGTAAGGGGGGTACCTGCTCAACTAAATAAATCCACATAACGCGTGGTGAGATAAAATCTCAGTGAATACAAATCATATGCATGTCTGCAGGGAACAGAAATTCATGTCAAGCCATAAGTCATAAGGTTCAAAGCATTCAATAATCAACTAATATACAAACATGATGCACTCACTGCTGTGCCCAGCAGGCATGTTCTTATCTCTTTCTAGAGTTAGAACTGAGCTCAGACTACAGGGAATATCTTCCCCGGGGACGAGTCCCACCCAAACTGAACCGAAGTCGTGTTTTCAATACAATTAATCATTTCTTTTACTCACAGCGCGATGGCCGGCTTGAATTACTTCTATTAACATAATCATAATGGTATGGCAAACAAGAATTCATATATAATCAATATAAACAATTTCGCTAGTTTCGACAATTTCGAGAGTTTCGACCCTATGAATATTAATTACCTTTTATTCTCAATTTAAACTCTAATTCAACAAATACTACTCTAATCTAATTGCAAGAACACAATTACTATCCAAGAACTCTAATTAGAAGAGGGAAGTTAAGAATTGGGGGCATGCACAATAGAATTATCAAGAGAGAACCACAATTAGTGAGTTGTACTCACCTAGACTTGGAATTGAAGGAAGAAGAACGGATCCAACGTGATTAGATTGATGATTCCTAGCTCAAAAATCATGTTCCAAGCTTCGAATTACCTCATCCATCTAACCTAGAATCTCTCTAACTCTAAGAAGGAAAAGAGTGAAATTTTGTTCTAAGTGATAGATTCTGAACCTATAAGTGAAATTTCGCTCAAGCGAATTATTTTCGCTTGAGCGAATGGGACGGTTGCATGCAAAACAAACACAATTTCGCTCAAGCGAATCCAATTCGCTTGAGCGAAAATGACATAAGAAAAACACCCTCTCTGGACGAAATTCGCTTGAGCGAATTTTCTTTCACTTGAGCGAAAATTTTCCAGAGAGCCTCTTCCAGACCCCTGAAATTCGCTTAAGCGAAAACGTATTCGCTTAAGCGAATTTTACAGCAATCACAACTTTAAGGTTTATCTGCATAATTCGCTCAAGCGAATCTAATTCGCTTGAGCGAAAAGCCTGAAACTTGGTTTTTCAAACTAAGTTTCATTCTCTTATTTTCTTAGACTTCCTTTCCTTAATTATCAAACATACACTCTCTTATTTTAACCTTATGAATCAATATAGGTTTTGAATTACGGGATGTTACATATATATATATATATGTATAATATTAAAATACTATTATTTATTTATTTCTTTTCCATTCTTTTCCTTATACAGACATTTTACTTTGGCATTTGTGGATTCTGTAAAAGCATATAATATTAAATATATGCAAAAAACTGGTAAGAATTTTACTCTCACTTTTACTTATACAATTTTCATTATCATTTTAAAAAATCATTTGCACCCATTTAAATTTATTACATGTGAAGAAAAGACTTATAAATACATATATGAAGCGGATATCTAAGAGATAAATAATTTCGATACATGCTTACTTAATTCATTCTAATATTGTTTTTTTCTCTATATGAATTGTTTTATTGTGTAGGATGAAGAAATGAAGGCATAATAAAATTGTTGAAGATACAAGAAGGTATAAGTTATTATTGGAGTACAATTTTTCTCATTGATTTTCTTATTACAATTGATATATTGTCTCAAAGCATAATAATTTGTTATAAATTATTTTTATTTACTTAAATTTAAATTAATACCATATATATATATATATATATAAAGGCTTAAATATGTTTTTGGTCCCTCTAAAATACACGCGTTTTCATTTTCATCCCCCTAAATTTTTTGTTTGTCTTTTAGTCCCCCTAAAATTTTTTCTTTTCAAAATAGTCCTCGCCGATAAGAATAGTTAACGGAGTGTTGATGTGACCGTTAATAGGGGGACTAAAATGAAATAGAGGGAATTTTAGAGGGACTAAATTAAAAACAAGTTAGCATAGATGTTAACGTCCACATCAGCACTCCGTTAACTATTCTAACGGCAGAGACTATTTTGAAAAGAAAAAATTTTAGGGGGACTAAAAGACAAAAAAAATTTTAGGGGGACGAAAATAAAAACGCGTGTATTTTAGAGTGACTAAAAGCATATTTAAGCCATATATAAATATATCAGTCAACCTGTACACAACCCATGCATCGGCATGGGTCTACCGCTAGTCTCTCCTAAAGCTTAGGCTATCTACACCCCAGCATTCCTAAAAAATTTCTTAAACCAATATTTTATAGTTTTTTACACTTTTTCACATTATTATATTATTTTTATTATTTTAAGCAACTCAATCAATTTTTATCTCCATCTCAATAACTCTAAAAAAATTCTTAAATAAACCCCACAACTTACCTATAAAAAAAATGGAAAACTAAGCTCTCTAGCAAAGGATTTAGGTTTCCAACTTTTATATGATGATATTGACATCGGGTCAGCTATTACACAACAACAATTGCATTCAGAAGTTTAGTTAAATCAAATTTCAATAGAAACTTCTCAAGAAGGCCATACAGATACTGTAATGCTGGATAACAATCCATATAGATTTGCTAAAGAGCTTGAGGAATATCCCAAATTGATTGAGATATCTTCTCAGCATAATAAAATCAAGAGGCCTTCTATTGTCACGAGTGAAGAGATGAAATCTGGGCAATCTGAAGAATACATTACAGAACATGAACTTCCTAGTGCCAAGTAATGAGATCATAAACAAATGGTTCTTAAGATGGAAATGACTACGGGGGAGAACAGGCTCATTTTCTTGGTTTTAATGGTTCCTTTCTTTATTCCGATGGTAATTACCAATTACTTAAAATGTTCACAGGTGGTTGTAGAATTCCATCTTTAGTTATTCTTGATCCCTTTCAGCAACAACATTAGTGGTTGTAGAATTCCTGAAGACTTTTCTAGTTTGGGTGAGAATTATAAAATGGCTCTTCATTCACATTCTCACTCAAGTGAGAGCCCCCTCTTGAGCGAAAATCCTCCGGAGAGTACCCCTACTCTGCACCATTCTCGCTCAAGTGAGAGCCCCCTCGCTTGAGCGAAAATCTTCCAAAGAGCACCCCCTCTGAACCATTATATAGCTCAAGTGAAAATCTCCTCGCTGAAGTGAGAATCATCTGGAATATATTCGCTTGAGCGAAAACATCAGTAACCAAAATTCATCTTTTTCTAATATTCTCGCTTGAGCGAAAATGCTCCAAAGTTACCCAAAATTCAGTTTTTCATGAAATTTGGGATGTTACACTTCTAATTCCACTTATAAAACTTTTATGAAAACCTATTTTCTTTCATGAAAACCTTTTACACTTCTAATTCCACTTATAAAACTATTTTCATGAAATTTGGGATGTTACAGAAAGATATAATAAAATTGAATTACATTTATAAGATTAATAATATGATACAAGTGATAAATGTTCAAAACAAACAAGTCTCTATTGCACACACTAACACTTTTAACCTTAATAATGGCATAAATGAATTATATTTGGGCTTAATTATACTAATTTGATTGAGGTTTGATGCACTAAACCTTATGTATTATCTATATTAAAGCTTAACCACAAAATATGACATTGTCATTTGCACACTATCGTTGCCATCTTAATTATTATTTTACCCTATGTGTCACCATTTCAATCTTGCACCCTTTCACTTTCTCAACTTGCAATAATCTCTCCACTTGCTCTTCTCTTATAGTAATTAAAATTTATATGATTTATCATTTAGTTTCCTTTATCCCTTATAATAAGGGAAGTTGAAAATTTTTACTCAACTTAACATAAAAACACCAATTATATTATCATTATATTTTATTATATGTTTAATATTATATTTTTATTTAAAAATATTTATAACATTATTTATTCATCTGCATAAATCCATGTACATTCTATCTATTATCTATTTATCTATTATTATCTATTATTTATCTATCTATTATATATATTAAAGTTGAATCGCGGGCTATAGATTTTCCACATCAACTGTGAAATCACCATCTATGTCTAATTTTGCTACAACAACAATAATATGAGAGGACACCTCTACATTATGACTTTCTTTGCAATATATTATCTATTATAATATATAATATACCTACTTACAATTCTTAATATTCTTTTAATATTCTAAAATTTTTATTCTTAATCATTATTTTATCATCTATTCTATTATTATATATATTAAAGTTGAACTGTGAAATATGACGTTGTCATTTGTACACTATTGTTGCCACTTTATTATTTTATCTTACGTGTCACCATTTCAATTTTGTCTCCTTTCACTTTCTCAACTTGCAATAATCTCTCCACTTACTCTTCTCTTATAGTAATTAAAATTCACATGATTTATCATTTAGTTTCCTTTATCCCTTATAATAAGGGAAGTTGAAAAGTTTTTACTCAACTTAACATAAAAACATCAATTATATTATCATTATATTTTATATGTTTAATATTATATTTTTATTTAAAAATATTTATAACATTATTTATTCATCTACATAAATCTGTGTACATTCTATCTAATATCTATATATTTATCTATTATTATTTATTATCTATCTATCTATTATATATATATATATATATATATTAAAGTTGAACCGCGGGCTATAGATTTGTCACACCAACTCTGAAATCACCATTTATATATGTCTAATTTTGCTACAACAACAATATGAGGAGACACCTCTACACTTTAACTTTCTTTGCAATATATTATCTATTATAATATATAATATACCCACTTACAATTCTTAATATTCTTTTAATATTCTAAAATTGTCATTCTTAATCATTATTTTATCATTATCCATTATTATGTCAATGTAAGTTATACATGAATATTATTACTTTATGTAGAAATCAAACCACCGCCAATCTTTAAATCACCTTTAAATTGTATGAAATTAGAAATTATTCTTATTATCATCATTTCATACTTTTTCCCCTTTATTAAAATTGAATTATAAGATTATAGCACCCACGCAACGCGTGGGTCTATATCTAGTTCGGGCTTATTTGTATATTTTGATTAAAATCGGATAATTTGGCCCAATCACCTTTGCTTGCTTTTCAATTCATATCTTGAGATGTAGGTCGAATTTTGAAGCGCTTCATGTTGTGTTACAAAGCTGACATCTAGTGCTTTAATTTGATACATAGTTTGGTATGATTTGGACATTCGACCTAATAGATATTTAAGTCACAAATCAGATACTGATTTTTGCTAGTGATGAGTGATTTTTATTTAGCCGTTTTATTTGTTTTGGGCCCGAGCTGACTATATTATGCCCGCTTTTGTATATTTCTTAGGGATTGACTAGTTACTTGCTTTATCTATATATATGTGTTAGGTATCAATTAGGAAAAAAATTTTATTGTTGAATTTTAGGAATAGTTTTCAGAGAGTTTTTTCTTCATGTTTTTAAAATTCATTTTCTACAAACTTTATTCTATACCTCTCAAGTGGTTGGTCAAGTGAAACAAGATAGTGTGTCACATCTCATGGGTCACAAACTCGAACCCTCATTTGTCTCTTTTGGGTGAGATAAATGTAAGTTCCTCCATAAGTGTTCTTTAAGCTTGAAGATTTTCCCTACCTTAGATTGGGGCATCATCTCTTCACCCTAAAATTTTCTATACCAAAACTTTTTAAAAAATCTAACCCTTTAAAGTCTTCAATTTTCTCACAATCTATATGATTTGTATAATTAATGATAGATTAATGAAATAAAAAATTATAAACCTTTAAATGAGAAAGATGACAAAAAGAAAGAGATGCGATTAATATAAAATGAAAATAAAACAAAATACATAAACAAATAATTTGAAAGCATTTCCAAGTACATAATTAAAACTTTTAAAACCTAATCCTTTTAAGTCCCCTCACCATTTCTTTTGGTAAACAAAAGTTCATTAATTAAAGGGAGTAAGATGGATACTCCAATCCATTACAAGCAGCCTTACAACATAAAACTTACTTAGTCATCACAACAAAAGACCGCAGAAAACCAACAACAAAGTAATGACACACCTAAAGCACCACCCTTTGACAAATGGCGTTCCAAAATAGTACAAGAACAACAATAAAGCACCACCAAAGAAAAAACATCACCAAGAACAAAATTTAGCAAACTAAACCGAAAGACTGTAGGATTTGGTAACAAGAATCAGGGCTAATAATTAACCACTTGAGTGAATAGAATGAAATAATTAAGTAGCTTATCATATCCTCTAACCGCTATCTGCGACCAGAGTAGGCACAAGACAAATAAACCAGAAAAAATAGTATGATTCGAAGTCCATGTTAGATTTGTATGTAGCTTTTAAAAAAAACACAAAAAGACATTTTTTGTCATAACAAAACAAAAATTTGTAAAAACCCCAGAAAAATGAATATGACCCAAGTCCAGCCCAATCCGCACTTACTCGCCCGTCAGACCCGCCCTAACCATCTAACCCAAACTCGATAAATCCAACAAGCCCATTGGTCAAAATCGGCCTATTACATCGATGCATTCGGTTTGGGGAGGTTTGGACTTTTTGGGCCCGAAACCGACTGATGAGAAACCCTAATATGAAGTGAGAAATCAAACCAACATAGATTTAGAGATTATGAGAAAGTGATAAATCAAATCAATTTTTTTTATTGGTTATATAGATCCTATAAGAAATATTTTATTCTTAACTATTATTTTAGCCCTCAAATATTTTATATATTATGTAGTATTACCTCTTTATGATTCTATCACTGTTTATCTATATATTTTTTAATCAAAATTAAATTTTAACTTTTCCTTATTTCCTTTTTCATATTATTTTTCTATCAATTATTTTTATGTATTTAGAGATGATAAGATGGTATTTAAAATTAAAGATCAAATTAAATGAAAAAAATATAAGTCCACAGAGATTGTGAGAAATAAGTTATAGAATTTTACAAAATCTATTTGATTATTTGGAGTAGAATTCAATCAATAATATGAAGTGAGAAATTAAAGGAGCGTGGATTTGGGGATTATTAAAAAGTGAGAAAGGAAAGAAAGAAAAATTTCCAAGGATCATGTGAGACAAATTATAGATTTATTATAGCTTCTATTTTTTTTTCAAGAAAGTAGAAATCAATGGATAATTATGAGAATGAAAAATAATAGGAGATTTTTGTTTTTGAAAAATTATGTGTCTCTTGTTTATATGAGAGGAGTAATATTCACAGGAAATGAGGTGTGTTACATACACCGTGAAGTTCTCTATTTTAGAAAATAAATGATGACATGGATTAATGACATGAAGAGTTTGGAGTGTGAGTCACTCGAGGTCTAAAAAATATAATATAGATAGTTGATTAAAAATGTTTTCGGACACATTGCTCAAAGGAAAAAGATTCTTATGAGGAGACCAGATGGCATCTCAAGGAAATTGGCTTATTCCAATGATGTTAGTTTGGATAATTTACACAAAAAGCTTTGGAGAGAATATGAGGGGATAGCCTATCATGAAGAATTACTTTGGTTTCAAAAAGCAAGATGCAAATGAATTACATTTGGTGACAAAAATATAAAATATTTTCATAGATCCACCGTTGCTAGAAGAAAACAGAATAAGACAGAAAGTCTTCAAAAGGACAAGAGTTAATTCAAGATGATGGGGAATGTGTTCCCTTCTGTATTAGGAGTTGCTTTCCTCTATTTCTAATTGGACACTTGGAATTGCTACAAAAGCCTATTATAGATGAAGATGTTAGGAAGACGCTTTTTCTATGGGTGGTTTAAATTTCATGCTATTTTTTATCAATCACATTGGAATACAGTTGGTACAAAAATCTATCAAATGGTAAAAAAAGTATTTAGTGATCCACAATATATGGCCTCCTTTAATGATTCTCTCATTACCTCAACCCCCAAGGTGGATGGGGCTTCTAACTTGCGTCAATTCAAACCATTAAGTCTTTTCAATGTGACTTATAAAATCATTACTAAGATTATCTCTTAGAGATTTAGAAGCATTATAAGTCATATAGTGGGTCCCAATTATTGTAGCTTCATACTCGGTCATCAAACTGGGGATAATATCATTATTACACAAGAGGTGGTCCATTCAATGAGGAAAAAGAAAGGAAAAGAGGTTGGATGGAAATTAAAATTAATCTAGAAAAAGCCTATGATAAGCTTAATTTGGATTTTATCAATGATACTCTTTTGGATATTAGGTTTCCAACGCTGGGTATGTTTGGTTTAGCATTGAACGTGATAAAATCGTGTTTTCAACGCTACAAATAATTGTGTTAAGAGGTGCAAACTTGAGTTTGATCACTTGTCAACGTCAAACCAAACATGCACTTGGTTGAGGGAAGTTATCCGAAATTGTTTTTCAACTACCCAGATGCGTATTTTGTTTAATAGTGAGACACTCGACCCTTTTACTCCATTTAGGGGTACTCAGAAAGGTGACCCTATCTCCCCCTATATTTTTGTGCTATGTATTGAACGTTAATTCCATCTTATTAATTTAGTTGTGAATCATAAATTTTGGAGACCTATTCAGATTGACAGGTGTAGCCCTAACATCTCTCAATTTGCCTTTGCAGATGATCTAATTCTATTTGTTGAAGTTCGCCTAGATCAAGTGGATACCATAAGCACGATTTTGGACTTATTGTGCTCCAATTTTGGCCAAAAGGTTAATAAGGAGAAAAATCCGTATTTTTTTTCTAATAATGTTTGTATGTAGGTTCAGGAAGAAATTTCTATTAAATTAGGCTTTTGGAGGACGAATGACTTAGGAAGATATCTTGGAGCTCCCATTCTTAAAGGGAGAGTTACAAATACCACATTTGGTTTTGTTCTGGCTCGAGCACAACAACGCCTCTCTATGTGAAAGGCCAAAACATTATTGTTTGCGGGTCACCTACACTGTCAAAATCTGTTTTGAATGTCATTCCTGCCTATTTGATGTAGACTACACATCTCCCTATTTCTACATGTAACCAACAAGATAAGATTTAAACAAATTTCCTATTAGGGGACATTAAGGAGAAAAAGGAAGACCCATCTAATTGGGTGGGACACAATCTGCAGCCCAAAATTGGTTGGGGGCCTAGGGTTAAGGAAAACTAGAGAACTAAATAAAGCTTACATAACAAAGATCGGGTGGGGTATGATCACCCAAACCTAAGACCTTTGGGTTCAAGTACTAAAGGCAAAATATAACTACGGAAATGGTTTTCTTCCTAGGGTTAAGAAAAGACTAGCAACTTCTAACTTATGGCATGGGGTGTCCGAGATATAGGACAAGTTCACAGCTAAATGTATTGGGAGATTACAAGATGGCGTTGTTGAGTCTCAAGTTTTGATGAATACAAACCTAAAATAAAACTAAGTAATAACTTTACAGAATGACTGACAAATGTGTTGATGTTTCAGATATTCATATAGCTCATACTCAAAAGATCAAGGAAGTCTGTATGAAGTTTGCTAAGATCTGAAGTATGTCAAGTTCTGAAGACTCAAGTTCTGAAGATCAAGGATCTGTCTGAAGTAAAATTGGTTCAGACGATGGTTCCTATCTGAAGATGAAGTCTGTCTGAAGCACAAGGGCGTCTGACATGGAAAGTCAAAGCTAGTACCAGAACTACACGCAACCTCGGTACATCAGAAAAGCAAGACAAAAAGGCAACTTTTTGGTGAAGTTTCAAAAAGCAAGCATGGAAGAGGAAACACTACCTGCAAAGGTTTCAAAAGTCAGAAAAGGTGCTGCAAAATCGTACTTTCATCAGAAAGCTCTCTCAACGAGCAAAAGCTATCTCTAAACGTTTCTCTTAACGGATAGCTCTAACCCAAGCCTATAAATACAGGTATCAGTAAAGCAACTTACTTCAAAACAACAACATGCTACAACATGAAGAGTTTGAAGGAACATTGCACAACAAAGCTTGTCGAGTTAGATAGAAGAATGAATTGGTGAGCAGCTGAGCAAAAGGAATGAAGATCAAAGATTTCATCACGCTGCAACAACCACCTAGAAATAAGACTTTAGAATATGCTCAAGCTAAGAGACATACCTATCAAATTTCATATGTGTGTAGTCAAAGCAAGTACCAAGACTACAAGCTTGAAGTATCATTGAAGAGAAGAAAACTGAAGCAAAGAAAGAATCTAATTTTAATTTGTAAATCTAGTTTGTACACTGTTATCTTCTTTGTTACATTAGAACGAAGAACATGTGTTCTAAGTTCTATTTTCTTGTAATCTTATTCATTGTAAGAAGCCTGAGGAGGCTTGAGAGAAAATAATACTTTTTGTAAAAGCCTGAAGAGGCATGGTAGCAAAGAATACTTTTTGTAAGAGCCTGAAGAGGTTTGATAACAAAGAATACTTGTTGTAGAGTCTGGAGAGGCTTGTTAGAAAAAGAATACTTAGAAGCCTGGAGAGGCTCTATAAGAAGAATACTTGGTGTGTTTCCTGACGAGGCAGTTGATAACAAAAAATACTTGTAACTTTGATAAGTTCGTGGAAAATCTCACCGTGTGTGAGGACTGGACGTAGCCCAAGGTCATGGGTGAACCAGGAAAAATTGGCTGAGTACTTTCTCTTACCCTTAACTCCTTACATTCAGTTTATTCTAACAAGAAGAGGGAATTTGAATTAGGTTTTGTAAGCAATCTTATTAAAATTATATATTTATGAAAAAATTTTCTGAAAAACCTTTGTCTAAAATCTTCAGACAGGGAAATAAGCTTCAGACAACATCTGAATTACTGTCTAAAATGCCTTCTAAACTTAGTTTTAGAAAAGGTTTCCATAAAAATGATAAGTTTATAAAAACACTATTCGACCCCCTTCTAGTGTTTTCCTGTGTGTCCCTACAGTTGGTATCTGTTAGTATATGGACTAGAGACATATATGTTTTGAACATCCATCACTTGTATCATGTTATTTTATAAAGGCAATTCATTCTTTTAGAATGTAATAAATGTCCTTAGAATAGTAGACTTAAACTTCATAAGAAATCAAGTAGATGACTTGATCGTGAGATTTTATAAAGAACTATTCTTAAAATAGTCCTTGGTCAAGTATCATCTATAGGACAAAAGATGCATTTAGACTAGTATGTGAGTTCATTGATGATCACATCTCACGGGTCATGGACATGAGATATCATGTGCTCACATAGGTACATATTAAGAGTAATGATGTACTGGACTGACCCACCTTAAGAACGTTGCATGAATTGTTACATAAGTGTCATGAATGTTTCTTAAATTGATAAATGTTATATGAAGTCCTTTGACCTGAAATCACTACGATTCCTACATAAGGAATTATGTGTTTTAAATATCATCAAACGTTGTCTGTAACAAGGTGACCATAAAGTTGGTTTTTGGACATATAATAAATTATGTGGAGGAATGTGAGTGACCTAGATGGGATTTGTCCCTCCTATGTAACATGAGTTATATCTGTAGGCCTCTTGATAAAGTGAGACTGCAAAATGCATGGCCATGCTCAGGAGGATAAACATGAGATGTTTATTTTCTGTACAGTCTACTTGGGGATCAAGAAAACATAAATTGAACTATACAAGGTTGACACATTCTATGCCCTTGTGTTCAATTAGATATTTGGACAAAGGGACGGATCATATAAATTATTATCATAAAATAGGATTCGTCAAAGTTGTTGATAATCTCAATATTTGGGTAGTGATGTATTGCTAGATACCGCTCACTATTTATGATATTAAATATAAAAGGGTTTTATTTTAATATCGTAACCAAATATTAAAAGCATATTGGGTCACACGCATACAACAAGCCGCTAGGAAAAGATAATAACTCTAATATGATTAGAATTATAATATAATGGGTCAGGCCCATATATGTTAGGGTTAATAGAGTGAGGGGTAAAATCCTAGCCACCACTCTATAAATATAGCATAAGATGCATTACCCTAGACATATGTGCAATCTCTCTTACTCTCTAAGGCTACTAGCAGAGTTGAGGAGGGTTTAATAGTTCGGCTGTTGGCGTGGACACCTTTAGAGACGTGGTTGCTATTGCCTCATTTACAATCCTCAAAAAGTATGTCATTATGTTTCATGCCTTTTATGCCTTAATTCGTGTTTTCGCATTAACGATCATAACAAGGGAGGGAATCCATTTATTCCGATGCACCCTGACCACATGTTTGATTCCCTTCAGTATCAGAGCTTAACCTCGGGGTTGAGCACTTGATCGTGTTGAGGAAGATTATCTAAGTGGAAACCATAAGACGTCAAGGATGCTGCAAAAGGAATTTAGCTACAACAACAAAGGGAAGATTACTGGCTATTGGTAAAATGTAGATTATAGTATAATATCTGAAATTATATACATTGTTTGAAAAACTAAATGTTTGAAATGACTTATTTATCTAAACTTATATGCTTATCTAACAATATGTAATTGTCTAAACTCATATTGTCTGAATATGCCTGCATCATCTGAAATGCATGTGTATGAAACGATACTATGTTTTGAAATTTTATCAAGGTGACGTGGCCACCTGAAAACGTTTAGTATTCCATTTCTTTTAAAAATTGAACCTTTGTGTCTCTTGCGACTCCCTGTGTTTATTCACTTATGATGCAACCGTCAGTATGCACACCTATATATTTGAAGGAGAAAGGAACTTTAAAGGCCACCGTCTCGTTTTTTCGAACAAGTTCTCGCGAGCAAAGCAAGTACTTCCTCTAAGTTTCTCATATCTTTCAAGAGTCTCCTCTATCATCCATGGCATCCAAGAAGTCTCAAGGGCAAATAGTAACAACCATTGTTAAAAGCAAAGTTGTAGACCTTGAAACCCTGAAAAGTGAAGGAGTTGATTTGGTAGAAGAGTTTAAAGCAGCAGGATGGTTACCCTTCTTTGACAAAATGGACGGAGAATGGTCTGAATCTGGTGTGATTGAATTATGGACAAATGCCACAGTAAAAGACAGTAAGACCATTAAGGGGTACAAGTTTGTCACCAACAAGGTAATGGGAGCCAACATCTTCATTGATGATTCCATTATCTCCCAAGTCACCAGGGTGGAGTTTGTTGGTCTGGCATTTTACATAGGACGGGAGAAGTGCAATATAGGGTATAAGAAGTTTAACACTATGATGTACGGTGAGGCAAAACCATCTTGCACCAAGTCCCAGGCAATGCTTGATAAGCCTAGAATTATTCATGTTATCCTTGGGTGGTCTGTTCTACCCAAGTCTGGAAGCAGAGATCACGTATTTGAAATGGAAAGGTTCTGCATGATTAACCTACTAAAGAAAGAGAAGATTGATCTTCCCAAATTAATCATTGCTCATATGGTAAAAAGAATCAATGACTCTCCATCCATCCTGACTCACACAACTCTAATTCAGAAGATTTTCTACTTCTTCAATATTCCCATTCACCAGACAAAGCTCTGCAAAGCACCATCCTGTTTCAGCATTGAAAATGTAAAATCCATGAATATAAATGTGATTTCCCCACCTCCTGAAACCACCATAAGAGAAGAGTTTACCAGAATGAAGGCTCAAGCCACTGGGAGAACTACACTCAGCATACTAGAGAGTGAGTTGCGTATTGACTCAAGAAGAGAAGAACCTAAGGGCACTAGGGTTGCTTCTGAGGAAAGGCCTCAAAATAAGCTAAGAATTGTTAAGAGCAAGACACCTGCTGAGGTAAAGGCCAAGTTGTCTAATACAGAACACCTAAGTTTTGAAGATGATGCACAAACTCGTTTAGTTGCACAACCTGGAGCGTCTGAAGAAGTTCAAACAGGTGCCCTAAGGGTATCTGAAAAACTTCAGAAGACCTCTCTGGGAACCATTCCTACTGAGACTAGGCCTACTTTACAATCTGAAGTGCAAGCTAGTACACAGTCAGGTCCGGTTACGGAGGGTGCAACCACCATTGATGTTGTTGGCGATGAGATACCAATTAATGTTGTTCCCTTAGCAGAAAGTTATCCTAATTCTAAGTTACAGAAGGTAGCCGCCTTGGCGAAGTCTTTGGAGATGAAGAAGAAAAGAAGAAGAAAAAGCAAGAGATCCTAGACTTCACCATTGCAAAGGCTGCTCAAGAAGCCTATGTTGAAGATTTAAGACTAGAATAAGAAGAAGCGTCTCATAGGAAGAGGAAAAGAAAGCATAAGAAGTCTGCATCAAAGAAAAGATCAAGAATGACTGTTGAAGTGGAAGTTGGTTTGGAAAGAAGAATGACAGGAAGGGCAACTGCTGAAGCCACACAAGCACTAAAGTCCATTGCTTAGGAAACCGTGTTAACTGAGCTAAGAAAGAAGAACAGGGAGGAAATGAGACCTTAGTTTTCCTAAGGAAGTGACCTACTTCAAATTCACCTCTCCCTTCATGACCATCATCTTCAGAGAACCAAATGCTGATTTAATTGATCAGAATGATGCACTTAGAAGAAGATTAGTTGAGATGGAACGAAATCAAGTGCATATGTGCATTGCCCATGAGAATGTGATCAGGAGACAAGATCAGTTGTTGGAACAAACTGCACAAATTTGAACAGACAATGAAGGATTCAAGGTTGCAGTGCTGAATGAAATTACTAAGGTCAAGGATAGTTTAGTTGAGACAATCTTGTCTGCCTTGAAAAAGTGAATACTATAATGTACAAATGGCTACTGACATTTTATTGAAATTTCTCAAAAACATCATATGTGTATTTTGTTTATATCATTTGCCTTGTTTACATTAATTGATGCCTTGCTTGTGCTGAATATATCTTTGAGTGACTTGATCATAAATGTGACACCCTTTTGATTGATGTCAGAAGGGGGAGAATTACTAACTTAAATATGAGCATGAGTATGCAGTTCATGAGGAGCATGATCAAAGAGCAATCTGTCCTAAGAGAAGGTCCTAAGCTTGAAGTGTAAAGGAGATGTCTATCTTAGGGGGATCTTTCATTATAAACCTTTACTCTGATTATAAACCTTTGTCAGATTTAAAAAAATAGTTTATTTAAGTTTGTCATCATCAAAAAGGGGGAGATTGTTGAGTCTCAAGTTTTGATGAATACAAACCTAAAATAAACTAAGTAATAACTTCACAGAATGACTGAAAAATGTGTTGATGTTTCAGATATACATATAGCTCATACTCAAAAGATCAAGGAAATCTGTCTGAAGTATGTCAAGTTCTGAAGACTCAAGTTCTGAAGATCAAGGATCTATCTGAAGTACGATTGGTTCAGACGATGGTTCCTATATGAAGACGAAGTCTATCTGAAGCACAGGGGCGTCTGACATGGAAAGTCAAAGCCAGTACCAAAACTACACACAACCTTAATACATCAGAAAAGCAAGACAAAAAGGCAACTTTTTTGTCACATTTCAAAAAGCAAGCATGGAAGAGGAAACACTACCTGCAAAGGTTGCAACAGTCAGAAAAAGGTGCTGCAAAATCATACATTCATCAAAAAGCTCTCTCAACGAGAAAAAGCTATCTCTAAACATTTCTATTAATGGATAGCTCTAATTCAAGCCTATAAATACAAGTATCAATGAAGCTATACGAGGTGTGCTTGCACATATATGCGCATGAAAGCTGAAATGCTGAAAAATTAAAATCAGCAAAGCAACTCACTTCAAAACAGTAACATGCTACAACAAGAAGAGTTTGAAGGAACATTGCACAACAAAGATTGGTGAGTTAGATAGAAGAATGAAATGGTGAACAACTGAGCTAAAGGAATGAAGATCAAAGATTTCATCACGATGTAACAACCACCTAGAAAGAAGACTTCAGAAGATGCTCAAGCTAAGAGACATACCTATCAAATTACACATGTGAGTAGTCAAAGCAAGTACCAAGACTACAAGCTTGAAGTATCATTGAAGAGAAGAAAACTGAAGCAAAGAAGGAATCTGATTTTAATCTGTATATCCAGTGTTGTACACTGTTCTCTTCTTTGTTACATTAGAATGAAGAACATGTGTTCTAAGTTCTATTTTCTTGTAATCTTATTCATTGTAAGAAGCTTGAAGAGGCTTGAGAGAAAATAATACTTGTTGTAAGACCCTGAAAAGGCTTGGTAGCAAAGAATACTTGTTGTAAGAGCCTGAAGAGGCTTGATAACAAAGAATACTTGTTGTAGAGCCTAGAAATGCTTGTTAGAAAAAGAATACTTAGAAGCCTGGAGAGGCTCTGTAAGAAGAATACTTGGTGTGTTGCTTGAAGAGGCAGTTGATAACAAAGAATACTTGTAACTTTGATAAGTTAGTGGAAAATCTCACTGTGTGTGAGGACTGGACGTAGCCCAAGGTTGTGGGTGAACCAGGATAAA
Source organism: Sesbania bispinosa (assembly GCA_026901365.1). Taxonomy (NCBI): domain Eukaryota; kingdom Viridiplantae; phylum Streptophyta; class Magnoliopsida; order Fabales; family Fabaceae; genus Sesbania; species Sesbania bispinosa. The sequence continues at coordinate 180,008 of QLOH01000494.1, forward strand.
TTGGCTAAGTACTTTCTCTTACCCTTAACTCTTTACATTCGGTTTATTCTAACAAGAAGAGGGAATTTGAATTAGGTTTTGTAAGCAATCTTATGAAAACTATTTACGAAAAGTTTTATGAAAAACCTCTGTCTAAAATCTTCAGAAAAGGAAACAAGCTTCAGACAACATTTGAATTACTATCTGAAAAGCCTTCTGAACTTAGTTTTAGAAAAAGTTTCCATAAAAATGATAAGTTTATAAAAACACTATTCAGCCCCCCTATAGTGTTTTCCTGTGTGTCCCTACAGGCGCCTCTGTGCAGTTTTGGACTGATGACTGGCTCCCATAAGCTAGACCTTCGCTTCAGCATGCAACTCCACAGGTGATTGAAACTGACGCTTATCTATGTGTAGTTGCCTTCACTTTTTCCACGGGTGAATGGGATGAGGCAAAAATTAATGTTGTTTTCCCCTCTAATATATGCGTCAAGATTCATAGCCTGGTTACACAAATAAAATATTCAGGATGGGACATATTAGCATGGAAAGAAACTTCAAATGGGATCCTAGAGAATACATGTATTGTTATGGAAGCTTGCTTCCCAAGGTCTTTTGACTAATGTTCAATGGAGAACGCACCATTTAAGCCAAGATGATCGTTTCCCTCTATGCCTTTCAGCGCCTGAAACACTTATTCACCTATTCTAGGACTGCAACGATGTGCAATAGCTTTGGAATAGCCTTCTTCCTACTAATTGTCTACATTCCTTCTACACGGATCAGACCGTACAAGGATAGGTATTTTATGCGTTGACTACTCACCCCCAAAATAAGGATGTGTTGCAAAGAGTTCTTGTATTTAGTCACACATTTGAGGGGATATGGAGATGTAGAAATGATCTCGTCTTCAACAACGCGTGACTGTCAAGTGCTGCCCTTCGATTCCACATTTGCTCCCAAGTAAAATGCTATGATCGGGCCCTACGTGACAACGCAAACTAATCTCTTCAAGGCAACAATGACATTCTCCAGATGGTGGCCGTCCTGTTGAGTGCGGAGGCCTGATTAGGGATTTTAGGGGGGGCTTCATTGTAGGGTTCTCTGTAACGTCCTAATTTCTTAATTCAAGAATAATGCCCATTGGAGACACTATTCTCAAATTTCTGAAATTATTTCGCGCCATTACCGATATCTTTACATACACTCTCGACAAGCGCTTAAGTAATTCCAACGTTTACCTAAGCTGAATTACATTACATATTCTACATACATTTCATAATCCATCTGCCACTCAATGACTCAACATAACAATCACTATTAAATACACAATTTATAATTTAATACAACATTACATAATTCAATTGTATATAAATTTCCCATAGAACTATCTGACAGCCGTGGGGTGAAAGGATCCACCTTAGGGACTTCAATCTCCATCCAATGCCAATCACTCCAGCATGCATAACTAAAAATGTGTTCCCATAACATGGGGTGAGACTAGTGTCTCGGTAGCAAAGCATGCAATAAGTAGTGTGGGGAGGCAAACATATGAGATGCAACATATAAATCAGCAAATTATTCACAGTCTAGTTCCTTCACAACTCATCATGTCGTACATAAACTATATTGGTCGCATATAATCATAAATTAACAATACAAATGCAAACTCAAATTAAACATGATATGCATGACCTGCATTACTCGACAGACGGGGTCTTATCACTAGACTGGGGCTAGACCTGAGCTCAGACTACAGGGAACGTCTTCCTTAGGGACGTATCCCGCCAATTAACTGCGGGTTGAAACTCGTGTTTTAACTGGGGACTGAAGTCCAATTAACTGGGTACTGAAGTCCAATCTTGATTGATTAAGGTGAACTGGGGTCGAAGCCAAAACTGGGGCTGAAGCCGTAACTGGGGTCGAAGCCAAAAATCTGGGGCCAGAGCCATTTTTATTGGGGCCGAAGCCAAATTCATTTTTAAATGGGAGTCGAAGTTCAAATTCATTTTCCAATTAACTGGGGCCAAAGGCCTTAATGCAAATGCTCACAAATAACAACTAACATATAACACATAATAGATCTAAGCATTTCCATATTAATAATAACACCCAAAGCATGTGAAACCCAAAATAACACCCTGCAAATCAAACCCTAACTTGAAGTTCTAGGCATACAATCTCAATATCATTCATAATATCCAGCAAGAGCAGTCAATGGTGCCTAAACTTAGCGAAATTCTCAATTCAAACCCTAGGTATGGATTTCTAGCTCAATCTCTTTCAAACTTACAATACAACTAAAATCAATCGCTAAATAATCCTAACCAATCACATACAACCTCAAGAAAGGGAAAGGAAGGAGTGGGTACATGGAGGATCAATCATACAAAATGAAGTGATTGTGTGTGAGCTTTACTCACCTCTAATGGAGCACAAATGGAGAAGAGGATGGAGGGGAAGGTGAATCCAAGCTCCAAGGGTTGGTGGGGAAGGCTCCAAGGGTTGGTGGGGAAGGTTCCAAGGGTTGGTGGGGAAGGCTCCAAGCTAGCTTTGCTCCTCTTTCTCTCACTTTCTCTCTCTAGAATCCTCCCTTTCTCTCTCTTAAAACCCTAAGGGAACAATAAAAATGAAGAAGGGGTGGTTCTGCGCGTTTAAAGAAGATTAGGACGCGCTCGCGCGCTCAAGTGCGCAACTCTCAGAGTTGCTCAACAAAACTGCACGGACGCGCTCAAGCGCGCTCAATAGTGCAAACTTTCTGAGTTTCGTGCGCTCAAGCGTGCATTAGCGCGCTCAAGCGCGCAGACTCTCTGAGTTGTGCGTGCTCAAGCGCGCTCGAGCGGCCAAACTTGCTGTTTGGAGGTGCAAATGGGGTTAAAATACTATCGATAACATATCAAACTGAAGCCCCGTATCTTAGCTTTCTAATGCAAGTGGAATCACCTCAATTGGATACCCATAACTCTAGATATTATCAAATTAATGCACCAAGGTCATTAGGCTTAAAACCCAAAATTAAGCAATAACCTTGGTTGAAGCCTAACAAGGAAAACTTTATATGAGTCATGTTATATAACTCATCAATTGATTCCAAGAAGACTAACGTTAAGGGTTCTAAGTGTCCATGAGCCTATGCTCCTCTATTCCCCTGTTTCTTTCCATAAAATCACCTTCGACCCCGATTCCTTTAAAATTCATAACTCTTAATTGATTCCCTAACTCTCATCTAATAACATACCTTCCCAACTCAGTTTTTCTTCTTCTAATATCTTATCCTCATTCTTAAATCGTTACAATCCTTTCTGTCTTAGGGTGTGATTCCTTCTATGCTCCGCCTACACTGGTTTGACGTAACACTTAGCCCCTCTTCCCAAAATCTCTCACATCTCATACCCCTTCCAACTCTCTATTACTTGGCCGGAACCACAGCCTAAAGCTCCCACTATAGTTTCTAGGCCCTAATTTTGGGATGTTACATTCTCCGCCAATTTGAGCCACTATTCTGTCCTCAACATTGAGTTATGGGGAATATTTCATTGCTTGGAAATTGCTCATCAAAAAGGATTCCAGCGTATCATTGTAGAAGCAGATTCTCTGATTACGATAAAATTTCTTTAAGATGGGTGCCCAAGTTCTCACCTCTCCTGCACTATGGTGGAACACATCAGGAACCTTGCTAAATCTTCCGGGGATATTAATTAGGCCCATACCCTTAGGGAAGAAAATGTTGTAGCGGATAGCTTTGTAAAACAGAGACTTGAGTCTAATTGCAATTTTAGGATTTTTTAGTCAATACAACAATTTGCCATATTGCCCTGTATATTTGAATATTGTAAGTGTGTTTTCTAGAGAGGCTTTTAGTGTTTTGTTTGTTTTGTTTGGTCTTAATTTAGGCCTTTTGTACACCAAAAGAAAAAATTATAATAAATACTCCATTCGTTCCTATTCATAAGACACATTTTATAAGTTTTGTGTGCTCCTTTTTATAAGTCAGTTACAATTTTAATGAAACATTTAATATTATTATTTTTATTTACCATTACTAACTTTAATGTCTTTCCAAATATCAAATTATAATGAAATTAGTTAATGATATTAAATAAGGGTAAAACTAGAAAGTTAAACTATTATTTAAAACCCAAATATAATTAACTAGTTTTAACTTTTTTTTATGTGTGATTTGATCAACTGTGCTTTATAAATAGGAACAAATGAGTAATTAATACCATGATTGATTGATATAACCTAAACTTTCAAATTCCTCATTTTTCTCTCACAATCGGTGCAAATTATATAATGATTGATTTTTTTTTTGAAAGTATAATGATTGATTGATATGTGAGTGAAATAAGAATTATAAAAAATTAATAACAAATATACTTGAAATTAAAATAATTAAGAGCAATCTATAATAGTAAATAATATAGTTGAAACAAAATTAATGAAAATTGAAATTTAAAAATAAATTAATAATAATAAAAATTAAAAGTAGTATTCCCAATCCCATTTGCCCATAAATAAATGAAGATAAATTGAGATAGAGGGTTGCGAATTGCGATCCCATAACGTTAGCGTTAAAACAATTTAGACAAGACTATGAGTGAATGAGAAGAGGATTCGGTCTACTCATTTCTCTCTGTAACCGTAACCCTCCGTTGGCGCCGCCACCCTCACTCCATTTTCGCGGCGTCGCCTTCTCCAGATCTCATCTTTCTCCCGCCGCCACCGCCACCGCCATGCCTGGGGCTGACGCACTCGATTTGGAGTGGCCGGCCAATCGCGTCAGGGACACTTTCATCAAGTTCTTCGAAGACAAGAGCCATGTCAACTGGAAGTCTAGCCCTGTCGTCCCTTTCAACGACCCAACCCTCCTTTTTGCCAACGCTGGTACCCTTCTCAACTCTCTGTCAATCGTATTCTGAAATTGAATTCTGTTATCGGAGTGGTTTTTGTTTGAGATGTGTAATTTCATTTCTGGCTTCATCAAGCTTTCGGGGATAGCTAGCAGAATCGCATTGTTGTTTTTCTCACCTTTTTTGGCTGAGTGTTTATAAAAATTGAACTTCTAAATAGAGCTGAATACTGACGGATAGATAAAATATTGTAAACTACCTTCAAGTCCATTATTATGATCATACCTTGTTTCGTATTAATTTGTTATAGATGTTTTGCATTGGTAATAGAAGATATACCATTGACTATTAATGTTTCATTGTGACGTGACAGGTATGAACCAGTTCAAGCCAATCTTTTTGGGAACTGCAGACCCTAATACTGCCTTGAGCAAACTCTCTCGTGCTTGCAATACCCAAAAATGCATTCGAGCTGGTGGTAAACACAATGATCTTGACGATGTGGGAAAAGATACCTACCATCACACCTTCTTTGAGATGCTGGGAAATTGGTCGTTTGGGGATTACTTTAAAGTAGAAGCCATTAGCTGGGCATGGGAACTTCTAACAAAAGTATGTTTTATCAATTGGAGATTTTTATTTTGCTTCTTAGCCCTTTGTTGTTAACAGAGATATAGTTTATCACGATGCAAGGTGTTTTGTGCTTGAGAATGATATCTAAGCACTAACATCTAGCTAGCTAGCTAGCAAGTAATTGAAGCTAACCATACTGGGCTATATAGGTTGGTTCTTCTATGTTATTACTCACTAGACTTTTGTGCTGCTTAAATAGCTTATGGCATATGGTGGCAAATTGGCCTTATGGTGTTCAGACCTCATTAAGGGTAATGCTTTCCAATTAGCAATTTCACCATTACTGTAACAAACCACCATTTCCATTCCATCAATTGCACCGCGCCGACCACTACTGCATTGGGTTTCGTTTGAGAAAGAATGACATCTGTGACTTATCTATGATATGGGAGTTTTAGTGGTCAATCTTCAATATCAGTCTTGGCATGTCAATCCTAATTGGATGTCTTGTTCATTTGCTAACTGTGGATAACTTAATAATCTCATCAAAAGAAAATGTTAATTAGAATGTTCAATTCAATTTGGATATGCTTGTTAAAGTCATTGTTTTTTAGGTGTGTATATTGTTTGTATGGTATTGTGCATTATTGCCAAATGGAGATTGGAGAAGTTGATAGTTATTTGATTCCTCAATTTTCGTAGTGCATGGTTATATCTTTTGTTACATTATTTACTTTTTTTGTTGTGTTCTAGGTTTATAAATTACCATCGGATCGCGTTTATGCCACATATTTTGGCGGTGATGAGAAGGCTGGTCTTGCCCCTGATCTTGAGGCTAGAGATATATGGTTAAAGTTTTTGCCTCCTGGACGTGTGCTTCCTTTTGGCTGTAAAGTATGCTTTCTCTGTGTTTTCTCTTAAGCATATAGAATGGAATATTCTGATGAGACATGCAAAATATATTTAACATTATATGTGATGTGATATTTTTTAATAAGATACTTCATAATTTCTATGATAAGCAAGATCGTTGCAACGTGTAAGTATGAGCCATGTATACTGTCTGGGTTTTAATTTGTATTAAAATAGTTGCATTTTATACTGATATTAGACCCTAAAAACACCTAGATGAATGTTTCTACACAGCGCTTTTTGATTTTCAGATGATCTAATGATAAATTTCTATCATGCTTAATGGGCATTGTAGCTACCACATAAGGAAATAATATAAGCAGCATTAGCTGTTTGTCACTGCAATTCTGTGCCATATATATGGGATACTATGGGCTATGATGATAACAATGTGATTGCTGGTGATTATCAATGATTAACGACTGAAATTACAGTCTTAATTTAAAAACTATTTAAGCTGCTCATATGTTGAGTGCTGGGATCATTTCCCTTTTCTTTAGAAAAAAATCACTTAAAATTGCAAATGGATTTTTTTAACAATAACTACAAGAGTCATAAGACATGAAAAATCTATTTAATGTTATACTATAATTTGTGTCTGGATTGGATCTTCATACCTAACTAGGTTTGTATCTTTGGACAGGACAATTTTTGGGAGATGGGTGATACTGGTCCTTGTGGACCTTGCACTGAAATACATTTTGACAGAATTGGTAACCGTGATGCTGCATCATTGGTTAATAATGATGATCCTACCTGCATTGAGATATGGAACCTTGTCTTTATTCAGGTATTGTAATGATTTACAGAATGCCTTCCTGTGCTTCTTCCCCGCCTCCCCCATCTTCATGTACTTGATAAGTTGGTACTAGTATCCATCCTAGCATGCAAACTTTTCTGTCCCCGTGACATCTGTATCTAATATGTTTCTTTTGTTTGTCTCATAACAGTTCAATAGGGAGGCTGATGGCTCTCTTAAACCTCTGCCTGCAAAGCATGTTGATACAGGCATGGGTTTTGAACGATTGACCTCTATACTACAGAACAAATTGAGCAATTATGACACTGATGTCTTCTTGCCTATCTTTGACGCTATTCAGCTGGTATGTTGGCAAAGGCATTAGAGATTATTATATTTCCTTTACATTTTTATTTTTGGAACAGTAATACTAATAATATTTTGTCCTGAATTGTGTGATATTTGAATTTGAATTGTAATTCTTGTAATATAGTGTTACTTATCACCCTTTATAAGGAAATGTCTACAGGAACGGTAGAGAGAGGAGAGGATTTGCAAATTTTTCTGGACCAGCAATTACCTTTATGCTTAAAAAAGTTCTATTGAAATTTTCAAATATATAATTCTTGCAAGTTTATTAAAAATGAAATAAACAAGGATTTACATGTTGACTGGGATTAGGATTGAGTGTTGAGCTGATCCTCCTTGTAATCTTCATTGGTCATAGTGTTTTTTCTACCTGTTTTGAAGCTTTTGCTCATGGATTTTAACATATAGTTCCCTGTAGGTCTAACCACATTAAATTCTGCATCAATTTCTTGTTTTCTGTTTGCGCACCTACCACCTAGTTACAACACTACCTAGGTCCGTTAGATAAACTAACTTTTGTATTCCTGCTGGCTGCCTCTTCTAATATCTTTATACCTTTGGAGTTGGACAACTCCTCAACTTTTAAGTATCTTTTTCTTACCTTAAAGTGAATCTATGTAAGCAAGTTATATATTTTACTTCCTATTGTTAAATGCTTCTTGTTCTTTCAGAATTGTTAGCTGCCTATATATGTAGTTGATACATTGTTAAAGTTGTGGCATGGAATTCCATGTACTTTTTTCAAGTTCCGTGAATGATTGTATGAGTTTTTGTTGAAAAATACTCTACTTTTTCCCTTTGTTTTAACACTATGATTTAGCAAGTGCCTTTGGTTTCTATCAAAATCACGTTTCAAACGTGGATCCAATGTAAACGAAACACGCTTTTAATGTTTGTGGTTGTAAACTACTTGATGAATATTGATATGTAATTTTGTTTCCTGTAACCCATTTACAGGCAACTGGTGCTAGGCCATATTCTGGGAAAGTCGGACAAGATGATGTAGATAAAGTTGACATGGCATACAGGGTTGTTGCAGATCACATCAGAACTCTATCATTTGCCATTGCTGATGGGTCTCGACCTGGTAGGGTATTGTAGACCTGGTATCTTTATTAACAATTTTTCCCTTTACAATTAACAAATTTAAACTTTTTCTAGTTTCACCAAGTTTGCTGTCTTTTTTCCCTTATGTCTTGAGGGAGGCCTGTTCTTCACCAACAGGGTTGTACCCTGTGGGGGGATGCATTTAGATAAATTCCCCCTATACCATTTATTAAGGATCTCCACCTTTTATTTTTTTATGTTAGAAAAAGGACTTCTCACCTTAATTGTTTATGTTTTCTTCTCTTGAAGGTAATGAGGGTCGTGAGTATGTTTTGAGGCGTATACTCCGTCGAGCTGTCCGGTATGGTCGTGAAGTGCTAAAAGCAAAAGAGGGTTTTTTCAATGGGTATGTATCATGGTTAGCCACTTCAATTTGTTGCCAAAATCCAGTTATAAAGCTTCCTTGCTGGTTCCCTCATCCGCATGTCAATGGATATCTAGACCTTGCATTTATCTGTTATTTCAAATTTGATGTTCTTATTTAAAAGAATTTCATATTATTATGAGTCATCTGATCAATGATGTACATAAATTTGTGAACATACTTTCTTGCTGGTTCCCTCATCTGTGTGTCAATGGATATCTATTCTAGACCTTGCATTTATCTGTTATTTCAAATTTGATGTTCTTGTTTAAAAAAATTTCATATTATTATGAGTCATCTGATCAATGATGTATATAAATTTATAGACATACATTCTGTTTGTAACGTGTTTTTCTGTCCTCAATTTTGTTGAACCCAGGCTTGTAAATGTTGTGGTGAATGTGATGGGTGATGTTTTCCCTGAGTTAAAACATCAAGAAGCACACATTAGGAGCGTAATTGCAGAGGAGGAGGAAAGTTTTGGGAGAACCTTAATTAAGGTGAGGATCGACATATGTATCAAGATGTTTTATGGGTCATCACTTATTAGTAGTCTGCAAATCTGCATGACATAATGACAGCGATCTCTCAGATTAGTTTTTTTTTTCATAAACTTGATATTTATCATTGCTTAGTCGGTAGTTTTATGAGTTTTTTTTTTCTTATTATATGTCTATGAATAAAGGAATACCTGATTGAGTGATTGTTTTTACTTCTCCAGGGGATTGAGAAATTTGAGACAGCTGTTCAACATGTTCAGGGAAAGATACTGAGCGGCGAGGCAAGTAGAATCTGTTATTTTTACAGTTACCTAATAGTCACATGTGCTTGTTTTCATCACTGTTTTTACTTTTCTTAGTTATTTTCTTTCTTGCATGTATTTGTAGAAAATATTTAATGTAAACACTTTCAAATTTCTCTTGGCTCTGCTACTTTTTTGTGTTATTTGCTTTTAATATTCTTCAGAAAGTCATTTAAATGAATTTCTCTTCATTTCTAGTATTTAAATACTGCATTTAGCATAGCTTTCACTAGATGTTGATGATTTGATGTTTATAACTTCTCAGTTCTCACCAGGTCAATGTTAACAAGTTCTTATTTTGTATAGTAAAAGAATTTTTTATATTGCAAAAGGAAGGAAAGTAAAACTGATAAGGAGGTCAAGATATCCCCATTATAGAAAAATTAAAATTAAAATATATCATTATTAACTAATTATCAAAGCAGAATTTTCTCTAGTTATTGCAAATATTGGTGGTATTTTTGGAAAGTATCTTCCTATTTGTTAGAGTCTCACATTGCCTAGAGATAAGGCCAAATTATAGTATATAAGCCTTGGGCAATCCTCACCCTATAAGCCAGCTTTTGGGGTTGAGTTAGGCCCCGGTCATAAATCTAAGATGGTATCAGGGCCTATCCTAGATGATCCGTTGTCATTGGGCCGCCACCCATAGATGTCCATGCTCCAGATGTCTAATCCTGGGCGTGAGGGGGGTGTGTTAGTCCCACATTGCCTAGAGATAAGGCCAAATTATAGTATATAAGTCTTAGGCAATCCTCACCTCCTTACCCTATAAGCTAGCTTTTGGGGTTGAGTTAGGCCCAAGTCCAAAATCTAAGATGACATCAGAGTCTATCCTAGATGATCCGTTGTTATTGGGCCGCCAATCGTATTGATATCCACACTCCAAATGTCCAACTTTGGTCATGAGGGGTGTGTGTTAGAGTCCCACATCACCTAGAGATAAGGCCAAATTATAGTATATAAGCACTGGACAATCCTCACCCTACAAGCTAGCTTTTGGGGTTAAGTTAGGCCCAGGTCCAAAATCCAAGACTCTTGATTGCAAATATTTTATCATATTGGTCACAAAGTTGCAGTTGAATCACATCCCTGGTACTGCATAATTACAGAATTGTAGATTCCCTTTTCTGTAGTTGTAATTTAATTTAATATATTATCTTCCTTAGTTGTTTTTGAATAGGCCTGTGGGCTATTTCTCATGCAGTTGTCTCTTGATTATAGGAAGCATTTGTCTTGTGGGATACATATGGGTTCCCATTAGATCTCACTCAGGTAGGTGGATTGCTTCACTGTAATGCTGTATGGAATTGTTGATCTATTATGCCTTATGTTTTTGTATTTCCTAACATTTTTTATTTATCAGCTGATGGCTGAAGAAAAGGGATTACTTGTTGATGTCGAAGGTTTTAATAAGGCTATGGAAGCTGCCAGAGAGAGATCAAGAAATGCTCAAACAAAGGTATCTTGTTTGCTTCATTTTCTCTTTTCCATGCCTATGTTTCTTATGAATTTTGAAGACACCCAATAAAATTAGATAAACAAAAACAAGACTGTCTAATATTAATACCCATTTATTCTTTTTCCCTGCCCCCTTCCCAACTTTCTTTTGTTATTATTGTCAGCAAGCTGGTGGTGCCATTGTCATGGATGCTGATGCTACGTCAGCATTGCACAAAAGGGGCATTTCTCCAACTGATGATAGCTTCAAATATGTTTGGTTCAAGGTAAGGGTTTTTTGTTGGTATTTTAAGAGTTTTTTAAACATAAAAGAAATTTTATTAGAGAAGTGAAGTATTACAAAGGATGATAAGAGATATTCCATGTGTACAAAATGAGAAATCAATATCTTATTTTATGTGCTGAATGCCTAACTGAAATCACAACAATTTTATCCGAAAGCTTGTCCAAAGACACAGATTTTGTCTTCGTATCCATGCACTATACTTCTACCAATGAAACTGAATTAAATTACAAGTAGTGCATTTGCATTAAGTTTTTATGCCACTTGTTCTTGCCAAAATCCTCTTCTTTATTGTACTTAAAACAAAACATCCACCTTGCCTTACGATGCTCTTAGTATTCCCAAATCCCAATCCCATTGCCTTACAAAAGGCAGTCACTTTTGATTTTTCTATTGTATTATCAGCTATTGAAGAGAGAAAAATGAAAGGGAATACTAGGTGTGGAAACTTTTGTTCTTCTGCATGTATTAACTCGTGGTTATCAGTTGAGCAGCTGTAATAGACTTTCCATTCTCTGTTTATCCAATTGATATTCTTATAGAACCAGCTACTACGTCTTCCATTGATTTCTATTCTTCACCATTTTTGTCTTAGGACCATGAGAGTGTGGTAAAAGCAATATACACTGGTTCTGAGTTTGTTGATTCAGTTAATACTGATGGTGATATTGGTGTAGTTCTGGAATCTACAAGCTTCTATGCTGAGCAAGGTGGTCAGGTATTAAGCCTTGTAAATATTATATAATTTGTATATGTTATTTTGCATGTTAGGTTTATTTGCTTTTAAAGGCTATGGTTATAAATCGTCTGTTTAATTATAAAATTCACTTTTGGCCAGTAAATGTGATCAGGTTGCTAGAAATATTTTTCTTTGTTTTTCTTAATTATTATTTTCTTCTGCAATTTTTATTTATACATTTATAGTTATAATTCAGCATGTTTTCAAATTCCAATATCTTCCTCCTCCCCATGAAGTCAATGAACAGGTTTTACGGGCAGATCCATAATATATCTAATACAAAATGCCATACAATGAGAAGCATATTGAATGTCTGTCAAAGTCTTCAAACGGTATAGGTGTGGCTGTCTACCATCTTAATGCGTAGCATTGTGCTTTCTTATTTAAGAAATAATAGTAGATGCATGAGTGCACATGATAACAAGGACAATTGGTGGTCTAATCTGGTTATTCATATCCATTACCTCATTGGTATGATAACGTAAAGAATTTATTATAAAAATTCTAAATCTAAAGAAACGTTAGTAATGCATGACACTGTTTATGATAGAAGAAAGTAATAATTGGATACTTGGTGACATTCTTTCACAATGATGTCATCTTTCAAATGGAAAGATCATATGATTAAGGGCCAATTTGTTTAAGCTATAAAAAGTGATTTTGAGGTCTCAAAGTATGCCAAATGAATGGAGACAAATTATGTTATTATCCATATTTAAGAAAAAGGGGACATGCAAAACTGTACAAACTATAGGGGGGATTAAACTCACAATTCATACTATGAAGCTTTGGGGAGAGAGTAATTGAGTAGAGATTAAGACAAGAAACTCACATCACAAAATTAGTTTGATTTTATGCTGAGGAGATTGACCATGGAAGCTATATACTTGCTATGGAGAGATATAATAGGAATTGAAAAGACCTACACATGGCTTTTATTGTTTTGAAAAAGGTGTATGATAAAGTATCTAGAGATGTGTTGTGGAAGACTCTAGAGAAGTAACGAGTTTAGATTGCTTACGTTAGAGCAAAGGGGACCACGATGAGTGTGATAATGTAAAATGGAAATATTGAGGGTCTCCCTATAATGATAGGTGTACACTATGGATCAACCTTGACCCCTTATCTTTTATCTTGCTTCTAGATGTGCTTACTGAACATGTACAAGAAGATGGTGCCACGGTGTGTGTTATTTGTGGATGATATAATTTTAGTTGGAGAGACAAGGGAAGAAATAAATGGAAAGCTAGAAATATGGAGACAAGACCTAGAAGGCTAGAAACTGACGAGAATCCAAGGAGGGGTGGTTCGTTTTAACGGATCTATCTAGGTTGGAATGCTCATAAGTAAGAAAATTGGGGAAATTGTTAAACAAGAAAAATGCGTGAATGGAGAAGGCAGAAGATGGAATGAAAAAATGATAGACGTCACACTTCCAAGGATGGAAGATAAGCCTAAGAGTTATACACACAAAGGGATGAAGGACCTTTGATAAAACTCAATTCTTGAATTAACAAGAAAATTAGAGAAACACTCTCCAATATGAAATAAAATTCTGATTCAAACTTGTCTTGTTAATTCTGCAGGCATGATGCGCCCCTTTTAAAGGTGCCTACAATCCTTGCATGGCTTTTCACATTCAACCACTTAATTCTCCTAATAATTCTATTAAAATTTAGAAACATAACAACCAACAAGAATTAAAGTTACATAATTCAGCCATCAATTGGCCGCCCCTTAGGAGAAACATAACGGCTCCAATATTGAATTATGGCTGCTCCATTCAATGTATAACCGCTACATTGCAATGCTTGTCTCCCCCATTCAATTTGTAACAACTCTCTTCTTGATGGTTGTAATTTCTTTGTCCCCTTGCATTGATTCAGCCCAACAATTTTTGTAACTGTCCAGACAAAATAAGTCAGCCAAATAACTCCAAGTTAGCCGCCCACATGTAGCTTCTTGTGTATAGCCTTCTTATGCCTGGTTGGATTCACATCATACCCTCCTTCTTCGAGAAGATTCGTCCCGAATCTTAAAGCTTTATTTATTTGCTTAATTTAATTTACTAACTATTGCAGAAACTCAAAAGCTTCCTCCTGGATCAAATACAACTTGAATAAATTCAGATTTGTTCCTTTCCAATGGTTGCAATCCGTGGAGCACCTCTCTTGTCAACACTCCCTCACCTTCCTGCAAGCAATAATGATTACCAATACACAAAGTATGCAAAATTTCTTTGTCAAGCACATATGATTCAGCCCCAAAATGTTTATGAAAATGTGCAGCTTGGATACTATTCGTAAAAACAAATAACTCCATGTGTTGGTTTTCATCATCCTCAAGAGGTTGTGTTTCAACATCGGGCTGGATGTACAATGGAGCACTTGGAATAATATCAACAAGCTTCCTCTTCAAACATAGGGGTTGGTGTATTGCATTCACATGCCCATCCTCTTGTTCCTGTAATTTAACATCACAAACAGTAGAACAATCGTTAACAAATAAAATTTCCTCGCTCTTTTTCTATTTCTTCTCTCTGTTTTTCTTCTCTTTCTTTTTCTTCTTTTTCTATCATTTTTTCTTCACTCTCTCTTGCTTCTTTTTCTCTCCTTTCTTTTTCTATTTTTATTTTCAATGTCAGCTGATCAACATGTACAGCGTCAGATGATAGACATATCAACTTAATCTTTCGTCCACCATGCATAAAAGAAATAGAAGGCCTCTCAGGATTTATACTTTTTTTATTCAACCATGGCCTCCCTAATAGCATATGGCATGTCTCCATGGGTGCAATATCACAAAGAACTTCGTCTTCATATTTCCCAATAGAGAATTTAATCGTTGCTTGTCCATTTGCAGTAGGCAGGTGTAACTTCTCAACCACCCTGCTGCTCACAACATTTCTAAAGTTGAATTGATCTACTGCAACCAAGAACAAATGACCTTCGAAGGAACACCTGGTATAGTAAATTTCCATCGCCATTCCAAACCCAGAGCCGAAGCTTTGATACCAAATGACGAGAATCCAAGGGGGGGTGGTTCGTTTTAACGGATCTATCTAGGTTGGAATGCTCATAAGTAAGAAAATTGGGGAAATTGTTAAACAAGAAAAATGCGTGAATGGAGAAGGCAGAAGATGGAATGAAAAAATGATAGACGTCACACTTCCAAGGATGGAAGATAAGCCTAAGAGTTATACACACAAAGGGATGAAGGACCTTTGATAAAACTCAATTCTTGAATTAACAAGAAAATTAGAGAAACACTCTCCAATATAAAATAAAATTCTGATTCAAACTTGTCTTGTTAATTCTGCAGGCATGATGCGCCCCTTTTAAAGGTGCCTACAATCCTTGCATGGCTTTTCACATTCAGCCACTTAATTCTCCTAATAATTCTATTAAAATTTAGAAACATAACAACCAACAAGAATTAAAGTTACATAATTCAGCCATCAATTGGCCGCCCCTTAGGAGAAACATAACGGCTCCAATATTGAATTATGACTGCTCCATTCAATGTATAACCGCTACATTGCAATGCTTGTCTCCCCCATTCAATTTGTAACAACTCTCTTCTTGATGGTTGTAATTTCTTTGTCCCCTTGCATTGATTCAACCCAACAATTTTTGTAACTGTCCAGACAAAATAAGTCAGCCAAATAACTCCAAGTTAGCCACCCACATGTAGCTTCTTGTATAGCCTTCTTATGCCTGGTTGGATTCACATCAGAAACACAGCTTCTGCATATGTACGAGTAAAACACATAAATCATTGCTTAGAAGTGAAATTTGGAGAGAACTTGCAATACCACAAGTCTCACATTTTAAGTACCTTGGAAGCAGGGTGGATGAAATGGAAGAATACCTCGGGTGTGATCTGCTATAGAAAAGTACCACTCAAACTAGAGAGATTTTACCACACAACTATAAGACTTGCCATGCTATATGGGACAGGATGTTAGACAGCAAAGAGCCAACAAGAAAGAAAATTCTATGTCGCAGAGATGAGAATGTTATGATGGATGAATGGGTATACAAAACAAAATAGGATCAGAAAACAAGTATTAGAGAAAAATTTTGGTAGCTCCAATCATAGAGATGGTAGAATCTCGCCTTAGGTGGTTTGGATATATTTGAGATGACCTATAGAAGCACCAGTGAGGAGGGTTGACCAAATGGAGGATAGTATAATAGCTAGAGGTAGAGGGAGACCAATGAAAACTATAGGACAAACCATTAAGAGAGATTACAGGTAAATTGTCTATTTCGGAACTTAATACATGATAGAGAACTATGGCATTGCCTGATCCATGTAGCCGACCCACCTAATGGAATACTTGATTGTTGTTGTTAAGGTTGTACAAAAAAGTGATTTAGTTTTTAGAGATTTATTATAAAATAGAAACTACTTTATGTTTGGTTATGATTATAAAAAGCATCTTAACATTGTTTCTCATCCATTGTAATACCTTTCTTTTAAAAGCTACTCAAAATAATCAGAAATCTGGTTTTTTTAGATTCTGATTTTTTCAAAGCTTATCCACAAATTCCAAACACCGAAAAAATTTTCAAAAGCGATTTTGTTTTTTAAAAAAGTGTTTTTCTCAAGAGAAAAAACTAAACACATTTTGTTTTTAAGGTAACAAATTTAAAGAAAAAGAAATCGTAGTAATATAATAGAAGAGAATATTGGTGTCACAAGACAGTTTAATTCCAATACCTATTGCTATGTCATTGGTAGTATAAGATGGTTTGAAATATAAAAAGGAGATTTTGATGGACTTTTCTAAAAGGAATTATCAAGTAAATTGGCCATACACTTGGATCTGGGAAAAGGATTATCACATAAAAATAGGGACCATAAATAAAATATTCCATTCCTTGAATTTGTTAGTGTTATGTATATGATGCATTTTACCTTTTTTCACACAGATTTTCGATACTGGATCCCTTGAGTGTCAACAAGCTTCATTTCAAGTTCGTAATGTTCAAGTTTATGGAGGTTTTGTTCTTCACATTGGTAATGGGACTGGTATCTCTGTTGGTGACAAAGTTTTTTGCAAGGTAAAGTTTTTTTATAGATTACTTAATAGCTTCAAATACCCCCTTGATTATTGGATTACTTTCTTGCCCATTTTACTTCAAATACCTCTTTCTTACCTTTTGGTGTTTTTTATATTTGCTATCTTTAATTGCTTTTGCAGGTTGATTACGAAAGACGAGCCCTTATAGCCCCTAACCATACCTGCACGCACATGTTAAATTTTGCTCTTAGGGTATGTTGAAAATGCCATTGAATGAAGCATTTCTCATTCCCTTCACTGATCTGTGTGGTGGTTATTGAAATTTCATATGATGAATGCAGGAAGTACTTGGCAATCATGTTGACCAGAAAGGATCTATTGTTCTTCCTGAAAAATTGAGATTTGATTTTTCTCATGGTAAGGTTTGTTCAGTTGGACTGTTTGAATAATATGAATATAAAGAGTTATTATTTAATATGCTGCAATGAATAGGCAAGCCTGTTGATGCTGATAATTTAAGGAGAATCGAATCAATTGTTAATGAGCAAATTAAAGCTGAGCTGGATGTAAATGCAAAGGAGGTAACTCTTGCTGAAGCCAAGCGTATCAATGGTTTGCGAGCTGTTTTTGGAGAAGTAAGTAGTGGTTTCACTGTACTTTGTTGTCTCAACTAGGATCATATTATTTAATATTCTGCTTTGATGTAGGTCTATCCTGATCCGGTTAGAGTTGTGTCAGTTGGACAAAAAGTTGATGATCTCCTTGCTGACCCTGAGAATGAAAAATGGTTATCTATTTCATCGGAATTGTGTGGCGGTGAATATCATAGCTAAGGTTTCCTTTGAAACTTTCTGAGTTTCTGTTTGAGATTTCATTTTTACTTGATGATCTAGGTACCCATATTTCCAACACACGAGAGGCTAAAGCTTTTGCACTTTTATCTGAGGAGGGAATTGCAAAAGGAATCCGCAGAATAACAGCTGTCACAACTGATCGTGCTTATGACGCAATTAAAATGGCGGATGAATTTGAACAGCAAGTAGCTAATGCAGCTAAGTTAGAAGGAAGTTTGCTGGAAGAGGTTGGTGTTGTGTGTGGGTTTCTGTTTGTCTAAATTTCCATAGCATTAAGCTTGTGTTCTTTTCCATTCTAGTTGATTTGGCCAGTTCGACCAGCTGAACCCTGAAAGGTCTGGCTTGGTTCACAGCTAATGACTGAAGATGGTCAAAACCAATGACCAACTGGTTGAACCAGCTGCTAAAATGAGCATTAGAATTGCTAAACACTCAGAACAGATATCAGACTAATTATGGCTTATAAAATTCCAAATATTGACCTAATATGAAGACCTAATGGAGCCTATTCAATATACTGGAAAGTATGGAAGTACTCATGAGCATGAAACCTCAATCGAATTACTAATGTTAATGTACTAAACTAATGGAACAACTGGTAAATACATTTGTTATGCATTGAAAATTCCTTTCTTCACTTTGGGCTCCAAAAAGATGGGAATTTGTGCTGTGAGAATGGATACTAAGGTTTCCATGTATTCTAATGAATTCAATTTATTTTTCGGCTCCTACTACTGTTAGAATATGTATTTGTATATTGAATTGTGTGGGCTAGGCTTGTGTGTACAGAACTTGTACTAGTACTTGGTGTAATCTGAATATATAAATAAAATATGTGGGAGTCAAACAGCAGAAGTTAGTACACACCATCTATCACAGGATTCTCTCTTATTCTCTTTCTCTTTCTGTGTTATTGACACTGATTTTCCTGGCAGATTGATGTGCGGCATATGCTTCTCTTTCAAAATTGTAATTAGTTGATTTTCTATTTTGCTTGTCACAGAAAGTTTCATATCTGAAAAGCAACGTGGAAACCATATCAATTCCTGCAGCCAAGAAAGCTGATATCAAGACAAAGATAGCCGGACTTCAGGTATTATATATATATATATATATATATATATTTGGAATAAATTTTCTGGCTTTATGCCATTTCCCCTGAATCACTATTTTTTGTTTGTAATTTTGGTGCTTTCATTCGGTAATTCCTGAAGTCCTATATTGTAATAATATCATATTTCTTGTAGGATCAAGTGAGAAAAGCACAAAAGCAGGTTGCTGAAGAAAACAAACGTAAAGCTGTAATGATCACAGCTGAGAAGGCTGAACTTGCTGCTTCAGACGGGAAAGCATTTTGCATATCTCACGTCAATGTTGGTCTGGATGTAGCTGCAGTTCGTGAGGCTGTCACAAAAGTCATGGACCAGAAGGTATTAGCTGATTTTTAATTTATTAAGAATCTCTCTGGGCTCTAGTCTTGTATTAAATGTTTTGTGTTGAATTTATAATGCATAGTATGCTTTTGGAAACCAAATTTATTAGTTGTCATCATTTGCTTGAATATGCTCCTTGAAATTACCATGTGTCCTTGGCATTTATATATTCTGTTAACTTCAAACAGTAACTTGTTGCAATGCTGGCTGATGAGCAGGGGTTATCTGTGATGGTTTTTAGCACTGATGAATCTACAAACAAGGCTGTAGTTTGTGCTGGGGTGCCGGAGAAAGGAGGTAAAGGTAAGCTGGATGTGTCAGAGTGGCTGAGTAATTCTTTGGGCCCTCTAAAAGGCAGATGTGGTAAAGGAAAAGGTGGTCTTGCGACAGGACAGGTTAGTATTTGTCTAATTACTCTAATTGTCACACAGAAATACCTTTTAATTTTAGTAAATACTAAATACTAGTGTAGTATGGAAAATTTTAATTCTTTGTAATACATACATGATATATCCTTTATTGTCCAATAATTTATGCACATAAAAGTTTGAGAATTAATGATTTGAGGACTGTGCTCAGGGGCTGCATGTAGGCACCCTGAAGTTTTGCCTTTTTGCAAATAGGCACAATGAATTTTCAATTTGTCTCAATTAATCTTTAAACTTGTATCATTATTGCAATAAGTTCTTTCAGTAATATGAAGTTATATAATTAACATAACCATTCTCAATATTTCAAGATTTTGTGTTTCAAATATTAAAAGCATATAAAGTAAGAAGTAAGAAGTAAATTTTAAATTTTTGTATTCTTTAAATTCTGTCAAATTTCAAGCATATTTGAAATTCTTAAAAGTGAAACATGATGGTGTATTCTTTTAATTTAGTTTTTTTTTATTTTTGAAACATTATTTTATATGATTTTAATATTTTAAACTCAGAATCTTGAAGGGTTAAGTTTAGTTTTGTTAATTATTTAACTTAATGTCAACGAAAGGACCTATTACAACAATGATAAGAGTTCAAGGATTAATTAGGATAAAATAAAAGTTCATTGTGTCTATTTGTAAAAAAGTAAAAGTTTAGGATGGTTATATACTCTTTTCCCTTTAAAAAAATCTTCTACTTGTATGTCAGTGCTTTAAGATTGCTAGATTTTGGTCATCTCGATTTTTTGTGGCATTAAATCAACCATCAGCACCTCAGTAATATTTTTCATGGTTGAAATGTAATATGTCGACTTTTTATGAAGAAAATGTTAATCATTTCTATATGCATAGCTGTGTTTTATTTGATATCATACTGATTTGTGTACACACTACCCATTTTCAGGGTACAGATGCATCACACGTAAATGAGGCTATGGATCTTGCATCAAAATTTGCATCTATGAAATTGACATAATAGTTATTACAGTTTATCCTTCTTGTGGTAAAAGCATGATACGGTGGTTGTCTTTCCTATAATCACACAGAAGGGAAGCGCACTGTGAAGTAATTATTAGATCTGGATGAGTTTAGCATCAAATTTTAGTGCCTGCATAAATTTTTTGGTTGATACAAATGGTGCCTTGATATCAAGGAAATTTTAGTTTTTTATCTATAGAAGATCACAAATTGTTCCACAATACAATAGCAGTTTGTTTGATTTAAGCAGGCAATATATTATCAAGATATTCTGAAATTTTAAACCATCGCAATTTTTAAAGCATTTATTGTTATTTGATTATTTATTTACCTTTGAATTTTTAAATCATTTAAAGTTTGCAGTGGACGGGTACCTGTTGTTTGAGTTAATTTTTTTATAAATCAGATAAAATAAATTCCGGTTACATATTAACCTTGAATTAGGGTCTGTTTGGTTAAACTTGGAAGAAAGTAATTAAGATTGTGTAAAAGTGCGATTTATTTTCTTTGAATTAATTTTTGTTGGATTATAATTACGGTATTTTTAATTTTTTTGGTCGAAAATATTTTTTACTTTCAAAAGTACTTATAATTATAGTTTTTCTGCAAGTTACTTAAAAGTAGCATTTCAAAACAATAAAAAAAAATTGATTTTTTCATATGATTTTTTTTCAAAGAAATAAGTTTGAAGAAAAAAGTTTAAATAGACACTTATAGTTTCGTCTATCATTTCTAAAGTTTTCACATAATGGAATATGAAAGCTTAAAAAAAGAATAAATAAATATAATAAAATGATGGGTAAAATAATATTTTAGTCCCTATAAAATACTCGAGTTTTGATTTTCGTCCCTGGAAATCTTATTTTTTATTTCATCCTTTATTTTTTTGTCTCGGATGTTGATTCTACTGTTGTGGATGTGTCGAACGCCCATAATAGTTAATAATACTTCAGAAGTACCCTTATACATTATATAAGAATGTTAGCTTCCTCAAACTCATTTAGAGAGTTAAATTTCATGATCAATTTGAACTGAAATTCTTTGTACATTTCCTCCTTTATATGTATCACAAATAGTCTTTGAATGTGTTTAAGAAGGCTAACACTGTTGTATAATGTGTCAGGTAATTACTAATTATGATGGGCGTTTGATACATTCGTAATTAATAGTGGAATAAACAACAGGGACTAAAAAAATATCTTAAATATTTTATAAGGATCAAATAAAAAAATATTTTCTAGGGACAAAAATCAAAACTCAGGTATTTTTTAGGGATTAAAATGTTATTTTACCTTAAAATGAATGATATCCTAGACGCTTTATCTATACTAATCTATATTAATATATAAAGGCGATGCCTCTTGTCCACGTTTTGTTTTAAATTATACCCCTAATTTATTTTAAAATTACTTAAAAAATTCACGATTTAAATGATAAGGATAATATTTTAAATTTAAATTAAGAAATGGGGATTAAAATTAGAATAGGAAAAAAATAGAATCAATCAGGATTTGAATTTGAATTGTAAAAATAAGGATTAGTGTTAAAAAAGTTATCATTAAAAAAACAAAATTCAGTATATCATCCAAATTTAAAGAAGGATTTGAATTTGAATTATTAATCTATATTTTTCAAAATTACTTAAAAAATTCACGACTTAAATGATAAGGATAATATTTTAAATTTAAATTAAGAAATACGGATTAAAATTAGAATAGGAAAAATATAATCAATTAGGATTTGAATTTGAATTGTAAAAATAAGAATTAGTGTTAAAAAAGTTATCATTAAAAAAAACCAGAATTCAGTACTTATATTTAGGGGTGTTCATTGGTTCGGATCTACCCGACGAACCGAATCAAACCATTCAAATTGGTTCGGATTTTTTTTGCTCATTTGGATCCAAACTGAACCGAACCAATGAAATCGAAGGCTATTGGTTCGGGTAACGGGTTGGACAATCTGAACTCGTTACCCGAACCGAACCAACCCCATATATATATATATATATATATAAAAACGCGTTTTTTTAGGGAACCCTAACCCTACTACCAGACTCATCACTCATTCACTCCCCTCCCTCATTTGCGAATTGTGCGACGCGTCCCCTGTCCCCTCCCTCTTTCTCTCAATCTCAAACTCTCAACTCCAGCCTCCCTCCGCTCTTCGGCCTCCCTCCACTGTCAGACCTCCGGCCTCCATCCGCTCTCTGGCCTCCGGCCTCCGTCTCCGTCTCTGTTGCAGCTTCGTCTCCTTCTCCGTCTCTGTTGCAGCTCCGCCTCCGTCTCTGTCACATGCCTCCGTCTCTGTCTCTGTTGAGTAGCTCCGTCTCCATCTTTGTTCGTCGCACCGCAAGGACGGGTAATCAACATTTGCTCAAATTTATACCTTTCTGATTATTTTTGTTTGCAATGTTGACTTTTATTATAGAATAGAACCCTGAGGGCTGAGATGTTAGAGCAAATGCTTTGATCAATAATGCTTTGATCTACCCAGATGATACTAATTACTAAGGGAAGATAGAATTTTGGAATATGATATTTCTACCCAGATGATATTAATGTGTTACTGTTATGCACTTATGCTGGTTTGTAATTTTTATGTTTGAATGTTATTAGTAATTTCATTATATTACCACTGATACTTGGTTGAAACTTGAATGGCTGGTGCAAATTTGAAGCAACAAAATAATTTTGTGTCTTTTTTATATCAGGTTATATGTATTATTTTAGGCAAAATCATGCATTTTTTCTTTTTTCCCGAACTGGTAAAAAAATGACATTTTCTGAGTTTCTGATCCGATTGAACCGAACCGAACCAACCCGTATTTAATTGGTTCGGTTTGGTTCGGGTCAATGCAGAAAAAAAACAAAATCTGAACCGAACCGAATGCTTTTGTTTGGTTCGGATTCGTTTTTCCTCTGAAACCGAACCAAACCGACCCGTGAACACTCTTGCTTATATTATCCAAATTTAAAGAATGATTTGAATTTGAATTATTAATCTATACTAATATATAAAGACGATGCCTCTTTATTCACTATCTGGTCTCCCAATTAAGGAAGGGACAGAGTTGACAAAGTAATAAAAATTGTAAATAAACATTACGATTTTAGATTATTTTAAATACATATATGGCTCATTCTTTTAGTTTAATTCTTTATATTTTTTTAACTATTAAACATAAATTGTATTTATTTACCTTTAAATGTATACAAGCTACATTTACATTTTACATTGTGATTAATTTAGTTTAGTATAGAATGTTGAATATAATTTTAATTTATTTATATAAATTAATTATATGAGATATTTGAAAATATAAATAAATAAATTTTACGTCTTTTCCAAAAAAAAATGCGGATAGACAAGCACGATAGTGCCTGTTTCCGCTAGTTTAAGATAAAGTATTCATATTCAATTTTGATCATAGAAATTGAATCGAAAATTAAATCAAATAAAAAATCACAAAATCGAATTTTTTGTTTATTAGATTGAATATATATTATTGAGTTAAATATATTTTTAGTCCCTGAAATATAGTTGAAATGTGGTTTTAGTCCCTTCAATTTAAAACCGATGGTATTGGTCCTTCAAAAATTGAAAATACACCAATTCAGTCCTTATTGCATAGTTTTGCTACATATTTTGCTACCGATTAGCTGCGATTTTTCATCGATAAGGACTTCCTTGGTATATTTTCAATTTTCTATGGACCAAATCGAACGATTTCAAATTACAGGGACTAAAATCGAATCTCGATTATATTCCAGGGACTAAAAACATATTTAACCATATATTATTTATTTATATAATAATTATGTATTTATACTTATTTTTTTGACATATTTATGCCTATTTCAGTATATATTTATGAAATTACTTATACTAACATATAAATTTTATGGTTAATTATCTAATACTATTTTAATATCTTTGTAAATATATTAATTTTAAATTAGTTTTAAATTGATTTTCATATCTCATGTTCTCCTTTTTATATAATTTTGTGTTTATATTAATAAATATAAATTTTAATAAAAATGTGTAAAAGAGAAAATCAAAAAATCAAAAAACAAAACATAATATAAATAAAAAAGTAATTTATTACATAGAAATATCATTTATGATTTGTGTTATTATTTAAGATTGTCTTATTATGTGTGTTGATTTAATTCTTATTATTTGGATTTTCTGTTACAATATATTATGTATTTTTTATCGTCTTGTTATGTGTGTTAACATAAATTTCTATTATTTGAATTTCTTGTTGGAACATGTCATGTATTTATGTATTTGGATTATGTGGAGTATAAATCATGTGAGTATCTCATATCTAATATTTAATCTTTAAAAAATGAAAAATGGTCCAATCCAACTTAAATTGAATTTAATTGGATTTGAAAAAATAATTAAAATCGATCGGATGATAAAATGATAAAATTTTAATATTGAATCAGATGGTTTTTTGCTTTAAAATTATTCTAGAACATACCACAAATACCCCTAATTTAAGCTTAAAAAAATTCTTACAATGTATAAAAAACTGATTTAATTTTTAGAGATTTTTATGTAAAACGGAAGTTAAATTATGTTTGGTTATAATCATTAAAACATGCTTTTAAACATTATTTTCTATTACTTCCTCTGGTTTTTCTATAGAACCTTTTTGAGAATTTTACTCAATTTTTTATAAGACATTTTATAAAGTTTTAGAAATATTTATATTTTCATTTTTATCTTTCATAATTGGTTTTTTTTTTGTCAAATCTTTCATAATTGTTGACCATTTATAATTTTTATGTTTTGATTAATGTGGATAATTAAATAGGGTTGGCCTTAAATATTGTTAAGAGATTATGCAGCAAAAATAAATATGGTAGAAGGTTTTTCAATAAAGGGTTTTGATATTTTATTGATAGTAAGGATGGGTATATATATAAGTAGATAACAACTATCCTAAAATTCAAAATTAAAATTCAAACTAACTATAAGAGAAGGATAGATTAAGATAGAGCTAAAAGTTAGCTAACTTAAAGGTAGCAACAAAAATAACAAACTGTGAGATACATATCAGTAAATAACAAACTGAAACGGTTAACACTCCCCCTCAAGATGGTGTGTGTAATGTTGAAAAACCCATATTGGTCTTTAATCGCAAGAACTCATCTCTGCTCAGAGATTTGGTAAATAGATCTGCAATCATCTATTGAGCTAACCTTCATGGTTATAATGAGTCTAGATTGCAAGATTGAATTTTGAAAGAAAAGATTGGTATGAGAGTTAAAATATTCACGTGCATTGTCAGATTGAGCCATAAGTCAAAATGGGAATTAAAAAATGTAACGGAAACAAAAGTGGTAGGAGAGTTGTCCATGGTGTAAAGACCCTTGTGTTTGGAAAAGCCATTAGAGATAAGTGGCAAAAATATTGTTGAAATTTGGAAAAGCACCACAAGCACATGCTGAAAGGGGCCGATAAGAGATGATGTGATAAGAGATGAGTGGCAAGTGGGTGTCCGGGTTGATCTGAAGAATAGAGATGATATGGTGATGACAGGTCAGGTTGGATGATGGTAGCTATTGAAGAAAAATAGTCAGGAACAGGATTTAGGCTGATACAATTGAATCCAAATTATTCAATTGAGGAGATAAAGACAGAGCACATCGATAAAATGCATGGTGGATGATTTGAAAGTGTGCCAAAAAGATACACAGCGGGGGAGATTGAAGATAAAAGAAGGGTATGAATATAGAGTGAGAGAGATGAACAAATAAAGTTCCAAATTTTGGAACCCAGCAGCGGAATAGGGTTGGGACAGGTCATGGTGGATAGTACTGCTCTAATACCATATTAAGAGATTATGCAGCAAAATTAAATATGATAGAAGGTTTTTCAATAAAGGGTTTCGCTATTTTTGATAGTAAAGATGTGTATATACACAAGTAGATAACAACTATCCTGAAATTCAAATTTAAAAGTAAAACTAACTACAAGATAAGGATAGATTAAGATAGAGCTAACAACTAGCTAATTTAAAGGTAATGGGAAAATAGCAAATTGTGAGATACATATCAGTAGATAACAAACTGAAACTGTTAACAAATATGGATATTTTTTTAACACCAATACAAAACATTTCCTTAATATGTGTATTTGGGTTTAAAGAGACTTGTAAATAGGATCAGAATGAGTAGGGCATGTTTGGATAAAACTTCTGCAGAAGTACTTCTAGGTAAAAAAATAGAATGAATTAATGAGGTCAAATGCATTTAACTTCTTCATAAGTTAAAATTAGTCTTTGTATCCCACCTACTCCAAAAGCTCTCCCATTTAACTTCTTCATAAGTAAACTAATTTCAACTTATGGAGAAGTTAAATTCATTTGACCTCTTTCATTCGTTCTATTTTTTTCTTCTAGAAGTTCTTATGCAGAAGTGTATCCAATTGGTCAGTTTGGATAAACTTCTCTAGAAGAACTTCTAGGATAGGAAAAAGAAAGTAAAATTAATTCAACTTCTTCCATAAGTTAAAATTAGTTTCTCCAACTCAACTTCTCCATAAGCTCTCATATTTAATTTCTCCATAAATAACTAATTTCAAGAAATTAAATTCATTTTATCTTCTTAATTCATTTTTTCCTCCTAGAAGTTCTTCTACAAAAGTTTATCAAAACTAGAAGAAGATAATAATAACTTCTCATTATAATCAAAATTTTACTTTTCATTTAGATTTTGCTTATTTCAAAAAGGGTAAAATATGTTTTTTCTAATTCTTATTATTTTTGTATTCAAGGGTTAATCTAGCAAGTTTACTTAAATGATGTGTGATATTTCATAAATAAAATAAACAAATAAATCGTGTAAATAATAAAATATTAGTTTAAATAATATTTTGATTTTTGTAATTTTTACTAATTGAAGATTTTTTTATCGAGGTAAGGCCGAAAAATCCAGCTCATGTAGTCCATGAATACGGCTGGAGCATTGGTTAAGCCAAACGACATCACCAAATACTCGCAGTGCCCGTATTTGGTTTTAAAGCAAGTCTTGGGTATGTCCTCACTTCTAATCTTGATCTGGTGGTATCCAAATATCAAATCTATCTTAGAGAAGACCGAAGCCCCTCTAAGTTGGTCTAAGAGGTCATCTATTCTGGGTAGGGGATACTTATTCTTAATGGTGACCTTGTTGAGCTGCCTATAGTCTACTCACAACCTATATTCTCATTCTTCTTTTTCACTAAGAGCACTATCGCTCCCCAGGGTGTCAAACTAGGCCTGATGAATTTCTTAGCTATAAGGTCCTTTAATTGGGATTTAAGTTCACTAAGCTCTAGTGGGGACATCCTATAGGGTGCCTTGGATATGGGCCCTGTGCCCAGTACTAAGTCAATGGTAAACTCAATATCTCGGTCCGGCGGTAAGGTGGTTACCTCACTAGGGAAAACATCTTGAAACTCCCTAACCGTGGCTACACTGTTCAAATCAATACTGGAACCTAGAGTTGAGGAAAGCAATAAAATAAAACAACTATTCCCATTAATCAGACATTTAAACACTTGGGTGACACTAGATAAAAGTATAGGTGGCCTCTCCCCCGGAAGAGGAGGAAGAGCTGGAAAGACAACCTCTTTGTTGAAACAATTAAGCATGATATGGTTTTGAGATAACCAATTCATGCTAAGGATCACATCTATGCCCCTCAAGCTAACAAATTAAATCGACCTCAAAGGCCCTTCCTTGTATAACAATGGGGCACTTAGAAAACACAAGGGAAGTGGAAATTGCCTCTTTGGTTGGGATTATTACATTTAGGCTGTAAGGCAAAGGGGTTGCATGCAATTCTAGCTTCTTCACACAGTCATATGCAACAAAAGAATGGGTTGCCCCCGAATCATACAATACAATTAAAGTACTACCTCATAAAGTGCACGTACCTCGCATTAGGTTATCGCCTGAAGTTGCTACTTCACCGCTGAGGGTGAAGACTCTCCCAGTGGTCTGAGGTGCTGGGGCGCCCTTCCTCTTTGGGCACTTGCCCCGCATGTGGCCCAGATCCTTGCAGAGGTAGCAGACCTTCTGCCTTAGCAAGCATTCTCCCCAATGATTCTTACCACACTTGGTACACTTAGGTACCCCCTTGGCGCTGGACTGGACGGTTGGCCAAAGCGGGGGTGCCCTGCCACTTGGGCCTCGAGCCCTTGCCCTGACTCGGCTCCTCAAGCTTCCTCTTTCCTTTCTGATCTGCTGGCCTGGCGTTCTCCTCAACTATGCTCTGCTCCACGAAGAGGCACTTGCTGACCAAGGATAGGAAATCCCTTAACTCCAATGCAGTCACGCTCCTTCTCAGCTCAGGCTTCAGGCCCGCCTCAAAATGATTGCATTTCCACCCCTCATTGGGGATGGTGTGGAGAAGAGTGGAATACTTGGCGAGTCGCTCGAATTTGGCTACATACTGGCCCACAGATAAACTACCCCGCTTCAGTTGCAGGAACTCGGCCTCCTTCTACCTACAGACGGTGGCAAGGAAGTATTTCTCCAGGAACATCGCCTGAAAGCTCACCCAGGTAAGAGGAGTAACTAGGGAAGCCATGACGGGCTTTAGCTCCCTTCCACCAGTCCTCGGTATCTCCCTGGAGCATGTATGCTGTGAACTGGACTGAAGATCATTGAAACAACTCATAACTTCGAAGATATTCTCCACAACATTAAGCCATGAGTCAACTGCCTCTTGATCATGAGCTCCTGAAAAGGTTGGGGGATGATGCTTCCGGAACTCTGCTAGGCCTTGGAAAAATGGGTCCATGGCCACAATCGGCATGGGCGGGGGTGTCTCTGTTGGACGTATCCGGAGCTCTTGGAGAACAGCCGCAATGGTGGCGGTCTGCTCCCCAATAGCCTCCGTAAGCATCCGGAGAGCAGCTGTTATAGGGTCGGGGTCCTGTCTGGGTGGTGGAGAACCTCGGGATCCACGACCTTGTCTTCCGCTGGCCATAATCCTAAACACATCATTGATAAAACATTTGAGGTGATCAGTGTCCACATTTCACAATAATGCATATAAGACCACAATTAACTTCAGACAATCCTAATTATCCACAATCCAACTGGATTGAACTGCTCTGATACCAAAATGTAACATCCTAAATTCTAAATTTGAGAATCATGCCCATTGGAAGCAAAATTTCTGAAATTATTTCGCGTAATTTAGAGATCGCACATACAAACATCATATAACGCTTAAGCTTCCTTCGATTACTTAAACAGTATATGAACACATAAACTGAATACATAAAATGCCACCAAGGCTAACATGTAATATAATACATAGTCATCACTTGGGATACCACCATACATGTGTCCTAAACAAAATAGAGTGGGCCCAGAGGCTGCACATGTACGCTCATATCCCACAAAAGAATAAATGATATTGGATCAAATACATATCCATAGCCAAATACAATAATCCATGATGAAATAACAAAAGAAAACACTAAAAGCTCCCCTGCTCCATCAGTCGCTGGCCGGTGCGGGGAGGAACCTTTGCATCTAAAATATAGTCCACCAAACATGTGGTGAGACAAATGTCTCAATGAATATAACTATGCAGCATGCAGTGTAGGAAAGGCAGGCATATGCTATGCAACAGTTAATCAAGTGAACATCCAACAACACTAACATTCTCAACTCATATGACTCGTAAAACTCATGACCTGCTTCTTCCAGCAGGCAGAGTCTTTTCACTAATTCTAAGGCTAGATCTGAGCTCAGACTACAAGGAACGTCTTCCTTGGGTACTATTATTGCCAATTATCTTGGACCGAGGTCATTATTCTAGACCGAAGTCAAGTTTTAATACATGAATGTCTGGGCTGAAGCCAAATGATTTGGGCCAAAGCCAAAGTTCGTAATCTGGGCTAAAGCCAAAGTTCATAATCTAGGTCGAAGCCAAACTCATTTTAGTCTTATTCTGGACCGAAGTCAAGCTTGATTAATTAGGGTTTGGTGGCCATAGGCCAAATTCATTTTCCATGCTTCTAATGTGTAACACTAACCACGCCAATAAGATACAAGTAAACTATGAATGCTCAATCATGAAACAACTTAGAGAAACCCTAACATACAAGCCCTAACTCATGCCTCAATTCACAATGTTCATTCAAAGCCAAATATAGAACAACAACAATCACACAAAGACATACAAGACTAGAGAAAGGGGAGGAGAGGGATTAGGGTTTATTCAAGGGATTCAAGCAAGAATGAGAGTAGGTGTGTGAGTTATACTCACCTCAAGAGAACTCAAAGAGAAGGGGAAAGAGTTGAGGGGGTTAGGGTGTGAAATCCTTGCTTCCTTTTCTTCTTCTAGGCTCCAAGTGGCTCTTCCTCTCTCTAGAAATCTCCCCCTCTAAAAGGTGTATTGAATGTTAGAAAGTGGGGGTATGCCCTAATTTAATGTTTTTAAAACCGACTCACGCATTCTCGCTCAAGCGAGAATTTCTCGCTTGAGCGAGAATGCAAAAGGTGTCCTAGTTTCGCGTTCTCGCTCAAGCGAGAGACTCCTCGCTTGAGCGAGAATACTCCAGAGAGCACCCCTCTTTGGATGATTCTCGCTTGAGCGAGACCTTTCTCGCTTACGAAAATCTTCAAGAGAGCAACCATCCTCACCCCTGCTTCTCGCTTGAGCGAGAACCTTCTCGCTAAAGCGAGAATATCAGATCCCAATTTTTTCCCATTTTTACTGACATTTTCGCTCAAGCGAGCCCTTCTCGCTTGAGCGAGAACATCAGGACTTAAAGTCCTGATTCCCACTTAAACCTCTTTTTCTCCATTTTTCCTTCCCTTTTCCTAATTCCTTCCTTAAAAACCTATTACTTTACAAATTTTCCTTTATAATTTGGTTTTAAATATTTGGGATGTTACATATAGTGTAATCATTTGACACAACTTAAATTTGACTTATAAGTCACTTAAAAGTGAAAGTTGTGCCAAACATGTTTTTGATAAAGCTCTTACAAATTTAAAGGAGCTTTTATTTTACATGTAAAAGGAGCTTTAAAGATAAGTTAAAAATTTTCTCTTATGCGAAGCTTTTTCACACAACATCCCAATTCGAATCTCGTCTCTAATTGCAAAAGCTCTCTACAGAGCTCCCCCTTCACATCCCACAGAGCTCCCCCTTCTCCTTTGTGGTGTGCAAACTCTCTTTCTGCCACCTCTCCACTAGTTGCACGCTTCGCGTCGTTCCCCTTCGCATCGTAGAAGCTGCCCAAAGCTCCATCATGTCGTTGGCTTGTTCTCGCTTCCTGCCGCCTCCCCGCTGATTGCACGTTTCATGTCGTTCCCCTTCGCATCTCAGAAACTGCTCAGAGCTCCGTCGTGCCGCTGGCCCTTCACGTCATTCGTCACCCACACCGCCCAGAGTTCCCCGTTCGCCGCCCACACCGCCCTGTTCATCGCTGCCCTGTTCATCGCCCATGCTGTTCATCACCCACAACTAACAAGTTTTAGAAAAATAGAAGAGTAGAGAGAAGGGGAACCGAATGAAAGAAAGAGATAACTGAAAATGAAATCTTGTATTATGAAAAGGGTGCTTTACAAAAGAGAGGAAACAACTATTTATACAACACAGAAAAGAACAAACTAGACTAAAACAAAACAGAAAAACTGACAAAAGAAAAAACTAACAAAATCACTAATTAAAAACTAATTTTGTATTACCCCCCACAAGTTGGAGAAATATGCATGTCTAGCAAACATGATAAAAACTATAATAAGCTAGAGGCTTTGTGAGAATGTCAGCTAGCTGATTTGAAGAAGAGATAGACAGAAGATGTATTAATCCAGAGAGTAATTTTTCACAAACAATATGACAGTCTAGCTCAATATGTTTAGTTCTTTCATGGAAAGAGTCATTTTGAGCAATGTGAATTGCAGATTGATTAACACAAAATAGGTTACAAGGTGCTTGAGTTACATTACTCAATTCCTGTAGAAGATGACTTAACCACTGAATTTCACATACCGTAGAAGCTAGAACTCTTTTTATTTCTTTGTTTTCCAAGAAATGAGAGATGAACCATAGAAAATACAATAATCTGTGACAGAACGCCTAGAATCTGAACATCCCACCCAATCTGAGTCACTAAAAGCACGAAGCTTGAAATCTGATGTTGAAAGGAAGAAAAGACCTTTACCATGACAAGATTTGATATATCTAAGGATACTATTAACTGCCTGAAGATGGACATCAGTGGGGGAATCAAGAAACTGACTTAACTGTTGGATAACATAAGTAATATCTGGTCGGGTTGTAGTCAAATACAACAACCTTCCAATGAGCCTTCTATAAGATGAGATGTCATCTAATGGTGTGCCAGAATCTTTGGATAATCTAAGCATAGAATCCATAGGGGTCTTAACTGGTTTAGCTTCCAAAAGACCAACATCAGATAATAGTCCAAGAGCATATTTTCTTTGGTTTAAAGATATGCCTCTAGAAGATCTAGCTAATTCAAGCCCCAAAAAAATTTGATCTCTCCAAAATCCTTGATTCTGAGTTTATTATTGAAAAGAGCTTTGACTTGTTGAATAGTAGTAACATCATTCCCAGTAAGTAGAGCTGTCAAAGTGAGCTAACCCGGCTCACCCGGGTTGGCTCACCAAGGGTTAGAGTAAAAGTGAGTCGAGCCGGGTTGACTAACTTTTCTAGTGAGCTGAAAAAATACCAATTCGGCTCGACCCACCGCGGGTTGATGGGTAAAGTGGGTTGGCTCACCTAATTTAAAAAACTTATAAAAATAATTAAAAAATAATAGAAAAAGTAAAAAAAATTGAAAAAAATATATAAAAATGACTTAAATAATATAAAAATAGAATAAAAATTAAAAAGTGAGTCAACCCACCTCAACCCGACTCAAACCCACTTTGGCTCGCGAGTTAAGTGGGTTGACCAACTTTGACCTGCGAAAATGTGAGCCTATATTTTACCAACCCAACCCACTGGTGAGCTAGGTTAGGTCGGGTTGTCTTACCAAGCTCAACCCAAATTGACAGCTCTACCAGTAAGTACAACATCATCAACATAAACGAGAAGAGCAGTAAATCTAGTTTCAGATTGTTTTGTAAAGAGAGTATGGTCAGAAGAACACTGTCTGAAACCAAGAGTTTGGAGAGCTTTCGTCAAAGTGGTAAGCCACTGTCTGCTAGCTTGTTTTAGACCATACAATTTTTTTTGAGTAAGCAAACTTGATTTGGTTTTGGAGAAGAAAAACCTTGTGGAAGTGTCATGTAGACTTCTTTATCAAGATGGCCATGAAGAAAAGCATTATCCACGTCTAATTGTTGAAGGTGCCATTGTTTAGCGGATGATATAGAAAGAAGAAGTCTAAAGGTAGTCATTCTTGTTATAGGAGAAAAGTGTCTAGAAAATCTAGACCTTCAACTTGAGTGTACCCTTTAGCTACAAGTCAGGCCTTATATCTGTCAATTGACCCATTTGTCTTGTGCTTTATTCTATAAACCCACTTACATCCTATAGGAGTCTTTCCAGCAGGAAGATCAACAAGAGACCAAGTGTTGTTCCTTTGCAAAGCTAGAACAACAAGAGACCAAGTGTAGTTCCTTTTCAGCGCTGAAATTTCCTCTTGCATGGCTTTTTTCCAATTCTCAGATTTTACAACTTGAGAATAACTCTAAGGTTCAGCAATAACAGAGAAGTTTGCTATAAAATTTTGATATTTAGGTGACAACTTATCGTAGGAAACAACAGAAGAAAGAGGATATAAGATTGGAGACTTTGTTTATTGATGTCTTGCAATAGATTTTGCTGAACAAGAAGAGAGATTGCAATGATAATCTGCCAAATAACTGGGTGTCTTCCTTGATCTGGTTGACTGCCTAATAGGTAGATTAGAAGCTGATTGGTGATTATTCGGAACTTGTTCAAAATGTTGGACAATAATGTCTATAGCTCTGACTAGTTGTTGTATTGGTGGAGAATAATCAATATCATAAGTGCTAGAACATGTAGGTAAAGGAGTTGTAGTATTGTGATGAGTACTTTGCTATTCAGAGTGATAAGGAAATACATGTTCATAAAAGGATACATTCATGGAAATAAATACTTCTCTAGTCTTCAAATCAAAGAGAACAAATCCCTTGGTGCCTTGCTTGAAACCTATGAAGATACATTTTCTTGCTCTAGGGTCTAATTTGGTTATGTTGTTAGAGAGAGTTGATGCAAAACATATAGAACCAAAAACTTTGTGCATGGAAATGTCAGGTGCAACAAAATATAGAACTTCATAAGGACTTTTGTCCCTGAGAACTGGTATAGGTATTTTGTTGATAAGATAAACAGAATGTCCAATAGCATAGGACCAAAACATTTAGGTAGATTAGCTTGAAAAAAAATAGCTTTGGCAACATTAAGAAGATGTTGTTGCTTTCTCTCAACAATGGCATTCTGTTGAAGTGTCTCAACGCAAGAAGTTTGATGAATGACACCTTTAGAAGCATAAAACTGCCCCATGTTGAACTCAAGGCCATTATCTGTTCTAATAGCCTTAATTTTGGATTCAAACTGATTTTCAACCAGAACAAAAAAGTTTTGCACTAAATTCCTAACTTCAGATTTATTTTTCATCAGTTATACCCAACTATACCTTGAAAAATCATCAACAATAGTGAGAAAATATGCATGTCCATGAATAGAGCTAGTAGAAGCAGGTCCCCATATATCCGATTGAATTAAATAAAAAACTTTAAGAGATTTAGTACTACTCAAAGTATAAGGCAATTTCTTCTCTTTAGCAATATGACAAATGTCACAAACAAAATCTTTATTATTGTTAATGAAAGAAGATTGTTTCTGTAAAACATTCAATCTTTCACAAGGGAGGTGACTAAGTCTATAACGCCATAAGTTTTTGTCAACAAAGGAAGAATTACAATGACTATCAACACTTTTGTACATAGAAATGTAAGATTGTGTGTTATCTGGACCCTTTAACAGATATAAACCATCTTTAGCCTTTGTTGTACCAATCATCTTGGAGGTATTCAAATTCTGTATCCAACAAGAATTATCAGAAAAAGTTAAGGTGCAGTTCAAGACAGAGGTAAGTTTAGATATAGAAATCAGATTATATTGAAAGTTTGGTAGATATAAAACATCAGTTAAGTAAAGGAAAGGAGAAAAATGGATGGCTCCTGATATAGATGCCAAAACAGAATTGCCATTAGGTAAATTGACATGAACAAGTTTTGTAAATTTATTAGAAGTGAAACATGTTAGAGAAAAGCATATGTGATCAGTGGCTCCCGTATCAAGAATCCATTTGGTATTTAAAACCTTACCATTGTGAGTGGGAATAGAGCTATGTTGTTGCACGGAAGACATATTAACTTGAGCATTATGAATATGATTAGTTCCATTGTCATTACAATTTTGTGGAGGAAGAGCTAGCAGGTTCTAATATTGTTCAGTTGTGAATCCAAATTTTTTCTCTTGATTAGATGCATTGATGATATCAACATCCCCAATATTCTTAATAATGCTCAGATTGACATATCTATTGGCATATTTTGGATTTTTGAACTTGAAGCCTGGTGTAAATCCATGCTTTTTATAGCAAACATCAATTGTGTGACCTGTCTTTCCACAATGAGAACATATTTTCCCACCTTGCTACTGAGATTTCTGGTTAGTAGAAGCTCTAAAACTATTGAACCTTCTTAGATCTTGAACTGAGTTCCCAACCACATTGATCAACACCTTCGAGTTTCTAGAATTTTCAGCAAGAAATTGTCTTTCTTGCTGTGCAACAAGAGAATATACCTTGTTGATGGGAGGAAGAGGATCTATAAGCATGATTTGGGACCTCATAGTAGAATATTGCTCATTCAAACCTCTCAAAATCTCACTGCAGTTTCAGTGTTTCTATGCTTGTTAAGATTGATGAGAACACCACAGGTGCAGTTTGCATTGCATGTGCAGGTAGGTATAGGATTCAAGATTTCGAGCTGCATGTGATAGTCTTTCTCTTAATTCTGCCCAAACCTTTGATGCTTTGCTTCTCCATATAATAGATTGAGCAATTTTTGCACTCATTGAATGAACTAACCATCCAAGAACCATAGTATTGCAGTGCTTCCAGAATGTATTAGATTAATTTAATTAATGTTGCCCATGTAATTTAATAGTTTGGCTTTAATAAAAGCGGGCCCAATGTGATGGTTGTTGACCCAGTATGGAAAATAGAGTCAGAAGGGGTTATATTAAAATCCCTCTCCCTCTCCTTATAAAAAGAGAAGTTACAGAAAAGAAAGGTAGTTAACTAATTCAGAAACTTCCTAACCATCAAAGAGTCAGAAAATCAAAGGAAAAGGAGAGAGAAAATTGGTCTGTAATTTTCACAGAGAATTCAAACAAAGAAGAGAAATTATGGATCTAGGTAAGTCTCTTTACCATTCTCATTGTTGTATGGGTATGTGAGAACCATCAAAATTCAAAATCATGTGTAGTTTCCATAAATTGAACCCCAAAAAACTATCATAATAGAAATTTACATATAGTATCAGAGCCTGGTTTGTGAATTTTTTTATTCTCCATGAAAGATTAAATGCTATATTTTTTCAATTATGAATTGCTATGTGTAGTCTCATATATGATGAAATAGTCTCATATCAGAAGGGATTTTGTCAAGTCTCACACGTACAGGAAGAATACGTTTTCCAATAAAATGCTTGTATTATGTTTCTTGTGTAAGGAAGATTACTGCTTGCAGAGGGTTAAGAATTAAAAACCTCTTTTAGTATTATATTTGACTTTAACGTTTTTCGATGCAAATTTTAAATACATATTAAAAAAAGCAATTGACATTTACACACAGTGAAATGTATTGCTTTTGTGCAATAATTTTTCTTCACCATTTCAATTCATAAAAGATGAAAGGCAATCTGTACTGCGCTTCCGTTTCTAGTATATAACACGTACATCATAGGAATAATTTTTTTTTTAATTTATTTACCTTTTATGTGTTGGTTGTTGTTTTTGTGAGAGGTTATATATATATATATATATATATATATATATATATATATAAATGAATGGAATGCAATTGCTTTA
Organism: Sesbania bispinosa; assembly: GCA_026901365.1. Classification (NCBI taxonomy): domain Eukaryota; kingdom Viridiplantae; phylum Streptophyta; class Magnoliopsida; order Fabales; family Fabaceae; genus Sesbania; species Sesbania bispinosa. The sequence continues at coordinate 218,035 of QLOH01000494.1, forward strand.
TTTCATTTATTTGGGTTGTACAGTAATTTATTTACAACAAAGTTGATTGGAAATGTCAATATTATTTTATTGTTTGATTGACAATTAGTGAATATCTATATTGTGATGATAAATGATTTATTTATCCTGCCTGAGAAAAGTTATGAAATGATATATGTTTAATTTGGAATTAAATGATATAATTGTACTTTATAGAAATGAGGTGATTTTGATGCTATATGAAGGATGCAATGTTTATTGGTTTATAATTGATTGTTGCTCATTATTTTATAAGGAATATTTGTGTCACCCAAAGGTGGACCATTGCTTATAATTAATGACATTAAAGAGACCTTTGACATACTTAGTAAATATGTTTGTATATCCAAAGATAGCATGCATGTAGACTTAAGTAGGATAATTGTCTATTAAAGTATTTTTATTTTAGCATCATGATTTAGTTGAAATTGTCAGTTTAAGCATCACCCAAAAGAGAACTTAAATGCATGACTAGTATAGTTGTTTTGTTTGAATCCATTAACTTTTTGTTTTCAAAGCATTATTTCATGAGCTTGTATACTGTTTGCAGCTTCCATGAATTTAGTTGGTATGGGCAATGGTGTGGTCAAGTTTAATGGGCTAAACTATATTGATGGGTCTGAACAGATTCAGTTTCAACTGGGTGTGTTTGACCTGGATCTAGCAATAGTTATGGATGAAATGCTCCCAGCCATTACTGAGACCAGTACGGATGATGACAAGTCTCTTTATGAGGCTTGGCAAAGATCTAACAGGCTGTTACTGAACTTGATGCGCATGACCATGGTTGAAAATGTTAAGCCATCTATGCCCAAAACAGAAAGGGAATTCATGAAAATGATTAGAGAGTACTCACAATCAGACATAATTGATAAGTCTATTGTGGGAACTCTTATGAGTGAGCTGACGACTAAAAAGTTTGATTGGTCACAGCCCATTCATGATCATGTGACTAGAATGGCTAATTTGGTAGCAAAATTGAAGTCAATGGGAATGGAAGTGAATGAGTCCTTTCTAAGACAATTTATCATGAACTCTCTCCCTCCTGAATTTGGCTAGTTCCAAGTGAATTATAACACCCTTAAGGATAAATGGAACTTTCAAGAAATCAAGGCCATGTTGGTTCAAGAGGAAGGGAGGTTGAAGAAAGTGAAGGATCATTCTATCCATCTCATGACTCATGATGGTGCTAACAGCAGCAAGACCAAACCAGGAAAGAAGAACAAGAAGGACAAAGCCCCAATGAAAGTGAATGAGGGCAAAATCCAGAAGGACCAGAAATGCTTCTTCTGCAAGAAGGTTGGTCACTTCAAGAAAGATTGTCCAAAAAGAAAATATTGGTTCGAAAAGAAAGGTACATTTTATGTTTCTGTAAGTTTTGAATCAAATCTTATTGAAATACCTAATAATACATGGTGGCTGGATTCTGGTTCTACCACTCATGTGTCTAATATTATGCAGGGATCCTTTCAATCCAACCCACAAAAGGAACTGAAAAATATTTGTATATGGGGAACAAAATGAAGGCAAGGATAGAAGGATTTGGGACTTATAGATTGATTCTAGACACTGATTGTTGTCTAGATCTTGAAAAGTGTCTTTATGTTCCTGGTTGTGTTAGGAATTTAGTTTCTATTGCAAAGTTCGATTGTTTAGGTTTTAATTTTAGGATTGGAAACAGTATTTTTCGTTTGTATAAACTTGCATACTATTATGGTTCTGGTACCTTATTGGATGGTTTATATCGTTTCAATCTTGATGTTAATTTTTCTGAATCTTTGTTTAATGTTGAGCATGTTATTGGTAGTAAACGTAGTGCACGTAATGAATGTTCTGCTTTCTTATGGCATCAAAGATTGGGTCACATATCCAAAGAAAGGATGTTGAGGTTTGTGAAAAATGAAATCTTACCTCAATTGGATTTTGATGACTGGGATGTGTGTGTGGATTGCATTAAGGGTAAGCAAACCAAACACATATCAATGAATCCCACCACAAGAAGGAGTCAACTTCTTGAGTTAATACACACTGATATATGTGGTCCTTTTGAACATTTTGTCTTGGGGCAGTGAAAAGTATATTATCACTTTTATCGACAACTTCTCACGTTATTGTTATATATATTTACTGAATGAAAAATCTCAATCAGTGGACGTCCTTGAGATGTTCATTAATGAGGTGGAAAGACAGATAGATAGAAAAATAAAAATGGGGAGGTTCAATAGAGGTGGTGAGTATTATGGTAAAACCGATGAGATTGGACAATGTCCAGGTCCATTTGCAAAGTTTCTCGAACGTCGGGGCATATGTGCATAGTATAAAATGCCTGGTACACCACAACAAAATGGTGTAGCAGAAAGGCAGAATCGTACTCTTCTGGACATGGTTAGGAGTTTGTTAAGTCATAGCAATGTTCCTTTATCTTTATGGATGCATTCATTAAAGACTTCTGTATATTTGCTTAATAGGGTTCCTAGTAAAGCAGTTCCTAAGACTCCTTATGAACTGTGGACTGGAAGGAAACCCAATTTAAGACATCTTCATGTTTGGGGTTGCCCGACAGAAGTAAGGATATACAATCCACATGAAAAGAAGCTTGATGCAAGAACCATTAGTGGTTACTTCATCGGCTATCCTGAAAAGTCAAAGGGATACGGGTTCTATTTCCCTAACCATAGTACGAGAATAGTTGAGTCTAGTAATGCTCGATTCATTGAGAATGGTCAGTTTAGTGGGAGTGAGGAATCACGAAAGGTGGACATTCAAGAGACTACTAGTAATGTTTCTACACCCAGTGTCTCTTCTCAAGTTGTTATCCCTCTTGTTGTATCACAGTCACACAACATGCAGAGACAATAAGTTAATGCTCCAAACCCACAAAATGAACATATAAAAGATGAACCGGCTGACAATGTGCAAGTCACAAATGAGCAAGTGGTAGAGGAACTACAATAAGTAGCATTAAGAAGGTCTGTAAGGCAGGAAAGACCTGCTATTTCGAATGACTATGTGGTTTACTCTATTTAGAGCTGTCAATTTGGGTTGAGCTCGGTGAGCCAACCCGACTCACTGGTGGGTTGGGTTGGAAAAATATAGGCTCACATTTTCGTGGGTCAAAAGTGGGTCAACCCACTTAACTCGCGAGCCAAAGTGGGTTCGAGTCGGGTTGAGGTGGGTTGGCTCACTTTTTAATTTTTATATTTTTTAAGTCATATTTATAATTTTATATTTTTTTCTAATTTTTTGACCTTTTTTATTATTTTTTTTTATTTTTATAATTTTTTAAGTTAGGTGAGCCAATCCGCTTAACCCACCAACCCGCGGTGGGTCGAGTAGGGTTGATATTTTTTCAGCTCACTAGAAAAGTGATCCAACCCGGCTCGGCTCACTTTTAGCCTAACCCGTGGTGAGCCAACCCGCTGAGCCGGGTTGGCTCACTTTGACACCTCTAACTCTATTGAACATGAATGTGACTTAAGCATTAATGAGGATCCAGTCTCGTTCAGACAAGCCATGGAAAGTAACAATTCTGAAAAATGATTCAATGCTATGAAAGAAGAGTTGAAGTCAATGGATGACAACCATGTTTGGGGTCTAGTTAAGTTGCCTAAGGTTATAAGCGAGTCGATTGTAAATGGGTCTTTAAGACCAAACGAGACTCAAAAGGCAATATCAAAAGGTATAAGGCTAGACTTGTCGCGAAAGATTACACTCAAAAGGATGACATTGACTATAAAGAGACCTTCTCACCAGTTTCAAAGAATGACTCTTTAAGGATTGTTTTGGCTTTGGTGGCTCAATATGATTTAGAGCTTCACCAAATGGACGTAAAAACCACCTTTCTAAATGGTGACTTAGAAGAGGAAGTTTATATGGATCAACCGGAAGGTTTCTCAACCATAGGAAAAGAAAGCTTGGCGTGTAAATTAAAGAAGTCAATATATGGACTGAAACAAGCTTCCCGACAATGGTATCTAAAGTTTAATGATACCATAACTTCGTATGGTTTTATAGAGAACACTATTGATATGTGTATCTACATGAAGATCAGTGGGAGCAAGTTCATTATTTTGGTTCTATATGTTGATGATATTCTTCTTACTGCAAATGATATTGGTTTGTTACATGATGTAAAGAAGTTTCTCTCTAATAACTTTGAAATGAAAGATATGGGTGAGGCATCCTATATGATAGGAATAGAAATATTCCGTGATAGATCACAAGGACTGTTAGGTTTGTCTCAAAAAGGCTATATTAACAAAGTGTTAGAGAGATTCAAAATGGAAAAATGCTCTGTTGGATTAGTTCCAATTCAGAAGAGGGATAAGTTTAGTCAAATGCAATGTCCCAAGAATGATTTGGAACGAAATGCCATGAAGTCTATTCCTTATGCATCGGTGGTTGGGAGTTTGATGTATGCTCAAACATGCACTCGGCCGGATATCAATTTTGTTGTTGGAATGTTAGGTCGATATCAAAGTAATCCTAGAATGGACCACTGGAAAGCTGCAAAGAGAGTTCTTAGGTACTTACAAGGCACCAAGGACTACATGCTCACCTACAGAAGGTCAGATCATCTTGAAGTGATTGGCTACTCATATTCAGACTATGCTGGATGTGTGGACTCAAGGAAATCCACATTTGGTTATGTTTATCTGTTGGCTGGAGGAGCAATTTCATGGAAAAGTGCAAAACAATATGTCATTGCTACTTGTACCATGGAGGCTGAATTTGTGGCATGCTTTGAGGCCATTGTTCATGCATTGTGGTTGTGGAACTTTGTCTAGGGGCTTGGTATTGTAGACAGTATAGCTAGGTCGCTGAGGATTTACTGTGATAATTCCGCAGCTGCCTTCTTCTCTAAGAATGATAAGTACTCAAAGGGTGCAAAACACATGGATTTGAAATACTTATCAATCAAAGAAGAAGTGCAGAAATAGAGAGTGTCAATTGAGCATATTGGTACTGATTTGATGATAGCAGATCTGTTAACTAAAGGGATGCCGCCCAAAACTTTTATTGGCCATGTTGAAAGTATGGGCATTATGGATAAGTCATTGTTAACATGATGGTGTTATCTATGTGTATGCATATGTATAATTATTTGCTTGTACTGTTATGACACTTGTGAATTCAATTAAAGTTGTATATTTGTCTATTTCATTGTTATCCACATTATGTTATATACATGTATTATTAAGTGTGATGACAAGTTATGTCTTTTAAAGACATGAAAGTTAAAAGTTGATTAAAGTTATGTTGGGTTGTTTTGATTATGTGATACATTGATGGAATCTTGTCACTCATGACTTGTGCCCGCCATGATCTGATCATTTCAATTCATTTAAGGATGGTGACTTGATTGTTCATTGAATAGTGGGAGATTGTTAGATTAATTTCATTAACTTAATTAATGTTGCTCATGTATTTAATAGTTTGACTTTAATAAAAGCGGGTCCAGTGTGATGGTTGTTGACCCAGTATGGAAAATAAAGTCAGAATGGGTTATTTTAAAATCCCTCTCCCTTTCCTTATAAAAAGAGAAGTTACAGAAAAGAAAGGTAGTTAACTGATTTAGAAACTTTCTAACCATCAAGGAGTTAGAAAAGCAAAGGAAAAGGCGACAGAAATTTGGTCTGCAATTTTCATAGAGAATTCAAGCAAAGAAGAGCAATTATGGATCCAGGTAAGTCTCTTTACCATTCTCATTGTTGTATGGGTATGTGAGAACCATCAAAATTCAAGGTCCTGTGCAGTTTCCATAAATTGAACCCCGGGAAACTATCATAATAGAAATCTACAAAATGGGCGAATAGGACTATTGGCACTTGGTTCTTGAATGCTTCTATGTATGAAACCTTCCTCATTCTTTGTCAACAAGCTCATCATCATTGATCTAGACCAAGTATGATAATTGGCATCTGTAAGAGGTGGAGATACAAGAACCATCAAAGGATTCTCATTAGGATGAATGTAGTATGGATATGAGGGGTTTTGCATGTCCTCCAAAGTAAAATTGATATCCATGAAACTGATGAAGATGCGCAGCAGAGCCCTCCTAAGAGAGCTCTGATACCATTACAAGTTTCAGAAAAATAGAAGAGTAGAGAGAAGGGGAATCGAATAAAAGAAAGAGAGAACTGAAAATGAAATATTGTATTACGAAAAGGGTGCTTTACAGAAGAGAGGAAATAGCTATTTATACAAAAGAACAAACTAGACTAAACAAGACAGAAAAGCTGATAGAAGAAAAAACTAATAGAATAACTAATTAAAAACTAATTTGGTATTAACAACTGCAGAGGTAAGTTCATCAATGTGATTAAATTTACAGATTCTTTCACATATAGAATGAGTGTGTGTCCGTGATTATAATTTGATAGCTAATTATATTTTAATTGCTTACTGGTACTAAAGATGGGAGATGGAGATTAGAGGTAAATGAGATTGAAAAAAAGGGTGTAGGAAAAACGTTGCGAGTGACTAATTATAATTGCTTGCTCGTACTGAACATGGGAGTGACTAATTATATTTTGTTGTGTTCTTTTTTCCCAAACAAACTATAACTGATTTAATGAGTCATTCGCAGTTTCACAGTCTGAATTAGTTCATACTTACACATGTATGGCTTAATCTTTGAGACAAGCATATGACTACTGGCAGGATCAACCAGGTAGCATCAATCGATGACCTTGCACGTCGTGCCAGCGTTGCCTCCACGCAGCCCCCACGTGAGGGGTTGTGTGGGAAGGCCAATGCCAGCGACGGGGCAAGGCGTCATTCAGGGCAACCGATGATCGGGAGACAAGATGGGAGGACAGATGGTCAACAACCCATGATCGTCTCATGCACCGCATCCGAGAGGACAACAACCCATGGTCAACAACCCATGTTGTGTTTTTTTTTTTTGTTTTTTGAATCTGTTTTTCAGAATTTTAATAAATAGTTATTCAGTAAGTTGTTATTTGATTTGTAATAAATCACTGACCCTATCAGTAAGTTGTTGGTTTGATTTTTAATAAAATTTATGATATTATTGATTTTTATTTACAAATTTATCTTTATCTTTTAAATTTTCATTAATTAATACTCCTTCTACTCCTATCTATAAGATAATTCAGACAAAAAGATATATATTTAAAAAATAATTAATGCATTGATTTTTAAGAAATTACTCTATAAGATTATAAGTTTATCCCTATTAAAAATTAAATTTCACTACCATGATAATTGTATTACTTTAAAGCTTTTAATGGCAGGGGCGGCCTGAGGGGGAGACCAGTAAAGCAATCGCTTTAGGCCTCCCCTACTACAAGGCCTCAATTTTTTTATATATTTTATATATTAAAATTAAGGATAAAATATGTCTGTAAAATTAAATAAATTAAATTTGATTTTGGCTCTCATAGTCTCTCTTTTTTAAATCATTCTAAATTAGTTTTTATCATGTATTTTTATTCTCCAGTATTTCTTATTAGGTGCTAAAAATTAATTTGAGATGATTTTGAGAAAAGAGAAACTCAACACATTGGTTTTAAATTATGAAAACCAAACCCAAATATGTTTAAATTTATAAGGATTAAAAACATATTTTACCCAAAATAATAAAATCTTTATATCAAATATAAAGATATTTTACCCAAAATTTTTAATTTAATATAAGTTTTTTTCTTAAAAAAAACTTTTAAAAAAATGTATGTCATTTGGTCTTTTATTTCTTAAAATTAGGCCTCCATATTATAATTTACTTTAGGCCTACATATATGTTGGGCCGACCCTGTTTAATGATCAACAAGAGCAAATATGAAAAAAATAGGATTGGAGCGAGTAAATCTAAAAAATAATTAATACTTTTAAATTTATATAATTTATCTTATAAATAGGAAAAGCTGTTTTCTTATTATTAATAGTAGAGTAAACTAACAAATCAGTCCTTGACTTTGTGAGGACAATGCAGTTTCGTCTCTGATTTTTCTAAAATAGCACTTTAGTCCATACTTTATTAAAAAACATATAGTTTAGTCCTTATTTTATTAAAAAACATACATTTTAGTCCTCCGCTTTATTAAAAAATATGCACTTTATACATATTTTAACAGAATTAAGGACTAAAGTACTATTTTAAAAAAGTCAAAAACAAAACTGCACGTGCATTCCCACGGGCTCTGGTTTATTAGTTTACTCATGATTTTTTTAGTTTACTCATTAATAGGATTAGAGGGAGTAAATAGTATCACGAGCATAGAATTAAGAAAAGTAGGGCTCAAATAAACAAACCAAGAAACAAGAAAATTTGAAGAGCTTGAAAATCAATCAACGTGAAAGTGATCATACAGAGCAGAAGACAGAAGCAGTATCTGATGGCGAAAGAGGGAAGTGACATTGACGACGAAGTGAATGACACATTGGATTGTATGGAAGAAGAGCGAGAAGAAGAAGAAGAAGAAGAAGAAGAAAAAAACGCAGCAGAGGAAGAAGATGACGTGGATGAAGAAGAGGAGGAGGAGGAGGAGCAAGATGGGGAATATACTTTCAGATTCAAACATGGGATGAGCCCTTTGGACTTCGTCGATAATAATGATTCTGGTGTTCAAAGCTATCAACAATTCGAACGCCTTGAGTACGAAGCTCTTGCTCACAAAAAGCGAAAAGCACTTGAACAATGCCACCGGTAAATTCATCTTTCTAATTGCTTCTGTTTTGGGAATTTTAGGTCAAGCCCTAATGGCTAATGCCAATGGGCTATTACTTATTAATATATATATTTCGATATAATTGCTCTGTTTGTTGTATCAAGTGCATGATTTAACATTTTAACTTCGTATTATATGCTGTTATATCCACGTAGGAAGTTAATATTCATTTGTTATCATTATCACGGGCTCTGTTCATATGTTTTTGTTGTCATTGTACTAAGCTGCACTATTTACTTTCAACGTCAAAATAGTTACTTAACTGTGTTCAGTCATACTTTAGTTTAATCTATGCTCTTGAAGAGGATTCAACTAAGTTTTCAGTTTGTGTTTGGATAGAACAATTCTAAATTACTAGATTTCATGTGTTAAAATAATAAAAGAAAGAATTTCAAATGATAAATATGACGGATTTTTATGACAAATAAGAGGCATTTCAAATGACACGTATTGGTAGACAATTTCAATATTCCTCTATTATGCTTAACTTTTTAGATTATCATTTACAATTCCTCTCATACTCAACTCTCTTTTTAATCATCACTTATAATTGATTTCACAATTTTGGGAATTCTAAAATTCTCCACCCAAACACACTGTTAATTTATTGGTTGAGCTTGACTGCTGGAGACATTGAGAATTGTGTATGTGCAACTAACAATCTTGCAATTATGCACATGTTAAATAGAAATTGTAATAGATAAGCTCTTTACTGGGAAAATTTGTTTTGACAGGGAAAAGAAAAGAAAAGAAAATGTTTTAGAGGCATGAAGTTAAAGTAAAATTATGGAAGCTTAAGATATCTCCCAAACTGAAAGCTAGTAGAGATGAACATGAAATAAAAATTCAATGAGCTTGTAGAGATGAATCTTGATTATGAGTTAAGATACTGCATTCAAGTGAACAGTTTTACATTTATCTCATGAGAACCAAATAACTTGCTGCTATCACTTATTCATTTTTTTGACGCACATATTATTCAATCTCTTTGAACACAGTGAAGGAAATTCTTCTAAGAAGGCAAGGGAAGATGATATTTCTGGGGCAAGCATGGCTGAGATAATGGAAGTAATGAATTTTGGTGTGCGCAAGAGATCAAGAAAGGTATGATATACATTACATATGATCAGTAACATTTGTGCAGCATCATGATAAGAGATTCTTCATAATACGTTATGTGGGCAGTATATCTGTTCATAAGTTAGTATAATGGAGAACCCATTTCTAGCTTTAAAAGGAAATTTGGTAGTTGATCATCAGGTCAGCTCGCAAAGTATATTTGTTTCATTTATTTTAGTTTTTCTACATAAGCAACAGGTATCCTGAAAGAAGTTGATATTGTTCCTTTAATTCTTTTAAGAAAGGTAGATTACAAATTTTAGACTCTAGCAATGGAATGGTGATATGAGAATACATTTGGTTTTATGAGTTTGGAAGAAAAATTAAGATTTATGTACATGCCAATTATATTTTTTCACTCATAGCTGTTTCTAGGGAGTTTCCATTTTTTACATGCAGGGTGGCTTTGCTGCATTCTTTTTTCCCCTGTCGTTCCTTTTCATGAATTTTCAATTTTTGATGATAGGTTTTCACCAGTTTACCTTTATACCTCTTTCAGTCTTTCATTGTAAATTGTAAGCCTTTGGTCCTTCATTTTCTTATGCATATAATTCCCTTCAAAGGATGTAGATGAAAGTGTAAAAAAATAAGCATTTTCGGTTACAAGTTATGTATTTACTTGATTTGTTTTGTTTTGTTTTTAGCATAACTTACATGACACCTTTTCAAATATTGTCTATCTGCCTGATGCAGACTAAAAAAGAGGTAGGCGAAAAGGATCAAAGAATAAACTCAGCGCTAAGCTAACACAAATGCTGGGTGATGCCACACTTCACTATGCATGTGGCAATTACGACATGGTACTTTATTCTGTCATGTAACAATCTATAGCTTTCTGTACTGGAGTTTATTAATTGCTGTTGCTGCCACAATTCTCAACTATGTTGAAAAAATTGGTGGACAATGAAGTCCTTTTACTAATTTTACTCATTTCTTTTTTGAGGTTGGTCTTCTGCAATAAGTACCTTAGGAGTTAGGATAGATGATAATATTTCTCTTCTGCAATAATTTTACTAATCTACCCTGGCTTATTGCTCAAAATCTCCATACTTTCTGATAAGAGTTAAGATAGTTCTCAAAATTCAAGTTCATTAAGTTCATTTGTATTCACAGTAACTCACTTGTGATTTGGCTACAACACACCATGTCTTACTTTTTGAAGAGGCGGGGTCACCTCCAGCAGAAACACATTAGCTCGAAGTTGCATTCCTTCTATTGAAATAGTTTCTAACTTTACCCTTGTTTATCTCAACTTTCAAAATAATACGGGGAATTGTCAATGTTCACAAGAGCTAGGTGTATAATTTTGTGATTCTGCATGCTCTGTAAGACTGTATCTGTTTAAGCTTGATATACATTATAATCTTTACTATCGCATTAGCTTTTTGCAATTTAGTCATGCATTACTTTGCTCTGTTGGCTTTTTGCAGGCTATAGCTGTGTTGCATGAAGTTGTTAGGCTAGCACCAAATTTGCCTGACTCATATCACACCCTTGGACTTGTCTATAGTTCACTTAAGGATTACAAAAGAGCTATGGATTTTTACATGATTGCTGCTCATTTGACTCCGAAAGATCCATCTCTTTGGAAACTACTTTTTACATGGTCCATGTGAGATGGTTAATAATTTTTGTTGCCATCATTATTTTTGTGAAATTATTTTTCTGGAAGTATTCAGCTGCATGAATTTATATTCTCACCCTAATTGTGAAAGAGGGTCAAATTGCATCAAGTAATGTATCCTTAAAAGAAATGACCTGTGTATGCAGTATATCAATGGAGAATATTGTTCATAATAATTAACTTCATTTTCCATTCCAAATGCCTCTTCACTATATTTATGTAATGGTAGTTCGTCACTGCTTTTGAGAGGGAATTATATTTAAATGATTTGTCATTTGACATAATTTGCGATTGGACATTATAGTTTCGTTTGATATATGTAGCCAACCCTACCTAGTAGAAAAAGGCTTTTGTTGTTGTTGTTGGAATATGCCACTGTTTCTAATGAAAATAAGTTCATCCATGCATTCATTTTAAACAAACCTTTTAAATCTGAAAAAAATAGTTTAGTTACTGAGTTGAGCCCCTTTTTCAAATGCAGAGAACAAGGTGATATTGGCCAAGCGAGTTATTGTCTTTCAAAAGCAATAACAGCAGATCCCAAAGATATTACGCTTAGAAGTCATCGCGCAATGCTTTATGTTGAACTTCAAGATTATCAAAAGGCTGCGGTTGCGTATGAGCAAATATATCAACTTTGTCGTGAAAATGTCAATGCACTAAAAGCAGCAGCTAAGGTTGGTCCTTTGTTGTGAGTTGTGACTGTGAGCCAGATTTGATATGAACATACATTTAATTTTCTATAAATTCCATCCTTTGCTAAATTTCTTTTTGTTTTTTTAATGATTATTTTTATATGAAAATTATGCTTAGCCTTTATGATGCTCTATAATGCATGTATCTGCTTGTATGTCATATGGCCTATATCTATCATTATCACCACTTATCAGGGGTGGAGCTAGCACCTTGAAGTAGGGGAGCTTGTAGGAAAAAATGATGTTTGGGAGGGTGGAAGTCAAATTATTTAATTTTTTCCAAAATGATTGACATGTAAAATTAGAATTTTACAACTTTTTCTTTTTAAATAATTTTTATTAAGCATTGGGCCATACAACAAAGAAATTAGAGCTTAGCCCAACTCAATCACAATACAAAAACTAAACAAAATTGGGCTTGCCCAAACTCTTAGGCCTGCCTGATTCCTGAAATCACTAATTTTGGGCTTAAACCAGGCTGGTTAACCATTTTTGGGCTGAAATCAGTCCAGCACTATATCATGTTGGATTTTTGGATTGCCAGCATTTATCATTTACAAAACCAGTTCATTTTTAGCTGAAATCATGTTTTGGAAATACTGTTCGTGATGAACTGTTCATATTTTATTTGGTCCAATTAAATATTTTGTGTTTGTCTTTTAATGGCAAATTGAATTTATACTGCTTTCTGTTAGTTCTACAAAAAATGTGGTCAAGTTGAATGTTCAGTTCGCATTCTTGAAGAGTATCTTAATCAACCAGATGAAGCAAATGCAAGTGTAGTTGATCTACTGGCTGCCGTATTGATGGAAACTAAGGCACATGACAAAGCTCTTAAGTATATTGAACATGCTCAAGTGGTAAATTCTGGAAAAGAATTGCCTTTGAATTTGAAAATTAAAGCTGGAATCTGCCATGTTCATCTTGGAAACATGGAGATGGCTCAGGTGCGTTGCGTGCATATTTATAATTAACTGTGTTTTGCTTGATCATTGCAAGATCTTTTCTTGTTTGAACCTCAGAATAACATGTTAGGTTTGATGGTATGTATGAATGAGTATTGAGTTGAGACTTCCTTAGTTACCTTTATTTTTCCCTCCTGCACTTTGTGCATTCTTTCCTGTGTCCTAGTATTGACAGAGCTTGTTATTTATCCATGATATTATCTCCATGTAGTATACCTTTTGAAGTTTGAATTTTGAAAGAGATTTGCATGTAATTTTGTGCTTATTTTCCTACATTATGCGGATTTCCCCCCTATTGTTTCAGTTTTTTTCCTTTTCTTTTTTTTTTTAAATTAGAATCATCTTTTTTCCTTTCTAATTAAAAAGCTCTTTTCTTTTTCAAAACTAAGAAAAAGAATTTAGGTTATTAGTCTTTGTATTCCAACACAACTATCTCTTTCCTAAGCTCACCAGTATATCATCACTTTTTTGGTAACTTTTTGTGTTTCTCGTTAGCTTCAGTTAATACAATGGAGGAGTGCTAGTAGATGTGTCTAACGCATATTATTTCCGTATATGTATCTTTATTTTGGTTTTTCATTATTTGTATGTATTACTTAACATTTTCACATGATTTCAGGTTTTCTTTAATGATTTGAAACCAGAGAATGCAAGCGAGCATGCTGAATTGGTCACTGAGGTTGCGGACTCATTAATGGGTCTTGAACATTATAGTTCTGCTTTGAATTATTATTTGACGTTGAAAGGAAATAGTGGAAACGAAAATGTATGGTAACTCGTTCCTATCTATTGCAATTCTCTTTTATTATTTTATATGGTAATTTTCTTGGGTAATTGACTTAATAATTTTCTGCCTTACAATTTGATATTGAGCTGTAAATATAGGGTCTTTAAAAATGTTGTAAATATTTTGATTCACTGCCCTTCTCTAGCTTATTTGACACTATGTATAAATTAAATTCATATATTCTCTTAAACAGTAGAAATAATCTTATGCGAATGTTCACAAATATCACTTGAATTAATGATGTCAGTGCAAACTATCATTGAAGTATTTATTTGTGGAAAACGTCCTTCATTTTGCACTTCCATGACATTTTCAGATTTGTTGTTTTGTGTCTCATTTAAGCTCTCTCAGAGCTGTAAACTCTTCTAAATTGCATGGGCGGAAGTAGAATACTTTGTGCTTAGAAGATAGTAGAGCATTAACCCCCTCCCAGCCACCAGATCTCTATTTCTAGAGATTCTGTTACAAAAGCTTATTCTGGAAGTTTCTCATAACTGATTCTGTTATGAGCCAGATCAGCACAGCTGTACAAAACTAACTAGTAACTAACTCGCTAACTAACTACAGTTGATCTACAGCTAAGTATAACAGATAACAGATAACAGATAACTATAATTCAAACTACTGTACTACACTGATACTAATATGAAAGCTTATGTATGCTGTGGCTTGAGGGGTAGTGACATGGAGTATATATGAATGTTTTATAGGCTTCTTGTTAGGGAAAGGTATAAGGATCATTTATATTCTGTATCATTCATCATCATTGTGTTATCAGGATAATCTGATATTCATATTGAGCGTCTTTCTTGCAGGGTCTTCTGTATCTGAAAATTGCCAGATGTTATCTATCCCTGAAAGAAAGATTACAAGCAATTCTCTTTTTTTCCAAAGGCAAGGTTTCATTTTTAATAATAATGGTACTTTAGGCTAATGATGATTGATACTTCATCAGAACCACTTCCCTTCTTGTTTCTTAATTCATGATATGATAGGAAACTGTTCCTATTTGTAAAGGGAGATTGTATTGGTGGTATTAGAACTGAATTACTAAAACATAGGAGCAGTAGTTGCTCACAGCCAGGGATAGTCCCCCTGACCGAAGCTTAAAAGCTGAAATGAACTCAACATAATATCCCCCCACCTTTTTCTCGTTTCTATTTATACCTCCTATATTTTCTCTCATCTACACTCTTTTTATGACTAACTTCCTCTGTACATGTTTTAGTGGGGTTAGACCTACAGGTTTATGCCTACTTCTTGGATCCATCCTGCACTATACTTGGGTCCATGTTCTCATCATGGAATATAATATTTTCGCCAGCATTCCAGCTGGTGCTGAAGCTTCTGAAACGAATGTTCCCACCAAAATCTTTTACTTTGGTTTCAACCTTTTTCTTGGGGGAGTTCTCTCAAGTCTCAAATTCATTTTGCTTTGCTTTGCTTGAATCATGAGTGATACACATGTATTCTCCCAGAGCTATTATTGTAACTTATCTGCACTGTTCTGTTTCTGACACATTTTTCTTATTAAGCTTTTAAACTTTTTTTGTCCATCATAATGTATCTGAAGATCATGTAGTACTTTATGCATTTTTCTTATTAAGCTTTTAAACTTTTTGGTTTCAGCCCTAGAAACATTACAAGATGATATTGATGCACGCATAACTTTGGCTTCCCTTCTGCTCGAAGAAGGGAAAGAAGATGAAGCCATTTCCTTGTTGTCTCCTCCAAAGGATTCTGGTACTTCTGAAAATATTTCCTTTCTTTGTGATTGTGATTGAAATTCTTATATGGAGATTTTAATATGAGATACATGCAGAATCTGTTGAAGCACTTTCTGACAAGTCAAATAGATGGTGGCTTGATGTAAGAATAAAACTGAAACTCTGCAACATATATCGGAATAGAGGGATGCTTGATGACTTTGTTGATGCAATTTTCCCTTTGATACGTGAATCATTATATGTTGCAACTCTTAGACAAAAGGTAATATTTGAGAAACTAAAATTTGAGCATGCACTCTCTTTCTCTCTCTCTGTGTCTTGCAAACACTTCAATACACACACTGTCAAACATAGTTTCAAGGGTGTTCACAAACACCTCCATGTACATGTATGCTTAATCCACAGCTTGTGCTTGCTTCAGAATGTTAACATGTTCATTCCCTAGCATTTTTTAGATTTGAATTTTGGTTTTGAAAAATTGGCCAGCACCCTCGCCCGAAGTCTGAAAAGGCTTTGTTGTTGTTTGCTTATAGTTGAAACCTTAGGTTGATGATAGTCATTCTTTTAGAAGGGTCTTATCTTATGGTTTAATCTTGCAGTTAGTGGAGTATGAAGAATCATCAGGGTTTGGTTTCCATAGTTTATTTGAGAAATGTTATGTTTTTCAGCTGGGATTTTGTTAGATAAAATCATGCAAAGGAAGGGTTTTCTATTTAGGTGGAGAAAACAACATCTGGTTGCTTTTCTGCAGCTACCTTTTAAGTGACTGTGAATAGCCAGCTTAAATTTTGGTCTAGGGGGCAGTGAGGCAGAAAGCAAGGACATCCTGTGTCTTCATCTCTTTTAACCCTAGTTGTACTTGTAGATGTCTTCAGTAGGCTGATGTCAAAGTGTGTGTAGTGAGATTTCATTGAAGGTTTGAAGATAGATGAGCAGGTGATTATGGTTTCCCGATTACAGTAAATATATGATATGATTTTGCTTCTGGGAGGAGCATAGGGAATGGTATGTCGGTTTTGTTTTCATCCATCAGCTCTGATGTTGTGTTAGTGTTGAAAATCAACTTTGCTAAGAGTGGTATCTAGGTTAAATATTTTGTATTGTGTCCTACTTTGCTAATCTATTTTACTTGTTTTAGAAGTTCTTATAGGAGGAAGTGGGATGGGGTGTGGTGGAATTAAAGTTGCTTCCATTTGGATCTCCAGTTCCTTCTTTTGTTTACGCAGGTATAAGAAGGCTATGTTATTGCAGTTATGAGTGCATGGTTTATTCAATTCTAGGGTGTATTTGTTTGGATAAGAATTACCATATCATCAAGGGTGTCTCTTTGCCCTTACATTTTTCTTTTTGTGGTGGTGTTGAGTTTATGGCCTCTCTTTCGTGCTCTGCTCATGGTTTGTTCAAGGGAATTGATGTTTTGAGGACCAACTTAATTGAAGAGCTTCATCCGGTTGGTGCTGGCCTAGGAGTGGTTCAAATCTTTAATACCCCGTTTCATTACTTTCATATTAAAGCTCTTTGAGTTTAAATCATGGACAAAACACAGGCTCCCTCAAACCTTGTTCTGGGATTATAATATAATTAAAAGAATTAGTTCAATAATATGTTAAGGACCGAGTCGTTCTGACTTCATTGAGCTTAAGCTTTTGGATGCACGCTCTAAAACAATTTATTGCTCTACAAACATGCAAAGGATTGGCCATATTGTTTACATTTTTTAGCTATTTCAACTTGCTTTTGTGTCCAATTATGTGGGATTTCTTGTCCTCTGCCAATATATAGTCCTTTTCCTGCTTCTATAATTATTTCTTCTTTTATCAAAAATGTAAGTCAATGCCTGTTCTTACTGGTTCTTGCTGTAGGGTAAATCAAAAAAGCGCCTATCCAAAAGAGATCTGGTTGAAAGGGTTAGGGTACTGGGTGGTCAGGAAAAGGATAATGTCTTTCGAGGTTTCAGACCGATAGCAACACCATCTGATCTGTGAGTGTTGTTTCTCATATTGTAATTATATTTGTAATTTTACTATCACATGTACAATCAGGCGAATTAATATACAAAGTATCTCTAATATTTGTCATCTAATGCTGTTGAGTATTAAAAAAATTATAAAAGGGAGTTGTGTTGTGTAAGTTAATGTTGACCCTTAATTAGAGGTGATTAATGATGATTAATTGGGGGGTGGGTTTTATTTGATAAATTTCTGTTGATTAGGAGTCTAATTGTGGGTTGATTGATTGACAAGGGACAACCATAAAATTATACACTCTTCCCACTAATATAAGTACAGACTTGGGCTAGAGGCAAGCTTCAGCCTACATCCTTTTTACATTGCCTCTCTCTCTCTCTCTGTTGTGGTTGTGTGTGTATCCCCCCCCCCCCTCCCCAATCTTCTCTCTTTAATTGTTTATCTAATGCTCCAGTCAATATAATTTTTTGTAAAAAATCTTTATTTTCAAAAAGTTTGGTGTTATGTAACTTACTGCCTGAACTGTGAGAAATACTTTTCTATTATAGTAAATAGCATGTACAGTTATACACCATGTATCCAAAGCTAGCGATTAGTGTTAGATTGTTATTGTTAGTGTATCATATGGTAGATATGGGCTTGGGCCTATTACTATGTATATTTGTAAATACACTTGTGTGTATATATATTATTTTCCGCTGTGTATTATCGGAGCAGTGACGCGCTCTCACGCGCCGTTTCTTCACCGGAGCGTTTCTCCACCGTCAGCCGCCGTCAGCCGCGCGTGGAGGCGCGTCCGGCCGCCGTTCCGGCCGCCCTCGCCGCCGCCAGACTCGCCTCGGTGTCCTCTACCCCGATCTGGTCTTTGTTTGTGAGTTTCAGGTCTGGTCCTCACGGGTCCTTCCTCTTTTGGACGATTTTCTCTCTCCTGTGGCTGTTTCTCTCTCCTACAGTTGACCCATGGGTACTCCTACTGCTACTAAGGCTGATCCTCCTATCTTTACTAACTATGTCAATGTCCCACTCTCTATTGACAAGTTAGATGGCAGTAACTATGATACCTGGGCCTCTGATATCAGGCTCTGGCTAAAGGGACAGGATTATCTTGATCATCTTACTCAGAAGGTTGATTCCATCGACGAAAAAGATCGCCCCCGCTGGTCCAAGGTTGATGCTCAGATTTGCAGCGTTATTAAGTCGACTATTCATCCTACCCTGAAGCAGATATTTCGAGCCCATGAGACATGTGCTGGGGTTTGGGAGCAGGCAAGGGTGCTTTACACCAATGATACTCAACGCCTCTATGGTGTTTGCCACAATCTCTTGAGTACCATTGTCCCTAGACGTCTTGATGGATCCATGGCTGAGTACTTGGGCAAAGTTCATGGTCTTTTACATGACTTCAATGAACTCTTGCCTCCCGCTTCCACTCCTGCCCAAGAACTGGAGCAACGCCAAACTTTCTTTATGTTGATGGCATTGTATGGGCTCCCTGACGAGTATTCTTTGGTCCGTGATCAGCTTTTGGGCTCTCCGACTGTGCCCACTTTGACCTCTACTTGGTCAACGTTGTTGCGTGTGCCGCCCAAGTCATCTCTTGACATACCTTCTACTGTCACCCCGGTTGACTCTTCTGCCTTAGTATCCCAGTGTGATGATCGCAGCCGCTCTCGCAAACCAGGCAAGGGTCGTCCCAAGTGTGATCATTGCCACAAATTGGGCCACACTATTGATAGGTGCTTTGCATTGCATGGTCGCCCTCCTCGGTCTGCTAATGTTGCCCAGGTTGCTCCCTCTGTGCCTTCTGATGTTGATGCCACTTCCTCTGATCATTCAGTATCGCCGGCTATCTTCAATGACTTCCTTAAATGGTATGAGGATCGTCAGGCCTCCGGTTCCACTGCTTCTGTTGCGCACACGGGTAATTCCTTTGCTGGTCTCACTCACTCCACCTCCCTTGGCCCTTGGGTTCTTGATTCTGGTGCCACCGATCATATTACTGGTAATAAATCCCTTTTCACTACCCTTTCCACTTCTGGTTACTTACCATCTGTGACTTTGGCTAATGGCTCCCAGGCCCCATCCCATGGTGTTGGTAGTGTCCGCCCTCTTCCTTCTCTCTCCATTGATAATGTCCTTTATGTCCCTGGGTCTCCATTTAACTTATTATCCATTGGCCGTCTCACTCGTTCTCTTGATTGTGTCATTTCTTTTACTAAAGACTCTGTTTTCTTACAGGACCGGAGTTCGGGACAGATGATTGGCGCCGGATGTGAGTCTCATGGCCTTTATCAGCTTCGTACTTCTGCTCATGCTGGCTCGGTGGTGGATTCTCCCCTTCTCATCCATGCTCAGTTGGGTCACCCTAGCCTTGCCAAGCTTCAACAACTAGTACCGAGTCTGTCTAAGTTGTCAACTTTGTCGTGTGAGTCATGTCAATTAGGAAAACATAGTCGTAGTCCATTTCCTAGGAGTGTCAATAATAGAGCTTCGTCTCCCTTTGCTTTAGTTCACTCTGATATTTGGGGTCCGAGTCGTATTAGGTCTACTTTAGGGTTTCAGTATTTTGTTATTTTCATTGATGATTATTCTCGATGTACCTGGTTGTTTTTAATGAAAAATCGTTCTGAGTTGTTTTCTATATTTCAATCATTTTATAATGAAGTCAAAAATCAATTTGGTGTTTCTATCCGTGCTCTCCGCAGTGATAATGCTCGTGAGTATCTCTCCCATTCTTTTCAAACATTTATGGCTTCCCATGGTATTCTTCATCAGACCTCTTGTGCATATACCCCACAACAAAATGGGGTTGCGGAGCGCAAGAATAGACATCTCATTGAAACAACTAGAACCCTTTTACTTCATGGTCATGTCCCTCAACAATTTTGGGGTGATGCTGTTCTCACTGCGTGCTATCTCATCAATCGCATGCCCTCTTCTGTCCTAAACAACCAGGTCCCTAACTCTATATTGTTCTCTCATCAGCCTCTCCACCCCTTACCTCCTAGAATCTTTGGGTCTACATGCTTTGTTCATAACTTTAGTCCTGGTCTTGATAAATTGTCCGCTAAGTCTCACAAGTGTGTCTTTTTAGGCTTCCCTCGGTCTCAGAGGGGGTATAAGTGTTTCTCATCCTCTCTTCGTAGATATCTCATTTCAGCTGATGTCACGTTCTTTGAGTCTTCTCTCTACTTTGAGTCTAATTCCTTAACCTCTGGGTCCGACTTAGTATCCACCACCACCCCTTTTGTCTTTGATCCCTCAGACATGCCTATTGTGCAGGGAGATCCACCACCTCAGCCACCTTTACGGGTTTATCATCGTCGGCAACATCCTCGCCTTCCAGACGAGCAGCCTATTGACTCTCATCCGGAGCCAACTCCTCCGTCTCCTCCGGTCCCACCTCCTCCGGCCCCTTCGGCCCCACCTCCTGAGTCTGATCTCCCTATTGCACTTCGTAAAGGTATACGCTCCACTCGTAATCCTTCACCTCATTATGTCACTCTGAGTTATCACCGGTTATCCCCATCCCATTATACTTGTCTCTCTTCTATTTCCTCTGTGTCTATTCCTAAAACTGCAGGTGATGCCTTAGCCCACCCTGGTTGGAGACAAGCTATGCTTGATGAGATGTGTGCTCTTCAGAACAGTGGTACTTGGGATCTCGTTCCTTTGCCTCCTGGGAAATCTGTTGTTGGTTGTCGGTGGATCTTCACAGTGAAAGTTGGCCCTGATGGCACACTTGATCGGCTCAAAGCTCGATTAGTAGCCAAAGGTTATACCCAGATATTCGGGTTAGACTACGGTGACACTTTTTCTCCCGTCGCCAAGATGGCTTCTGTCAGATTATTTTTAGCCATGGCTGCTATTCGTCATTGGCCCCTCTATCAGTTAGATGTCAAAAATGCCTTCCTTCATGGTGACCTGTTGGAGGAAGTTTATATGGAGCAACCTCCTGGTTTTGTTGCTCCGGGGGAGTCTTCAGGCTTAGTGTGTCGTCTCCGCAAGTCTTTATATGGTCTTAAGCAGTCTCCCAGGGCTTGGTTTGGTAGATTCAGTGCAGTAGTCCAGCAGTTTGGTATGACTCGGAGTGAGGCTGACCATTCTGTGTTTTATCGCCATTCAGCTGTTGGGTGTATCTACTTGGTAGTGTATGTTGACGACATTGTCATTACAGGTAGTGATCACCATGGCATTTCACATATAAAACAACACCTTTGTCATCATTTTCAGACTAAAGACCTTGGCAGACTGAGATACTTCTTGGGGATTGAGGTAGCACAATCCAAGAATGGAATTGTAATTTCTCAGAGAAAGTATGCATTGGATATTTTAGAGGAGACTGGGCTAATGAATTCCAAGTCCGTTGACACACCTATGGATCCAAATGCTAAACTTCTACCAGGTCAGGGGGAGCCACTTTTAGATCCTGAGAGATACAGGAGACTGGTTGGAAAACTGAACTACCTCACTGTTACTCGTCCAGACATCTCTTTTGCAGTTAGTGTGGTAAGTCAGTTTCTTAATTCTCCTTGTACAGGTCATTGGGATGCAGTCATTCGCATTCTAAAATATATTAAAGGAGCCCCAGGAAAAGGTTTGTTATATGAAGACAATAAACATACTCGAGTTGTGGGATACTCAGATGCAGATTGGGCAGGTTCTCCTACTGATAGGAGATCCACTTCTGGATATTGTGTCTTTATTGGTGACAACTTGATTTCCTGGAAAAGCAAGAAGCAAAATGTGGTGGCGAGATCCAGTGCAGAAGCAGAGTATAGAGCTATGGCTTCAGCTACTTGTGAGCTTATTTGGCTTAAACAGTTACTTGAAGAACTGAGATTTAGGGAGGTTACACAAATGTCTCTCATTTGTGATAACCAAGCTGCCCTTCACATTGCCTCTAATCCAGTATTCCATGAGAGGACCAAACATATTGAGATAGATTGTCATTTCATCAGGGAAAAGATTTTATCTGGAGACATTACTACTCAGTTTGTTAAGTCCAATGATCAGTTGGCAGATGTCTTCACCAAATCATTGAGGGGTCCTAGGATTGATTATATATGTAACAAGCTTGGTGCATATGATTTATATGCTCCAGCTTGAGGGGGAGTGTTAGATTGTTATTGTTAGTGTATCATATGGTAGATATGGGCTTGGGCCTATTACTATGTATATTTGTAAATACACTTGTGTGTATATATATTATTTTCCGCTGTGTATTCTAAACACACGGATTCTATCATATGTCTCTCGTTTTCTCTTCATCTCAACAATTAGCTTCAGTCTTGGGTGCCCTCAATCACTTTTTTGACCCATCAGAGTACTATGCAGCCCTCAATCACTCTTTAATTGTTTCTTCTGTTCTCTGCTCACTAACATAATAACATAACACCGTTGTTTTCCTCCATATAAATGCCATTTACTGTAATGTCCTGATACGGCTGCTTATATTTACATAATATCTCTACCAGCTAATTGATAGATAGGAAGCAGTGAGTTGTGTAAAATGTAAAATATTCCTTACCAATATGCATCCGGACACCCAACTACTTACCAGGGAAATGACAGGGAGTCCTCAGCTACTTTTATTTTTCAAAATTTTACAGCTTCAGATTCAGCTTGGATTTTACTCCAAGTTGGGTTGATATGGCTTGGATTCTCTGGCCAATATGCCATAGGCTGTTGGAGGTCCCTAAAGTAAATGGAACTAGCAGAGCTGCCAGACATAGCCGCATACTTCTTTGCCAGTCACAACAATCCCATCCTCTTCACTGTCTTCTCTGAAGTTCTGGGCCTTCTAGCATTTACAGACTGTCTCTGGCTACAATTCCATCTTCTGAGTTACTATCAGTGTCATATCTCTCAGACTTACAAAATCAAATTTGGTGATTTTCCCCTATTCTAATACAACAATAAGAAAATGGTAGAAGGCTCAGATGGATCTGGGTCTTGGATCTGTGTTTCAACAGATTTCTTCATAGATTCTAGGCTAGGTGAAGGAACTTGTGGACTTACTTGTCCTTCTAATTGTAGGCACTATAATTACAATATCTATTTTTTGTTTAGTGTAATAAATTAAAAAAAGCATTATTATTATTGTATGAAATAGTTTTTAAATGATTTATTTAAATGTATTCTTTTCCATTACCATATTCTTACTTTTGAAAAATGCCGATATCTGTGTGGTAAACATATCACATACATGGTATCTGTGTTTCAAATAGATCAACTCACTATTCTCTTTAAATCCTTTGCATATATCGAAACAAAAATCATAGGTTAAATAATCTACAATAGTGGAAGCTTTTGCATGTTCTTTGCCCTCACTACTTTTGGTTACAAAGTAAAAAGAATTTCTCTTTTTGTTTTATAAAATTAGGTTGAAAGCTTCCAGGGCAAAAAAGTTGCTCCAAAAGAAGGCAATTCTGAAGGAGAAAAAAAAAGCTGAGGCATTGGCCTCTGGAATTGACTGGCTAAGTGATGATTCAGATGATGAGCCTCAGGTAAACTGTTTGGTGTTGTCTACTCTCACTTCTAGAGCAAATGTCTTGATGATATAGGTTAACTACCTTTTGTGTATATTGCATGGGATGTTTTCAGGAAGAAAACAAAGAAGCTCCCTTGTGTAATCTACTCAAAGATGAAGAACATCACCAGCTAATCATTGATGTTGGTACTTCTATATCTTTTTCTGCATCCCCTTTTCTATGTAGTGTGTGACCCCTTAATATTGTTGTACAGTTGTGCAAGGCATTAGCATCATTGCAAAGGTATTGGGAAGCACTGGAGATTATTAATCTCACTTTAAGATTGGCTCATTCTTCTTTATCTGCTGAGAAGAAAGAGGAGCTTCGGTCTCTTGGAGCTCGTAAGTCCTGAACCCTGACAGGCTTGTACTTTTTTCTAGATTGATTCTGTGCTTCCTACTTTTCTCATTCCAAGAAATCAAAATAAAAAATGAAGAATATTTTTTACTATTACTTTATTTGTTTGTATCTTTCCCCTTCTTTAGCTTTATTCTGTTATTACAACTCTTAATATGAACGCTTTTTAAAGAGAAAGAAATAAGGGCCTGTTTGTTTAGTTTTTAAAAGAAATCTCTCCTTAGTCCTTACTGAAAAACCTGTTTAATAGACAGGTTTTAAAAACAGTTTTGAAAAATATGACTTATTTTTTAAAAAAAAAAACTAAAATTTTAAAACCATTCTGGGATGTTTTGGAAAATTGTTTTTTTTTTTTTAGTTTTCTTGTTTTTGTGGTGGCATACTGTAAATAAATAATTTCATTTGTAAAAAAACAGTTCTTAAAAATTGTTCTGTAAAACAGTTTTGAAAAACTAAAAAACAAAATAGGATCAAACTTAATTTGTTGTTGTAGGAGGGAAAATGCATATCTTGCTGATAAAGCAATTTTATGTTCTCCACAGAAATGGCATACAACACCACAGATCCTAAACATGGATTTGATTGTGTAAAATACATTGTTCAGCAACATCCACACAGTGTTGCAGCTTGGAATTGCTACTACAAGGTTATCTCGAGGTAAATTTGTGAATGCAAGGAACTATGCGTTCTTGGCAACTCATTGTTAGGCTCCCTAATTTTGCTGTGGGTAGGACATAGTATGTGGCCTACAGGAAAAGTAGGGCCTAGTTTTTCTAAAATTTCATTGACTTGTTTTCTCCTGTTTGATAGATTGGAAAACCGAGATACAAGACACTACAAGTTTGTACGTGTTATGCAAGGAAAATTTGTGGATTGTGTGCCTCCTATCCTCATTTCTGGGCATCAGTTTACCATATTTAGCCATCATCAAGATGCAGCAAGGAAATACCTTGAAGCTTATAAACTTTTGCCTGAGAATCCCTTGGTTAATCTTTGTGTTGGTATGTTCTTTCATTTCGTGCTGTATTTGTGTAGTGCTTCCTAAACAAGAACAAGCAGTAATTGAACTTCTATTAATCAATATTTCTCAGGAACAGCCTTGATCAACTTGGCATTGGGTTTCAGACTTCAAAATAAGCATCAGTGTGTTGTACAAGGATTAGCATTCCTCTACAATAATTTGAGGATCTGTGAGAACAGTCAGGTTTGTTTTACTCAATATTTCATGAATTTCCTTGTTCCCATTTAAGGAGAAAACGTTTTATTAATAACAAAAATGAAAATAAAAAAGAGGAAGATATCAAGTTATCAACTCTATTTATGTGTTGGACTATTTATTTAGGCTCATTTACATATTGTACTAGTTCTTATCCAATGCAAAATTATGCACCTGTAATTATCACTTTGTTGTGTACAAATTACAAAGCAAGCTTACACCACTGAAGCTATCGTCTTTCAAAAAATGCTGCCCGCACTGGTTACCTAGAGTCTATGTCTTGAATAAGCATGGGTCTATTAATCCTTTTGTAGTAATATATTTTTCTTGTTTTTCTCTTAGAATTAATCATTTAACATTTCTTATTTTTATTTTTATTTTTTATTTTTCTAAAATAAAAGAAATGTGAAAGTCTTGCTTTACATAAATGGTGGGTCTAGGTAGAATTTATTCTCAACCTTTATAATCAACTTAATTAAACCTTGGGAACTCCCTCTTCGTCAATTTTTGACCCATCAGAGTACTATGCAGCCTTTTGATAAAAGGATGTGTTCAAAATTCAAATACTTCATGTGCTTAGATGATGTTTTATTGCTGACAAAATGCTGCTTCATGAAGGAACTTGCTTATAAATTTTGTTTTAATCCTAATTTCTGAATTGAATTTCAATTCCTTCTCTGTAAATTGGGATGCTTTTGTCGAAATAAAAAATCTTTCAAATACTAACTTTGGGTTGAAAAGAAAGGCATGAAGATGTGTGGTTTTTGAATTTTTGGATTGTGTGGTGTTTGTGTAGGAAGCATAATGCAAGGTTCTTGTTTATATCCGCCAATTCATATTTTCTAATTTTCCTCCTATTGCATCTGGGAGGGAAATGTTAATATTAGAAATATATTATAAAACCATTCATGCCTAATGAGTTCTTGCATGAGGAGGTGTATTAGAAATATATTGCAAAATCATTCACATGTCCTTCACTGAACACAACTTAAGCTTTTGGAATAACTAGTTGATGACAGTTAATGAAAGCATTTTTGTCTTATTAAGAATAGTTTAAATGACTACATCTTAAAATAATTAATATATCCAATGACAGAAATCGATCATGATTTAATATTTTGAGTTTATTTCTACTACTTTCTAATTACGTTGACAATCACCTGTGATGTGTGTCTCAACTCAGATTTGCTTAAGATCCTAGAATTCATTGAAATATCTGGTTTAGCTTCAGATATAAAACTTCAGCTAGTTGGTTCTTCCCATGAATGTCTTCTTTATACGTTATTAAAGTGAGATGAAGTAATTGTTAAACTATCCAGGAATCCTTGTACAACATAGCTCGGGCATACCAGCATGTTGGTCTAGTAACTCTGGCGGCTTTGTATTATGAGAAAGTGCTTGCTATTCGCGAGAGAGACTATCCAATTCCAAAACTTCCCAATGAGAATCCAGATGTCATGGAAAATCATAAACCTGGTTATTGCGACCTTCGCAGAGAGGCAGCGTACAATCTGCATTTAATTTACAAAAAGAGTGGAGCTCTTGATCTTGCTAGGCAAGTTCTAAAAGATCATTGTACTTTGTGAGTTTACATTTTCCTTACAAACTACAATCTTCTTCAGGGTTATTCTATGGAATTCTTTCATGTACAAAAAAAATTAGAAATACATGAAATGCTATGCAATATATTTATTTGGTATAGTATACGATTTTTTCTGTATATAGCGATATTCATTTATTGCATCACAATAAACACCGAGTAGCAGTGATTCAAACTTTCAAACTTCTTGGTAAATTTTGATGTCATTTTCTTTCTTAGCATCAAACAAGGAAATCTACTGTTGACCTAAAAGCGGAAAACTATTTGTGCCGAACAAAAAATACTATGGGATAAATCTTGGCTGCTATTACCACCCCTCCCTCTTTTTCTTTTCCACTATTTCCCTTACTACCCCCACCCACCCCCATCTCCCTCTCCCTCTCCCCGTCCCCTACCCCACCGCGACCACCACCCTTCCCTTCTCCCCACTGCACCGCCACCACCACCCCCTCCTCTCCCCCTACCCTAGCACCCCTTCCTTTCTACCCACTGCACCACTGTTACCACTCGTTCCCTTTTCCCCACTGCACCATCGCCACCACCTGCACATGCGTATTTCTAGATCCAAGTGAAAGAGAACCAGAGAGGCAGAAAGTGAAAGAGAGGGTTGAGAAAAATGAGATTGAGAGCCACATAAATGAGTGAGGAGAGAAAAGAGAGGAATGGGGCAAATTTAGTTATAGACACGTGTTTGATAATCGGGAATCAATTCCAGACATGTTCGTAAGTCAATTTAAAAAAATTGACTTATGGAGGAATTGGTTCCCGAACACGTGTTTGTAATCCAATTTTAGTTTCAAGTGTTCGAGGGTAGTTAGGGAAAATATTTTTTAAAAAAAGAAGGGTGGGAATAGTAAAAAAATGGAGGTGGGAATAGCGAAGGCCTTTAACAAAGAGAGTTGCTTTTAGCACCCTTTTCTATTTGCACCCTCTTCTTTTTATTTTTTATTTTTTCAAAAATACCCCCATACACTTCCGGAAGTACATCTCTGGTTCTTGACTTTCGGATTAACTTCTGAAAGGTAAATGATAAAAAAAATTCTGGAATTAATTCCCGAAAATTTTTATCATTTTAACTTCTGGATGTTAAATTCCAGAAATATAACTTTTCGGAAGCTTTCGAAAGTGCAATTTTTTTTAAAATACTTTAATCCTTAGTGACAGACTTAGAGATGAGCCCAAATACTTAAAAAAATAAAAACGTGTGTGGAAGGGGGAGTGGGGGTGTTAGGGACGATGGGGAGGGGAAATGGGAGTGGGAGTGGGAGAAGGAAAGGGGGGTGGGGGCGGTGGGAAGGGGGAGTGGGAAGTGGGGAGAAGGAAAGGGGGTGAGGTGGGGGAGACGGTGGGGAAGGAAGAGTGGAGCGGCCATGGGGAGTGGGTGGCAGTAGAAGTAGGATGGGGTAGTTTAGGGAAGAAGGAATGGGCTGGGGTGCGAATAGCAAAAAGTGGTGCTAAAAGCAACTCCCTATGATTTGTTGTATGGTGTGGAGCAATTTCAAAATGATTGGGTATATTAATGTTTTTAATGGGGCCATTGCTATTCCCTCCCCCCTTTTCTGTTTCTTTGAAAGTTTTTCCTTTATTACCCTCGTCCTTTTTTATATAGTTTTTTTAATTGGTCTGAAGGCTTTTTTTCTTTCGGACAAATGTGTTCGGAATTGGCTTCGAACACACAAGTGTCCGTGAGCCAATCTTTTAATTATCTCTACCCGGAAGACATTTGTTAGGAAAAAAAATAGTTACACACATGAAAGTATGTAAGCCCTTCACCCAAACCCCTTCACTCCATCTTCAAATGCTTTAAGAACCCCGCATAACCCCTTCCTCCCCCTCCCTCCGCACAACCCCTTCCTCCCTCTTCGTCCCCACAACCCTCCCTCCCCACAACCCCATCCTCCCTCTCCCTCTCCCTCCCCGCAGCCCTTCCTCATCATAGCGCGTGACTAGCCTACGATGGGTCGCCGCTGGACAAATGTGGCTTACCTAAAGCGCGGTGACAGAATAAAAGCATCACTGGACATGGTGCCTTTTATGGACAGAGGTAGCTCACCAGACACAAGGGTGGGGTGGGGCGAGGTAGGGTAGTAAGGGGAATATAAAAAAGGAAAAAAAAAAGGTGAGAATAACAATGGCCTTTTAATGGAAGGTACATATTTGTGACCCATAACTGATAGAACGACTCAATTGCTTTAGAGTGTGTTTGTTGAGATTGTTTTAGAATAAAAAATTGGTTAAGTATGTTTTTAGTCCTTCAAAATATAGAGAAATTTGGTTTTGGTCCCTCATTTATTTTTTCATTGATTTTGGTCATCTATTTTTTAAAATCACGTGATTTTAGTCTTTGACATTAGTTATATTCCGCTAAGTGATGACATAATAATATTTCTTGTAGATTTTTCTATGGATTTTCCTTCGAGTTTTCCTGATGATTTCAAAATTCAAAGAAAATTTTGTTAAAATTCTAAAATTTGTGAGAAATTTATTATTGATTTTTTTACAACAAAGCAAAGAAAATTTTTAGCAGCATTTTTATGTAAAAAGTGTTTAGTTTTTTTTTTTGGAAAGTTACTACACATAAATTTTCTAGAGAAGAACTCACAAGAAATTTCATGTGAATTTTTACTTGAGAAAAGTCATAACGGAGTTGTGAAAATGACTTCACGGAGTACAATTAATACGAATGACTAAAAACATGTGATTTTTTAAAAATTGAGGACCAAAACCAATGAAAAAATAAACAAGGGACAAAAACCTAATTTCATAATATTTTCGGGGACTAAAAACATATTTAACCCAAAAAAATACCCAAAAAATCATCTTTTTTAAATAATTAAATTTAGAACTTTTAATGTAATAGTAATAATCATTTAGTTTTTAAAAAATAATCATTTTATTATTTTACCTATTCTTATAATAATTAAATGTAATAGTAAATATAAAAGGTCAAAAAATGTTTTATGTGATTATAAATAAACACAAATTAACTTATGTTTTTCATCTTTAAAAAATAAATCACTTTTTTTTACATAATCTTAGAGTTTTTTTTATAAGTTTAGACAAATTGGGTCTTAATTTTTAAAAACTTTTAATTTCGTCCTTTCTTTGAAATTTGTTTTAAATTTTTTATTGTGTTTTCATATTCAAATGTGGTTGAAGTTTTTGTTTCATTAGCGAATTTAAACACCATTTCTAGACATGCATATGAAGAAATGAAGAAGCACAGACTGTCTAGGTCACAAGAAAAAATGTGATGACATACGACATTAATAGAAATTGATGTTGCTCATAATTATGGTGAGTTACTTTATATGATTGATTATCACGAGTTTTTTTGTTACGGGACCATAATTATTCTTCAGAGAGACAATCTTGCTTGAGTCGAGTAGGATAACTATGGTAGTAAAGCGCTCCCTTCGAATATTTAATGAAATTGCATATACAAGATTGGAACTCGAGACCATTGATTGATCTAGAATAACCTCGTGCCAGTTAATCCACATGCTTGGTGATTTTTACGCCTTTACAATTTTAACCTAATGAAAGTTTTATATTTATTGAAAAATTAAAAAATTACAACTATTACTGATTTGAAATTAATCATCCCATTTTTTTTTTGTTTTCTAGTTTGTTTGATTGTTGAACACATGGATGATGAGTGACCAAATTTTCAAGTTTAATATGAATACCTTTCTTGCAAGTCCATTGATACATCTCATTAAAAGTATGACTTGTATTAACGCAATATACATTCAAGAACCAAAAAACTAAAATAATTTACTTATTTTCACATTCATAACCTTGTAGTCGTGTTCTATAAACACTATTACTAATAACATCAAAATAACTTGAGGAGATAAGAACAAATTAAAACTAACAAACACCATATCATATCTAACAATGATAACATGACTATATTATGCACCATAACACAAGGATAAGGTTTAATCCCTACATAGAGAGGATAAAGTCTCCTTATCCTCTTTCAATGAGTTATATCATTCCTCCTTCGATGGAGGACATCCTTATTCTCATGGATAAAAAAAAATGCTTTCATAGTCCTTTTGTTTTTCTCTTCAAACTCCTTGACCTCTTCCTTCTCATGCTTCTTTATCATCATAATTTGTAGTTTCTCACATTTATGCCTAAGCATATAATGTTCTTCATAGCCTTCTCATGCTTCTCTATCATCATAATTTGTAGTTTCTCACATTTATGCCTAAGCATATAATGTTCTTCATAGTTGAAACGCAAACATCTCCCTTTTTTCCCCATCTTTTCCCATGTAAGCCTCTTCATTGATGACTTTTTAACTATTATACCATCTTTACTTGCTAACTTAATAATTGTGAGTCTACAACTATTCTTTTATTACACCATCTTCTCTTGCTAACATAATTTAGTTATTTAGGGTATTATATTTTGGTATCAGAGTAATTTAGTCCAATTGGATTGTAAGTCTAAGATAGGAAGATAGAAGGAATCTAGCCTGATCCGACATAGATTTGTAACAACCTTAAGTAGTCTTACTGTGACACCCTTCTACCCCATATTCTTATACATTAAATAATTTGAAATATATAAAGATGACACTCCACACTGGGTAAAAAGGTTCACAGTTCTCGTTGTATAAAACGTCATTTACCTCAAAGTAAAATAATTTAAAGTAGAAATAGCAATCGACTGTTTTCAAAACTCTTAAGCAGCGGAATCTCCCAAAATAGAAATAACAAAACATTATACTTGTCGTGCAAGGCAATTAAAGAAAAGTTTATAAAATTATTCCTAACTAAAAAACATAATTGAAGAATCCCCAATGATGTGCCCTGGTGTCACATGTACCAGAGCAATACTCCCTTTACTCAACACTCGACACCAACTGTGTCATCATCATCACCTATAAAATAGCCACAGTATAACGGTGAGGAAAAGAATACTACTCATACATACACATAGGAGACTACCCTATCCTCACCCTCATGTAAACAACATCATCATATAACTCATTCTATTAACAAATATAAAACATAGTCATCATCATATATACACCAACAACATCAATATCACCACAATCATCATAATCATCATTATCATCAAATCATCATTATCATCATACTCATCATTATCATCAACATCATCATACTCATCATAACCATCAATATCATCATAATCATCATTATCATCAATATCATCATAATCGTCATAATTATCATTATCATCATATCATCACAATCATCATTATCATCACTATCATCACAATCATCATTATCATCATATTTATCATTATCATCGTATCATCATAACCATCATTCACCTCCCTGAGATGTACTTCACCCACTCTAGGCTTGTACACCTCAAGTACCATATTCAATTTCGTCATAATCAGTGTTCACCTCCCTGAGTTATACTCAGGTACAATCATCAACATTATCATAATCATTACTCACCTCCCTGAGTTACACTCAGGTACCATAATCAATAACATAATCAATACTCACCTCCCTAAGTACACTCAGGTACCATAATCACCTCCCCGAGTTAGACTCAGGTACAACATTCGCCTCCCCAAGTTAGACTCAGGTACAACATTCACCTCCCTGAGCTACACTTCACCCCTCACAGGGCTTGTGTATCCCAAGTACAATCACCTCCCTGAGTTACACCCCACCCGTCACCGGGCTTATGTATCTTAGGTACAACATCATATATACTCAAGCATCATTTACAACATAAGGTTAATTAAATCATCATCACCATTATCACCTCCCTGAGTTATACTCAGGTACACTATTCACCTCCCCGAGTTAGACTCAGGTACAACACCAACATCATCATCATCAATCATTATAATTAGCACCATTCATCATCATCATGCATCATCATACATATTTACCAATCATCATCATCATCATCAAAAATCATCATAATTATCACTAAATATCATTATCATCATAATTAACACCAATCATCATCATCATATTTCATCGTACATATTCATCAATCATCATCAACATCATAAAAAATCATCATAATTATCACCAAATACCATTATCATCATCAATAAATACATCAACTCAATATGAGCAATCATCCATCACAAGGATTCACCAATCCACACTGGTAATCGATTACAATCCTCATGTAATCGATTACCTGCAAACAAGGTCTCTGGTAATCAATTACCAACCCTTGGTAATCGATTACCTATAAGCAATCACTCTGGTAATCGATTACCAAACTTCTGTAATCGATTACCAACACACCAACTCTCTGGTAATCGATTACAGCATCTCTGTAATCGATTACTCGGGAGCAAACAGCCCTCCTGGTTGCCCAGAACCCTCTAGTAATCGATTACTACTCCTGGTAATCGATTACCCGCGACGCATATCGCAGTTCTTGCGATCTCCCCCAATTCCAAACCTCTCTATTCATTCTCTAATCATTCCTTTTCATAAAAAATATCATCTATATGCATTTATATTCATCAAACTCAACAAGAGTATCAATCTTTAACAGTTTTTCAAGGTTTTCCCATCAAAACCCCAAATCATCAAACCCTTATTAATCCTCTTTTCACTATTCATATTATTCTCATTCAATCTCATCAAGAATCATACAAACAATCATCAATTTACAATTTTCATCATCCATACTCAATATATCAATTATTAATACGAATTAAAGTCTTAGGTTACTACCCAAGCATCCCCCGCATGCATATATAAGCAGCACCCTCTCCCCCACCGTACCTTATTGAAGATCGATCAATCAACAGGGAAGGCTCTTTCTTGGTTCTTGATGATCAAGCTCCAGCAATCTCTCCTTGAGACGTTGTTTCTCCCCTCCTTGGCGTTTAGCTCTCTGACGTTTTTGAAGAAAATAAGGATTAGGGTGAACTATAACCCTTCCTTACTAAAAAGTCTATATGGGCTGGTCCCACACTCAACTCCCCCTTATCCTCTTTTTAAATTCAAATAGCTTTATCTCAATTTGAATAGTTTATCTTATTTAAAACTAATAATAATATTAATACTATTATTTATTTATTTATTTATTTCTCCCGCTTTATTAATTATTTTAATTTAATTTTATTTAATTAAGTTTAGGATGTTACAACTCTCCCCTCCTAAAAGAAAATTCGTCCTCGAATTTTACCTGAAGCGAATAGCTCTGGATATGACTCCTTCATCTTCACTTCAAGTTCCCAAGTAGCACTATCGGGTGTAGGTCCTCCCCAGATCACCTTAACTAAAGGAATCTCTTTACCTCGAAGTTGTTTCACCCCCCCGATCCTTAACTCTCACCGGCATGGTTTTCACCGTCAGGTTTTCCTTAATCTCAAGGTGATCCGACTCAATCACATGCGAAGGATCATGAATGTATTTCCGGAGTTGAAAAACATGGAAAACATTATGGAGGTTTGACAGGTGTGGAGGTAAAGCAATCTGATAGGCAACATAGCCGACTCTTTTGAGAATTTGGTAAGGACCAATGAATCGAGGTGTAAGCTTTTCTAGACTTTAATGCCCTACCAACCCCAGTCCACGGAGTGACTTTTAGGAATACATGGTCCCCTTCTTTGAATTCCAATTCCTTCCTCCTCTTATCAACACAGCTCTTCTGCCTACTCTGGGCGGTTCTCATCCTCTCTTGGATTAACCTAACCTTATCAGTGGTTTGTTGCACTATCTCAGGTCCTAAGGCAAGGCTCTCTCCCGGCTCACACCAACACAAGGGTGTTCTACACCTCCTTCCATACAATGCCTCATAAGGCGCCATACCTATGCTAGAGTGAAAACTATATTATAAGTAAACTCTATCAAAGGTAAGAAGCTATCCCAATTACCCCATTGGTCTAACACGCAAGCTCTAAGCAAATCCTCTAAGGATTGAATGGTTCTCTCGGTCTGACCATCGGTTTGAGGGTGATAAGCCGAACTAAGCCTAAGTTGGGTCCCCAAGGCCTGCTGCAAACTCTCCCAAAATCTAGAGGTAAACCTGGGATCTCTATCAGAAACTATACTAGATGGTATGCCATGCAACCTCACAATCTCACTGATGTAGATCTGAGCTAGTTTCTCTAAGGAGTACTTAATATTAATGGGAAGAAAATGAGCACTCTTGGTTAACCGATCCACAATGACCCAAATAGAGTCATTCCCCCTTACCGTCTTAGGCAAAGTAACTACAAAGTCCATGGAAATGCTATCCCACTTCCACTCAGGTATACTTAAGGGTTGAAGCAATCCTGAAGGCTTTTGATATTCTACCTTAGACTTTTGGCACACTAAACAAGCACTCACAAACTCTTCTATGTCTCTCTTCATCCTAGGCCACTAAAACACTTTTTTCAAGTCTTGATACATCTTAGTCGGTCCCGGGTGAAAACTAAGCTTACTCCTATGCCCCTCTTCAAGCACTAAACGCTTAATGGTAGGTTCACTAGGCACACACACACGACCGCCAAACCTCACTACCCCATCAGTACCTATCACAAACTCTCCACCATTACCTCCTTCTATAGCTTCTCTCCTATGCACCAAAAACGGATCCTCCAATTGAGCTTTGCTAATATCCTTTAACAGATCATTACTTACTTTAGTCATTCCTAGCCTCACACCATTAGAAGTCATCTCACAAGTTAAACTCAAATCCCTAAACTGAGTCAAAAGATCCATTTCCTTAATCATCAGGGAACTAACATGAATAGATTTCCTACTTAAAGCATCAGCCACTACATTACCCTTTCCGGGATGGTAACTCAACTCAAAATCATAGTCCTTAAGAAACTCTAACCACCTCCTCTGCCTCATGTTCAGCTCTTTCTGATCAAACAAATATCTAAGGCTCTTATGGTCACTAAAAATCTCAAATTTGGAACCATACAAGCAATGCCTCCACATCTTCAACACAAACACTACAGTTGCTAACTCTAGGTCATGGGTAGGGTAGTTTCTCTCATGGATCTTCAATTGCCTAGAGGCATAAGCTACTACTTTACCCTCTTGCATTAACACCCCACCTAAACCCCTCTTAGAGGCATCGCAGTACACTACAAAGGATTTCCTAAGATCAGGTAACACTAACAATGGTGCACTAGTCAACTTTTCCTTAAGAGTTTGGAAGCTAGACTCGCACTTACTATTCCACACAAAGGCAACCCCCTTCCTAGTCAACTCAGTCAAAGACAAAGCTAACTTAGAAAACCCCTCTATGAATTTTCTATAGTATCCAGCTAACCCAAGGAAACTTCTAATCTCACTTACCGACTTAGGAGCCTCCCACTTAAGCACCGCCTCTACCTTAGAAGGGTCAACACCTATACCTCATTTCGAAATCACATGACCTAAGAAACTCACTTCTTCTAACCAGAACTCACATTTGGCCATCTTAGCGTATAGCTGTTTATCCTTAAGAATCTGAAGCACTACCTTTAAATGTTCCTTATGCTCCTCCTTAGTTTTGGAATAAATTAGTATATCATCTATAAAGACAACTACGAATTTATCCAAGTAAGGGTGAAAAATCATGTTCATGTAATCCATAAAAATTGCAGGAGCATTAGTCACGCCGAAAGGCATTACCAGATACTCATAGTGCCCATACCTAGTTCTAAAAGCAGTCTTAGGTATATCCTCTTTCTTAACTCTAATTTGGTGATAAGCCGACCTAAGATATATCTTACTAAACACACATGCCCCCCACTAGCTGATCTATCAGGTCATCAATCCTAGGCAAAGGATACCTATTCTTAATGGTTACCTTATTCAACTAGCGGTAATCTGTACATAACCTCATGCTACCATCTTTCTTCTTGACTAACAACACAGGCGCTCCCCAGATAGCATAAACGCGGCTAACGTCACCTTTTGTATCATCGGGTAGTCCATCGCTCTAAAGATCTTCTCGATCTCGAATATCCAGTCAGCAGCTCCATCGGGATCGTAGCCCCCACGAAAAGTAGGTGGATGGTTCCTTTGGAACCGTGCAAGCCAATCCACCTCGTGATGTTGGTTTAGGTTGCCAACAGCCTGCGCCATAGTCATTAAGGCGTCGGCCATCGCTCGATCATTCCTACCCCCAGCCATTACTCTTCTTATTCACAAAAAAGTAAATAAGTCACACAATTAATTCAATCAAGTCAAACAACACAATTCAATCATTCAATCAATCATCACAATAACACCACAGAAGCATAGTAAACTCATAACTCAAGGTCGGTGAACCGACCTGCTCTGATACCAACTAATGTGACACCCTTCTACCCCATATTCTTATACATTAAATAATTTGAAATATATAAAGATGACACTCCACACTGGGTAAAAAGGTTCACAGTTCTCGTTGTATAAAACGTCATTTACCTCAAAGTAAAATAATTTAAAGCAGAAATAGCAATCGACTGTTTTCAAAACTCTTAAGCAGCGGAATCTCCCAAAATAGAAATAACAAAACATTATACTTGTCGTGCAAGGCAATTAAAGAAAAGTTTATAAAATTATTCCTAACTAAAAAACATAATTGAAGAACCCCCAATGATGTGACCTGATGTCACATGTACCAGAACAATACTCCATTTACTCAACACTCGACACCAACTGTGTCATCATCATCACCTGTAAAATAGCCACAGTATAACGGTGAGGAAAAGAATACTACTCATACATATGCATAGGAGACTACCCTATCCTCACCCTCATGTAAACAACACCATCATAAACTCATTCTATTAACAAATAAAAAACATAGCATATCATCATACACCAACAACAGCAAGAGCACCACAAGAAGAGAAGGAGCAGGAGCAGCAAAAGCAGCAGGAGCAGCAGACGCAGCAGGAGCAGCAACAGCAGCAGACGCAGCAGAACCAGCAGGAGAGCAAGAGCAGCAGAAGCGGCAGAAGGAGCAGAGCATCAGAGCATCACAATCATCATATCATTATCATCACAATCATCATTATCATCATATTCATCATTATCATATTCATCATTATCATCGTATAATCATAACCATCATTCACTCCTGAGATGTACTTCACCCACTCTAGGCTTGTACACCCCAGGTACCATATTCAATTTGTCATAATCAGTGTTCACCTCCCTGAGTTATACTTAGGTACAATCATCAACATTATAATCATTACTCACCTCCCTTAGTTATACTCAGGTACCATAATCAATAACATAATCAATACTCACCTCCCTGAGTTACACTCAGTTACCATAATCACCTCCCCGATTTAGACTCAGGTAAAAACATTCACCTCCATGAGCTACACTTCACCCCTCACTGGGCTTGTGTATCCCAAGTACAATCACCTCCCTGAGTTACACCCCCACCCGTCACTGGGCTTGTGTATCTCAGGTACAACATCATATATACTCAAGCATCATTTACAGCATAAGGTTAATTAAATCATCATCACCATTATCACCTCCCTGAGTTATACTCAGGTACACTATTCACCTCCCCGAGTTAGACTCAGGTACAACACCAACATCATCCATCATCAATCATTATAATTAGCATCATTCATCATCATCATGTATCATATAACATATTCACCAATCATCATCATAAAAAATCATCATAATTATCACCAAATATCATTACCATCATAATTAACACCAATCATCATCATCATCATATTTCATCGTACATATTCACCAATCATCATCATCATAAAAAATCATCATAATTATCACCAAATACCATTATCATCATCAATAAATACATCAACTCAATATGAGCAATCATCCATCACAAGGATTCACCAATCCACACTGGTAATCGATTACAATCCTCATGTAATCGATTACCTGCAGACAAGGTTTCTGGTAATCAATTACCAACCCTTGGTAATCGATTACCTACAAGCAATCACTCTGGTAATCGATTACCAAACTTCTGTAATCGATTACCAACACACCAACTCTCTGGTAATCGATTACAATATCTCTGTAATCGATTACCTGCAAGCAAACAGCCCTCCTGGTTGCCCAGAACCCTCGGGTAATCGATTACTACTCTTGGTAATCGATTACCCGCGACGCAGATCACAGTTCTTGCGATCTCCCCCAATTCCAAATCTCTCTATTCAATCTCTAATCATTCTTTTTCATAAAAAATATCATCTATATGCATTTATATTCATCAAACTCAACAAGAGTATCAATCTTTAACAGTTTTTCAAGGTTTTACCATCAAAACCCCAAATCATCAAACCCTTATTAATCCCCTTTTCACTATTCATATTATTCTCATTCAATCTCCTCAAGATTAATTAAGAATCATACAAACAATCATCAATTTACAATTTTCATCATCCATACTCAATATATCAATTATTAATACGAAATAAAGTCTTAGGTTACTACCCAAGCATCCTCCACATGCATATATAAGCAGCACCCTCTCCCCACCGTACCTTATTGAGGATCGATCAATCAGCAGGGAAGGCTTTTTTCTTGGTTCTTGATGATCAAGCTCCAGCAATCTCTCCTTGAGACGTTGTTTCTCCCCTCCTTGGCGTTTCGCTCTCTGACGTTTTTGAGAAAATAAGGATTAGGGTGAACTATAACCCTTCCTTACTAAAAAGTCTATATGGGCTGGGTCCCACACTCAACTCCCCCTTATCCTCTTTTTAAATTCAAATAGCTTTATCTCAATTTGAATAGTTTATCTTATTTAAAAACTAATAATAATATTAATACTATTATTTATTTATTTATTTATTTCCTCCCACTTTATTAATTATTTTAATTTTATTTTATTTAATTAAATTTAGGATGTTACACTTACAAAGTTGATATTCTTCTAACTACTTTGATACGCATCATTGGGATTGACCATTCAATGGTTGTTTATTGTAGTAGGATGAAGTGTATATGCTTGTAGAGATAGGTGTTGAGTTGACAATGCTACCAATGAGTATATTGTTTTAATTGCAATTTTTTAAGTGACAAGGATTTCAAAAGTTTTGTGATTGTTATGTGAGATTGTTGATTATGATTTACTTTTACTAAGATTTCATGAGTGTTCTTTTGCCACGTAGAGTTTGGTCTATTCAGTTTGCAAGGGACCTATATGTTGATACACTAAAGATTATTGTCATGAAAGAATACAAAATTATAAGCTTGCTTGGATATTTCCTTGGATCGCTCATGACAAGTGTATTTTGAGAATGATAAGAACCCTAGTAGATGAACAATGTGACTTGGATGAGAATGTAATTTTGATAGGATGGATTTCATTTTGGATTTATACTAAATGTGATTATTTGAGATGAGAGATGTAAGTATGAATTAAAATAGTGCTAAAAAATGAGATGTGAATATTTGAAACTAAGTCACCTTGAAGGTGAAATTGATCTTGATGAAGATGTGAGATGCTTAGTGTTGTATGAACTACTTGTAATAGAATGTGAAATGGTTATGAGGAGTACTTGTTGAATATGGTTTTAATCTATTGCCAAGGTTACGTTGATAAAGTTATAATGTTCAAGGTATTGTAAGAATGAATGATGTTGAAGTTGTATAATGAGTTGTTGAATTGATGTATACTTTTGTTTCTAGAATTTTGGACGGTTAGAATAGATATTTTAGCCTATTTATGCAATTTTGGGATGTTGGAGAAATAGACGAACTCTGCCAAAATTTGGTAGGAACAAGGGTGATTAACTTGGATATAAAAAATAATGAATGACCACCTTGAAATATGGGTCAAAACTTAAGAATAGAGAAAGATGTGATCCAATAACGATAAGTGAAATAGGAATAAGATAGGATACAGGCTCCTAGGGCAAGGTGCACCAAGTAGCATGATTTAAAGGGATAATAATAATAATTCAAACCTAGCATTCCAAAGGTAGAATGTAGGTGAGTTAAGTGTGAGGAATATCTAGAGGTGGAAAATGGGCTAAGCCCATTGAAACAGCCTGAACCCACTCATTAAATTGTAGGGCTTGGTTTTTAAAATTTGAGCTTGAATTAAATTCAGGGTTTTTAGCCCAACCTATTTTATTAAAATGACCAGCTTAGCTTACAAGGCCTGCTAAAATACTTGGCTTAGCCCATTTTTTTCCGAGTTTTGGCACCATTTTCCGAGTTTTGGCACATATTTTGCCATCTCTAGGAATATCAATGTTTTGCTTAAAGGCTAATTGTAAACGGATCTTTTGCATACAACATATATTGTGTTTGTTTACAATATTCATGGTATGACACTAAAATGGAAATGGAGATAAGGACCCTTCTCATAACTCCTAAAAAGTTTCAATTCTCATCGATCACATATTGCTGAATAATAGAGCAAGGTTGTCTATCATGTGCTAATGGACAAGACAACAACAACCTTGTCTCTCGTCACACGCACACCACCACAATGTTGTTGTCATTTGTTGTCGAAAGTCCAAGTCACTGCCCTTCCATCATGCTTCCAAGCCCCTCCAGTCCCTCGTTATTGTTGCTATCTGGTGTTCCCTTGTTAAGGAAATGGAACAATACGAGATGGTATATGGAAAGCAAAACATTGGACCCCATTCTTTGACATATTTCTTCACAAGAGAGAAAACCCAAATTTTATGGGGTCCTAAAAAGTTTAAACTATCTCTCTTTCTCCCATATTTCTTTGCTATATATCCAAAAAGGGGACAATGGATCTTTCTTCCTAATTTCTTTAATTCCTTTGTTTTCTCTTCTATTTCTATTATACTAATAACGTCTAAAAGGTTTATTACACACAATAATACATAAATTCAAATAAAAATGTTTTAATTTTTTAATATAAAATATGTGTATGTGTTATTCAATAAATATGTGTAATAATCTCTTGTTTCAAGGG
Source organism: Sesbania bispinosa (assembly GCA_026901365.1). Classification (NCBI taxonomy): domain Eukaryota; kingdom Viridiplantae; phylum Streptophyta; class Magnoliopsida; order Fabales; family Fabaceae; genus Sesbania; species Sesbania bispinosa. The sequence goes on from QLOH01000494.1 coordinate 260,180, forward strand.
GAAAATTAACTTAGTAGATAAAATACATGAGAATAGGTGCTTTTTTACCATGGTCCTGATTTTAAACGAGACAATTTATGGACCCTAAAATATATTTATTATGAGGCCCTTCAAATAAGAACAAAATTCTTGTTGGGAAACTCAAAGTAAATATTTTTAACAACTACTATGAGTCTTTCTACTTCATTGACAAAATCAATTTCTTCAATTTGCTTAATGAGCTTTTGGCTTCTGTGCTCAAGATATTTTTTATCGATTTCTAAATTTCAAGTAGCCTTATTAAAGATAAAATAACAAAAAAAGTGTTTCCAAAACTAAAATCTTAAGGCACAAATGGAGAAGAATGGTGGTGTTTGACCAACAATGGAAAACGAACCCATAACAAAAACTTGGTGGATAGTCTTTTTTTGGTGTGGGTATGGTGGAGCCATAACGGGATGGCGCAACAATCAACAATGATGGCAGGACACCTGATGAGGTGCAACAGGCAATAAGCTTATTTATAGCACTATTTGATGGTGCTAGATCTAATAGTAGCAACAACAAGCCCGACATAATAGAGACAACACAAGAGATCTACCCATAGGATGATGTCAAATCCCGACAACTTCCAACAATATTTCAGGGTAACTCCTAGCAATTGTGATGATTTATAGTAGTGAGAGAGCGACTGAGATGTGATAGGGTTTGGGCTTGGGGTGAGCAACTAAAGGTTGGCGATTTGGGCATTGTGGTTCATGGCTACCTTGTTGTGGCATTGATGGGGGACCATGGGAGGTGGTGGACTGGTGGTTCAAAAAGGAGTTGAGAGTAGAAGCTATGGATAAGAGAGAAGTCATGGAGAAGAAGATGAAAAAATGAATTTTGTAATTTGTGAGGGACTAATATGTAATTTTTAGTTATTTATAAACCATTGATATTTTTCAAATTTAATCTAATGGTGCAAAAATAAGAGTAGACTGTATCCAATGGGATCTTTTATTAGATTCTTAGAATTAAGAACTCAAATAAGCAACTCATCCACCATTAAAACACAAATGACATGATATCAAAGTTCTTATTTTTATGCAACTGGTTGTTTAAATAAGCTAACTAGTTCTTATGGATTCTTATTGCATTGTGGGGTCAAATAAATAATGTGTTTGGTAAAATTAGTTGAAAAGCTACTTGAAAGCTGAAAAAATTAGCTAATTTGATTGAAAGAGTTTGGTAAAATTAGCTGAAAAATGATTAAATGACTTATAAGAACATCTTTAAGTATTAAATAATGATGAGTGTGGGTTGTTGAGAGATAAAGTTGTAATAAATTTTCAGCCAATAGTTAAAAAAAAGTTTTTTTAAAAAATTTACCACAAGTAACTTCTGAAAAAAAACTAGTAACTACCTAAAAAAATACCTTATCAAACACAAATGAAATAATTCATGTACTTATTTAGATTTCATCTAAGTGGGTGTATCTTTTTTTTTCGGTGTACAAGGAAAACAATGAGGTTTGAACCTACAACCTCAACCTCATGTTAAACTACCCAAACCCCCAACCACCAGGCCGACTCTAGTGGGTATCTAAGTGGGTGTATCTAACTGGATTAAAAAATAACTAAAATATTTTATAAATATGAAATAAAAAAGAAATTTTTTCGGTCAATCAAAATCAAAACACAGATATTTTAAGCACGAAAAAAATATTTTACTGAAATTATTAAATTAAATGGTGCTTTCTAATATACACAAGCAAAAAACTTGTGTACTGATGCACAAGTGAGCCAAAACCTTCAGATATAATAGTTTTTTATTTGATGGTTCAGATTAGAGGTGTCAAAACGGGCCGGCCGCCCGAACCCGCAATATGGGAGGGCTTGGGCACTTAAATTAGAGGCCCGAATTTTTGTCGGGCTTTTTAGCCCGGAAATGAAAAAGTCCGGTCTTAAGCGGGTTCGGGTCGGGCTACCCGATCGGGCTAACGGGCGGCCCGTTTTTTTTTTTTAAAAAAAAATTGCCTTACTTTTGAGTTATGCTTAAGTTCGCTAGCATGACCCATTTTTTTATTTTTCTTCCATCTAAAAATGTTTGAAGTTCTGAAAATTGAAATTTCTACTGTGAAGTCAATGGATATGGTGAACAATTATGATTTTCTTTTGATAGATAACTAATTAATTAAAGCAATTATGATCGAGTATATTATTATATTAGTGCATATATATACTTCTCAAATCCAAGTTTGTCAAATATGTATTTTATAATCCTATTTTGAAGAACAATTTTTGGAACAGGTGCAGTATAGGTTTATTTAATTTAATTTAATTACATATCAATTGAGTACTATTATAAATGGAAAAATCTTGGAACAATTTAGAATCAATTTTGAAGAACAATTTTTGGAACAGGTGCAGTATAAGTTTATTTAATTTAATTTAATTACATATCAATTGAGTAGTATTATAAAATGGAAAAATCTTGGAACAATTTTGATTCATCGAATGCAAATTTATTTTGCTTTTCCCCTTTTAAATGATTTTTATAACTAAATTGTAATTTTTTTTTAGTTTTGTAAAAGTATAATTGTTTACAATTTTAATGAACAACATTTTTGAATAAGTTAATTTTTTTTAACCGGGCCGACCCGCACAAGCCCGCTACCCGCATAGGACCGGGCTAGGGCACTAAGTTCACAGGATCGAATTTTAGCCAGGTATTTTAGCCCTGCCCACACAAGCCCGCTACCCGATGCGGGTCGGGCCGGGTAGCCCATTTTGACACTCCTAGTTTAGATCTCTTTGAAACAACGGGTTGCCAGTTTGTCTTTTAAGAGTAAGCTGAAATTGCAAAGATGGGTTCCAAACTTAATAATTTAACTAACAAAATCATGATTCTGGGAATAATTGTAGAAGCAGCCATCATCACGGTTTCATTAGTTTGTTAGTTTGTCTGTTTGTGACCAATCTCTCTCTCTGTTTTTTTTTACGTCATGAGCAATGTGAGATTGTGAGCAATATGTCTTAGATACTGGGTGTGTTAATCGACCTAAATTATTACCAAACGTTTTGGGTTTTGGATTAATTTTTATGAATTGATACACTTTCCAAAATTAAATAAAAAATAGAAGAGGGATTACCACAAAATTTGGTTATATTTTTAGGGATTAAAAATATATTTAACTCATATTTTATTAGCTAAAATTTATAGTTTTTTATGTTTATTTATATTTTAGTAATCTGCTTATTTTTTTTAATAATTATAATTGTATATAATATAACTTTGTTTGTCACACAGTTACATGAGAATGAAAATTTATTACCAATTAAATTATAGGCAGAAAAAAGTCATTCAAGAATGAAAATTTTAAATAGAAAATTGTTAGGATTTAAATATAGGGTGAAAATAGTCATTGGGGATAAAAAAATTGTATTAAATTTTCTAATAAATAAATTAATGGATAAAAATAAATCATATAAGAATAAAAAATTATTAAAAACATATTAATACATAAATATACAGTATTTATTTAACCCGTGCATGCACGGGCTTATAATACAAGTTTTTTATACATTGTCCACCAGCATAAAATTACTATAAGTAAAATGTTGTGCCAACATTATTTTCCTGCATAGTTCTAATTGCAAGGTTATGGGAAATTTCAAAATTTGGTGGACAAATAAAAAAAATTTATTACATTATTATAAATTCAACTGACTAAAAGAAATTATGAGAAGTTTAATATGTGTTCTAAAAATAGTACACTTAATCTTAAAAGAACAGAATGCTTAACCTTTTTTTATAATCATATAAGTTATTAGATTAAATTTTTAAAATATTAAAATCAAACTTGAGAAAAAGCCTTCGATTCGCCAAAATTGCATTATGTTTATGTGAGACGGTTCAGACTTTAAGGTGTATTTGCAAATTTTATAAATTTTCAAAAAAAAAAATATAACCTGTTGAGACTCACCCAAATTAAATTGTAAGCAACTCGGATGAGTTTCTCTCCGTTAGAACTTAGAAGCCTTAACATAACACTACTACTATCGCTCGCCGCTGCCGCCACCGCCACCCTCTGTTCTTTTCGCCTCCGCCCTCCACATTCCACAGAGTCCGATTGTGCCTCGCAGCCACAGAGACTGTTGAAGTGGGACCACCTCCGCTTCCAGCCGCACACGTGCGCCTCCGCCCTCACGACTACTTGGACCTCGCTGCCGTGAGCTCCATCGTCGAAGGCCTCAGCCTCACCGGCTCATAAACAAATTAATTAGAGGTTAGAAAAATTAGATGCATTTTATTGTAGGTATCTTCACTGAGCTTGTTGGCTACAGTCTCTTATCTTAACGTGACAAGGTTGTTGCTTCACTGAGCTTGTATTTGTGTGAATAGAACTGAACTAATAGCTTCATGACCATGGGCAGGAATGAGAAATCTTAAGTGAAAAATCTAAGGTAAGCAACTAAATGTGTATGTGAGTTTCAAAACGAAAAAGTTAGTAGGAGTGTCATCTTTTTCAAATGGGGTAAGCAGGTTCTGCTCCAATACTTCTTATCGATGATTGGCTGAGACCAAACCCCCATTTGGTCATACAGCCATAGCCCCTGAGCCCTGACTGCTACCTTCATAGTCTGCTGTCATCTTCTATTTTTTAGAGTTCAGGATCTTCTTAATAGTGCCCCACATCTCAATTAAATAGCTGTTTGTGTTGCTTCTGTTCTCTTGGTGTCTTTATACCATCAATTAAATAGTTGTATGTATAGTGTTGGAATTTGAAGGGTGAATGGTGTATTTATATTTGGATTTGGTGAATGGTGCAAATCGAAGACCCTCGACAACAAATATGTATGCCATATTCCCCCTTTCACTCTCATTCTCCATTGATCTCTGTTTTCATAATGGGGAAAAAAAGAAATTCTTCTTTAAATATTAGCATGGTTGTTTTGTCAAGTTCAAGATTGCTAAATTATCGCTCTCTAGACTCTTAAATAAAGCACTGAAATTCAATTAATGGAAGCTTTAGGTTATTTTGTCTGGATGTAGCTAAAGAAACTTGGGGTGATTTTTACTTTGTTAGTAGTATGATAAGATGCATGATGAAACTATGAAATGAACATAGTAAAGGCAAGGCTACTACACAGTAGTAGTTGGAACCTAAAATTATTGTTGCTGTGTAAATACTAAATAGTGGTAAGTGGTAACATCAGTGATCACAAGCTGATAGTAGGGTAGCTGGTAGCGGCATTGGGCTGGGCTAGGGGTGGTGGTAGGGTGCAGGTGTATGTGGAATGGTGGTAGGAAGTAAAATGAAACAGGGATTGTGGTTACAATAACGAAGTCAAAACGATGCTAATGTGCTGGTATTGGATGTAGTTTCAGCATGACATGGGGCAGAGGTGGGGGATGATGCTGCTGAATTGATGACGGCAGTTGCTAAATGTTTTTTCATCAAGGGATAGGATGTCAGGTGTTTTCAATTTTTTGATCATTTCTTCCTCAATGGGGTGCAAGAGAGCTGAGAGGGTATGGAAGCAAAGGTGGTTGATAAAATGGGGACTCAAAATTTCATAAATTGGCTGCATATGTTGGGTATGAGTGAGGTGTGATAAAATGGGGATTTCACATGAATTTCCACCTAATAATGAAGAGTGTGTTAGAGAGTGTGTTACTGGCATTTCTCATGTGAAAGTGGTTTCTTCTAGAGGGTTTGAAATTCTAATATACTTCAATCAGTTGTAACTTAACAACATTACTATGGTGGTTACGTACAAAGCTAATATGTTCAGTCTGTTCTAATGCTGCAGAATGTAAAGAAAAGATGAAACATTTGAACTCGTATGTGAAGTTATGATGAAGAGAACTTGTGACATTTTTGGTTATTTTTCTTTTTAATCTTGAAGCATATGATTCATGTAGAGATTCTATTATAGCATCTTTCAGTAACTATATTTGCATACTAAAAGGTTGTTTATGGAACTTTGATGGATTTCTTTCTTTGGATCTTTGCAGTGGAAGGCTAATAAGCCGCTTCTAATTTCCAGAGACTTGAATGCTTATTTAGATTCAGAGTGAACAGCAGATAGAAATGCTTGTAGCTCGGAATCTCTCCCCTTCAAAGCTTAAGCCACTCTTTTATTTATCACTCATTTCTGAGTGCAGCAACCATGCCCAGTCAAATCTCTTTTCAATCTTAATTCCATACTCAAAAACCCATCTCCAAAGCTTTCCAAAATTTTTACCTCAACCATCAATTAATTTGTTTAGGTCTTTCTCTTCACAACCTGCAGATTCAACTTTGCAACAAAATTTGCTCCTCTCCCGTGAGGGTAATTATGATGAAGGCACTTCCCAATCTCTTCATGTCTGCCCTGGTTGTGGGGTTTATATGCAGGATTCAAACCCAAAAGAACCTGGTTATTTTATGAAACCCTCTGAGAAGGACCTAAATTATAGATTGTATACCCATCTTGAACCCGTTGCACAAGAGCCTGAGTTCTCCAATTCTGTTAAAAGGGGACTTGTTATTGAAACCAGAAAAGCTTAATGGTGATGTGAACTTGATTAGGAAACCAGAGAAGCCAGTGGTATGTGGACGCTGTCATTCGTTGAGGCACTATGGGAAGGTGAAGGATCCTACCGTGGAAAACTTGCTACCAGATTTTGACTTCGATCATACGGTGGGAAGGAAGTTGGCATCAACGACTGGGGCCCGTTCAGTGGTTCTTATGGTTGTGGATGTAGTCGATTTTGATGGGTCATTTCCAAGGAAGGTTGCAAAGTTGGTTTCCAAGACAATTGAGGATAATTCTGCTGCATGGAAAAAGGGTAAGTCAGGGAATGTGCCTAGGGTGGTACTTGTGGTAACAAAGATTGACTTATTGCCTAACTCATTGTCACCAACAAGACTGGAGCATTGGATTAGGCAAAGAGCAAGAGAGGGCGGGATTAATAAGATTACTAGTTTGCATATGGTGAGTGCCCTGAGAGATTGGGGACTGAAGAACCTTGTGGATGATATAATTGAATTGGCTGGACCTAGAGGTAATGTGTGGGCTGTTGGGGCACAGAATGCAGGAAAGAGTACTTTAATAAATTCTATAGGGAAGTATGTTGGAGGGAAGATTACACAGCTGACAGAAGCACCTGTGCCAGGGACAACACTGGGCATTGTTAGAGTGGAGGGTGTTCTTCCAAGTCAGGCAAAATTATTCGATACCCCCGGCCTTCTACATCCATACCAAATTACAACAAGGTTGGTAAGGGATGAGCAAAAACTTGTCCACATGAGCAAGGAGTTGAAACCTAGAACATACAGAATCAAGGTTAGTGCACTGAGATGCTAATTCATGGTACTGAATTTAATGTTTTTGTTAATGTATGTATTCTAATTTGCAATGCAGTGTTCATTTTTATCTCTTGTCTCTTGTTATAACCTACTACTGTACTTCATTCTTTTTTCCAAATAATTGTGGTAGGCTGGTCATTCAATTCACATTGCTGGTCTAATGAGATTGGATATAGAAGAAACGTCCCTGGATACTATTTATGTCACAGTGTGGGCCTCTCCTTATCTTCCTCTGCATATGGGTAAAGTAGAAAATGCATGTAAAATGTTCCAAGATCATTTTGGGCGCCAATTACAGGTATTATTCTCGTTGTTCACTTTAATTAACTACTTATTCAGCAATTCCTAGCTCATGAGACTTGTATTGTCAAGTGTCTTCTGAAGTATTGTCTAGGTTAGTGACCTACATATGATTGGTTTATCTTTTAATCATTACGAAATTGTACTATTATTTTTTTCAGTTTGACCCAGAGATGTTATCCAAACTAAAAAGTGTGTACCAAAAGCTGTTAAAATGACCTTGAAATCTGTTAATAATGTTTAGTCAACCAATCTGATAATAGGTCCAAATATTTAATAGTATTTTTTTAGTTCCAACCTTCAGGTGGTTTGGTAATGCTTTTTAAAAATCTACTGGAATTATTACATATAAAACAATATTAAGTAAGATTTGAACATGCAAGTTTCATAATATGCTTATGGTGAAGTGATCATACCTAGGTAGTAGGTAAAATGCATGTAGAATCTATTTGCAAGGACAAGATAAATTACTATTTTGATTCATAAGCATTATTCATCGCACATTACCATTACCCTCATTTATAACACCGGTCTGAATTGTTCTTTGTCCAGCCTCCAATTGGGGAGAAACGAGTTCAGGAACTAGGGAATTGGGCGAGAAGGGAATTTCATGTTAGTGGGAACAGTTGGGACTCGAGTTCTGTAGACATAGCTGCTGCTGGCCTTGGTTGGTTTGCAATTGGACTTAAAGGAGATGCAGTGTTAGGTGTTTGGACTTACGAAGGGGTTGACGTTGTTCTTCGCAATTCTTTAATACCTTATAGATCATACACTTTTGAAGTTGCAGGATTTACAGTCTCCAAGATTGTCTCCCAGTCTGACAAAGCTTTAAATAAGTCACATCAACGAAATGACAAAAAGATGCACTCAAAAGCGCTATCCAGTTTTGTTGAATCATTACCATTGACTTCCAATGGAGGCATCTGATAATGGTGTCAGTTTGGGATAAAGCAAAAAGATTTGAATTGCCATTTAGTTTCTATACAGTACAAGAGATGAATTAGGAATGCTAACTGGACAGAATTTCCAGCTTATCAATATCTCAAGTTCAAGCAAAGGGAGTGATGTGCAATGGTGAGGAACTGAGGATCAAATGTGGCATAAGGTAGTTTTTCTGTAATATCTTGTCCAAAACCAACCTAAATTAAGTCAGATTTATATCATGTTCCTTCTTAAGTTTCAAAGAAATGTCTTAATTTTTCCAAAGCTTTTTCTAGCAAGCACAACTTATTCACCTTCTGTACTGTGCACAAATATATATCAGCCATTAGATACCGTGAGATGATAGACAGGGAAAATCTTGCACGATACTATCAATATTTGCAAAATGGTGCTTAAAATCTTAGGTGTGGTGATGGTTGTCTTAAAAAACTCTAGTGGTCTGTGCTCTCCCTGCCGCCAATTGAATGATTAGTGAAGGGGAGCAACCGGCCCAAGCTCTTTGGTGACGTAGTGTTCCAGCAGTATGTCGTCCGGTTGTGTCTCATCGGCAAGAACAAGAGGGAAAGAGGCCATGATCATGGTAAGGGGCAGAGAGAACAGTTGTGGGGCATGGAGACTATACAGGTTGTGACTAGGGGATGGGTTGCAGGTTATTTTTTTCAGAGCTCATCCCTTTCTATGTTTCGGGCGCATCATCAATTGAAGTTCCCATCCATCTCCTCCCTCTAGTTCTCAATCTTTTCTTATTTTAGTCATTTCTTCCTGTTATGTTGCTTTGTTTTTCTTCCATTCGATATGTACGCCAGAAATTTTTTTGTTCGAAATATCATTGATTGAAAAATGCCCAACGACACTTATATAACTTATAGGACGCTAAATAAAGAATATTACAGCAGTGTACTACATATTAAAATAGCAAATCAAACATGTATACTCATAAATCTAAATTATTCAGCAATCCTAAAACACAACTATTACAAAATATTTTGGAAGAGCCTTGGACATTTCATTTTTTATTCCTTCTGGATTGCTTGATTCTTAAATCAGTGCTTGTCTTTTCAAGTCTTTGTGGATGATGATTTTCTTATAGAATCTGAGACTTGATTTTTTATTCTGAGATTATTCTTAAGATGATGAGATTTTGTGCATTGTTGATCAGGCTTCTCAACTTTTTTTAGATACTTCTCAACTTAATCTTGTTACCTGTTTTATCTCATTTCTGCATACTCAAGCATCTTAGTTAGATTACAACAAATCTCAAAATGATCTTACAATTTTTGCTTGCTTGAGGGGTTGTCATCATTAAAACATTTTAAGTTTAAGAGGGTCTTTCTTAACATTCTCCCTATTTTTTTGTGATGATAAACCCTTAAAAAGTAAAAAATTCAGTTCGTTCTAAGGGTAAAGATAATTCATTTCATTTTGCGCCCCCTAACATATAACTCCCCCTGAATCTAATATTCCTTAAAAAAAATTAACCTTTTCTGAATTAGAATTAAGATTCAGTTCCAAGAGAGTAAAGTTAAGAAGTTAGATTAACACATCTATAAGTAAAAAGTTTAAAACAATTTCATTTCAATATTTGATGGGCACATAACTGAATTAATACTAAAGCATTAAAAAATGCAGAATTAATTACAATTCAACTACAAGAGATAAAATTAAGAAAATTTGTTCCGAAAATTTTTCTTTTGTCCCTATATACTCCCTTTTTTGCCATCAACAAAGAGGGTGATCACTTGACGTTGGGAGAAGAGTTGAAAATGGAGGGGCTAGCCTCAGGCCTAGGAATAGAAGTAGACACGGAAACAGTGGGAGGAGCAGTAACATTGAAGTTGGCAAATTTTGGGACAACCAATTTTGAAACTAGAACTACTTTGAGCTCGACTTTCCAACAACCTTGAGAATCATATCCATTCCATCAAAGATAAGATCTTGGCGTTCCTTGACCTTCTTTAGTTCCTTCTCAATTTTATCAAGCCTTTTGCTCTGAGATTTGTACTTCTCCAGCTCAGGTTCTTTTGGGTCCTCCTCCTTTTCCTTTTCAAGCTAATTGAGAAAGGTGTCAATCGAACTAAATGGATGTCGAGGCATATCAGTTTAAGATGAGATTAGGCTAGTTTTGTCAAATATAGGATACTTAAGAAGGGAAGCAACAAAAGTTGCAGGAGTCATTTGGGAACTAGTCCTCGGAGGAAAAGGATGAGGAGTTCTTACACTTGGCTCAGAGTGTCTACTCTCATTATCTGAGAACATCTTAAGTTCATCAGCTTTTGCTTGTTCTTGAGCCTTCTCGGGTTCCTTCTCAGCATCTCCTTTTGCCTTCTCAGGAGAGTGCTTCTCAACTTCCCCCAGCCTTCTAATCTTCTTTTTGTTTTTCCTCTTCCTTCTTGGGGTCTTCTTCTACTTGCTTTTTTTGCTCCTTCTCAAGTTCTTTCTCAGCATTTCCCTCCTTCTCAACACATTTATTGAGAGAGAATATTTTAATATAATAATAATTAAGAAAATCAAAGTGTGATATAAAGGGAAAAAAAGAAAGCGGTAAGAGAAAGTCTGCCTCCGGTGGAGGATACTCGTGGTTCTTAAAAAAACATTTGTAATGAAAGAGATTAATAGGAACTACGCAAATAGAGAGGGTGAAATGTGGAGAATGAATCCCCCTCAAGCTGGAGCATATAGATTATATGCACCAAGCTTGTTACTAATAAATTCAATTTGGGGTCCTCTGGGAGACTTCATAAAAATGTTAGTTGGTTGTTATGTAGAACTAGTGTAACTAGTGACAATACTTCTAAAGAGAATCTTTCCTCTAATAAAATGACAATCTACTTCAATATGTTTGGTCCTCTCATGAAACATCAAAGTGGAAGCAATATGAATAGCAACCTGATTATCACAAAGCAACTTTATTTGTGAGACTTCAGTAAATTTCAATTCACTGATTAGTTGCTTGATCCAGATAAGTTCACAAGTGGCTAAGGCCATGGCACGATACTCAGCCTCAAGACTAGATCTAGCCACCACCTCTTGTTTTTACTTTTCCAAGAAACAAGATTACCTCCCACAAGAACACAATATCTTGATGTAGAACGCCTATCAGAATGGGATCCAGCCCAATCAGCATCTGAATAGCCAATCACCTGGGAGTGGCCTCTATTCTCATACAATAAACCTTGACTTGGAGATCCTTTGACATACCTCAAAATATGAATAGCTGCATCCCAATGACTATCACAAGGAGACTAAAGAAATTGACTCACCACTGAAATGGGAAAAGAAATATCTGGACGGGTGATAGTAAGATAATTTAGCTTGTCAACTAGTCTCTGATACCTACCTGGATTAGTCAATGGCTCCCCCTGATTAGGAAGAAGCTTAATATTCGGATCCATAAAAGTGTCAATTGGTTTGCGGCCTGACATACCAGTCTCCTCAAGAATGTCCAAAACATACTTTCGTTGAGAAACAACAAAACCACAGTTAGATTGAGCTACTTCAATGCCTAAAATGTATTTGAGTGAGCCCAAGTCCTTGGTCTGAAAATGATGGAATAAGTGTTGCTTCAACTTTTTAATGCCACCTTGATCATCTCCAGTTATAATAACGTCATTAACATAGACAACCAAATAAATGTATTTTCTCTAAGGATTATGTCTCTAAAAGACTGTATGATCAGAATCACATCGAGATATACCAAAGTCCTTAATAACAGTGCTAAACCTTCCAAACCAGGCAAGAGGAGATTGCTTTATACCATTAAGAGAAAGACAAAGTTTACAAACTAGATCAGACTCCCCTTGAGCAACAAAGTCAGGTGGTTGCTCCATATATATCTCCTCATGAAGCTCACCATGAAGGAAGGCATACTTGATATCAAACTAAAAGAAGGGCCAAGAACGCACGACAACCACGACCAAGAATAAACGTACAAATGATATCTTGGCAACAAGAGACAAGGTATCTGTAGGGACGTACACAAAACTCTAGAAGGGGGTTGAATAGTGTTTTCATAAACTAAGCATTTTTATGGAAACCGTTTTGTAAACTGAGTTCAGTAGGCTTTCAGGCAGTGATTCAGATGCTGTCTGAAGCTCTGTTTAGTGTCTGAAAAATTACAGACAATGGTTTTAAATCTTTTCGCAAAGTAAGTTCTTTAAAGATTATAGTTACTTAGTTAAAAACCCCTCTTCTCGTTAGAATAAACTGAATGTAAAGAGTTAAGGGTAAGAGAATATACTTAGTCAATTTATCCCGGTTCACCCACAACCTTGGGCTACATCCAGTCCTCATACACCGTGAGATTTTCCATTAACTTATCAAAGTTACAAGTATTCTTTGTTATCAATTGCCTCTTCAGGCAACAAACCAAGTATTCTTCTTACAAAGCCTCTCCAGGCTTCTAAGTATTCTTTTCTATCAAGCCTCACCAGGCTCTACAACAACTATTCTTTTCTTACAAGCCTCTTCAGGCTCTAAAACAAGTATTGTTTTCTCACAAGCTTCTCCAAGCTCTTACAATTGAATAATTACAAATGAATACAAATAACTTGAACTTAGAACATAAGTTCTTCGTTTTAGGTGTACAATGAAAACAACAGTGATCTACACACTGGATAGGAAAGTTGATATTGTACATAATTTTCAACATAAGCAGAACTCTGACACCTTCTTACTTGTGTATATTGCTGATTTGAAATAACCAGCTTCACAACACTTAAGCTTAGCAGCTCTGTAATATTCATCTCAGCAGCTCTTCATTTCTTCAGTTTAGCTGCAATTTTCCATGAGCATTTGCGTGTAGGTTCTTTCCACTTTGCAGCATTCCAGCTTTGATTCATTCATGCACCATCTTGTTGCATTTTCTATCTCTGCTTTTTTTTTTGCACTCTCTCTCACACACAATCACTCACTCACTCTCTCCCATGCTCCTCCCATCATTGGTATGCAATATATATATATATATATATATATATGCTTGAGCCTGAGAAGTCTGTTAAAAGAGACGTTGAGAAATAGGATTTTCCTGTTGTGAAACCTTTCTGACAGAGGTTCGAGATTGCAGCGCTTTTCCTGGATTTTGCAGCTCGTGCACAACAAACTTTCCTTATTTGGCTTAAATTTAAAATCCTAGCAAAAAAGGTTGTCTCTAGTCTTGCATTTCTGGTGTTCTGAGGTTGTGTGTGGTTCTGGTACAGGCTTTGACTTGCTACGTCAGGTGCCCTTGTACTTCAGACAGACTTCGTCTTCAGCTGAGGACCAACGTCTCAACCATTCACTCTTCAGAAAGTTCCTTGATCTTCAAAACTTTGACCAACTTCAGATCATAACATGACTTCAGACAAACTTTTAAGGTCTTGAGACTCAACATTCTCCCCCTTTTTGATGATTACAAACTTAAATAAACTAAGAGAGATATAATTTGAGAAATAAGAGCAATATAATATTAGAATAAGAGATTTAAGAACAATTTCTCCCCCTCAAACATTTTTCTCCTTTTTGCTTGATTGATATACGTTATAAGCTTTGATATTATGCACTCCCCCTGAACTGCATATAACTTCTACTTTAACTAAATATTATTTCTCAATGAATTCTGTTAGTTATACTCCCCCTTTTGTCATCCATCAAAAGGGTAACAGAACATTTGGCATTAAGAATAAATGATAATATTACAACACCATCTTAACAGGATATACATCAGAGCTTTAAGGTGTGTAAAATAGAATCAAGAAGCAGTTTTCAAGTTTCAGAGCATATTCGGCAGAGTAAAGTATTTCAGAGAAATACACTAATATCATATCATACACAATACAGAATATCAGAATAATAGACAATTTGGGATGTCTTGACCTTGTTTTTACACCTTTAGAGATATCACCTAAGATTTGCTCTTTTGGATGAGTAGATTTGTATCTCCAATCCTTCTGAACAGAAGATACATTTCTGGTCTGAGACTCAACATTGAGTTCAAATGGTCCTACTTCAGAACCTCCTTTAGACTTGTTCTGAATTTCTTCAGATTTCTTGTTCAGATCCATACCTGCAAAGTCATCTTCTAGATCTGATAGATCACTATCAGTCTTTTTCTTGTCATTGAACCTCACATGGATGGTTTCTTCGATTACTAAGGTTCTAGAGTTGTAAACTCTATAAGCTTTAGAATTTTTAGATATCCAAGGAAATGACCTAAGTCAGACTTAGCATCAATCTTTGCAATGTCATCCTTGGTGTTAAGTATGAAGCACTCATATCCAAAGACATGAAAGTAAGATATGTTGGGCTCCTTCCTCTCCACAATTCATATGGAGTCTTTTTGAGAATTGGTCTTATCAAAATTCTGTTTTGAAGGTAACATGCTATTTTAACAGCTTTTGCTCATAATACCTTGGAGAGAGAGCTTGAAATGAGCATGGTTCTACCCATCTCTTGCAAACTCCTGTTCTTTCTCTCAATAACCCCGTTTTGTTGAGGTGTTCTAGTCACAGAGAAATTATGAGAGATTCCATTCTCCTCACAGAACAGTCTGAAGCTTGTGTTCTCAAATTTTCCTCCATGGTCACTTCTAATCGCAGAAATACAGAATCCAATTTCATTTTGTACCTTCTTGGAGAAGATTGTGAACTTCTCACAAGTTTCATCCTTGCTTTTGAGGAATATCACCCATGTAAATCTAGAATAGTCATCTACAATGACCAAACCATACTTCTTTCCACCAAGACTTTTAGTCATTGTTTGTCCAAACAAATCAATGTGAAGAAGTTATAAGGGTCTTGAAGTGGAAACAATATTCTTTCTCTTGAAAGAGTTTCTTGTTTGTTTCCTTTTCAAACAACTTTCACATAAAATATTAGATTTGTATGAGAGTTTGGGCAATCCTTTTACAAGATTGTGTTTTGTAAGCTTTGAGATTAAACTCAAGCTGACATGCCCAAGTTTCTGATACCAAATCTGTTTTTAATCTTCCACAGAAAGAAAACACTTCACATTCTGACTTGCAAGTTCCTCCAAGTCTATTTTATACACATTGTTGTGTCTCTTGGCAGTAAAAAGAACTTGGTCATTATTATTTTTTACTCTACAACCTTCTTTAGTGAAGGATACTACGTAACCACTATCACACAATTAACTTATGCTTAGTGCTTAGTAAGTTATGTTTGAGTCCTTCAACAAACAAGACATTATTAATAGATGACAGAGGTGACATACCTACTGTACCTATGCCAATAATTCTCCCTTATTAGTTTCCTCCAAAGGTGACCATTCCTCCATCTTTGTGTCTAAGGTTTTGGAACAAAGACTTTTCTCCCGTCATGTGATGCGAGCATCCACTGTTCAGGTACCATTTGTGGGGTTTCCTTAGTCCTGTTAAACACATCTGCAACAGGAATAATCAAAACTTTAGGTACCCATAACTTCTTGGGTCCTTTCTTGTTAGCTTTGGGTTTAGTTTGCCCTTTGTGTCTGCACTTTGACACATGGTGTCCATGCTTACCACGACGGGAACACCCTTTGTTGGAACCACAGGAAACACTAGAACTTGGGTTGAATAGTGTTTCAGACTTTATGTAACGTCCTAATTTCTAAATCCAAGAATAATGTTCGTTGGAAACACTATTCCCAAATTCCTGAAATTATTTCGCGCCATTTTCGATATCGGCACACATAATACAACGATGCCTAAGCAATCCAACGCTTACTTAGACTACCACATACTTCATACATCACATTTCTCAAAGTCAATTTCTAATTTTGAAATATGGGAACGAACCAACACCTTAGAGTGTTAAGGTTCATAAACTCCTACCGAAAATCCGGCAGAGTTTCCCCTGAAAACTGGACATTTCCAAATTTCAGAATCACCTGAAAACCAGCAAAATCACCAGTACAGTTCATAATATCGCAATCACTAATCCAATTCAATAACAATAGGCCTCCATGGCCAAACTAAAGACTACTACATCATATTTCAAAATCTAATCTCCAATTCATCTTTATATAATTACATAATTAAACTATCAATACAAAAATAAACAACTAAACTTCTTGACCACCGGGAATGGGTGAGTCCACTCCAACAGCTCCATCTTCCTCTAATACAAGATCTGATTAACCTGCATAACTAGAATATATCCCCGTAACGTGGGGTGAGATAATAATCTCAGTGAACAAAGCATGCAGCAAGCAGTGTGGGGAGGCAAACATATGACATGCAACATATCATTCAACAAACCACGATTAATTCATTCTAGTACACATGAACACTTCTTCTATTCTCAAATTAACTAAACACAAGCATATCACATGTCTAATGCCACAATCTCAAGTAAATGTGCTATACATAAATGCATGACTGCATTACCCGGCAGACGGGGTCTTATCACTATCTGGGGCTAGACCTGAGCTCAGACTACAAGGAACGTCTTCCTTGGGCATAATACTGCCAATTAACTGGGGGCCGAAACCCGTGTTTTAACTGGGGACCGAAGTCCAATTAACTGGGGACCGAAGTCCAATCTTGATTAATTAAGGTGAACTGGGGCCGAAGCCAAAACTGGGGCCGAAGCCAGATTCATTCAAAACTGGGAGCCGAAGCTCAAATCATTTTAAACTGGGAGCCGAAGCTCAAATTCACTTTAAACTGGGAGCCGAAGCTCAAGTTCACTTTAAACTGGGAGCCGAAGCTCAAATTCATTTTCCAATTAACTGGGGCCAAAGGCCATTATGCAATTGCTCAAACATCACAAATAGCACATGTCTCATAATAGATCTAAATATTATTATGGTAATCATATCACCTCAAGAATGTCAATCTGAAATTACGTTCTCATTTAGCAACCTTGAAAGCATATTTTATATTAAATTCTAACCTATAATCATACATCTTCATACAACAAAATCATCTTAAAGCGTAACGAAAACATCAAGAGAATCAATCCAACAATTAATCAACAACCAAATACTAAAGGAAAAGGAATAAAAGAGTGGGGATCATGATTGGAACGCATACAAAATGTTGTGGGAGTGTGTGAGCTTCGCTCACCTGAACAGATCCGCCACCACCATTGTGGAACTCCCTCCGTTCGAACAAGCACCGCGTCCAGCCACCGGAGTCCACCGCGTCATGGCTGCAAAGCACTTTCTTCTCCACTTTCCCAACCACCGCACACAGTCGCTTCAGTCCGTCGGAGCTCCGCCGCGCCTCGCCACCGTCAGTCATGTTCAGCCAGCCGCACCACCGCCACGAGACGCTGCCACCTGGCCACCAGAAGCCGTGGCCACTGCAGCGGCGATGCGAACCTCCTCGTGGTTGCGCCTGTCCCCGCCACCGGAGAGCACCCCTGCAGCCTCCGTCTTGACCACTGTCGTCTCAGTCCGGTCAGCTCCACCACCACCCAGCTCGCGCCTCCGCCGTGAAGACCCAGTCGCGCTCGCCGTCGCACAGATCGGACGGTGGCGCTTCGCTCCAGCCGCCGTGCACCTCGGCCATGGCTGGTTCTCGGTCGCCAGCAGCTCCGGCTGTATCACTTTGCCTTCCCTCTGTTGCCTATGTCCTCCTTTCCCCCTCTCTTCTTCTTCCCTTTCCTTCTCCTTCTTCTTTCTCCTTCTCCTTTCTCCTTCTTCTAGCCGCCGTCCTCTCTCTCTTTTCCTCCTTCTCTTCCTTTCTTTCTTAAACAACCCCAATTCTAATAATAATAATAATAACAATAATAATACTAATAATACTAATAATAATAACAGTAATAATAAGTATACTAATAGTAATAATAATTTTAAGATTATTATTACTAATCCCTAATATTGATATATTAGTAACAATTATTATATCTTCTAAAATCAAATCTTATTAATTACTTACATTAAATAAATTAAAAGCATTTTGATTCTAATTCTAGATCCTTAAATTTTGGGATGTTACACTTTACGCTAATTTTCGAAAATCCTTTTGATCAAATTGTAATTCCTATTATACCTTTGCAGGTTCTTATGAAAAAACTCTTTTCCCAAATAGTAAACAATATCAGAGTTAAGCGCGGGCTATAAGAAAGAGAGCTTTTTAGGGACTTGCTGAATTTGATTATTACTAATGTGCTTTCTGAGATCACTTTATATGATTTAATGAAAACATTTTAGAAACTTGTTTAAACCAATTTTGATAAGTAAAGACTTCAAAATAGAAAACGTGTTGTTTAAAAAATGATTTGCACTAATGTATTAAACGTTTCAGTAACTTGCTGAAAACTGATTTGTTAAAGAACTTGCTGAACCCACTTCAGAAGGTTCAGTAAGTACTCTTGTTTAAAATGATTTGGTCAAGAGTGGAGTTTTATTATGTTGATTGTGATTTTACTTTCCAAACTCTTTCCTAGTTAGAAATAATCAGATAATAGCGGAGAGTGAAGAGTTAAGGGTAGAGAGAATAGCTTCTGAAAAGATTCAGACGATGAGTTTCAGTCTGAAGTTTTGATTACCTTCTGAATTGGGTTCAGACTCAAAGTAGTTTGAAAAACAAGTTTAATTCAAAAGAAAAGTTCTCACTTAAATACTTCTAGATTCCCTTTGTTAGATGAAAACTGAATTAAAATAGCTTAAGGGATAGAGAAGATTCAGACAAGAATTTATCCTGGTTCACCCACTAATCCAGTGAGCTACATCCAGTCCCAGGGCAAACCACCACTGGATTTTCCACTATCTGATCACAGATACAAGTATTCTTTTATCATCAAGCCTCTTCAGGCTCTCAACCAAGTATTCCTTTTTAACCAAGCCTCTCCAGGCTTAAACCGAGTATTCTTTCTTCCTCCAAGCCTCTCGAGGCTCTCAAGAGTATTCTTTCTTCCACCAAGCCTCTCCAGGCTTTCAGAGTATTTTTTCTTCCACCAAGTCTCTGCAGGCTCTCAGTGTATTCTTTCTTCCTCCAAGCCTCTCCAGGATCTTAGAGTATTCTTTCTTCCATCAAGCCTCTCCAAGCTCTCAAAGTATTCTTTCTTCCATCAAGCCTCTCCAGGATTTCTAGAGTATTCTTTCTTTCTCCAAGCCTCTCCAGGCTCTCAGAGTATTCTTTCTTCCACCAAGCCTCTCCAGGCTCTCAGAGTATTCTTTCTTCCACCAAGCCTCTCCAGGCTTTCTAGAGTATTCTTTCTTTCTCCAAGCCTCTCCAAGCTCTCCAGAGTATTCTTTCTTTCTCCAAGCCTCTCCAGGCTCTCAGAGACTTAATAGTGTTTACAATGAAAAGTTTAAGTTTCCTAGAAACTTAAACTGAGGTTCATCTTGTACTATAGGTTAACTGAGTACTACTCAGGATACATGGAGTAAATCTAAGTACAAGGTATAACAGAGATACAAGTTTTAATTCTAAGTTCTAATACATCTCTGTAGGATCAGAAGGTTGGCTTTATAAAATCTGTATTAAGCTTGGCCAGTTTCTTCTATGGGCTTGATGAATGGCATAGTTCAAGGGTAGATAATTTGAGTTCATGACACCTCATTATGGTCAGTTTCCAGTGAATGAATCTTTAGGAATTTGGCCGACCCATTAATTATCTTCTACCTTGTATATTCTATATCTTCAGCATCTTCCATGAGGCTATTTATATGTTCTGAAAATATAGCCATTTGAATATTTGTTGATTTTACCGTTTAGAAGAAATGATTAAGCTCATAGAGCCGTTGTGAAATAACTTTTCATTTGGTAGTTTCTTTCTTAAGCAGATTAGGTGTGCAGATGACTTGGTTCTGACACACTGTAGATAAGCTCTTAATCATGAGAGATTTTCTTCGTCTTCAGCAGGTTTATATTTCTTCTCTCTCACTTCTTTCTTCATTTGTCTTCTTCAGAGTGTAAGGAGATAGGATATAGGGATCCGTTAGTCTACTCCTCTTGACCGTTGTGAGTTCTGCTTCTCTTTGCTTGGCTTGCTTCTTTCTTCTTCTAATTTGTTTATAAAGGAAGTCTTTAGAAATGACAACGTTAGACTTCACTTTTGTCCTGTTGTGCTTTCTGCTTTTATTTTCACTTGAGGTACATGCCTCTGATAGCATGTTGCAGAGAAGATACAGAAGTAGGTGTGCAGCAGCGCTGACCTATCTCTGACTTCTATTTGCTTTTCTGCAGTAGGCTTCCTCTTTCATGTTGGGTTCTGAAGCTGAGCCCGAAGGCCTTTGCTTTACTTTGCATCAATTTAGCTTCACCACTCATGTTTGCTGAGACTCGAGTCTCTTAATTAAAATATTCAGATTGACTCATAAGTCTTCAGAAAGTTGTATGACGTGTCTGGCTTCTTCTTCTTCAGAGGGTTTGGAATGCCACGTCATTACGTTCAGAAAGTATGTGTTCAGCAGGTTCAACTTTAGTATATACACACTTTCAGCAGGTTGCATTACTTCAGCTTGATTTAGCTTTTCATATTGGAGAAGCTTTCGGGGAGTTTCTTCCTTCAGCGAGTTTCTTCTTCGGATGTTTGCTTCTTTCTTCTTCATTCTTCAGGAGCATGTAGTTTATCTTCATTTCAGCTTTCCCCAGATGTACTCTTTCTTTTCTTCTAGACTCTTTCTTTGGTTCAATAGGTTGGTTGATTTTGGCAAGTTCCTTTCTTCAGCATATTGCCTCTTTGTTCTTCCTTCAGTATGTCTTTCTTCTTTGGCCGGTTACTTCTCTTCAAGTCTATCTTTGATTTAGAAGGTTGAGTTGCTTCTGCATGGTTTATTGTTTATTTTTCTGGAATGAATCATCTGAAGTATGCTTGCATCTTCTGAATGAATGATCTGAAGTATGCTTGCATCTTCTGAATGAATGATCTGAAGTATGCTTGCATCTTATGAATGAATGATCTGAAGTATGTTTATCTAAGACAAAGTGATGTTCTTTTGATTGACAGACTTTCATGGGTTTTAAGCTTGTCTTTATTTCTGATTCCACATATATACTTCTTCTTTCCACATTATCTTCAGATAGTTGGTCGCGTTCAGATAGTTGCTTCAATGCTCTTGTTGCTTTGTTCTTCTCTAGTAGATTTTTTCTTTCAGCGTTTCTTCTTTTTCAGATTTGCTTTGTCTTTCTTGGCTATTTTATCTTCTTGTCTTCAGATGGATGCTTCATCCTGTAACCTGAAACACAATGCACAAATCAATACCTTTCTCAGTAGAACTTGTTCTTATATGATCTAATTTGTTAATCATTAAAATCCGAGGCTAATGAGTCTTAAATCTAATTTAAATACTTAAATTAATTCTGAGACTCAACACCCTTTACCTTTCTTAGCCTTATTGGATTTAATTTTAACATCAGATTGATCTGATGATTCACTTGAAGAGTAACCAAGACCACACTTGTTTTTAGAACCTTTCTGATCTCCTAAAAGCTTATTCAGATTATAAGTTCCTTTAACGAAGTTGGCTAGGTCTAAGGTAAGTTCTTGAACCTTCTTCTGAAGTTTCTCAACTTCTTCATATTTGTTTTCAAAACTAGCACCCTTACAGTTCAAGAGTTCCTCCTTGAGCAACAAGTTTTCCTTCTCAAGAGCCTCATTCTTTTCACACATTTCTTTATTTTCTCTTGAAAGGTCCTTGTACTCTTGGAAAATCTCTTTTGAACTTTCTAGTAAATCATCAAACCTCTCCTGAAGATCAAGGTCAGAAGCATTTCTTACCTCTGAATCTTCACTGAAGATGGCAGGCTGGCCATAAGGCAGAGGTTAGCTTCTTCACTTGATTCTTCCTCTTCTTCTTCTGAGGTAGAGTCATCAAGATCTTCCTAGGTGGCCATCAAACCCTTCTTCTTTTTGAAGGATGGCTTCCTTAGCTTTGGACAATCAGCCTTTATGTGACCAGACTGTTTACACTCAAAGTAGGTGATTTGGTCAGCACTAGAGTTAGCTTTGCTAGACTTTCCATTTGGCTTTCTGAAGGACTAATCTTTTCTGTATTTCCCTTTCATTTGAAGTATCTTCTTGATCTTTCTACTCAGAAGGGTAAGATCATCTTCATCTTCTGAACTATCTTTGATCCTTCTTCAGCGTCTGAAGTCTCTTCAGCTTGCATGGCTTTCATAGCTCCATGCCTAGGCTGTTTAGCTTTTAAGTTCAGTGCTAGAGACTTCTTTTTGCTTACATCCTCGCTAAGCTCTAACTCATGAACCTTGAGAGAGCCCAAAAGTTCCTCTATTGACAGGGTATTAAGGTCATTTGCCTCCTAGATAGAAGTAACTTTGGGTCTCCAGGCCTTAGGTAAACTTCTCAGAATATTTCGATTATGATCTCTAGATTCATAAGTTCTAACCAAGGACTTGAGCCCATTAGTTATCGTCTGAAACCTACCAACATTTGATCTATGGTTTCATATTTTTGCATCTTGAACATCTCATACTGATGAACAAGCATGCTGATCTTGGATTGTTTGACATTGTCAGTCCCCTCATGGGCTGATGCCAATGTATCCCAGATCTCTTTGGCAGTGTTGCAACCATGGACCTTTTCATACTCAGGTTTGTTCAGAGAGCAAACCAACTAGAGTTTAGCCTTGGCATTAAGTTGGACCCTAGCCTTCAGCTCACTAGTCCACTCAGCCTTAGGAATAGGATGTCCACCATGCATGGGTATATAGTCACCATCTGTAACTATGTCCCATAGATCGATGTTACTGCTCTCAATGAACAATTTCATCCGACTTCTCTAGTAATGGTAATCAATACCATTAAATGCTGGGGGGGCTTGTCACAGATGCTCCTTCTGTGATATAGTGATTGGTGCTTGCTTGGGCTTCCATCTGGATCTACTTCCTCAGCACGTGTTAGGTGCTCAACTCGAGGTTGAGCTCTGATACCAATTGTAGGGACGCACAGGAAAACACTAGAAGAGGGTTGAATAGTGTTTTTTAAACTAAGCGTTTTTATGGAAACCGTTTCGTAAACTGAGTTTAGAAGGCTTTCAGATAGTGATTTAGATTATGTCTGGAGCTCTGTTCATTGTCTAAAAAATTTCAGACAATGGTTTTAAATCCTTTTCTCAAAGTAAGTTCTTTAAAGATTATAGTTACTTAGTTAAAAAAAAACCCTCTTCTCATTAGAATAAACTGAATGTAAAGAGTTAAGGGTAAGGGAATATACTCAACCAATTTGTCCTGGTTCACCCACAACCTTAGGCTACATCCAGTCCTCACACACCGTGATATTTTCCACTAACGTATCAAAGTTACAAGTATTCTTTGTTATCAACTGCCTCTTCAGGCAACACGCCAAGTATTCTTCTTACAGAGACTCTCCAGGCTTCTAAGTAGTCTTTTCTATCAAGCCTCTCCATGCTCTACAGCTAGTATTCTTTTCTCACAAGCCTCTCCAGGCTCTAATGTGACACCCTTCTACCCCATACTCTTATTTTATTTAAGAAATTACAGTTTAGAAAAGGGAAAGTCCCACGTTAGGTAAAAAGGTTCACAATCACTCTTATAATATCTCATAGTTCGAAAACGACTTTATTAAAAGAAATTAAACTTTCAAATATAATTCAAATATAAAGCAGCGGAATCTCCAATACATAAAAAAAACTACTAATAGCCTACTGCCATACAAGGCATCCAAAAGTTCACAAAAATACTCCTACTCTAGAAACATATTAAAATATCCTGAATACACCCTGATGTCACATCTATCAGAGCATACCCTTTCAACCATAGTCGACACCAGTAATGTCCCCCTCAACACCTGTAAAATATATCCACAGAATACGGTGAGGAAAAGGAATACTACCTATATATACACATAGAGAATAGCCATCCTCACCCACAACACCATTACATCATGCCATCAATACATTAAATCACCAATAAATAACATTCATCTAAACTCAACATATATTTAATCATCTATATCAACATATACATTCCATACTATCGTTCCTATTTTTAACGCATAGATACATCCATTATACATTCACCAAGCTCATCATCATCGTAACATCATTCATATATCATCATATAGTTCTCATACCATCATTCACCCAAGTAATCATATATTCTATTCTCACACATAATACTCATCATCATCAATCATCAGTTAATAACACAATTTCGTCATCAAATATCACACACATCAATACTCCTCTCCTCATCTACCCAAAGATCATGACTTGGAACTCCACACAATGGGTGCACCTCGTCAATCACTCTAGTTAGTACCAAGGAGGTTTACCGGTGTTACCACACACTATCCAATAGGTTGTACCCCCTCTATGGGTCCGCACAACGACATTCGACCCTAGGTTGTACCCCCTCTATGGGCCCGTACAATCACTCCTAGGTTGCACCCCCTCTATGGGCCTGTGCATCGAACGCCCCATCTTGATCCCTTGAGTTGTACCCCCTCTATGGGCCCCTACAACTCAGTTCACCTCCCGAATTGTACCCCCACTATGGGCCCGCACAATTCAGGTCTCATCACATATGCTCAAGGCATCTCTCCTAAGTTGTACCCCCTCTATGGGCCCGCACAACTTAGATAACATCATCATCAAAAGGTGATATACACCATCATCATAAATCATCATTATCATGCATTATCATGCTCATCATCAAACATCATCATTATAAAGTGATATACACTTATCATCATCATCATCATACATCAATATGCTCATCATTGAACATCATCATAATAAGGTGATATACACCGACATCATTATCATCATACATCAATATGCCCATCATTAAACATCATCATAATAAGGTGATATACACCGACATCATTATCATCATCACACTCATCATCAATTATCATCATAATACATCATCACACTCATCATCAAATATCATCATTATTCATCATCATAAGCATCGCAATCCTCATCAAACATCATTAATCATCAACACAATACTCATTATAAAGTACTCTCAAACAACATTAATCATCATCAAACAGTTAGGATCTCAAAATCCACTCTGGTAATCGATTACCAACCTCTAGTAATTGATTACCTGCAAACAAGGTCTCTGGTAATCGATTACAACCCCCTTGTAATCGATTACCCGCAAGCAAACTCTCTGGTAATCGATTACAGCACCCCTGTAATCGATTACCCGCAAACAAACTCTCTGGTAATCAGTTACAGCACCCCCGTAATCGATTACCAGCAAGCCAACAGTGCTTCTGGGTTGCCCAGAACACTCTGGTAATCGATTACCACATCTGGTATCGATTACCCGCGACGCAGATCGCAGATTTCACGATTTCTCACCTCTCTAAACCCATCCAATCAATCCCTAGTCAGTCTTTTCGTCTAAACATCATTCATACTCGTTAATAACATCAAATACTCAATAAATCATCAATCTATTACAGATTATACCATCAATTCATCAAAACCCCAATTTCTCAATCCCTAATCACCCCTTTTTCAATTATCTTCAATATCATCTTTACTCTCATTCAATAATTCGTCAATACACATACAATAAATCATCAATCACCAAATTATATCATCATTCTCAGTTATTCATTCATAAATTCGAATTATACATCTAGATTACTACCCAAACATCCCCTACATGCATATACAGGCAATACCCTCTCCCCCACCGTACCTTAAGCGAAGCTTGATCTCAGCAAGGAAGTCCTTTCTTGGATTCTTGGCGTTCACTCCACAACAGTTCTCTCCTGAGACTTCGTTTCTCCCCTCCTTAGCGTTCGCTACTGACGAATGATGCGAATAAGGATTAGGGTACTCTATTAACCCCTCCTTACTGAAATAACTAATTGGGCTTGGGCCCACTCTCACCCCCTTATTCTATTTTCAATTAAAATTATCTTTACGAAATAAAACTAATAATAATAACACTCCTATTATTATTTCCCATTAAATTAATTATTTCTTAATTAATCTATTTAATTTAATTAATATTTATCCTAATAAAATTTAGGATGTTACAACTCTCCCCTCCTAAAAAGAAAATTCGTCCTCGAATTTTACCTGAAGCGAACAATTCTGGATAAGACTCCTTCATCTTCTCTTTGAGTTCCCAAGTGGCACTCTCGGGTGTAGGTCCTCTCCATATCACCTTAACTAAAGGAATCTCTTTACCTCGAAGTTGTTTCACCCTCCGATCCTCAACTCTCACCGGCATGGTTTCCACTGTTAGGTTTTCCTTAACCTCAAGATGATCCGACTCAATCACATGTGAAGGATCGTGAACGTATTTCCGGAGTTGAGAAACGTGGAAACGTTATGAAGATTAGGCAAGTGTGGAGGCAAAGCGATTTGGTAGGCAACATTGCCGACTCTTTTAAGGATTTGGTAAGGACCAATGAATCGAGGTGTAAGCTTTCTAGACTTTAATGCCCTACCAACCCCAGTCCACGGAGTGACTTTCAGGAATACATGGCCCCCTTCTTTGAACTCTAACTCCTTTCTTCTCTTATCCGCATAGCTCTTCTGCCTACTCTGGGTTGTCCTCATCCTCTCCTAGATTATCCTAACCTTATCAGCGGTCTGTTGCACTATCTCAGGTCCTAATGCAAGACTCTCACCCGGCTCACACCAACATAAAGGGTTCTACATCTCCTACCATATAATGCTTCATAAGGCGCCATACTTATGCTAGAGTGAAAGCTATTGTTCTAGGTGAACTCTATCAAAGGTAAAAAGCTATCCCAACTACCTCCTTGGTCTAACACACAAGCTCTAAGCAAATCCTCTAAGGATTGGATGGTTCTCTCGGTCTGACCATCAGTCTGAGGGTGATAAGCTGAGTTAAGCCTAAGCTGGGTCGCCAAGGCTTGCTGTAAACTCTCCCAAAATCTAGAGGTAAACCTGGGATCCCTATCTGAGACTATACTAGATGGTATGCCATGCAACCTCACAATCTAACTAATGTACAACTGAGCCAACTTCTCTAAAGAATACTTAACATTGATGTGAAGGAAATGGGCACTCTTAGTTAACCTATCGACAATAACCCAAATTGAGTCATGTCCCTTCATAGTCTTAGGCAAGGCAACTACAAAGTCCATAGAGATACTATCCCACTTCCACTCAGGTATACTCAAGGGTTGGAGCAATCCTGAAGGTCTTTGATGCTCTACCTTAGCCTTCTGCACACTAAACAGCACTCACGAACTCCTCTATGTCCCTCTTCTTCCTAGGCCACCAAAATACTTTCTTCAAATCCTGATACATCTTAGTGGATCCTGGGTGGAAACTAAGCTTACTTCTATGCCCTTCTTCTAGTACTAATCTCTTAATGCTAGGTTCACTAGGCACACACACACCCGATCTCCAAATCTTCACTACCCCCATCGGTACCAATTACAAACTCCTCACCACTACATCATGCTATAGCCTCTCGCCTGCTAACCAAAAATGGATCCTCTAACTGGGCCTTACTAATATCCTTCAGCAAATTATTACTTACTCTAGTCATTCCTAACCTCACACTGGAAGATGTTACTTCACAAGCAAAACTTAGATCTCTAAACTGGGTTAAAAGATCCATCTCTCTAATCATCAGGCAACCTAACATGGATAGACTTCCTACTCAAGGCATCAGCCACTACATTGGCTTTACCGGGATGGTAACTTAACTCAAAATCATAATCCTTAAGAAACTCTAACCACCTCCTCTGCCTCAAGTTCAGCTCTTTCTGGTCAAACAGATACCTAAGGCTCTTATGGTCACTAAAAACCCTCAAATCGGGAACCATACAGGTAATGTCTCCAAATCGTCAACACAAACACTACGGCTGCTAACTCTAGGTCATGGGTAGGGTAGTTTCTCTCATGGATTTTCATTGCCTAGAAGCATAGGCTACTACTTTACCCTCTTGCATCAACACCCCCACCTAAACCCATCTTAGAAGCATCACAGTATACTACGAAAGGTTTACTAAGGTCAGGCAACACTAACACTGGTGCACGAGTCAACTTCTCCTTAAAGGTTTGGAAGCTAGTCTCGCACTTACTATTCCACACATAGGCAACTCCTTTCCTAGTCAACTCGGTTAAAGGCAAAGCTACTTAGAGAACCCTTCTATGAACCTCCTATAATACCCCCAGCCACCCAAGGAAACTTCTAATCTCACTCACTGACTTAGGGGACTCCCACTTAAGCACGACTTCTACCTTAGAAGGATCTACACCTATACCCTCCCTTAGAAATTACATGACCCAAGAAAACTCACTTGCTCTAACCAGAACTCACACTTGGACATCTTAGCATACAACTGTTTATCCTTAAGAACCTGAAGCACTTCCTTTAGATGTTCCTCATGCTCCTCTTAGTTTTGGAATAAATTAGTATATCATCTATAAAGACAACTAACGAATTTATCCAAATAAGGCTGAAAAAATCCTGTTCATGTAATCCAACAAAATGGCTGGAGCATTCGTCACGACCGAAAGGCATTACCCAGATACCCATAATGTCCATACCTAATCCTAAAAGCGGTCTTAGGTAATCCTCCTCCTTAACTCTAATCTGATATAGCCGGATCTAAGATCTATCTTACTAAACGCACATGCCCCCCACTAAACTGATCCTCAAGTCATCTATCCTAGGCAAAGGATACCTATTTCTTAATGGTTACCTATTTAACTGGTGGTAATCAGTACACACCTCATGCTACCATCTTTCTTCTTAACAAACAATAACAGGCGCTCCCCAGGGTGACACCTAGCCTAATGAACCTTCTTCTCTAACAGGTCTTATAGTTGCTTCTTAAGTTCTGCTAGCTCTATGGGTGACATCCTATAAGGTGTAGCTATCGGTCCTGTACCTGGCACTAAGTCTATGCAAACTCTATCTCTCTCTCAGGTGGTAAACTAGAACACATTATCAGCAAATACTTCAGGGTATTCACATACTACAGGTACTCACTCACCTACACCAGCAGCGCTACTATCTAGATTTCAAAGAAGCTAAAAGCATGTAAACCTGGGCATCTTCCCTTAGAGATGCCTTACCTGATTGGCGGTCATAAAATCCTTCTCTTACACTCGATAGTGTGACCAAAACAACAGACTTATCAGCATAGTTTAGAAGGACATGGTTGGACGATAACCAATCCATACCAAGAATGACATCTAGTTGACTTAGAGGCAAACAAATCAAATCAACTAGGAAGTTTCTATCATTAACAGATATAGAACAGTTTTAAGCAACATCAGAAGTAGAAACTGACCTACTAGCTGCGTTTCCACAGACAATACAAAAAGCAAAGAAGAAACAGGCAAGTTCAATTTAGACATCAAGCAGGTGATATAAAAGAGTGAATCGCACCAGAGTTAAACAACACCATCAAGGATTACCGGCAATGAAACCAGGTACCTTGGATCAACATCTTCGGATTGAGTAGCTTCAGTACCACTCAAGGCAAAGGACTCTCCAGTAGCCTTAGGTTTACGGGCAACTTCCACTGGCACTATCCCGACGACATGAATGCCGCTAAAACTGTCACCTTCTGTAGCTAGGGCAGTCCATCACTCTGAAGATCTTCTCGATTTCGTAAATCCAGTCGGCAGCACCATCGGGGTCTTAACCCCCTCGGAACGTAGGTTGATGGTTCCTCTGGAACCGTGCAAGCCAATTCGTCTCATGATGTTAGATGAGGTTGCCAACAGCCTGTGCCTTAGCCATTAAGGCATCAGCCATCGCTCGATCGTTTCTACCCCCCATTACTCTTTCTTTATTTAAGAAAAGGGTAAGCACACATACTAAGTAAAGCAGAAAAGCAACGAAATCAAACAAACAACAATCAACCAAGCAGACAATTCACTTAAGCAACCAATCAATTACTCAACCAATCAATCAGATTAGCACATCAAAAGCATAGTAAACTCATAACTCAAGGCCGGTGAACCGACCTGCTCTGATACCAACTAATGTGACACCCTTCTACCCCATACTCTTATTTTATTTAAGAAATTGCAGTTTAGAAAAGGGAAAGTCCCACGTTAGGTAAAAAGGTTCACAATCACTCTTATAATATCTCATAGTTCGAAAACGACTTTATTAAAAGAAATTAAACTTTCAAATATAATTCAAATATAAGCAGCGGAATCTCCAATACATAAAAAAATACTAATAGCCTACTGCCATACAAGGCATCCAAAAGTTCACAAAAATACTCCTACTCTAGAAACATATTAAAACATCCCAAATACACCCTGATGTCACATCTATCAGAGCATACCCTTTCAATCATAGTCGACATCAGTCGTGTCCCCCTCAACACCTGTAAAATATATCCATAGAATACGGTGAGGAAAAGGAATACTACCTATACATACACATAGAGAATAGCCATCCTCACCCACAACATCATTACATCATGCCATCAATACATTAAATCACCAATAAATAACATTCATCTAAACTCAACATATATTTAATCATCTATATCAACATACACATACTATCGTTCCTATTTTTAACGCATAGATACATCCATTAACATTCACCAAGCTCATCATCATCGTAACATCATTCATATATCATCATATAGTTCTCATACCATCATTCACCCAAGTAATCATATATTTTATTCTCACACATAATACTCATCATCATCAATCATCATTTAATAACACAATTTTGTCATCAATATCACACCATCAATACTCCTCTCCTCATCTACCCAAAGATCATGACTTGGAACTCCACACAATGGGTGCACCTCGTCAATCACTCTAGTTAGTACCAAGGTGGTCTACTGGTGTTACCCACACTATCCGATAGGTTGTACCCCCTCTATGGGCCCGCACAACGACATTCAACCCTAGGTTGTACCCCCTCTATGGGCCCGTACAATCACTCCTAGGTTGCACCCCCTCTATGGGCCCGTGCATCGAACGCCCCATCTTGATCCCCTGAGTTGTACCCCCCTATGGGCCCGACTCAGTTCACCTCCCGAATTGTACCCCCTCTATGGGCCCGCACAATTCAGGTCTCATCACATATGCTCAAGGCATCTCTCCTAAGTTGTACCCCCTCTATGGGCCCGCACAACTTAGATAACATCATCATCAAAAGGTGATATACACCATCATCATAAATCATCATTATCATGCATTAAATGCTCATCATTATAAAGTGATATACACTTATCATCATCATCATACATCAATATGCTCATCATGAAACATCATCATATAGGTGACATACACCGACATCATTATCATCATACATAAATATGCCCATCATTAAACATCATCATAATAAGGTGATATACACCGACATCATGATCATCATCACATTCATCATCAATTATCATCATAATGCATCATCACACTCATCATCAAATCATCATTATTCATCATCATAAGCATCACAATCCTCATCAAACATCATTAATCATCAACACAATACTCATTATAAAGGACTCTCAAACAACATCAATCATCATCAAACAGTTAGGATCTCAAAATCCACTCTGGTAATCGATTACCAACCTCTAGTAATTGATTACCCGCAAACAAGGTATCTGGTAAACGATTACAACCCCCCTGTAATCGATTACCCGCAAGCAAACTCTCTGGTAATCGATTACAGCACCCCTGTAATCGATTACCCGCAAACAAACTCTCTGGTAATCAGTTACAGCACCCCCGTAATCGATTACCAGCAAGCCAACAGTGCTTCTGGGTTGCCCAGAACACTCTGGTAATCGATTACCACATCTGGTATCGATTACCCGCGACGCAGATCGCAGATTTCACGATTTTCACTTCTCAAAACCCATCCAATCAATCCCTAATCAGTCTTTTTCGTCTAAACATCATTCATACTCATTAATAACATCAAATACTCAATAAATCATCAATCTATTACAGATTATACCATCAATTCATCAAAATCCCAATTTCTCAATCCCTAATCACCCTTTTTCAATTATCTTCAATATCATCTTTACTCTCATTCAATAATTCATCAATACACATACAATAAATCATCAAACCAGATTATATCATCATTCTCAGTTATTCATTCATAAATTCGAATTATACATCTTAGATTACTACCCAAACATCCCCTACATGCATATACAGGCAATACCCTCTCCCCCACCGTACCTTAAGCGAAACTTGATCTCAGCAAGGAAGTCTTTTCTTGGATTCTTGGCGTTCACTCCACAGCAGCTCTCTTTTGAGACTCTGTTTTCCCCTCCTTAGCGTTCGCTTACTGACGAATGATACGAATAAGGATTAGGGTACTCTGTTAACCCCTCCTTACTGAAATAACTAATTGGGCTTGGGCCCACTCTCACCCCCTTATTCTATTTTCAATTAAAATTATCCTTACGAAATAAAACTAATAATAATAACACTCCTATTATTTATTTCCCATTAAATTAATTATTTTCTTAATTAATCTATTTAATTTAATTAATATTTATCCTAATAAAATTTAGGATGTTACACTAACACAAGTATTCTTTTCTCACAAGCCTCTCCAGGCTCTTACAACTGAATAATTACAAATGATTACAAATAATTTGAACTTATAACATAAGTTCTTGGTTCTGGGTGTACAATGAAATAACAGTGATCTAATACTGAATAGGAAAGTTGATATTGTACATAATTTTCAACATAAGCAGAACACTGAAAGCTTCTTGCTTCTGTATATTGCTAAATTGAAATAACCAGCTTCACAACACTTAAGCTTAGCAGCTCTGCAGTATTCATCTCAGCAGCTCTGCAGTATTCATCTCAGCAGCTCTTCATTTCCTCAGTTTAGCTACAATTTTGCATGAGCATTTGCGCGTAGGTTCTTTCAACTTCGCAGTATTCCAGGTTGGACTCATTCATGCACCATCTTGTTGGATTTTGTATGTCTATGCTTTTTTTGCACTCTCTGTCGCACACACTCATTCACTCTCTCACATGCTCCTCCCATCACTGGTGTGCAAGATATAAATGCTCGAGCCTGAGAAGTATATTAAAAGAGACGTTGAGAGATAGGATTTTCCCATTGTGAAACCTTTCTAACAGAGGTTCGCGATTGCAGCGCTTTTCCTGGCTTTTGTAGCTCGGTCACAGAAAACTTTCCTTATTTGGCTTAAATTTAAAATCTTAGCCAAAAAGGTTGTCTCAAGTCTTGTCTTCTTTCTGTGTTCTAAGAAAACGTGTGGTTTTGGTACATGCTTTGACTTGCCACGTCAGATGTCCTTTTATTTCAGACAGACTTCATCTTCAGATGAGGACCAACGTTTGAACCATTCACTCTTTATATAGTTCCTTGATCTTCAGAACTTGGGTCTTTCAGAACCTTGACCAACTTTAGATCATAGCATGACTTCTGACAGACTTTCTTCAGACAGTCTCTAAAATAACAGAACTTTTAAAATATTTGATTAAGCATAAAATTCTGAGTTTAATTAAGTTTATAATAATCAAAACTATATGAATGGGTGTCTTAGACTTTTAAGGTCTTGAGACTCAATAGTATCTATGTAGTCTTAGCCATAAACTTGAGTGTATCCTTTAGCAACAAGACGAGCCTTAAGTCGATCAACTTGACCATCAGACCAACTTTAATAGTATAAATCCAACGACTACCTGAAGGAAGAGGGACCAAATCCCAAGTACCATTAGTATGAAATGCAATTATTTCATCCACCATTGGCTGGCGCCATCCTGGATGTGAGAGTGCCTCTGTGGTGGAGTTAAGAATAGAGATATTAGACAAAGAAGAGAGGAGGACACAGTATGGAATAGACAAGTGATGGTAATTAAGTAAATTATAAATGGGGTGAGGATTCCAAGTGGAACAAGTACCTTTTCTAATGGCAATATGAAGATGATCACTAGACAATAGATCCGTCGTAAGAAGAGGTGCTGGAGCAGGAAGTGAGACTAGAGGGACTGCATGATGAGCATCACCCATTATTTGATTTCTGCGATGATAAACATGTAAGGGTCTAAAGGAAGTAGAAGACGCGGGTTCAACAGGTGTGACAAATTCAGATGACAAGAGAGGAGGAAAGTGAGGAAGCGACATAACTTATGCTATCGATTAATATGGAGATTGAGATGGTAGGAGAGGAGGTGATGAGGATGAATGATAAAATGGGAAAGACTCAAAGAAGGTAACATCAACAACGAGATAATACCTGTTAGTATCTGGAGAGTAACATTTATAACCTTTTTTAACATAAGAATATCCAAGAAAGATACATTTGATTGATCTGGCTAACAATTTGTCCAATCCTTGAGTCATGTTATGAACATAAAAAACACACCCAAAAAATGCGTGGGAAAAGAGCATATAACTTCTGCTCAGGAAACAATATGGAGTAAGGAATTTTATGTTATAGAATAGATGAGGGCATATTGATTAATTAGATAACAAGAAGATAAGAGCATCCCCCCAAAAACAAGTGGGAACATTATGATGAAGTAAAAAGATTCGAGTTATCTCAAACAGATGTCTATTCTTTTGTTCAATAACTCTATTTTGTTGAGGGGTATAAGCACATGAAGACTGTTGAGTCTCAAAATATTATTAAGTGATTAATAATGTTTAAGTCTCATAATCCTAAGTTTTAATGAATAAAAAATTTGGTTAAAGTATAGTACAAATTCTCTTAAGGGTATTTTCTATGTTTCAGCAACCCTCTGAAAGGGAACCTTTTGAAGTGGTGCAACCCTCTGAAGAAGAAGAACCTGCTGAGGTGTCAGGACTTGCTGAAGTAAATCAACCCTCTGAAGAGATGTACTATCTGAAACATGAAGACCTGCTGAAGACATCCAACGTGGCTTTTGTCTAAAGTCAGAAGGCTTTCTGCTCAAAACTTAAATGCATTCTCAATGTCTTCTGCAAGCATGTCTCTTTTAAGGAAAGATCATAGAGACCTTTTGAACAATTTGAATCATCATACCTGAAAGGGAAACCTCTGTATCAGAGTACCTGCAAATGTGTCAGAACTGAATCATATCTGCACACCTGCACTACTCAAGTTAGAAGCAACCAGAAGATTGTCTCACAACGGTTCCTACAACATTTAATGCTATCTCTCAATGGTGATTTCAATAATCTTCAACGGACTTAATTTCATTCTTATATATAGCTTCGTGAAGGACTTCAAAAGTAGAGAGAAGAAAAAATTGTTTTCAAGCCAAAACGCTGCAAAAATCAAAATTGCATACTCTCTGATATATTATACTCAAAATTTCATTTAGAGAATTTATTATACTTACCAACTGGATCTTGTTGCACCAGGCAATAAACATTCATGAACCATTTCACGAAGTATGTGTCCAGATAATCCAAAGTCTCGATAATTAGCTCTCGGTCTTCCGGTTGAAAAACAACGTCGATGAAGACGTGTAGGTGCACTATTACGCGGTAGTGACTCTAACTTTCCATGAATTTGCCATTTATCACTTAACGACGAAACTTTGCTTATTTCTTTTTTAAGCATCGGCGAATCAAATGATATTTTTGTTCTAATTTTTGCCTCTTTTCTCCCTCTGAATCAAACTTTTCTTTGCCATAATGGTTTATTTCCTATTAGTATCAATGATAGAAGTCGTATCCTAGATGTAGAAATATAAGAAGGCGGTTCCCCTTCTCCATAGAAGGAAATGAGATTTTTGCAGATACAATAAAGAATTAAATTAACCAAATTTACCCGATGTAGAAGCAATCAAGAAAGCTGCATAAGTAAATATGTAACCTACCGAAAAGTGGGCTAATCCAACCAATCTTGCTTGTACAATGGAAAGAGCCACTTAATAGTCTAGGTTTTCTCTTTTTAACGATAGGTATTCTTTCAGGAGCAGTATGGGCCAACGAGGCATGGGGATCATATTGGAATTGGGATCCGAAGGAAACTTGGGCCTTTATTACTTGGACTGAAAAATAAAGAAGGAATCAAAGAAATAACTTAATTGACTTCTTCTGGGTGGCACAATTGAAATATATGTTTGAAATATATTTATTGTATTATATTGAATTATATAATATATTTTGATTTTTATACCAATCAAATATCATGTGAACCGAACCTTTTTGATACTATCCTAACTAATCAAATCTTCCTAAATGGAATGGAACGACGCAGGGATCTATATGTAAACATAGTATCTATTTAGATACGCTCTACCACTGAGCTACTGAGGAACAACGGGAAATTCGATCTCATAGAGTTCAATTCCCGTTCTCAACTCATGACCAATATGAGCTCGAAGTTTCCTTCGTAACTCGTGGAACTTCTTCGAAGTGGTTCCGTTCCATGCCTCATTTCATAGGGAACCTCAAAGTTCCTCTATTTCATTATATTCCATCCATATACTAATTCCATTCATTGAATATCCCTATCTTGGTGTCATTGAGATAAGAGATGTCGTTTCTAGTCTATCTTATCTCTTTCTATTTCTATATATATATAGAAATAGAAAGTTGAAAAATCATTATATAATAATCCAGAAATTGCAATAGAAAAGAAAAAGAGAGGTTTGCGATGATTTTTCAATCTTTTATACTGGATAATCTAGTATCCTTATGCCTGAAGATAATTAATTCGGTCGTTGTGGTCGGACTATATTATGGATTTCTGACCACACTCTCCATAGGGCCCTCTTATCTCTTCCTTCTTCGAGCTCAGGTTATGGAAGAAGGGACCGAGAAGAAAGTATCAGCAACAACTGGGTTTATTACGGGACAGCTCATGATGTTCATATCGATCTATTATGCACCTTTGCATCTAGCATTGGGTAGACCTCATACAATAACTGTCATAACTTTATAAATAAAGAATACAAAATTACTAAAAAGATTAATAAAAAAATACCAAAAATAAAATATAGGAAGAAATTCGTCCACCCCCCACATATTTTATGGCCTCGCCCATAAAAAAACTTGTAATACCGACTCCATTTGGAATTCCATCAATCACTTGTCTATCAAAAAAAGAATTTAATTTAGCTAATTTTCTTACACTCGCAATTAAAGATATTTCAAAAACAGCATCTATGTAAGCGCGATTATATGACCAATCATATATGACATTTATGATTTTATCAGCAATAATTTTTTTAAGAACATTTTTTTCAAACAAATTTAATAAGTTCAAATTTTGTAAAGCCGAATAAACAGGTTTATAGAAAAAAGATGCTAAAAATATTCCCCCAAAAGCTATACTCACAGAAAAAGTTGCATTTGTCAAAAATTCATACCAATCCGCGGAATTATTTGAATTTTGATGTAAAAGGTCTATGGATGGAATTAACAATTTTGATAATATATCCAAATCCATTGCTTCTTGACTAAAAGAAATTCCTATAGCCCCAACGAATAAAGTAAATAGTCCTAATACAAGCATAGAAAATAGCATAGTATTATCCGATTCATGAGGAAAAAAGAAGA
Organism: Sesbania bispinosa; assembly: GCA_026901365.1. Classification (NCBI taxonomy): domain Eukaryota; kingdom Viridiplantae; phylum Streptophyta; class Magnoliopsida; order Fabales; family Fabaceae; genus Sesbania; species Sesbania bispinosa. The sequence goes on from QLOH01000494.1 coordinate 298,089, forward strand.
AACCTTTTTAGTACCAAAATAAGGAATGTCAATAAAAAGACGTGTTACGCTTTTGACATTTCGATTAATTTGATATGGATATGTATTCTTGCGAAAAAACAAAGTCCTTTCATTATTATTCATTGTTAATAAAGCTAATAAATGAATTTGCTTTTTTAATTTTTTTTTCCTTCTTTACCCCATAAAGATATTGAATAAAATGAAGTATTTTTCTTTCCATTGAAATTTTGAAAATGAACATTTAAATATCCTTCAAAACAAGTAAATAGATCCGAAACATATAAATGCAGTTAATCCTGCTGTGGAACAAGCTATTATTGCAAAAATTGGTGAATACAACCAACTATCATTAAGAATCTCATCCTTGGACCAAAAACAGGCAAAAGGCGGCATACCACAAAGCGAAAGTGTACCCATTAAAAAAGCAATTTTTGTAATTGGCGCATGTTTTGTTAAACCGCCCATAAGAACCATATTTTGACTTTTATCTGGAGAATATCCAACAATAGCTTCCATTGAATGAATAACGGATCCGGATCCTAAAAACAACAATGCTTTTGAATAAGCATGAGTAATCAAATGAAATAAAGCAGCTCTATAAGAGCCCATACCTAAAGCTAACATCATATAACCCAATTGAGACATTGTAGAATAGGCCAAATTTTTCTTTATATCTTTTTGAGCAATAGCTAAAGTAGCTCCTAATACTGCTGTTATTATACCTATGAAAGCTATTCCATTCATTATGGAGGGTATCATTATGAAAAGAGGAAGAGTCGAGACCAGAAAAATTCCTGCTGCTACCATGGTGGTAGCAGCATGTATAAGAGGGAAATAGGAGTAGGTCCTTCCATAGCATCTGGTAACATACATGAAGCGGGAATTGAGCAGTTTGGCAACTGAACCACAAAATAATAAAAGGGCACAGAAAGTAAACAAAAAAAAATTTACCTCATTTTGATAAATCAAGTATTTAATATTTGAAATAAATCTCGAAATTCCAAACTACCCGTTATCCAATAAAGACCTAAAATCTAATAATAAACCAAAATCCCCTACACGGAGTACAAAAGCTTTGACAAGCATTTGCAGCAAGAGGACGCGTGAACCAAAAACTATAATAGATAAGACACATTCCACCAATTCCCAAAAAAATATAACTGTATCAAATGAACTAGTAACTATCCCAACATTTGAAGTATTAAAACCTATTACAAAAAACCAAAACAAAAAAAACTATTAAGCAAAAAATCTCAAATATCCTTGATCATGAGACATATAATTATCACTATAAATAAGAACAAGAATGCCAACATTAGTGATTAATTAACATAATAGAGGTAAGTGAATCGATCAAGTAGCCAAACTCTAAAGAAAGATCATTATTTATAGTCCAAGACCATACATATTGATAGATCGAACTATTATTGATTTGATGAATAGACAGATCTATCGAAAAAATCAAAACTATAGTTAATAATAAAATACTAGGTAAAGACCACATACGGCGAAGATTTTTCGTTGCCGTGGGAAAAAGTAGAAGTCCCACCCCTATTAAGATAGGAACTGGAAGTGGGGTGAAAGGCATGATCCATGAAGATTGATGTGTATATTCCATACAAAAAAATAAACAATAAAAAATATTTTGGTTCTTAATGAATTTTGTTTCTTATTCGCCGTTTTTGTTTTATCTCTTTTGTAAAGGGTTCGGTTAATAAAAAAGTGGATATATAAATAGAATTTTATATTATTAATTATTCTGAATCTTTTCACAATAGTTTCAATATTGCAAAGTACAAAGTACTAAAAATGGACCAATACAAAATTTCAAATAAAAAAGAAATTCTTATTGTAGTTTTTAATAAATTCATTATTAATATAAAATAACTATTAATAATGAATAAATAAATGAATATAATAATGAATAAAAACGAAATTTGTAAAATAAAAATTTGAATTTTTTTTTTACAATTATACAACAATTTTTATCTATAGAGTGAGTAATTCTACCAAAACTAAGAATATTCGTTTATTTTCATATGAATCATAAAAGCAATTCATATGACATGACTCGATAAAATAATACTTTTGTTTCTTATTGAGAAAGATTAGTTCAAAAAAATGAACTAATTGATTATGTTACATTACAATAAAAGATATCTATATTTGGAAAAATTTTGAAAAACGGGTTATAATATTCAATGTTTTACTTTCTAAAATAAGGGGGAATTAAGATAGATTAAGATATATTAAGATATACGGCTAATTAAATAAGAATTCGTTTTCATTTAAAGAAGAAATGTCTTTCACATCGAACTATAGCAATGAAAAAACTATCCTAGTTGGATGGCAGTTCCAAAAAGCGCACTTCTATATCAAAAAAAACATCCGGAAGACTTTTTGGAAAAAGAGGGGATATAAGACAGCATTGAAAGCTTTTTCATTAGCTCAATCTATTTTTACGGGGAATTCAAAAAGTTTTTTTTGTAACAAATACAAACATTCTAAATATGAATTAGCTGGATTTAAAGACTATTAATACGAATCTATACTATTTACTTTACTACATTATTACTAATATAGTAAATATATTTTACTAATTTATATAATCCAAAATTTTTGAATGTACTAAATTTTGGATCTAAAAATGAACTATTTATCTTTCATTGAAAAAATGAAAATGCATTTTGTTAGATTCAGAGAATGAAAAAAAAAAAATAATAAATTCTAAACAACTATAAATTATCAACTATAAAAGAATGTTCTTTTCCATTCCTGGATTGAAGTAAGAACTATGTAGTTCAGTGCTGTTTTGAAAAAGTGTAAACTATGAAAAATTCATTCCCCGTTGTTCCATTTTAATTTAAACTAACACTTGAAATGAAAAAAGAACGAGAATAAATAGAAATTCGTATTGAAATTGAAATGTTATTTTTATATATCTGTCATATAAATATTCCATTATACAATAATCAATTATATAATAATAATCAATTACTATATATAGTTGATTATATATTATTTATTTTATATGAATTTTATTAAAATAAATCCAAATAAATAATTATATCGAATTATAATAGAAATTATAATAGAATTGAATTCTTTACTATTTCATAAACAAATATATTAAACAAATATTACACTTTAATTGATTCTTCCAATCTCGACGATTGACTAAAAATCTGTTATTATGAGTTCGAGTAAGCCGCTATGGTGAAATTGGTAGACACGCTGCTCTTAGGAAGCAGTGCTAGAGCATCTCGGTTCGAGTCCGAGTGGCGGCATGGTATCCCATTTTCTTTTCTAAAAGAATAAGGCCTATAATGAATGAATTCAATTTCCGATTTCTATTCCTAGGATTCCAAATTCAAACCTTTTTGTATTTTATATATATTATGATATTTTCAAATTTAGAGCATATATTAACTCATATATCATTTTCAGTTGTATCAATTGTAATTTCAATTCATTTAATAACCTTATTAATGAATGAAATTATAGGATTATACGATTCGTCCAAAAAAGGCATGATAATGATTTTTTTGTGTATAACGGGATTATTAATTACTCGTTGGTTTTTTTCGGGCCATTTACCATTTAGTGATTTATATGAATCATTAATCTTTCTTTCATGGGGTTTTTCCATTTTTCATATGGTTCCGTGTTTAAAAAAGAGTTAGAATACAGGGTGGTTTGAGTAAATCAATGGACAGTTTTGGTCCTATTGAAAATACCAGTGTAAGTGGTGAAGACCCCCCAATTTTAACTGATATGGAAAAACATTCATAGTTGGAATGATAGGGAGAATTCTAGTTACAGTAATGTTGATTATTTAGTAGGTTTGAGGAACATTCGGAATTTCTTATCTAATAAAACTTTTTTAGTTAGGGATAGTAAGAGGAACAGTTATTCAATAAATTTTGCTATTGAAAATCAAATTTTGGAGATTGACAGTGATTATTCTTTTCCAGAAAGTTTTTTTTCTACTTATAAGAATTCTATCTATTTGATAATGGATTTAAGAGTGATGATGATCATTACATGTATGATAGTAAATATAGTTGGAATAATAACATTAATAGTTGCATTGAGAGTTATCTTCGTTCTCAAATATGTATTGATGGTTACATTTTAGGTGATAGTGACAAATACAATGACCATTACTTTTATAATTATATTTGCGGTAAGGCCAGAAATAGTGGTGAAAACGAGAGGGCTAGTATAATAACTAGGACGAATGATCCAAATTATAGTTATAGTTATAGTGATTTCACAAAAGACAAAATTCTAATGATCTCGATGAGACTCAAAAATACAAATATTTGTGGATTGAATGCGAAAATTCTGAGTTATACTCAGTTACCCTTGTATAAGTATGTCCTTGTTTAAGTTAGGAACTTGTTTGGTTCAGTAACTTAAACCAATTCATTTGTAAACACTTTCAAGTGTCTGGGAGCCTGGAGAGGCTTGGTGGAAGAAGAATACTCGTTGTTGAGCCTGGAGAGGCTTGTTGTAAAAAAAAAATACTTGGTGTAGAGCCTGGAGAGGCTTGTTGTAAAAACAATACTTGGTGTAGAGCCTGGAGAGGCTTGTTTTCAAAAACAATACTTGGTGTAGAGCCTGGAGAGGCTTGACTGTAAAAGAATACTTGGTGTTGTAGAGCCTGAAGAGGCTTGATAGAAAAGAATACTTGTAATCTCTTAGATCAGTGAAAATCCATAGCTGTTTGGCTTTGGGACTGGACGTAGCTCATAGTGGTAGTGGGTGAACCAGTATAAATCTTTGGCTAAGTCTTCTCTTACCCTTATCTCTTTATATTTGGTTTATACTAACTTGGAGGGTTCTGAATACATTGTTTTATAACATTGAAACTGAAAAACAAACTAAACATATTGAAAAAAATTGCAAAACTATTTTATTGAACCTGCTGAAGTTACTTCAGCAAGTATTTATCTCCCAGTTTCAGCAAGTTGAAAATATTCTTTGTGAAAAGTACTGCTTGTTAAAGGTTTTCCAAAATAAGTTTAAAAATTAAAAAACATTTTCAACCCCCTTTCTAGTGTTTCCTGTGGTTTCTACAGTTGGTATCAAAGCTCAACCTCAGGTTGAGCATCTAACAGTGCTGAGGAAGAAGATCCTAAATGGAAATCTCAACAAGCTATGATCACTACATTTCAGAAGGAGCAACTGTCACCAGGCCTCCAGTCTTCAACTGAAGTAATTATCTTTACTAGAGAGAACACATGAAGTTGTTCATTGAAAGCCAAAATCTGGATCTCTGGGATATAATTGCTGATGGTGATTATATGCCTATGAGAAATGGAGTACCTATTTCTAAAGCTGAGTGGTCTTATAAGCAAAAAACTAAAGTTCAACTCAATGCTCAAGCCAAACTCTACTTAATCTGTTCTCTGAACAAGACTGAGTATAAGAAGGTTCAAGGATGCACCTCTACTGAGGAAATATGGGACTTACTAGCCTCATCTATTCATGAAGATGATGTGGATGTCAAGTCTGTACAATCAGATCTAGAGGACTCTATCTCAAAAAATGGAGAGGACTCATCAGAAGAGACAAATTCGTGCTTAATGGCAAATCAACTCTCTTCAGAAGGTACAGACTCCAAGGTAATATCCCTAACTCTTCGAGATGAATATGATGATTTTGCGGATAGTTCCAAGGAACTTTTCAGAAAGTATAAGAAACTCTCAAATGCATACACTGTTGTATGCAATGAAAACAAAAATCTTGAAAAAGAGAATCTTATACTTAAAGAAAGATTCAGGAACATGAAAATAGTAATTCCAATAATATGTTTGAAGAAAATCAAAGTCTTCAAAACAGATTAAGGAACTTACTAAAGACCTAGCCAATTTTGTTGAAGGAACTAATAATCTCAACAGATTATTGGGAACTCAAAGAAGTTTCAAAACAAAAGTGGCTTGGGTTTCTCTAGAAAATCATCAAAATCATCAACTTCTAAATCCTCAAAAAAGGCTAAGAAAAAGGTAGATGGGTGCATTTACTGTGATAAACCTAGACAACATGTGTCTAAGTGTAAACAAAAGAAAAATCCACACCCAAAACTAACCCAAGTGGACCCATGAATATATGGGTACCAAAAATCTCTTTGTTACACTTGCAGATGTCATAGATAAATCAAAGAAGACACTTAGAATTACCACAGAGGAATGGATGCATGGAACTATGATGGAAGGAAGGTGTGTAGAAACCACAGGAAACACTAGAAGGGGGTTGAATAGTGTTTTATAATTTCGAACATTTTCCTGGAAACCTTTTCACAAACAGAGTTTAACAAAAGTTTTGAGTAACTTGCTGAAACTAGAGTTTTCATAGACTTGCTAAAGTGCTTCAGCAGGTCCAATAAAATAGTTCTTACGTGAAAAACAAAGTTGTTTTGCTGCGTAGAATTATAATTGCACTTTTCTAAACCCTCCTTGGTTAGTTATAAACTGAAAGTTAAAAGATAAGGGTTGAGAAAACTTGTCCAAGAATTATCCTGGTTCACTCACATCAACCATGAGCTACGTCCAGTCCCAATGCCAAACCAGCAAAGGATTTCCACTAACTTATCACAGTTACAAGTATTGTTTTATCCACAGCCTCTTCAGGCTAAAACCCAAGTATTGTTTTACAGACAAGCCTCTCGAGGCTCAAACCCAAGTATTGTTTAAACACCAAGCCTCTTCAGGCTCACACACAACCAGTGTATAAAAAAATTGCTTAAGTAGCTTTTAAACTATAGAAGTTTAGAGCCTAAACTGAGTAAGATGTACAGATAACTTATACTCAGGATAAGAAAGTGTTGTACAAATGAAACAAATGAATGAATATCAGAGAGAGTTTTTTAGCAGCGTTTCAACAAGTATGTTTGTTCTCTTCTATTTATTCTTCTGCATGAGACTTCATATTTATAGGGTTGGGAAAGAGATCCGTTTAACTTCAATATAATTCCCGTTGTGAGATAGCATTTAATGCAAAAGCTCCCGTCGTGATACATAATCTTGGTAGCTTCCAGTAGCAGGTGCAACAGGTAGTAGGTGTCAGTAGCGCAGACTCCACTTTTTCTGAGCACAGTGTACTTCACAGCAGGCTTGCCTTTTTGGTAACTAGAAATTTGAAATATGCCAAAAGACAAGTGTTCTGACTTTCCAGAAAACAGACAGGAACAGGAAACAGGGAAAGACTACCTGACTTGATTCTTCAAGGGGAATAAACAGAGAAGCATTTTCCCAAAAAGATACAAGCTTCAGTATGAAGTCTTTTTTCTTCAGAAGGTTCCCTAGCTTCAGCAAGTCTTGATCACTCAGCAGGTTCCTCTTTTACCAGGTTTCACCACATCAGAGGGTTGCATATTTTCAGAGGGTTGCTTATATCAGATACCTTCTGAAACACAGAAACTACCTTTAGCAGAAGATTGTTCTTTCTCATAGGAATTTTAACCAAATTTGTTATTCATTAAAACTCAGGGTTGTGAGACTTAAACATTATTAACCATTTAATAATATTTTGAGACTCAACATTCTCCCCCTTTTTAATTATGACAAATTTGTTTAAGAACTTATCAAATATCTGAAGGGAAATAATAAAAAGATGAGTTTAGAATTTTCTCCCCCTTTTTCAGATACTTGGATATAATGCCTTGCTCAAACCTTGCTCCCCCTGAATCACTAAATTCTTCTAAACAAGACTTAACTTCAGATTTTGTCAGTTTCTAATACTCCCCCTTTTGTCATCAATCAAAAGGGTTTGCAGAGCATATTGCAGAGCGGTAAGCAATTTAATAGATTCAGGAAAACACTTGTGCAGATCAACACTTTCAGTAAATGCAATTCAGTAATTTTACATTTTAGAAAGTGTTAGAATGTGCAATTTTTCTCTGATAAATTTGAATCTATCTTTAGAAAGAGGTTTAGTGAATATATCAGCCCATTGATGCTCTATGTCAATGAACTGTATATCAATAATCCCTTTCTGAACATAGTCTCTAATAAATGATGTTTTATTTCAATATGTTTTGCTCTTGAATGCTGAATTGGATTCTTAGAAAGGTTGATCGCACTGGTGTTATCATAGAAGACAGGAATAAACTTAACATATATTAAAGTCTTCTAGTTGATATTTTACCCATAGCAGCTGTGAACAACGCATGCAGCAAAAATGTACTCAACTTCAGCAGTTGATAGGGCTATTATGCTTTGCCTTTTGCTTGCCCAACTGATCATTTTTCTCCAATGAAGTGGCATCCACCTCTTGTTGATTTTCTCTCAACTCTATCTCCAGCAAAATCAACATCACAATAACCTACTAACCTGCAATCCTTGCTCTTCTTATAGCACAGACAAAGATTAGTAGTACCTTTTAAATATCTGAAAATTCTTTTAACAGCCTTGTAATGAGTTATTCTTGGATCAGATTGAAATCTTGCACACAGACATACACTGAACATAATGTCAAGTCTACTTGCTGTAAAATACAATAAGGATCCAATCATTCCTCTATACAAAGTTGAATCAACACATTCTTCCCCTTCATCTTTGCTTAATATAGCAGAGGGATGCATTGGAGTTGACATAGGCTTGCAATCATTCATATTAAACTTCTTAAGCATTTCCTTAGTATATTTTTCTTGATGGATCCATAACAGTCAGGATCTTGCTTAATTTGAAGTCCCAAGAAAAATTTTAGTTCTCCCATTAAACTCATTTCAAATTCAGATTGCATAAGCTTAGAAAACTCTATGCGTAGGTAAGAGTTTGTTGATCCAAAAATAATATCATCAACATATATCTAGACTAGAATCAGATCTCTGCTATGTGAAGTCTATTAATCAGTTTGAGCATTCAAACTTGACTTAAAAACTTAATATCCTTTAGTTTTAATGATTAACAAATAAGATTATATAAACAGATTCTACTGAGAAAGGTATTGGTTTGTTGATTGTGTTTCAGGATGAAATATTATCAAAATCATAAGATTAGGATCAGAAGACAAATGCAGGATCAAATAAGAATCTGTCTGAAGAATGCAACTCGTCTGAAGTGCGCAAACCGTCTGAAGACGTGAAGACAATATGAAGACAACATAAAGTAGTCTGAAGAAAAGAAGCTGTCTGAAGCAAGGAAGCTTTCTGAAGCAAAGAAGCTGTCTGAAGCAACGAAGCTGTCTGAAGAAGCAGAACTCGTCTGAAGAGTTGAAGCTGTCTGAATTAGTTCAACCCGTCTGAAGTATCAATGCTGTCTGAAGTCTCACTTATGACGTGGCACCCTCTGCTGAAGTTTGTGAAGACTTTTCTGAACCTCTGCTGCACGTACCTTTTCAAACACGTTTATGGCAAGGAACACAGAGACCTTTCCTGGTGATTTTGAATCTCATACACCACTGAGGAAATCTCTGCAACGCAGAAATTGCAGCAACAACGATGGCAGCTTTATAGCAGCACCAACGTTGTACTCTGTCAGAATTGTGAAGACACCCAGAAGCGTGTCTCACGATGGATTGAATAGCATTCAATGCTTTCTCTAAATGGTGGTATCACAACGGAAATATCATCATCACCAATCCAAAAAAAAAAAAAAGCACAAGAAAAGCTCAGGAGACTAAGCAGAAGCAACAAAGAGAAATGTTTGAATGAAATATTTAATTCAAACATATTTTATCATCTGCAAGAAACAGCCATTGAAAAAGACACCTCACTCAAAGAAGAAAGGAGAAATGGTGTCAGGAAGCAAACAGAAAAGGAGCATATACAAAATAAGCAAGAGGACAAATCCAACGGATACCTCCTCATATACACTCCTAAGAAAAGCAGAGAAAATCAGAAGTCAGCTGAAGAAAAGTAAAAGGATATCAAGAGAGAGAACATGCAAAATAATATCAAGAAAATCTCTAAAAGAGCTCATCTACAGAAGTGTCAGAACAGGACTGTCTGAACACATATTTGCTAAAGAAGAAGCAACCGTTGAGACACTATTACATAACGGCTATATGAGCCACATCATCAACATCTCAACGGTATCATGAATCATCTTCAAACGGCTATATTCCAACAGAACATATAAATAGCCTCAAGGAAGAATTTGAAGATGTTGAACTCATTCACTTGGTTCAATCAGTTGATCAAGATATATCAGAAAAATCTTATTGGGTTGACCATGCTTACTTGAATCAACCATGCTGATCTATTGATCAGTGAGTCAAAATTATAGTTGTTCAGTGAACAATCAACCAAGCTGTGCACCTCATATGAACCAGAATGGTTTGAAGCTGCAAGTATGCCTTGGTTTTTCCAATGATACGGGTGAGAATGTAACCCATGGAAACCAATGGCTGGAGAACAAGGCTGGAGCTTAAAGTCAGTATCTACCTAGCCAATTCTCAGAGGATGTTATTCCTCATATCGAGACAGGGATTGTACTTAAATATAGGCTTGTATCACTTCTTATCCTTGTACTTGATTTATCCATTGTATTCTGAGTAGTACTCAGTTAACCTCTAGTACAGGAAAGGATTAAGTTTATGTTTCGTGGAAACTTAAACTTAGTTTAATTTGTAAACACTTTATGTGTCTGAGAGCCTGGAGAGGCTTGGTGGAAGAAAGAATACTCTACACTTGGTTAAGTGTCTGAGAGCCTGGAGAGGCTTGGTGGAAGAAAGAATACTCGTTGTAGAGCCTGGAGAGGCTTGATAGAAAAGAATACTCGTTGTAGAGCCTGGAGAGGCTTGATAGAAAAGAATACTCGTTGTAGAGCCTGGAGAGGCTTGATAGAAAAGAATACTCGTTGTAGAGCCTGGAGAGGCTTGATAGAAAAAATACTCGTTGTAGAGCCTGGAGAGGCTTGATAGAAAAGAATACTCGTTGTAGAGCCTGGAGAGGCTTGATAGAAAAGAATACTTGTGGTAGAGCCTGGAGAGGCTTGATAGAAAAGAATACTTGTGGTAGAGCCTGGAGAGGCTTGATAGAAAAGAATACTCGTTGTAGAGCCTGGAGAGGCTTGATAGAAAAGAATACTTGTGGTAGAGCCTGGAGAGGCTTGATAGAAAAGAATACTTGTGGTAGAGCCTGGAGAGGCTTGATAGAAAAGAATACTCGTTGTAGAGCCTGGAGAGGCTTGATAGAAAAGAATACTCGTGGTAGAGCCTGGAGAGGCTTGATAGAAAAGAATACTTGTGGTAGAGCCTGGAGAGGCTTGATAGAAAAGAATACTTCAATGAGTTGCTTGGAGAGGCAGTTGAAAACAAAGTAATACTTGTGTAGGCCTGAAGAGGCTGTGAATAATACTTGTATCTGTGGATTCAGATAGTGGAAAATCCAGTGGTGGTTTGCCTCTGGGACTGGATGTAGCTCACGGGTTTGTGGGTGAACCAGGATAAATTCCTTGTCTAAGTTTTCTTACCCTTATCTCTATCAATTCTGTTTATACTAATCAAGGGGTCAGAATAATTAATCTGATATTTTAAAAAGGGCACAAAACAACTTTTAAAATTAGTTTTTACCAATCGTCTGAAAACTTCAGACAGCCTCTTTAAAAGCCTGTCTGAAATCTCTATGCCTAAGTTTTTCTTCAATCTCTTTATTTCCAGTTTTCATATTTAAGTTGGAATTTGAAAAGTATTTTCTATAATAAATTTAACATAACTATTTCAATAAAATAATTTTTCATATGAACAAAACATGAGATATCTCTTATATCATTTGAAGCTTTACAAAGAATGTTCCTTGAAGAACTTCTGAAATAAAATCTCAGAAGTAAGTCTGAAAGAGATCAGTTCAAAAATTAGGAACAGACTTCAGACAACCTCTAGTAGTCTAAAGTATTTCAGAAACTGTGTTGAAAATACTCTTTGTAATAATCTTCAGAAGATACGTTGAGAAGCCTCTGTTTAAAACAATCTTAAGCTTTAAAAGAAACATTGTTTTTCTTATCTTCCACATGCTTCAACTATCTCTGATCTTAAGACTTATTTTTAACGGTGCCCATATTCATGTTTTAACCAAAAGATTTCCAAAAACTATCAAAAAGTTTAAAACACTATTCACCCCCCCCCCCCTTAGTGTTTCTTGTGGTTCTAACATGCTAGACTTTTTTCTGAAAAGAGTTGTATCAACCTTTCCTCTTTCAAAACCATTTTAATAAGAAAATTGCTCAGTCTTTCATACCAAGCTCTGGGAGCTTGTTTTAAACCATACAGAGCCTTTTTGAGATTGAAAACATGATCTGGAAAGGTTAAGTTTTCAAAACCAGGGGGTTGTCTAACAAATACCTCTTCCTCAATGAAACCATTTAGGAAGGCACTCTTTACATTCATTTGATATAGTTTGATGCCATTATTTGCTGCATATGAGAGTAAAATTCTAATGGCTTCAAGCCTAGCTATTTGAGCAAAAGTTTCAGTGAAATCAATACCTTCTTGTTGGTTATACCCTTGTGCAACTAGTCTGGCCTTGTTCTTGACTACTTGACCATCTTCTGAGAGTTTGTTTCTAAACACCTATTTGGTTCCTATGATAGTTTTCCCATGGGGTTTAGGAACAAGAGTCCAGACATCATTCCTGGCAAATTGATTAAGCTCTTCTTGCATGGCTAGGATCCACCCTTCATCATGCAGAGCTTCCTCAATGTTCTTTGGCTCAATTTCAGAAAGGAAGGCAAGATTGTTGACTTCCCTAAATCTTGATCTTGTTCTTATTCCTTCTGAAGTATCACCAATGATTTGCTCTTGAGGATGATGAGTTATGTATCTCCACTCACGCCTTTGAGGGAATAGAGACTCATTCTGAGACTCAACATTAACTCTGATGTGGATCAGTTTCAGCAGGTTTGCTGGAAGTCTGTTCAACAGGTACTTCAGAGGGTCCTTCAGCAGGTGCTTCACTCTTGGCCTCTGGAGTCTCTGAAGTGGGGTTCAGCTCCATACCTGCAAAATCCTCTTCTAGATCTGATAGTTCCCTATCAGTCTCTTTAGCATTATTAAACCTAACATGAATAGTTTCTTCAACAGATAATGTTCTGGAGTTATAAACTTTGTATGCCTTAGAGGTTTCTGAATAACCAATGAAGAATCCTTTGTCAGATTTAGCATCAAATTTACCCAAATCATCTTTGGTGTTAAGTATGAAACACTCACAACCAAAAATGTGAAAATAAGAAATGTTGGGTTTTCTTCCTCTCCACAATTCAGAGGGAGTTCTTTTTAGAATTGGTCTTACCAAAATTCTATTTTGAATGTAGCAAGTTGTGTGAACAACCTCTGCCCAGAAGGATCTTGGTAGGTTGCTTGAAATAAGCATAGTTCTACCTATCTCCTGCAAGCTTCTGTTCTTTCTCTCAACAATCCCATTTTGCTGAGGTGTTCTAGCCACTGAGAAATTGCGAGAGATCCCATTCTCATCACAGAACATGTTGAAGCTTGAGTTTTCAAACTCACCACCATGGTCACTTCTAATGGCAGATATGCAAAATCCTTTCTTATTTTGTACTTTCTTACAGAATTTTGTGAAATTCTCAAAAGTCTCATCCTTGCTTTTGAGGAATATCACCCATGTGAATCTTGCGTAGTCATCAACAATGACTAAGCCATAATTTTTACCAGCCAAGCTTTCTGTTCTTGTAGGACCAAACAAATCAATGTGAAGAAGTTCTAAAGGTCTTGAGGTAGACACAACATTTTTACTCTTGAAAGGACTCCTTGTTTGTTTACCTTTAAGACAGTTTTCACATAAAATATCAGATTTGAAAGAAAGCTTGGGTAATCCTTTTACAAGGTTATGTCTTGTAAGCTTTGAGATTAGTCTCAAGTTGACATGCCCAAGTTTCTGATTCCAAATCTATTTTTCATCTTTAACAGAAAGCAAACAAGTCACTTTTTGATATGCAAGTTCCTCAAGATCAATTTTATACACATTACTGTGTCTCTTGGCAGTAAAAAGACTTGGTCAAAAGCATCTTTGACTACACAACCTTCCTTAGTGAAGGATACAACATATCCACTGTCACATTATTGACTTATGCTCAGTAGGTTGTGTTGAAGTCCTTCAACAAGGAGAACATTCTGAATAACAGAGAGAGGTGATATACCTACTGAACCAATGCCGGTGATTCTTCCTTTCTGGTTTCCTCCTCCAAAGGTACCCCTCCATCTTTAGGTCTAAGGTTTTGGAACAAAGACCTTTCTCTCCGTCATGTGTCGCGAGCACCCACTGTCCAGGTACCATTTGTGGTGTCTGTCTCCTTTGTCCTATTAAACACATCTGCAACAAGGATAATCAGAGACTTAGGTACCCACATCTTCATGGGTCCTTTCTTGTTAGCAGCAGGTCTTCCCTTTCTCTTGTTTTGCACTGAAACACATTGTGTCCAGGCTTTCCACAGTGAGAGCATCCCTTCCTTCCTTCTTAGCTTTTTCAGCAGGTTTAGAATTTGAATCATGAGATGATTCATTGTCTGAGTATCCTATACCTTCTTTATTTTTGGAGTTCTTTTGAACACCCCATTCTGTTGAGGTTCTTTGTTCCATTAACAAAGTTGGCTAGATCTCTAGTAAGTTCAACAACTTGTTTCTTTAGAAGTTCATTTTCTTTTATTAAACTTTCTGAACTACTAGCCCCAGAATTCTTCAAGAGTTTTTCTTTAAGCAAAAGATTTTCAGTCTCAAGAGCTTCACTTTTGTTTGCAACTTCAGTGTATGCTCTAGACAAATCTTTGTACTTTTGGAAAAGCTCTTTAGAACTTTCCAGCAAATCATTATACATGTCTTGAAGATTTTGAGGGATTACCTCAGATTCAGAACTGTTTGATGAAGGGAGACTTGCCATTAAACATAGGTTGGCTTCTTCAAAAGATTCATCCTCCTCTTCTGAAGTTGAATCATCTAAGTCCTCCCAGGTTGCCATCAGACCCTTTTTCTTCTTGAAGAACTTCTTCTTCTTGTAAGAGGGTTTCTTCAGCTCTGGGCAATCTTCCTTTATGTGCCCTGGCTGCTTACATTCATACAAAAAATTTTATCAGCAGAGAAGGAATCTTTACTTGATTTACCTGATTTATGGTCGGATGATGATTGCTTTCTGAACTTTCCCTTTTTCTGGAGCATTCTTTTGATCTTCCTACTCAACAGAGCCAGATCATCATCATCTGAGCTACCTTCTGAATCTTCAGAACCTTCTAAAGACTCCTCAGCTTTCATAGCCTTCTGTGGTCCAGCCTTCACAGTTTGGACTTGGCATTCAGAGCAAGTGACTTCTTTTTGGGAGCATCTTCGCCAAGTTCCAACTCATGGACTTTGAGGGATCCCAAAAGTTCCTCCATTCTTAGAGTATTGAGGTCCTTTGCCTCTTGAATTGCAGTCACTTTGGGCCTCCAATTTTTGGTAGACTCCTAAGGATTTTGCTATTATTATCGCCTGAATCATAGGTTCTTCCAAGAAATTTGAGTCCATTTGTGATGGTCTGAAATCTTCCAAACATCTGATTAATAGACTCAGATTCATGCATTTTGAACATCTCATACTGATGAACAAGCATTCTGATTTTGGATTGTTTTACATTGTCAGTCCCCATGGGCTAAAGCTAATTTATCCCAAATTTCTTTGGCAAAAGTACATCCATGCACGTTCTCATATTCTGATTTACTCAAAGAGCATACCAGATAGAGTTTTGCTTTGGCATTAAGTTGCACACGCGCCTTCTGATCACCAGTCCATTCTGCCTTAGGAATGGGCACACCATTGTTGATGGGAATATAATCACCATCTGTGACTACATCCCAGAGATTTATGTTGCTGCTCTCAATGAACAACTTCATACAGTCTCTCCAATAATGGTAGTTTATACCATTGAAAGTTGGGGTCCTTGAGACTGAGGCTCCTTCTGCAATGTAGTGGGGATTGCTTGTTGAGGTTTCCATCTGGATCTTCTTCCCCACACTTGTTAGATGCTCAACCCGAGGTTGAGCTCTGATACCAACTATAGAAACCATAGGACACTAGAAGGGGTGTTGAATAGTGTTTTATAATTTCAACAAGCTTTTCTGGAAACCTTTTTCAGAGACCGAAAATTAAACTGATATTTAACTGACAACTTGCGGAAACTGAAGTGTTTCAGCTGACGTTGCTGAAGTCACTTCAGCAGGCCAATAAAAAGTTCTTACGTGAAAAACAAAGTCATTATTGCCCGCAGATTATAAATGCATTTTTCTAAACCCTCCGTGGTTAGTTATAAACTGAAAGTAAACAGATAAGGGTTGAGAAAACTTGGCCAAGAAATTATCCTGGTTCACTCACATCCACCGTGAGCTACGTCCATCCCAATGCCAAACCAGCAAAGGATTTCCACTAACTGATCACATTATAAGTATTGTTTTATCCATAGCCTCTTCAGGCTAAAACCCAAGTATTGTTTTACAGACAAGCCTCTCGAGCTCAAACCCAAGTATTGTTTAAACACCAAGCCTCTTCAGGCTCACACACAACCAGTGTATAAAAAGAAAGATTGCTTAAGCTTTTAAACTATAGAAGTTCAAAGCTAAACTGAGTAAGATGTACAGATAATTGAATTATACTCAGGATAAGAAAGTGTTATACAAACAAAACAATGAATGAATATCAGAGAGAGTTTTTTTAGCAGCGTTTCAGCTAGTATGTTCGTTCTCTCTATTTATTCTTCTACATGAGACTTCATATTTATTGGGTTGGGAAAGAGATCTGTTTAGCTTCAATATGATTCCCGTTGAGAAATAGCATTTAATGCAAAAGCTCCCGTTGTGATACATAGTCTTGGTAGCTTGCAGTAGCAGGTGCAGCAGGTAGTAGGTGTCAATAGCTCAAACTCCACTTTTTCTGAGCACGGTGTACTTCACTAGACTTGCCTTTTTGGCGACTAGAAATTTGAAATATGCCAAAAGCAAGTGTTCTGACTTTCCAGAAAAATAGGAAGCACAGGAAATTGGGAAAGACTACCAATGACTTGAGTCTTCAAGGGGAATTATCATAGAAGCATTTTCCCAAAAAGGTACAAGCTTTAGTACAAAGTCTCTCTTCTTCAGAAGGTTCCCTAGCTTCAGCCGGTCTTGATCACTCAGCAGTTACATCACATCAGAGGGTTGCATATTTTCAGAGGGTTGCTTATATCAAATACCTTCTGAAACACAGAAACTACCTTTAGCAGAAGACTATTCTTTCTCGTAGGAATTTTAAACCAAATTTGTTATCCATTAAAACTCAGGTTGTGAGACTTAAACATTATTAACCATTTAATAATATTTTGAGACTCAACAAGGTGTATGTGCCAAGACCTAAAAACTGGAGTTGCTGAAATGGTTATTCTCAAATACAATTCAGAAAACAATGTTGAGTCTCAGCAAATGCATCTTACTTGATCATTCACTGAAAATCCTTGTTGGTAAAACTGTTTATTGCTGCAAATATATAACTGAGAATACATGCATTATCTGTAAAATTGTGAAGTTTGATGTGTGAACTTTCTGAAATATATGAACTCTCTGACTTGGCACTTGCTGATATATAGTGCCTGCTGAAGTATGTGTTCTTGCTGAAATGTTTGAACTTGCTGAACACTTATACTCTCTGAAGTGTCACTTAGTGACGTGGCTGTCTGAGACGGTTGGCCTTTCACCTGTCCACTATCTTTCACACGATGCACGACTCCCTATGTCTGCGCCCTGTAACTACCATCATTAATGATGTGTTCTGAGCCTATTTATAGAGCAAGTGGGAAGTCTCTCAAGGTTACACTCTCTTTGCTCCCACTCTCTCATCTTCCATAAACTCTCAGTTTTCTCAAGATCACTTGCTCTCTCTCAAGCCCTAATTCTCTTTCAAATTTTCCTGCTATTGCAATGGAACCTAAGAAAGGAGATGATGCCTCCAAGACTGGTGGGAAGATTGTTCCTACTAGGTGCATAAAATTTGATCATCTTGTTGAGCATGGTCATGATCTTTCTGAGTATTTCGAAGCTGCTGGGTGGACACCATTCTTCGAGAATATATATTGCTCATGGCATGAGGGCAGTGTTTAGATTTATGGAGAACTACCAAGGAAGTTGAAGAAACAGAAGAGTTTATCTTAAGGCAACAGTGATGGGTCAAGACATCACTGTTGATACTTCAGTTTTGGAGACGATAACTAAGGTTAAGGTTAAAGGAGCACGATTCGTCCCTGAATGGGAAGCTTACAATGAAGGACCAAGAATGTACAACAAGATGATGTTTGGATCTGAAACTCCCTCAAACATGAATGGAACTGGGCTGCTGCAAACTCCCAGATTGTTGTTTTCTATTCTTTGTTGTTGTGTGCTGCCAAAGGAGGTAAAAATCATGTATCTGAACTTGAAAGGTTCTGCCTCATTCACCTGTTGCAGAAGAAGAAAAAGATAAATCTGCCATGGATCATTTTCTATAGTATGATCAGAAGATCAAGGGACTCAGCTGCAAATCTTCCTCATAAAATTCTGATAATGAAGATTATGCTTCACTACAAGCTTCCAGTGGAGAAGAAGTATGACCAGAAGCCCCTAACCTTCTACACTGCCACTACCATTAAACAAATGGGGATTGATATCAAGAAACCTGCTCTTGAACCATCTGTTAAGGAAGCCCTTGTTGCTAAGAAGGCTTTTGCTTCTGGAAGATCTGTGTTGGAAATCCTAGAAGATGAACTTCAAGGGGATGCTAGGAAGGAAGAGTTCGAATCAGCTGTTGAAACCCCTGAAAAGAAGGTGGTGAAAAGAAAAAGAACAAAGGTATCTCAGAAAACTCTTGCACCTGCTGACTTGGAACGTGTAAGAGAGGTTGAAGCTTCTTTTCAAAAGGCAACATCATCTGAAAAGGTGGCTGATGTGGAAACACCCCAAGCTTCTGAACCTGTTCAGAAGGTTCTAAATGAACCTGCTGAAATTATGAGTTAGGATGTTGATGTGACTGTTACGAAAGTCACTGAGCCTACCTTAATCCCTAAGGGACAGGCCATGATGGTTGATGAAACCAGTGAGAAATCATCTGAGAAGCCACTTGATGTGCTGCCTCTTGCAACAAGTCATCCAGATATTTTACTTCAGGAAGTTGCTGCATTGGCAAATGCTCTAGAGGAAGAAGAAGCTAGAAGAGATAAAGAGCAAGAGGACAATGACCGGGAAATTGCTATTGCTGCACAGCAAGCAATACTTGAAGATGAGAAGCTTGAAAAATCCTCAGTTCCCAAAAGGAAGATGCTCTCTAAGTCTGTAAGGATAAAGAAGAAAAGGCTCCTATCTCTTGTAAGAGAAGAACCTCCAGCTCAAATGATTACTATGAGCAAATCTGTTCCAAAGTTGGATGCTGAAATCTTTCAGCAAGCTGCTGAAGAAATAAGAGCCAAAAAGATCTTGGAGCTGAAGAAGTTAAGGCTTCAAATGAAATCTGTCAAGACTACTGCTGTGTATGTTCCTTATAATCCTATGGTGAATCCTATTACTGAAACTGTTCGTTACAAGAGGAAGATGTAGGAGATCAGTAAAATGCCTGTTGCTGAAGAAGTCCCCTACAAGAAAATCAAAGTCAACTTTGGGAATCTTGATCCCATTGACTTGGAATATGATCTCAGCCCATCAAAGGTACCAATAAAGGTTCTTGAACCTGTTGTTGTTGCTGAAAAGGTTGTTGAACCTGTTGTTGATAAGGTTGCTGAACCTGTACCTGCTGAGAATGTTGCCGAAGTTGTTGTTGAGACTTCTGCACCTGCTACTGATATTGCACCATCTTCACCCCGACCAACTCAATCATCATCATCATCATCTGAAGAGGAACAAGTAGAAGAAGTGATTTCTACAAATCTTGCCATTGTTCCTGCTGAACCCAGATCAATCGATTGGGAAGGTAAAGGAAGCTTTGTTCGGAAGGGAGATGGGAAATTTGTATGGGAAGGCAATCTCACTCCAAGGGAAGAACTACTGAAGCCTAAGTCCAGAGACTTATCAAGAAAACCATCCTTTGACAAAATGGTTCCTGTTGTCAGTTTTAAGGACTTGCTGAAGGCTGCTGAATTTCCCCATAAATTCTACTAAACCCCTTATGGGGATAGAATAAGAATGTCCATATTTCCTAACCTTTATGAAGAGCTATTGTTCTTCAGAGAGCACCCATTCCTGCACAAGCACACTGGACTACATGTGGATTCTTTAGATGCTGCTAGGGAGAAAAGAGTGGTTGCACAGAAGGAAATAGGAGGGGAACTGCTGTCTGATCAGTTGGAAAGGATTAGGCAAGGAGTTCAACCACCCAAGCACTTCTAGAAGAGGATTGATGTGTACTCCTCAAACCATGTCAAGATACCTGCTGAAGACTGGATCCTTATCAGGCATCTTAACTTGGAAACTGAGTTGTATGCAAGATACATAGTGTCTTTCTTCTGGGTGCAAGAATTTCAAGCCTCCTGAACCACTTTCTATGAAGCCAACCACTTAGATCTTCTGGCAACCTAACAAGATTGTTCCTAGGCTACCGTTTGCTGAAGGCCCCAATGATAAGAAGAAAGAAGCCCAAGTTCTACTCAACATACTTAAATGATCCTGAGCCCATGACCAGAGAGCAATGGGAAAGAGTTCCTAAAGATCCAGAGGCTTATGGAGGATTAGATCATTCATACAGAGGATTGGCTGTGGAACTCCTACTAGCATGAGAAGGAAAAGGAAGGCCTCTTGCTCTGGAACCAAGTTTGATTTGCTGACTCAATCACTAAGAGGCACACTATTTGTTCAAGAGTTCAGAACCTGGTTTCCCGAATAAGTTTCCTGATTCAACCGAGAACTTCATGAGGATTGGATCTGCAAAAATAGACCCCTGCTATCTACAACCTGTCTTGTGGTCAAGCCTGCTGAATATGGCTTACCCACTAGTTTTGGGGAGATTGTGTTCACAAAGCGTCATGTATCCTTTATCTTCAGAGAAGCTGACCGCACTGAAGCCTTGAAGCAAGAGAAAGGGAGATTAGAAGGCTGAGAAACAAGAATGAGAGGCTTCAGAATCTAATGAAACAGCTGCAGGCCACTCCAGTTCCTCTGCAATCTCAAGAATCAAGGCATAAGCATAAGAGGAGTTGTAGTTTTGATAGTTGAGTGACTTCAGATAGTATCTGCATTCATGATTTGTTTTATTTAAACTCTCTGAAAGTTTTTTAATAGATGAGGTGTTTTGCTTCATATTTGACTACGTAATGCTTTAATTCTAATAACATGTTTATTTTGCTACGTAAATGCATGAAACTGCTTTGATGATTGATTGGAAGTAATAAATATGTTTTCACAAGAACTAAATTTTCCAAAAAGTAACCGACTGTTGGCTATCAGTATACCCTGTATTTATTGCTCTGATGCACATTAAATACTTCAGCATGCTCTGTCAACCCTTTGATTGATGACAAAAGGGGGAGTATTATAAACTAACAAAATTTGAAGTTGTAAGTGTTTTTCAGAGAAGAAATCTTATGTTCAGGGGGAGCAAGCAATTCTGCTTAAGTATCTGAGAAAGGGGGAGAATTCTTTAAAACATAATCTTTTTAAATTCCCTTCAGATATTTGAGTTTAAGGAAATTTGTCATCATTAAAAAGGGGGAGAATGTTGAGTCTCAAAATATTATTAAGTGATTAATAATGTTTAAGTCTCATAATCCTAAGTTTAATGTAATAACAAATTTGGTTAAAGTATAATACAAATTCTCTTAAGGGTGTTTTCTATGTTTCAGCAAACCCTCTAAAAGAGATCCTTCTGAGTGGTGGCAACCCTTTGAAGGAGAAGAACCGGCTGAGGTGTCAGGACTTACTGAAGTAAATCAACCCTTTGAAGAGATGTACTAATGTGAAACATGAAGACCTGCTGAAGACATCCAACGTAGCATTTGTCTAAAGTTAAAAGGCTTTCTGCTCAAAACTTAAATGCATTCTCAACGTCTTCTGCAAGCATGTCTCTTTTAAGGAAAGATCATATAGACCTTTTGAACAATTTAAATCATCATACCTGAAAGGGAAATCTCTGTATCATAGTACCTGCAAATGTGTCAGAACTGAAGCATATCCGCACACCTGCACTGCTCAAGTCAGAAGCAATCAGAAGATTGTCTCACAACGGTTCCTACATCATTTAATGCTATCTCTCACGGTGGTTTTAACAATCTTCAACAGACTTAATTTCATTCCTATATATAGCTTCGTGAAGGACTTCAAAAGTAGAGAGAAGAAACAATTGTTTTAAAAGCCAAAACGCTGCAAAAAATCAAACTGCATACTCTCTGATATATTGTACTCAAAATTTCATTTATCCTGAGTTATACTCTGTTACCCTTGTATAAGTCTGTCCTTGTTTAAGTTAGGAACTTGTTTGGTTCAGTAACTTTAAACCAATTCCTTGAAAAACTTTCAAGTGTCTGAGAGCGTGGAGAGGCTTGGTGGAAGAAAGAATACTCGTTGTTGAGCCCGGAGAGGCTTGTTGTAAAAAACAATACTTGGTGTAGAGCCTGGAGAGGCTTGACTGTAAAAGAATACTTGGTGTTGTAGAGCCTGAAGAGGCTTGATAGAAAAGAATATTTGTAATCTCTGATATTAGTGAAAATCCATAGTTGTTTGGCTTTGGGACTGGACGTAGCTCACAGTGGTAGTGGGTGAACCAGTATAAAATCTTTGGCTAAGTCTGCTCTTACCCTTATCTCTTTATATTTGGTTTATACTAACTTGGAGGGTTCTGAATACATTGTTTTATGACGTTGAAACTGAAAAACAAACTAAACATATTGAAAAATAAATTTGCAAAACTGTTTTATTGAACCTGCTGAAGTTGTTTCAACAAGTATTTAACTCCCAGTTTCAGCAAGTTGTAAAATATTCTTTGTGAAAAGTATTACTTGTTAAAGGTTTTCCAAAATCAGTTTGAAAATTATAAAACACTATTCAATCCCTCTTCTAGTGTTTCCTGTGGTTTCTACAATGACTAGTGTATAATTCCCTAAGAAGACATAAATTGAGTGAAAACTGTGGAAAAATACTTAGGTGCATTATCACTTAGTAGTACTTAAACATGTATATGAAATTAATTTTTAATTTCAACAAAGAAGTTCTAAAAATGGATAAAACTTTAGATCGACTTTTCATTATATAACCAAGTACAATGAGATTAGTCATCAATAAAGGTTACAAAATACTTAAACCCCAACACTGAGGCAACACGATTAGGACCGCAAATATCAGAACGAACAAAAGTAAAGAGGGGACGCAACTCGATCAGTGACAGGCTTAGGAAAAGATCCTCTAGACTATTTACTTAGTTGACATGATTCACCATTAAGACTAGACAAAGTGGAAAGATTAGGAACCATCTTTTGCAGTTTAGATAACTTGGATGAGCCAAACAGTTGTGAAGAAGCTTTGGAGATGAAGTGGTAGTGCATGCAATAGATGGTGACAAAAGATGATACAGACCTTGTGACTCACGTCTTGTGCCAATCACTTGTCCTGTACTGCGATCCTGAATAACAACATAATTATGAGAAAAAGGTGATAGAGAAATTTAAGGTACGATCAAACGACTAACAGAAATGAGATTAAATGGGCAATACGAAATATATAACATAGCTCGATGAACCCCGATTAGTTTGGGTTGGGTAGAGGGTCCAGGTAAGTATAACCCAATGTACCCAATCCAACCCGACCTCCCATATGAAAAACTATTATATTAATAATAATTATCTTATCTAAATTAAATTTAGTAACAGTAAAATAAAAATCAATTAAAAATTGGTGGCACAAACAAACAATAGTTTCTTAATTTGTGAGATGGAGATTTTTATGGTTGCTGAATATCTTATTCAGGACATCTCTTTATTGTATTGTGCTAAATATTTGAATTAAATTGTGTGTGGAAAGTGTATGTCATATTTTTCTAATTTTGATTTATAAAATTTTTGAAAAATTTATTTGGCCAAAGTGTCAAAATCATGGAAATACAAGCTTATATAATTTATGAAGTCCAAACGGTGATAAAAAATAACCAGTTTCTATAAATTTGATTTGTTCTTTTTGGTGTTTTCTTAATTATCTTGACACAATCACCCAACCCATATTCATCAATAAAGGTTACAAATTCCATAAAAATTCTAAAATATATTTAAACCATTTCCGACCTTAATTAAACCCCAAATGATGATTAAAACCCATTTAATCATCTATTAACACAATCACATATACACAATTTCATAGAAAGAAAAAATGTGTGTGTTACATTTGTTGAGTCTCAAAATCAATTTAAGTATTCAAATTGGATTAAAGACTCATTATCCTTGGTTTTAATGCTTAACAAATTTGATTGCATAAATAACATATTCTACTGAGAAAGGTAGTTTTTCTTTGTATTTCAACAACTCTGAAAGAAGCAACTCTCTGAAGTTGATGTACTTGCTGAAATGAAGAACTCTCTGAAGGACTTGGATTTACTGAAGATTACTCAACCTTCTGAAGTATTTGCACCATCTGAATTGCTGAGAAATCAACTTACTGATAACGTTCAACTTAGCATCTGTCCTGGTCAGAAGACTTTCTGGAGAGGTTGTGTCCAAAGAATACTCGTGTTTAGCCTGGAGAGGTTGTGTCCAAAGAATACTTGGTTTTTGGCCTAAAGAGGCTGGGTTCAAACAATACTTGTAATATTGCGGGATTAGTGGAAAATTCAGTGGTGTGTTTGCCCAGGGACTGGATGTAGCTCACTGAGTTTGTGGGTGAACCAGGATAAATTTTTGTGGCTAAGTTTTCTCAACCCTTATCTATTTACTTTCAGTTTTTAACTAACCAAGGAGGGTTCTGAAAAGTGCACTTATAAATCCACGCAGAAATCAATCTCTTCTTCACGCTAAAAACACTTCAAAATCTTTTTAAAAGGATTTTATTCAACCTGCTGAGTTGAATCAACAAGTTGTTGAACTTCCAGTTTCGGAAGGTTGATAAAATATTTTCATAAAGTGTTTGCTTGTTTTAAAGTTTTCAGAAAATCTGTAAAGAATTATAAAATACTGTTCAACTCTCCTTCTAGTGTTTCATGTGGTTTTAACAACATAAACACTTGTAACAGTCATGTCAAGTGTCAACAAATGTGAGCCACATCAGCAAAATCTGTTATGTATTGGATGAAGAGCTAATGGTGGGACCATATTTGCATTATTAAAAAACTAGGGGGCTAAAATTGCGAAAAAGAAAAACTATGGGGACCAAAATCACGAAATCTTTAAAGTAGGGGACCAAAATTATAATTAAGTCAAAACTAAAAATAAGTTTTCCAAAATATCCTAAAATAGTTCATAATTCAGTTTTTTTAAAAAATAGTCACACTTTTCAAATATGTTTTCAAAACCTGTCTATTAAATAAGTTTTTTAGTTTTTTATTTTTAAAAACAAAAAAGTTTTTAAAACTGTAAATGAACATGCTCTCAAAACTATTTTTAAAGGAGAAATGTTGTTTGTACAACAAACAACATGTACAACCAAGAGAGAGAAAGAAATAAAGGAGAAAATAGAGAGAGAAGTGTGGAATGTGATAGGTGATGTAATGAAGAGGGATAGAGAAAAAAGTGTGTTGTATAAGTTGTTGTATATTTTTTGTTATATGAATAATTAATCTCTTTTTAAAAACTAAACCCTAAACCCTAAAAAGACCGTTTTCTATAAATGAAATGATTTATTTACAATATTACAACCTACAAAATATAAAAACTAAAAGGGTGTATTTGATTATGTTTTATTTTTTATTTTTTGTCTTTCCAAATAAATATAACATAGTTTTTAAGAAATATTTTTTATAAATAAAATAATTTATTTATAGCATTGCTATCATAGAAACAATTTTCCAAAACATTACATATTAGTTTCATAATTTTAATTTATAAAAACTAAAAAAGAATCATATTTTTTAATATTATTTTTAAAAATTGTCTGCCAAATAAAAAATAATTTTTAAAAATTATAAATAAAGAAGCCCTCGATTATGAATCTTTACTCTCTATTTTTCTATTTTTTAAGCATTATTTTATAACATTTTCATTATTACTATTATCGTGTAATGAACGTTCCTGATGTGTTATTTGTTAATTGGTAAATTGGTTTGTGCAAAAATTGTTCAGGTGCCCCTCTTGTGAAATTTTAAACTGCTATCTGTTGGCAACCTTCATTTGTGGTCTAGCAACTGAGCGAACGAAATGGACCAAATGGTGCGAAGAAGATCGTCCAACAAGACAGTACCGGTGTTTATCGATTTTTGGTTTAAAGTATCCATCAACGGTGTTATTATTTTTTGTCCAGCAAAATAGTATTGTTATTTATTATTTTATTCTAACAGGTGAATTAACCTGCTATAACCTGGTTACCTGGAAAAAATGTGATACACCGGCATGGGTGACACACCTTAGAACTACCCGTGAATTAAAGATGGACATAATTGTAAAAAAAAAAAAAAAACTTTCTTTTACTTAATTCTCGTGATTTTTTAAACTCGAAAGGGGAAAAAGACATTTGAGAAATATAGCAGTTCCTGACATCACATTGCCAGCTAGCTAACCCAAGAAAGAGAGAGAAAGGATAGGAATTAGGACATTCCATTTTGACCATTCTTCACAACTAAGCACCCGTCGTGCTCTTTCACATTTCTTTGTTAACGTACATTTTTTTTCTTTTACTTTTTTTTTTAAAAAAATTATGTATATATAGTTTTTTTAATCCAATCGGAGCGTCCCTTTCTCCGGCGTCCCTCAATTCGCAATTGGCATGGACTTTTTCTCTTTCTAGGGTTTTGTTTCTCCGATCGCCGCTTCGCAGAGATGTCGCGCCAGACGACGTCGTCTGCCTTCACCAAATCGAAGACCCTCGACAACAAATATGTATGCCATTTCCCCCCTTCACTCTCATTCTCCATCGATCTCAGCGTTTTTGTAATGGGAAAAATAATTAAGAAATGCTGCTTTAAATGTTAGCATGGTTGTTTTGTTAAGTTCAAGATTGCTTAATTATCGCTCTCTAGACTCTTAAACAAAACACTGAAATTCAATTAGTAAAAGCTTTGGGTTTGTGGTGTTGTTGTTGAGTCTCGATGAAGTTAAAGCAACTTAGGGGGTAATTTTTACTTTGTTAGTTTGATAAGACGCATAATGAAACTATGAAATGATAGTAGTAAAGGCGAGGTTGCTGGTGGAGTAGATGAAACCTGACATTACGGTGGTTGTGTGGATAGTAGTAACGTTAGCGGTTGCAGGCTGATGGTAGGGTAGCTGGTAGCAGCATCAGGCTGGGCTGGAGGTGGTGTTAAGGTTAAGCTGTAATGTGGAACGGTGGTAGGCAGTAAAACGAAATAGTGATGGTGGTTTGTAATAATGAGGTCAAAATAATGCTAATATGCTGGTGTTGAAGGTAGTGGTGACATGACGTGGATGTAGGGATGCTGCTACTGAATTGGATTGTTTTCATCACAAGATAGGCTTTTTTGTTGTTGCCTAATCATTTAGTTAAAATTTGTAGTGTTTGCATGAAAGTAGTAGAGAATGCACTAATAGGGATTATATGCTGTAATTCTTGAATTTCATTTGCAAATATTTGGTTTATATTGTCTTGTTTCTACTTTGAATTTGCATACGGGTTGGCTCCTTAAATTGCTTGATTTTTGAATGCCTGCCTGCTTTGTTTGCATGTGAGCTTTGGAGCAGATGCTGGGAGATGAGATTGGGAAAGGAGCATATGGTCGAGTTTACAAAGGTTTGGACCTGGAGAATGGAGATTTTGTTGCAATTAAACAAGTTTCTTTGGAGAATATTGCTCAGGAGGATCTCAACATCATCATGGTACAAAATGTGTCTTAATGCATCCGTTTTCATTCTCAATTTTCAATTTTATGTTAGCTATTTGATTACAAATGGGAAAGCTTAGACTTAGGTCCAGATGGCATCTTCAGGGTGACTTTGGTCCTAATTGAAATGAGAGTGACACTCCAAAGGTTATGGAGTTGGGATGGCAGCTGGAGAGTTGTGACTTTACTTTCTTTCTTTTTCTTAGTTCTTATATTGAAGAAAATTGTCTGGTAGTAGTGATTAAAACAGGATTTCTATGGTATTTCATGGTTTATATGTGCAAACTGTATGGAGTTTGAAAACTCTAAAAGTTTTAGGGCCTTCCAAAGCCAAAATCTGATTGGGTCTTGGAGTTGACTTTAATAAATGTGTAGTTATTACTGTGGAAAATCAATGACTAAATGAGCTGCTGAAGGACATGGAAGACATGTTTTTTATTAGGATTTTATGTGGGGGTTAGGATGCTTTACTGAGTAAGAGTGCGGCTTTAGTTTGGGTTTTGGGAATTATTGAAGATAGAGATTTTATTCTAACCACCCACAAAAGAAAAGATTATTCCTTTATTTCTTAGCATTGATAGGATTTTATTGCTTGGGGGTTACTGTGTGGGGGCTGTAAATAGCTCTTCTCGGAAGACTCTATTGGTTCTTTTGGCATTTTGAGTAAGTGGTATTTGGAGTTTAACATACATCATAATGGCACAAAGTTACAAGGAATATTGACTATTTTAATCATTTTCTTTCTTCAGTTTCTGGACCATTGTCGAAGAAACTACACATTAGCTTTACCTTTTACCATTATTATTATGTTTTTGATAAATAAGGAAATTCATTAAGATTAAAAGGAAAAAGAATTCAAGGAATATGGAGGAGAAGGTGTCCTCCTTAATGAAATGGGGAATATTAAACAACTAAGAAAATGAGGAAACATTGATAGAGCAAAGCTGCCCTGTTCCCCTGCATATTTGTTGAGGAAACTGCTTTAAAAGATCATGTCCTTTAACCCAAATAGATGCCAGCTGCCTAATCTCATCCCAAATTAACTGCCCATCAATAAAACATATTTAAAAATACACACATTAAGCTAATATGCCTGATTGTAGCATAGATAGCAGATTGCCTTAAATTAGCCTCTTTAATTTTTGCCAAAATCACTAAAGCTAGTTAGCAAAAATAGGGCACACTCATCATTGTTTTCATAGGTTATTCGACTTAAATAGCCCTCCCTTAGGCCATTTCTTTTTAATGCAGGACTTTTTCAAGCACACTTGAAATCCCAACATATTGTGCAACAGCTAAAATAACTAGAAAACTCAATACCATTTTTCTATCTCTTAATGTCTTTATATTGTTGCTTTGCTTTCATTATGCATTATCATTATCATTATCTACTAATTTGGGTGCTCTTTTACCTGTGACTATACGGTTATTTGATGGATGCCTCAATGTTTCCAGCAAGAAATTGATTTGTTAAAGGTACTTCTTTTCCTCAACGTTGGATTTGCACTACATTATTGATTGAATTTTTCTTTTGCTTAATAGCTGTCCTGTCATGGTATTACCTGTTCCATTTCTCCCATCCCATGTATATATTGTGAATGAAAGCTTTAGGCAATATATTGAATGGCATTATCCATTATGCAGATGTTCTTGCATTAGAATATACTTTTAAACTGATAGATCTGGGTTGGACTAAAAGGAACATATTCTATTTGTCTGAGTTGAGAAAATTAGCTATTAATTGATAAAATACATGATGTAAAATTGTATAGACTTATTATATGATTCCATGTTTGTGAAATTATTGTTATTTTACAGAATTTGAATCACAAAAACATTGTAAAGTATCTTGGATCTTTAAAGACAAAGAGCCACCTGCACATAATTCTTGAGTAAGTGCGCTCAACTCTTTCACAATGTTTTGAAGGGTATTTAGAGTAGTTTATGGATCTTACTACATGTTTGCCAATTTATAGGTACGTGGAGAATGGCTCGCTTGCAAATATTATCAAGCCAAATAAATTTGGACCTTTTCCAGAATCATTGGTTGCGGTTTATATTGCCCAGGTTTGTAATTGTAAGACTGTTCATGGAGGTTTGTCCTGGATTTGGTTATTTTTGGATTTTATACTAAAAGTATTGTATGATGAGAAAGGTGTTGGAAGGCTTGGTTTATCTACACGAGCAAGGTGTTATCCATCGGGATATTAAGGGTGCAAACATATTGACAACTAAAGAAGTAAGCCCTTCTTTTTGGGTCTTATTATACTACGGCTTTGTGTTTTGGCAATTCTTCTGGTTGTGTATATGCAAATTGATTTCATCACTATGTGATCTAAGCTATCAGTACACAGGTGAGTTTTCTTATTGTATAATCCCTCCTTCGACCTGGACTTAATTAATTTCATCTGGATACAGATGGTTGTTCTTGGTAAAATAAAATCACTGTTTAGCCTTGTAGATAACTGCAGTGTGGTTTGTTAGTGCATAATAATTATATTTTATGAAAAAAAGTACATTTTGCATCATTGTTGCTTTTCCATTTCATGATCTACCACATTCATTTTTGCTTATTGAAGTTTTTCTAATGCTTCTTTACTCTGCTAAATCTTGTTTGTGATGGCATTCTGTTTATCCTTTATAATTAAATAAAGACAGTTGACTATTTTACTTGAGCTGTTGCTGGTTCAGTTAGCTGAACTGCTTTACCAAGCAATTCAATATCTGGGGAGTGACGTGAGTCAATTTTTAATTTAACCTTTTTTTACTTACAACATAAGGCAGTGGAAATTAGAAGACAAGCAATGGGAGTCCATGCCTTGCCTAGTTGTTTTGAGTGTTATTATACTAGTTATTTTGCATTTAATTCAGAATCCTGTATATGCATTTTTTAATATGAAAAGAAAATTACAAGGAATATGGAGGATAAGACATCCTCCTTAAAGAAAAAAGGAAAACAAAACAACGCAACACAAAAAAGAGTAAACATAGATGGATTTCTTATCCTGACTTTCTTTTAGGAGTTCCCTTTCATTGTCTCTGTTTTTCCCTCCTTTTGTGTTGTTTTGTTGAGGATTTCTTAATCCTCCGACCTTTTCTCCATCTATCTCTGTTAAATTTTTTTTCCATGGTCTACTTTATTTTTGTATTACAGCGTCACCATGGGTTTCCTTTCACATCACTCTAGGTCTTGGCATATTTTTCAATGCTCTAGTTTTGGTTGTATTGTTGGTTTTCTTGGTTTAGATCTAGAAAATTTGCATTAATACTCACTAATTATATCTCAACTTCTGCTTTCAGGGTCTTGTCAAACTTGCTGATTTTGGTGTTGCAACAAAATTAACAGAGGCCGATGTTAACACTCATTCAGTTGTTGGAACACCATACTGGATGGCCCCAGAGGTATTAATTGCGTGATATTCTTCTGTTAATTTGATTAGAGCTTTTGATCATTGCCTTGTTTAAACTGTCTTCTAACACCAGATTGATATGCGAAGAGATTAGACTATATTGTTGCATTTTTTATCAACATTGGCTTGCTGTTTACTTTGTGTCTTTTTAGGAGGGCCTTTCATCCTCTCCCAGTTTTACTGTCCCTTCTCTCATTCTTACAATGTATTTTATTTTAATGAAGAATATAGTTTATTTGTTGAGCTGAGCACCCACTTTGCGAATCTAATAAAGTGGATTGTTGTAATAAAAAAAAATAAAGTGGATTGTGAATTAAAGAAGGGACTCCAAATATGATGTATTAGGCTTGTTTAACGGCCTCACTGATAATTTTGGTTTAATTTTTCAGGTTATAGAAATGTCTGGGGTTTGTGCAGCTTCTGACATTTGGAGTGTTGGTTGTACGGTTATTGAACTTCTTACATGTGTGCCTCCTTATTATGATTTACAGCCTATGCCAGCTCTTTTCCGTATTGTCCAGGTTTGCTTATGTGCTATTGTTTATTGTTTATTCAATATATGAAGGTTCTTTGGACCTGGGTTTCATATAGTAATTTGCTAGATAATGGCATTTACACTTTGATTGTACAACTACTGAATCTCACAATTGGAGAATTTTATGCTATCTTGTGGTCTTAATATGCTCAATTACACAATTATAATTTTCTTTATATCCCTTGACTTTTCTCTCAGGATGAGCATCCTCCTATTCCTGATAGCCTTTCACCTGACATTACTGATTTTCTGCATCAATGCTTTAAGAAGGTAAACTGGATCTTAATTATTGGTTGGAAAATGTTTCTTGATGAACATGGTGTCTTAACTTGGATGCTATTGTGGTCGGGTATCACTTCTTTCCCTCTCCTGTCTCAACCCACCTCCTGACCTGAGTGAATTATCAGTCTGTTTTAGGAATTTTTTTGCTGTACTGGTCTCCATATAAGACAAATAGTTGAGAGATGATATATTATCCTTTAGTATTTTGTAGCATATTGTTTGTGTTAGGTTATTCATTGATTACATAATGATTAAGGAGAGAACTGGCTTTACTTATTCATTGATTACATAATGGTTAAGGAGAGAACTGGCTTTACAATATGGATCTTTCCAATTGGAAGTAGGAATTGTTAGGTATCTATGGGCATAGTTCTGTACACTATTTTTTAGCTTGCTTTTCTTTGTTAAATATTTTCTCCTACTACTGGATTGTTAGCAAACTGCTTGGTCTTTTGACTAATTAGAAAAGAAGGGAAAGGAGAATTTTCAAAAAGTTTACGCTACTGTACTATTATTTCTAATAATACAGGCTGCCACAAATGAAAAGGCACAGAACTATGGTTAACCTTTTCTGGGTCCTTGTTCGTGATTAGCAAGCCTTACTTTCTTACTTACTAGCTGTGGTCTGGTCACACACTTGTACATCTGTATAATTTAAACATTTTAAAAGAAAATTATCTTAGCAAGGTGTGTGTATATATATATATATATGTTATGATTGGATGTATCAGATATAATGGGGTTGAGGTTGTTGTCTGAAATTTCAATTTTTTTTTTCCTTTACAGTTAGCCTCAAACCATTGTTTGATTTGTTTACCTCAAAATGAGGGATCCCAAGAGACTAAAACCAAACACTGCACTAGCTAAAGCCCAAACTCTATACCAAACACTATAACCAGAACCAGAGGGGTTTACATTACATATCCACATATATCCTAACAGATATCTTGGAATGTTTTTTACAGAGTTAACACAATTGTGCAGATGAAAAACTAATTCTATCTTCTGTTGATTAATAAGTTAGATGTATTTCAGCATTATTTCAGGTTATGGATTAATGTTATTTTGATTATCCATAGATACTTCTGTTACTTATTATGAAAATATTGTTCTTTGCTTTGTTGTTATTACTGAAGAACTTCTCTACATTTGCTTCATGTACAAATATATTATTATCAAGAGTATGAACAAAACTTATCAACAAAAAAAAAAAAGAGTAAGCCGTAGCATAGGAGTATTATGATGTATTTATTTATCCATGTCTTGTAAATGGAGATCATCTTGAGAATGTCCGTCTTCTGTTTGATGAATGCTACTGAATTATTTGTATATTTGTTCCCCAGATTGATGTAAAGTGATGCTGTCCTTATTGTCTATGTAGTTTTCTTATTCTAGCTTTGTAGGACAGGCAAGATGGATACTTGTATTGGTGCAGACTTTGAATAATTTCAGATGAAACTAGTGACTAAAATTTGTTTTATATTCCGTTTTGTTGCACATGTCAGGATGCTAGACAAAGGCCTGATGCTAAAACGCTGCTGTCTCACCCATGGATTCAAAACTGTAGACGTGCCCTGCAGTCTTCACTTCGTCATAGTGGAACATTAAGGTAGATAGGATGAGATATTGTTTCCCTGTTATATTATGTTATTTCTTCTGGTTGAATCTAGCTATCTAGGTATTTTGTTTAACTTTGTGATCCACAAAATCACATAATTGCTACTTTAGTTCTCCTGACAGCGAATGATGCCACCTTATCTACCCATTTTGGTTCAATTAAGATTTAAAGTCACAAAATGGTCTTATCCTCTGTTCCTGTGCTTCTTTCTTTTTCTCTTCTAATATTATTTCTTTTGAAATTGCATAAAAAGTAGTCTGAAACCATGCCTACACATGGACACTTAAAATATTGTCTTTCCTTCATGGTATCTTGGACACTACAATTAGCTCAGTGAATCAGCCTTTAAGAAATAGTTTGTTTGTGTGGTTGCGTGTACAGAAGAAGAATCATAATAGAGGAGCTGATGTATATCTCCATTCTGCTCTTTTCTAGTTATGTTTGTTTAGATACTAACAACTAGAATTTACTTCCAGTTTTATTCATCTAGTGTTTTTATTGCACAAGATATTATGGGGATTTGTTCTTTTGCAAGCCTTAGCCTATTGCTTGACTTGAAAATAAACTTGAAAAATACTGAATTGTATTTCTGGTTGTGATTATTGATAAAATACAACAATATATATACATAGATGTGACAGAATCAATCCCTAGAGTTTTGGGATTAGAATCAACCTAACTAAGGAAACTATACAATAGAATCAGGAGAGAATATACAATAAATCAGAATTATATCTAACAGAATATCTCAACACTCCCCCTCAAGTTGGAGCATACATATCATATGCATCCAACTTGTCACATATATATGTTATCCTAGGACCCCACAAAAATTTAGTAAAGATATTTGCAAGTTGATCCTTGGAGCAAACTGATGAAGTCTTGATGACACCAGAGAGGATCTTTTCTCTGATGAAATGACAATCAATCTCTATATGCTTTGTCCTCTCATGAAAAACTGGATTAGAGGAGAGATATAAGGCTGACTGGTTATCACACATTAGTTCCATATGACCAATCTTGCAGAACTGCAACTCTTGAATTAAGAACTTTAGCCACAAGAGCTCACATGTGGTGTGAGCCATTGCACGATACTCTGCTTCTGTGCTTGATCTTGCAACAACACTTTGCTTTTTTCTCTTCCATGAAACAAGATTACCACCCAAGAAAACACAGTAACCTGTTATTGACTGTCTATCACTTGCATCACCTGCCCAGTCTGCATTGGAGTATCCAACAATGTTTGTATGTCCTCTATCACTGTAAACAAGTCCCTTTCCAGGTGATCCTTTGATATATCTAAGGATCCGAACAACTGCATGCCAATGACTCTCACAGGGGGAGTTAAGGAATTGACTCAACACTGACAGGAAAGGATATATCAGGTCTGGTCATGGTGAGATAATTCAATTTTCCCACTAGTCTGCGATACCTCCCTGGGGGTGTCAACTGGCTTACAATCTGAGTCCGGTCTCTTCCAGAATGTCAAGAGCATATTTTCTCTGAGAAATAGCAATACCGGACTTTGACTGAGCAACCTCAATCCCAAGGAAATAGCGCAGAGGACCTAAATCCTTAGTTTGAAAGTGCTTAAATAAGTGCTGCTTTAGAGCCTAGTTAAGCTAGAAGCTAGCTTATCAACTACCAGCTAGTTTTATCAAATATACTCTACTGTTTTGTTTTTTTTTTTTTTTTTCATTTTGTTAATGAATTTCGTTACTGCATTGGTCTGATTCCTACAGCAGATAGCTTGACATAATATTTTCTGCATTGATAATCCTTATTGGATAGCTGCTCATAAACTCTTAATTTGTCTTCTAATTCTTTGAAAAGAATGGGGAAAAAGTAACATGGATCACATCATGCATGTTTCAGAAGTGTTCCACTGTGGATTTGTTTTAGATCTGCAATGGTTACCTGCCTTGTTGCGATGGTACTTTTGAAGATAAATTTTCTCTACTTTCAGAAATGGAATGTTTATTAGTTCTTGGATGTATACTGTTCGATTTTTTTCTTTGAATTATGCTAAAGTGTCTTTTACCTTCATCTCTGTATTTGTTATAGTTTTTATTTATAGAGTGCTACCCCTTGCAGAAATATAGAGGAAGATGGTTCTGCAGATGCTGAAGTTTCTGGTGGTGAACATAAGAGCATTGGTGCAAGCTCTTCTATGGAGAAAGAGGTTAGTGTTGATGGGAAGCTGTGAGAATATACTATTCTGTCTTTTCTGCTAGAGCTAATAATTTTAAGAATTGAAACTGGTAACCATAAATGATGAATCTACATAGTTGCAACTTGTAGCAATTAAATATATTCTTATAGTCGCAACTCAAATGTGCATGTTACAGGGCTCTGCAAAAGAGTTTTCAACTGTAGCTGCTGATAGCAGCAAATCTCATGAAGACAATGCTTCAGATTCTAATGCTCCCAATGAAAGAACAGAGAAAGCAGATGATGTTCCATCAGATCAGGTTCTCACCTTAGCCATTCGTGAGAAGTCATTTCTACAAACTGGTTCTAGCAAACTTTCTTCTAATAGAGAAATGGATAGTTCTGAGCCAACTGGCAATCATGAAATTTCAAATGCAAAAGACCTTCATGAAGTCATGATGAATGGAGAAGTTGGATCTCCACAATCAAGAGGAATGGCTAGTAAGGTTGTAGGAAAAGACAGTTCTATCAATAATGGCAATAAATCATTTGCTTTTGGCCCAAGAGGTCAAGATAATGGTTCCCTAAAGGTAAAGTATTTATTTGTTAGCATTGACTTGGTTACTGTTGATTTTGGTATTTTATTTTTATTCTTGTTTTGTAGATTTCTTTAAAGTTGCTTTAACTTATAAGTACACACACACACACACACACACAAAGCCAAGCCTTATCTTATTAAGTGAGGTTGGTTATGCAGATCAAATGACACACTTGGACTCAATCGAAAACCAGATTTTCAATTAATCCATTTAGAGTATGGTGTTTTTTAGTTGTTTCTCCTAAAGTTTTCTTTAGCCTTTCTCTTCTTATTTTAATCAGATTATCATCTTTTGATCCCTTTTGCAACTAGGCTTCTATTGGTCTTATCCTTACATGACTGAATCACCTTAGCTTAGTTTCTGTTATGCACTTTCTTTTTATTTATACTTTCTTTCCCTTTTGATATTATTTACCATAGGAGAGAACAATTTTCTGATCCATATATATATATATATATAATAAGGTTGCACGGACTTCAATTTCTGTTTTGCTCATTTGCAATTATGTTAGAGTCTTACATTGCCTAGAGATAAGGCCAAATTATAATATATAAGTCTTGGGCAATTCTCACACTACAAGCTAGCTATTGGGGTTGAGTTAGGCCCGGTCCAAAATCTAAGATGGTATCACAACCTATCCTAGATGATCCGTTGTTATTGGGCTGCCACCCGTATAGATGTCTACGCTCCAGATGTCCAGCCCTGGGTGTGAGGGGGTGTGTTAGAGTCCCACATTGCCTAGAAATAAGGCCGAATTATAATATATAAGTCTTGGGCAATCCTCACCCTACAATCTAGCTTTGGGGGTTGAGTTAGGCCTGGTCCAAAATCTAAGAAGTTAGAAAAATTATTAAGTGCTTTTGATAAGTACTTCTAATAAATCTTTATGCAATTTATGTGGCAATTTTTGCTGTAGCCACTAGACATGAGATGAGATCAGTCTACTTAGGTGGCATAAGGCTTCACTGTTTTAATTATCGATGTTATAATTCATCTAGAAAATGTTTTTTTTGAAGGATGAAATCTCATATATTCGTCTGATTGTTATCTGAAGGCAATGAAAATACCACCCCCTGTAGAAGGAAATGAGCTGAGTAGATTTAGTGACCCTCCTGAGATGCCTACTTGGATGATTTATTCATCCGTTAGATAAACAACCTGGGGAAGTTGTCGCTGAGGCATCCACATCTACATCCACTTCACATACGGCTAAAGGTAATGCATCTATGATTGATGGTTGGGAAAAATGACCTGGCGAAAGAGTTGAGGGCTACAATTGCTCGAAAGCAATGGGAGAAAGAAAGTGAAATTGGACAGGCAAACAATGGTGGGAACCTTTTACACCGGGTGATGATAGGTGTTCTAAAAGATGACGTGATTGATATAGATGGTTTGGTATGTTAATCATTCCTGATAGTTAAGCTCTTTTTTCAAATCCCATGTTTATATTCTTTTGACTCTTCATTGTCTCATTTTCTTTTCAGGTCTTTGATGAAAAACTTCCTGGAGAAAATCTTTTCCTCTGCAGGTAACAAGACTTTTCCTTTGTTCCCTGCATAATATATGCCTCTCTCACATAATGACAATGTAATCTGTTCTATTCATTTTTTGACATTTCATATGTTCTTTCTCTTGGTTTAAGTTTTAGGTTTTGGGATGTTCTTGAATGTTGTGGTAAATTGTTTTTTTGAGGTGGGCATGGCTTTATAAAATGTATGGCAGAAAAACACTTGGGGGGATGTTTGGAAGAAATTTTAGAGCTTATTTGGATTTATCTTATGACAAAAAGTCATAAACACTTAAGCAGGTATTGGTTAAGCTTATAAAAATTGCTTATGACCTACCTTTAAGCTATTTTGAGCTTATTTAAATAAGCTTCTCAAATAAGCTTATGAAAATCAGATAAGCTCATTATGACACAAGCTGTCATGTGACAAGCCCTTATCGAATAAGCAACTTAATTAAGCTGTTCATACAAACATGCCCTTGTTCTTCAAAATTGCTCATGTTATTTACCTTGTATATTACAGCTAAGACATGGAAGAATTTCTTGGATATGTTCTTTGTGTACCTCTCAAATTCATTTTAATTTGGTGTGTGTACACTATGGGTATGGTTTAGTATGGGGTCATCTTGTGAGACATACAGCTTATATTTGGTGTATCACCTACAAATATGGCTTCAATGATCCAACAAATTGAAGAGGGTGGAAGAAGGCAAGAGACTGGGGGGAGGGAGGGAAACAAGGCATTTACTCCAGATATTTGCTCCCTTTCTTTTGATGTCCAATGAATCTAGTTGGTGTCTCCAGTATTTATTTTATTTTATTAAGTTGACTCCTGCTTTTTCCTAGAGGGGATCTAACATTCTGTCTCTGGTAATTGCTTTGAGTTTGACAAGATTTTCTTTCTCCACTATTGTACTTTGCCCTGTACATGTTTTTGGTCCTGGGGCTCCATACATAATTCTGCAACTGAAAAAAAGTAATTCAAGTTGCTTTTCTTGCCAGCCAAAATTGCATTTTGGCATCTTCTATCAATTCCCAGCACTTGAACTCAGTAATTTATGTTTCCATGGTGCTTTCATTGTTTTTGAAACTAAGTTCTAGATTGTTACCACGATGATTTCAGAATGTTCTAAGTTCGAGCTGTTACTTGTCTCTGCTGCATAACTTTTGATTGGATTTGTGATGACATTTTATCTGTTGCCCCTCATTTTAGCCTCAGGTTTAACAACATCTTCTGCATCTGAAACGTGCTTCCATATAGGAAAATTTGATAATGGCTTTGTTAGACTTTCATTTATTTATGTATTTACCATAATATTATAGGCCGCTGAGTTCAGGCAAATTAGGTTGGTTCATTAAAACCAGAGGATCAGAAGATGTGGTTTGTCTCTGCATGTCAGAAACTTATTGGAATATTTACCCAACGCCCAGAGCAGAAGATTGTTGTTTGTTACACAGCATGGTTTACTTCCTCTAACTGACTTGCTAGAAGTTCTAAAACACGCGTATGTTGTCCATCTTGATACTTTGTTTGACTTTTATACTATAGGCATAGCTGACAAGTCAATGGATGTTTCAGGTCATATGTTCTGTGCTTCAGCTTATAAATCAAATAATCAAAGACAACACTGATTTTTCAAGAAAACGCATGTCTTGTTGGGTTGGTAAGTCCTATGTATAGTTTCCCTTTCTGTTTTATTCTTTCCCATATCTATTGGATTAATTCTGGTATTAAAATTGCTAATTAATGTTGGGGAGGCTCATTCAGTTAATTCTTGGTTCCACTGAGTATTCTTTATATTTTGAAATGATATTTGTGTTTTAAAATCCTGAGAAGAATTTTACAAATCTTCTATAGTATCGTTTAGTGGATAAGAAATCAACCATAATGGTGCAGCAATTCCACTGTTGCACCTGTTGGATTAAAAGGATTATTTAATCTGTAAACTTCCTCTAATCTTTTTCATTATTGACATGCTGCTTTGGTTGTTGTATTGCGTGTGGCTGTGTAATTCAGCAAGTTTGCAGGATTAAGGTTCTGGGTTTGGTGGGTCACATTGCACCTATGCTTGATGCATAACAAAACCAATATGAAAGCTTTTGTGAAATAATTCTCAGAAATGATAATTTCCTTTAAAGGAAGCGTTAATCTGTTTATTAAGTTAACTGCTTTAATTTATCCTACAAGGATTGAGAATAGAATCCAATTCCCATAAGGATTTAGATTCTGTAATATGACAAAACCCATAACACAAGGTTGGACATTCAAATAAGACTCTGACACCTAAATATCATAAACTCATAGGGCCACATACTGCTCAAGGACAACATTTAGGACAGAGTTACTTTTTGATAAGATCCATACTGCCATGAACCCTAAAATGAATCTTTCTAGGGTTGGAAACACAACAATGATCAACTTTAGATTTGGAACCAAGAACAAAAATCAAATTAAAAAAAAAATAGAATAAAGAAAGGCGCCACAATTTCCAAGAGAATGATAAGCCTAGTGAAGATCACCTCAATAGTATGGAAGCTCTTGATAAGATCAAAGCCAATGGTTCACCCAAGAACCCTAAAGAGGCACAAAAGGTCTCTAAAAGAGGAAATTCCCAATTCTATTCAAAATCAAAGCTAACCGTTTTAAGAGTAGGTGAGACATTATAAAAGCTCACTAAAAAGACCTAATGGACTCATAGTTAGTTCAGCCCAATATATGCCTAATTAAGACAAATAAATAACACTAAAAGCCAATAAGGCCCAACATATAAAGAAAACTAAATAAAAGCTAACAAGGCCCAAAATATAAAGAAAACCTAAAAGATCTAAACAAAAAGCCGAAAGCTTAATTAATAGACCCCAAGTATTATTTTCTTCAAGCTGAATCAACTGGATCAACTTGGGTTCCATTTCTTCCATATCTTGGCTTAACTTGATCAAGCTTGTCTCCAATTGATTTAAGGCTTCCTTGGCCCCCCTTGAATAAACTCTTGTTATTGGCCCACCAAGTCCTTGCGAAGCATCTTTCTCTTGATTTTCTTCCCTCTTGACTATGGTTCCCCCTTGATTCTCATCACTTTTTTAGCTTGTCCGTGGTGTTTTGCTTATGGACTTTTTATTGGTGTTTTATTTTTTAGGCATGCAGAGAGATTGGCATAACTTTTTACATAACTCAATCTCTTAGAGCATGTTTGGTACTTTGGTTTAGCGTTGAAACGTGGTAAACTCACGTTTTCAACGCTAGAAATAGTTGCCTTGGGGAATCTAAACTTGAGTTTGGCCAGTTTCAACGCTAAACCAAACACACACTTAGTTTCTACTTTCTAGGTGTTCCTTTTGTAATTTTCTTGAGAGGATGTTATATCGTCAAGCTTTGTACTCTTCACTTCCTTTAGTGAAATGTCTTTCTACTGAAACATAAATCTTCCCATGACTTGGGATATGAATATTAGTAAATATTCCAGGTAGTGGGAATGAAGATATAAGTTATCTACAGTGACATCTTTCAAGTCTTTGATAACCCTAAACAATTATGATATATCTAACATCTTTCAGGTCTTTCGGATATTAAATTCAGGCCTATCAATATAAGTTGACCAAAACACTGAAACATGACTGCCTTAAACTCAGGCTTTCTTGATGCTTGATTTTTTCAGTGAGTGTTCTCAAATATCTTGGTTCAGCTATATTTAATGCAGAATTTCATGGCAGATTCCTGCAGTCATGAGCTTTGCAGTACCTGATCGTCCCCGAGAGATTCGTATGGAAGCAGCTTATTTTTTACAGCAGCTTTGTCAGTCAAGGTCTTAAGTGTATTTTACTTGTTATCTGTGATTATTACTTGGATTTTTTATTATGAAAAGAAAAGGCATAAAATTGATTGTGAACCCTTGATGCAGTTCTTTGACATTACAAATGTTTATAGCTTGTCGTGGAATACCTGTTTTGGTGGGATTTCTCGAGGCTGATTATGCGAAGTACAGGTTAGTTGTTATTGGTTATATGGTACTGCTTACATTTTACATTATAGTTTACAAAGTAATTCCAAGGTTGGTAGACATTATGATTGTTCCAGAAATGGCATAGATTTGACTTCTTTTCTGGGAAAGGAATTATTAGATTTGGGGTTGATTATCTTTAAGGCCACATTAGGCGCTTTAAGATATGGGCATTACTTGTGGTGCTTGTTTCAGAATCTGTTCCTCATCCATGGTTGTATTTGTTGTTGGGTTCTTTAGGCTTACTGCCACTTTTAGTTCCTCTACTATAGCCAATGTGTGATTTTGGTTACTTAATTTTGTTGAACGAATTTAATCCCTTGCTTTTTTGGTGTTATAATTAAGTCCCTCCATCACCTTCCCTTAAAGCTCTTAAACTTTAATTTTCTATTAAAAAATCTTCACAAATTGAATCAATTAAATTATGTTAAACATTCTTCACTCAAAACTCATCAGCCAAAACATCAAATTTCACACAAAATAAAACACAAATATCCCAAATTTCTACAAATCCTTCGAAATTTATCAAATTTTCCCTAAATTTCTGACTTCTAAACTTTTATAATTATTTCAAATCCCAAATTCATCATAAAACCCCTGAATATTTGATAGAAAATAAGAACTTGAGGGTTTTAGCTAAAACCATTAATGGCAGGACTAGATTTGTTTAATTTTAAAAATAGAGGGACTTGATTGACTTGTAAAAAGGAACCAGAATCACAGAGTCCAAACTAGTGGGACCAAAAATGTAATTATGCCTTTTTATATGTTAAAGGATCCCTTTCCTCCAAACTGTTGAGACTGAGCCGTAAACTTGTATTCACATGTAATAGCTGTCATTAGGTTCTGCTAGATTCTGTTGTAACATTCTATTCTACTATAACCAGCTCAGAGCAGTTGCATCAGTCACAACAGATTTACAACAGCACTGAGTCTCAACTGACAATATAAATACGTAAATTGTACTCAGTTTTCAGTAATGACTCAGATTTCAGTAATGAAAAATACAATCACAATTCTCAGAAGTTCTCTCTGATTTTCTTCCCTTAACTGTTTCCACAACTTCCTCTATTTTCCCTCACTTTCTCGTTCACCTATCAATCTATCACAAACTCTCTCTAATTATCTTCTCTTTATCTTAATGAATTTATTCTTTTATCGAACAGCCTAAATTTTTTTTGCATGTGCAATATATTCTATTATTCAGGGCATTTGGTTGGAGCACAATGGTTTTTTAATAACACTAATTTGGCTCAAACTGTTTATTTATAAAGATTAGGTGATTGGCTTATATTTGTTTTTTCTTTGCTTGTTTCCCCTTTTTTCTCTCTGGAGAATCACTTATCCTATCCACCATATTCCTTGTTCTTTTCTTCTCTTCTCATTGATCTTTTTCTTATATGAAGGAAAGTATCTTGAAGTTTCATGATCACATGATGCACATTGGACATCCTTAGTGTGTTGACATAATCAAGGCTCTCGACAACAGGCCTATTTAGTCATTGACAGAATTCAGAGATTGATGACATACGATAACAAAAATAAGAAGAAGAATTCAGAGAATTCATAGAAATGAAAGAAAACGAAGAAGTAGAAGAAAAGCTAGAGAGAAATACGAAAATTTAGAGAGAGAGTATTGTTCAGAATTGTATTTTCATTTCTCAAAATGAATTTGATACATCAGGTTTGTTTTTATAGGGGAAGTAACTTCCAGAGGAAGTTTTACAATTTGGAGGGAAATTCTGTTTGCTGACTCAGCAAACAGATTCTCTAGAATCTTTATCTAACTGAATCCAGCTGTCATAACAGAAGGAATCTGAACTAATCTTTGACTTCCTAAACTTAACAGAATAGCAGGGGGCCCAATTACAATCAATTGCAGGCCCAATAGATTGGGCTAGAAACAATACATCAGAAATAATAATAACAACATACAGCATATAAATCAGGCCCAATTTTATTTATTGGGCTGATTTATCTTTATATCCTAATACCCCCCCCCCTCAAACTCAGGGGAGCTTGAGAAACGATCAAGAACCCTGAGTTTGTGTCTAAAGGACAAAAATTTGAGCTCAGGTAGAGGCTTGGTTAGAGTATCTGCTATTTGATCTTCAGCTGGAATATGAGAGACAATGAGATGCTTAGCTATGACCTTTTCTCTCACAAAGAATAGATCTAACTCCATATGCTTAGTTCTGTTATGGAGAACAGGATTATGGGATAGGCTCACTGTGCTGAGATTATCACAGTAGATAATAGGAGTAGAAAAGGAGACATGTAACTCTGTAAGAAGAGTTTGAATCCACAAAACTTCTGCAGTTGTAGTTGCAAGACTACGGTATTCTGCTTCAGTGCTTGACCTTGCAACAAGAGGTTGCTTCTTAGACCACCAGGAAACCAAGTTAGGGCCAAGATATATGCAAGAACCTGAAGTTGAACGCCTATCATCAGGGTCTGCTCCCCAATCAGCA
Source organism: Sesbania bispinosa (assembly GCA_026901365.1). Taxonomy (NCBI): domain Eukaryota; kingdom Viridiplantae; phylum Streptophyta; class Magnoliopsida; order Fabales; family Fabaceae; genus Sesbania; species Sesbania bispinosa. The sequence continues at coordinate 342,539 of QLOH01000494.1, forward strand.
TCACACATAGCAGTCAATTGAAGAGAAGAAGAAGGTTGAGAAGGTTGAATGACCAGGCCATAAGAAACTGTAGTTTTTAGGTACCTCAGTATGCGTTTGACAGCCTTCCAATGTGAAACCAAAGGATTGGACATAAATTGGCACACTTTGTTTACGGAATAGCTAAGATCAGGTCTTGTAATGGTAGCATATTGTAGAGCACCAACAGTGGAGCGATAAAGAGAGGGGTCTTCAAAATAATCACTTCCAAACTTAGACAGCCTTAGTGAACTAGACATAGGTGTAGGCATTCCTTTAGCTGATTCCATATTAGTTTTGCTTGAGAAGATAGAAGAATAGAACCATTGGGTAGAGTAACAACTTCAATACCCAGAAAATAATCCAAATTCCCTAGCAGTTTAAGAGCAAAAGTGGAACTTAACTGCTGTAAAAGATGGTGAACAGCAGCCTTGGATGAACCAGTGACAATTATGTCATCAACATAGACCAAAACATAGGTTTGGTATGTGGAATTAGACTGGATGAACAAGGATGGATCACATTTGCTTGCAGCAAAGCCAAGAGTAAGAAGAGTTGAAGATAATTTTGCAAACCAAGCACGAGGTGCTTGTTTGAGACCATATAATGCCTTATTAAGTTTGCAAACTAGTGCAGAATCTGAAACCTCAAAACCTTGAGGTTGAGTCATGTAAATTTCTTCATCCAAATTTCCATTAAGAAATGCATTATTAATATCAAGTTGCTGAATAGTCCAGCCATAAGTAACAGCCATGGAGAGTAATATTCTGACAGTTACAGGTTTGATAACAGGAGAAAAGGTTTCTGTGTAATCAAAACCTGGTTGTTGGTGGAAACCCTTTGCAACCAGCCTAGCTTTGTAACGATTAACAGTCCCATCTGAATTTTCCTTAACTCGAAAAACCCATTTGCAGCCAATAGGAGACCTATCAGGAGGTAAAGGTACAAGAGACCAAGTGTTGTTAGCAATAAGTGCATCATACTCAGCTTGCATTGCAGCAAGCCATTGGGGATGAGATAAAGCTTGTTTTGCTGACTTTGGTTCCATGTGAGTAAGAAGAAGAGTGGGTTGAAGTCTAGGTTTGAAAATTCCAGACTTAGACCTAGTTTGCATAGGATGAATTGATGAAGGATGAGATTGAGTATTAACTTGAGTGGAGATAGGATTAGGTGCAGCTGAAGGATCAGTGAAGGTGTTGGGGAAATTGGTGAATGAGTGGAAGAAGATAATGGAGAGTGTGTGGGCTGAACATTGTGAGAAGATGAGGAAGATGAAGTTTCATTTGTTGACTGTGGAGGTGAAGAGATATGAGTGGTCTTGAAAGAGCATAGGGGAATTTGAATAGAGGGTAGTGGAGAGGATTAGTGGCAGGAAATGAGGAACCTGCAGGTGCTGTTTCAGATGATGAGAAAGAAATCTGAACTCATTGAATATTACATCTTTAGAGATGTAAATTCTGCCCTCAGGAGAAAGACACTTGTAGCCTTTATGCATAGGTGAATATCCCAAAAAAGTGCATTCAGCAGATCTGAATTGAAACTTATGTTGATTATAAGGTCTTGAAGGAAAACATGCACAACCAAAGACCTTGAAAGCCTTGTAATCTGGTTGAGTTTTATACAGCTTAATGTAGGGAACCTCAAAATTTAATGAAGCTGATGGTAATCTATTAACCAAATAGACAGCAGTAAGGAAAGCATGATCCCAAAATTTCAGAGGCATATGTGCATGTGCCAGTAAAGTCAGTCCCATATCTACAATATGACGGTGTTTTCTCTCAACAGTTCCATTTTGGTGATGTGTGTGTGGGCAAATAAGTCTGTGATTGATGCCAAAATCTTGTAGAGCTTTAGTGAAAGGACGAAATTCTCCACCCCAATCAGATTGTACAGCTTTGATTCTTAGGTTAAATTGATTTTCAACCAATTTCTTGTAGTGTAAAAATGTAGATAATGCTTCAGATTTGTTGTGTAAAAGGTAAATCCATGTATACCTTGTGTGTGCATCAACAAATGTAATGTAGTAACGAAAACCTCCATGAGAATTCATAGGTGCTGGTCCCCATAAGTCAGTATATATCAGATCTAGAGGTGAATCATAAACTGAATTTGAAGAATTAGCTGGTAACCTATGAGTTTTTCCAAGACAGCAGGCTGTACAGAAGTCTTCAAGACTTTTATTTACAAATGAAATATTACAGGACTCTAAAACCTTTCTAACTATAGAAGAATTGGCATGACCAAGTCTGAAATGCCATAAAGAGTAAGAGGAAATTAGAGGTCCTGTACTATTATTTACTGTATTACAATCTACTGCATTGTTTATTGAACTATTCCAAGAGGATGAACTTCCAGAGGCTGCAGCCAGCAAGTGCAGATTAGAGAACTTGTAGAGACCATCAGTTCCTAGGCTTCCTTGAAGGAGAATTTCATTAGTCTCCTGTGATTTCACAAAGCAATGTCAAAATAGACACTGTTATCCCTTGCAAACTGACTGACACTCATTAAGTTGCGTGTAATATGTGGAACATGAAGAAGATTTTGAAGAACTAATTTAGTTTGTGATTGGTGAGGTGAGGTGAAGTGTGTTGTGCCAACAGATTTGATAGGTATAGCTTGTCCATTACCCATGTAGATTGAATGCATTCCACCAAGATCCACTCTGTTATCCACTAGTTGTGAGTGAGGAGTGATGTGATGAGAAGCTCCTGAATCTGGAAACCAGTCTTGATTTGGAGGTTGTTGAGGTCTAGAAGCCTGAGTATTGTGAGCACAATAGTTGTTAGAGCATGGATCTGCAGTTGTGCCAAAGTGTGCTTGAGGAGGAGTATAATATTGTGGTCTTGGAGTAGAGTTTCCAGCATTTGCAGCAGAGGAAGTGTAGTGATGAACAGGTTGTGGAACATATGGTGAAACAGCAGGAGAGGTTATTCCAGGTATATATGGAGTAACTGCAGCAGAATTTGCTGCACTAGGTTCATAGTGAGGTGTTGACCGATTTGGATCAGCAAAATTAGAACCAGAAACAAAAGGATATTGACCATTAGAAGTATTAGGAAATTGATTGTTAAAATTTGTACTATTAGGAGTAGGATTTCCTGGATTATTAAAACTGAACCTGTAGTAGCACACTTGAGCATCATGTCCATTCCTATTGCATATGACACAGTAAAGATAAGCTCTATAATTTGATCTTCCTCCTCTGCCACGATATCTTCCTCCTCTTCCTCTACCTCTAAAAGGTGGACGAAAATTCTGTTGAGGAAAGTTGTACTGATTAGAGAAGTCTTGACCTGCTGGTTGAATAAAATTACTGCCAGATGATTGAACAGGTTGAGACTGTTGAGTTTGATTGTTGGAGATGAAACCAGGAGGATTCTTGTGTGCTATATTTGCAGAAAAGGAGTCTGGTACACCCTTCTTCAACTGCTCAAGTCTGGATTCATGAGTTAGGAGCATAGATTCAACATCATCAACAGTGTATGGTTCAAGTTTGCTCACTAGATTTGTGACAAACGACTCAAATTCTTCTGACAGACCTTCCAGCATTAAATCCAAATACTCCTGACTAGTAACAGGAGATCCAATTGATGCTAAAGCATCTACTATAGTCTTAATCTTCAGTAAGTAATTTGCCACAGAATCTGTGCCTTTCTTAATGCACTTGAGTTCTTGTCTTAGTTGCCTGACCTTTGCTCTTGTCACCTTGTCAAAATAGGTGTGAATTTTGTCCCAAATCTGCCATGAATGTACACATCCTACTATTCGAGTAGTAAAAGACTCAGACAGTGAAGAAAGAAGCCAAGAGACCAGTAATTTATCTTGCTGCTCCCACTTTTTGTAATTTTTGTTGATTCTGCCAACAGCTTCATCATCTTGATTGAGAAATTTTGGAGGAATTTGAGGATTTACAACAAACTTGTGAAGTTTGTGTCCAATAATTGCAGATTCTACTTGAAGCTTCCAAACTAAGAAGTTCTTTTCATCTAATTTTGCTGAAATAGGTTGAGAGAAAATTACTGGATTATTTCTTCTTTTTCGATGCTTTGGAGGAGGAGAGGGAGAAGATTCTGATGAGCTTCTTGCTGAAGAATTGCCAGAAGATCTGGATCTGACCTTGCCATTGCAGAATGAAGGTGTGTACCAGAGCTCTCAAGAGAGCTCTGATACCATAACAGAATTCAGAGAATTCATACAGAAAATGAAAGAAAACGAAGAAGTAGAAGAAAAGCTAGAGAGAGAATTCGAAAATTTAGAGAGAGAGTATTGTTCAGAATTGTATTTTCATTTCTCAAAATGAATTTGATACATCAGGTTTGTTTTTATAGGGGAAGTAACTTCCAGAGGAAGTTTTACAATTTGGAGGGAAATTCTGTTTGCTGACTCAGCAAACAGATTCTCTAGAATCTTTATCTAACTGAATCCAGCTGTCATAACAGAAGGAATCTGAACTAATCTTTGACTTCCTAAACTTAACAGAATAGCAAGGGGCTTCCAGCGCATAACTGGGCCCAATTACAATCAATTGCAGGCCCAATAGATTGGGCTAGAAACAATACATCAGAAATAATAATACAACAAACATACAATATAAATCAGGCCCAATTTTATTTATTGGGCTGATTTATCTTTATATCCTAATAGCTTCCTCTCCCCCCACCCCCCATTTTGTTTTACCTTTTCTCATTTCTCCCTGTTAATCCTTGTTTTACAACAAGGAAAACGTCTTACTATTTTTTTTCATTCAAATGTTCCTAGGACAGGAAATTCCTCTCAATTGAACTGAAGCATGTTTTAATTGTCTTTTCGAGCATATCACTTTGCATTTCTGTGTTAGATGTTATCTTACTGCCTGTTAGAGTCTTAGAAATAGAAGCCATTCCAGGGCATGCTTCTAAGAACTTAGGTTTTTAGGAGGGCTGTGGGCTGATCTTTGACATTATGTCAAAAGTCCTTTTGACCAAATGGTCAGGAGTTTGATCTTTCTTGGCCCCATTCTACAATCTACGCAAAATAAAATTTCAGCACATTATGAACATGTGCTTTGTCCCTGCTTCAGGCCCAAGGGATTTTGTGTGAATGAGGTTTTTACATATAAAAGCCATTTCCGGGCTTGCACTTGACAGCTTAAGCTTTTGGGTTCACTTGGTTGTTCTTTCTCGAAATTGTCTAAGCTGTTCATTCTGATTTAATGCCTTAGGACTCTCAATAAAGGTTTTAGATAAAGTTTGTATCTATCTGATAATTAATTACTGTATATATTGCAGTTCATTTATCATAAGACTTTTCTGTTTTTTCTATTTGCTTCTTCTAGTCTGCGTGTGTATAAGCTTGTAATTTGTATTGTATTTTCAAATTTTGCACAATAAAAGCTGACTAGCACAACTTCTGTCTCAGGGAGATGGTTCATCTGGCTATTGATGGCATGTGGCAGGTGTTTAAGCTTCAGCAGTCAACACCTAGAAATGATTTCTGTCGGATAGCTGCAAAAAATGGAATACTTCTTAGGCTTATAAATACTCTTTATAGCTTAAATGAGTCAACTCGATTAGCTTCTATGTCTGTTGGGGGTGGAATTTTGGTTGATGGTTCAGCTCAACGGCCTCGTTCTGGTATATTGGATCCCACGCACCCTTTTATGAATCAGAACGAGGCAGTAGATCAGCAAGATCTCTCTAAAGTGAGGCGTGGAGTACTCGATCATCACTCAGAAACTTCACATGCTTCATCCTCCAATCCTCGAAGATCTGATGCTAACTACCCCATGGATGTTGATAGGCCTCAATCAAGCAATGCAGCAGCTGAAGTTATGTCACTAGAGAAGAGTTCAAATCTAGCATCCAGGGAATCTTCAGCTGGTGCATTGAAAGAGCGAGAGAGAATATGGATCGTTGGAAAACTGATCCTTCTCGAGCTGATGTTGAACCCAGACAGCAGCGTATCAGTATTTCTGCTAACAGGACATCAACGGATAGGCCTCCAAAATCAACAGAACCTTCATCGAATGGTTTATCAGTTACAGCTATACAGCAAGAGCAAGTTAGGCCTCTTCTTAGCTTGTTGGAGAAAGAGCCCCCATCTGGACGTTTTTCTGGGCAGCTTGAGTATGTACGTCAGTTTTCAGGATTAGAAAGACATGAAAGTGTACTCCCTTTGTTACATGCCTCTGAAAAGAAAACAAATGGTGAACTAGACTTTTTGATGGCAGAATTTGCAGGTAACAAGGATCTATCTGCTTCTTTTGATGAAGATTTTTTAACACAAATAACAAAAAGCTTAAATATGTTTTTGGTCCTTGAAAATGTTTTTTGGAATTAGCTCCTCTCTATATTTTTTCAGTTCCTATATTTAACCAAATTATTGTATTTTTAGCCCCTCATAAAGATGCTTTTAGGGACTAAAAGCACATGATTTTTGTATTTTTAAGGAATAAAAATGAAAAAATAAAGAGGGACTAATTACAAAAAAAAGAAAAAGATACTTTCAGGGAGCAAAAACATATTTAAACCTAACAAAAATCTACTTGTAATAGAAACTGTTGGAGAGTCCCGCATTGTCTAGAGATACGGCCAAATAGTAGTATATAAGTCTTGGGCAATCCTCACCCTACAAGCTAGCTTTTTGGGTTGAGTTAGGCCCGGCCCAAAATTTAAGATGGTATAAAAGCCTATCCTAGATCCGTTATTGGGCCCCATCCGTAGATGTCCACGGCACGCTCCATATGTCTAGCCTTGGGTGTGAGATGAATGTGTTTGAGAGTCCCACATTGACTAGAGATAAGGCCAAATAATAGTATATAAGTCTTGGGCAATCTTCACCCTACAAGCTAGTTTTTGGGGTTGAGTTAGGCCCAGCCCAAGATTTAAGAGAAACAATCCTTAAAATTCACTGTGACGTGTAACCTTTCACAGTTAATTATTTTTTATAATTTCTTTTCTTTTAAAATCCCTTAAAATCTGTCATCAAAAGATCCTTCAACCTTGCTGGGAATACTCATTTCTCATATACAAGAATAGGTTTTCAAGTTGTCTTAAAGAATTGATGGTTTCCAAACTTCTAATGCAAATGTGCAATGACAATTAAAAGTTCTTTCATTCATTTTGAATATCTAAAAGAAAATTGATCCCAGTTCTAGCCTGTATTATTCCTGATATGGTTTTTAACCATGTATCCTATAGTCAATATGGCTATGAAAACTTTAGATGATTCTAAAATCTGTTTTATACTGTTCTTTTTTAAGATTAACTTCTCTGCTATCTTTGTGTGGTTTGTATGTCATATGTGTTTCTGTATGAACTGCACAGTATTTGTGTGATTGTGCAGATGTTTCTCAACGTGGAAAGGAAAATGGAAATCTTGACTCCAGTGCTAGAGTGTCTCACAAAGTCACTCCCAAGAAATTAGGGACTTTTGGTTCTAGTGAAGGAGCTGCTTCCACATCTGGGATTGTATCTCAGACAGCATCAGGTGTACTGTCTGGTTCAGGTGTTCTGAATGCTAGACCAGGTAGTGCTACTTCGTCTGGGCTACTTTCCCACATGGTTTCATCATTGAATGCAGAGGTTGCAAGAGAATACCTTGAAAAAGTCGCAGATCTTCTGCTTGAGTTTGCACAAGCTGACACAACAGTGAAGTCTTACATGTGTAGCCAAAGCTTGCTCAGTCGTCTTTTCCAGATGTTTAATAGGGTGGAGCCTCCTATTTTGTTGAAGGTGTGACACAAAACTTATCCTTTAATAGTTTAACTTATATCCTACAACTTTAATTTCTGACCATTTATGTATTGGCATATTTTCTAGATACTGAAGTGTATTAATTATCTGTCAACGGATCCAAATTGCTTAGAAAATCTTCAGCGTGCTGAAGCCATCAAATACTTGATACCAAATCTTGAACTCAAAGAAGGGTCTCTTGTATCAGAGATACACCATGAGGTGAGTCTTTCTGACCTTCTTACCGTTGTTAAAATTTAGTCTCTTCTTAATCTTATGTAAAGCATACTTGTACTTCTCATTAACTTCCTGTACCATGCTTTCTCTCTTACACTTGTATTAAGGTCAAATCAATTATTAGTGGTTATTTAATAACTACAAAGTTCTTTAACTATGCCCCAAAAAAAAGAAAAGAGAAAATAAGATAGACTGCAAACAGTACTATAAGTCTAGCTTGTTCTTTAGTTACCTTCTAATTAAATATACTGTTGGCTTTTGGACTTACTTTTGCAATTTCATTCACTGTTGATTTTGATTTTATAGAGGTGTGTGATTATCTTTAATTTTTTTGTCCTTCCTTTGTCTTGCTTTGTGGTAGATATCTAAAGTAGGCTTGAATCTCATCTTTCATTTCTCTCTTGCAGGTCCTGAATGCACTGTTCAATTTATGCAAGATAAATAAGAGGAGACAAGAACAAGCAGCTGAAAATGGAATCATTCCCCATTTGATGCAATTTATCACATCAAATTCTCTCCTGAAACAATATGCATTGCCTCTGCTATGTGACATGGCTCATGCATCTCGCAACTCAAGGGAGCAGTTAAGAGCTCATGGTGGTTTGGACGTATATTTGAACCTTCTTGAGGATGAGCTTTGGTCTGTGACTGCACTAGATTCAATTGCAGTTTGCCTGGCCCATGACAATGACAATAGGAAGGTTGAACAAGCATTGTTGAAAAAGGATGCGGTTCAGAAGCTTGTGAAGTTCTTCCAGTGCTGTCCAGAGCAGCATTTTGTACACATATTGGAGCCATTCTTGAAAATCATCACGTATTGGATTCTAAATCCTTTCTCTTTGTCCATCTTATTAATTAACTATTTGGTTTTGTGTGTACAATAATGCTTTAATTATTTGATAAACTAGTCTTGCACTTATTTATGAACAAAGGGTTGCTGCACCGATGTCCCTTTTCCTATTGTGAAGTTGAATGGGTGTAGGATGGACAAGCATTTCACTTGTGTAATTAAATTGATGGATGGTAGAGAACGAAATTGGATTCTACCAAAGTAGGAACTAGGTTATATCTAGGGCCTGATGCATTAGAAGCTAGATTAATTCAGTACTTAGTAGCATATAATTAATATAGGAAAAATAAGATATGGTGGGAGCAAAATGAGATTTTTTTTCTTCGTATATTTTCTAGCCTTATCTCACCCTTTAGCCTGAATAAAGGATAAAAGAATTATTTGTACAAGGTATGTGTACCAAAAGGTCGGTTGGATGAGTTATTCTATGCAGGCTGAATTTATCTGGCATGTTAAACAGATTAGGATTTTTTTAAGCGTGTGCTTGATCATAGATGGACATAATAGAAAGGCCAAGATGGTATCCCACATTTTGTGGTTCTTTTAAGAGGTTTGAGAGTCTTGATTAACTTGGTTTTAGGGCATCTTAGGCTCTGTTTGGTGTGGTTGCCAGTTTTTGGTTTTTTAAAAATTAAAATGAAGCTTTTACAACTCAACTAAAAACCAAAAACCACTTTTTGTGGTTTTGAAAAAAGATTGGAAACGGTTTTCAAAATAGTTAAATACCCAACTTGCAACGCTTTTTAATCTGAGCTTGTTTTGTTTTGAAAATGAGATTTGAAAACCAAAAACTAGGCCCTGTTTAGGGTGGTTGAGTTTTCAGTTTTTTAAAATATTCAATCAAGTTTTTACAACTATTAACTAAAAACCTCTTTTTGTGGTTTTGAAAATGTCCATTTTTAAAACCACAAAAAGAGGTTTTTAGTTTATAGTTGTAAAAATTGAAATTTTTTGAAGACAAAAAACTAAAAACTCACAGTCACCCCAACGGGACCTAAAAATTGGCAACCACCTCAAACGAGGCCTTAGAAAATGAAGATGGCTACCCTAATAAGGAATAGTTGGAACTTTGAATGACATATTTTGTAGAATGCACAAGGAATAATACTGATTGTATATATAAATTGTAGAATCTAAGTGATGTCAGGGAAGGGTTAATTAGGCTGGGGTTGGACTTTTTAGTTCTTCGTTGTCAAATTTTAATTTTCTTTTTAAAAAATAATTCTTTACAAGGAAAGGAAGAGATTGCAAGTGAGGAGCATAGATGTTTTCCTAGGGGGAAAAATTAGAATACCAGATATGTTGTTTGCTTATATAACTCTGCTCTCTGGCCAGTAAGTACCTAGAGATCTTTGTTGTGTGATATTTGATGCAGCCACAATAGTTAGAAAATTATTTTGTACGTTTTTCTCCAAATGCTATCACTCTTACTTTCTTTTCTACTGGTTGTTTATTTAATCAGTGTCATCATATAATTATATTGCAGAAAATCTGCCCGGATCAATACTACATTGGCTGTTAATGGATTAACACCATTGCTAATTGCAAGGCTTGATCATCAGGATGCTATAGCTCGTCTTAATTTACTCAGGCTAATAAAGGTATGATTATGTGATATTTGTCATACATACTAAAATTTCTGGTGGGTACTACTATGCTTCCCATGGTATAGGTTAACCAGGTTTTGTGTTCCTTTAGTCTTAAGAGGTGTCAAAATTGAGTCATCAAACAAGAAAGTATAAAGCTAAGATGAACGTATACAGAATTTTACTTTTAGAACTTAAAAAAAAAAAAACTTCTAAATTTGATGTTCACACATATATGGCTTCACATACTGAAGAGGTTTCATCCCTATTTTGTATAGAACTTCAGATAGTGATGTATTGATACATTAAGACTAAGAAAGCTTCATTTGGAAACTTGGTTTCTCTGGCATGTATTTATCTGTAGTCTAGTGTTAATAAACATTTGTTCAAACAGGAGAAAATGTCTCTTGTCTTTAATTTCTCTATGCAGATGTCTCAAAGGTCTAAAATTTGGTTTCAAATAATAAGAAAAGTTAATATGCTGTTTTGTTCCTTTTTTCTAGTAGCTTTTATCATGATCCATATAAATTTGAAGGTGCAATTGTTTATAAATGTTGGGTAACAAGTAACAGCAAACACTTGTATCATTTGATCCTAATGGAGGATTTGTGGATAGAATAGTTGACCCTTCTCCAAAATGTGGACAGTGTTAGAATTAAATGTTTACAACACATGTATGTGTTAGATTAAAAGTGCATGTAAATTGAACAGTATTACTCATTATATATGTATTGATTATCTCCTTTTGTAATTAATAATTTACTGTATAAATATCTAGTTGCGCTGGGTAAATAGACAGCCATTTATCTAAAATTCTCTCCTAATTCTATAGATATAATGGAACATCACATGGTTATTTGTTTCCATGTTGGCATGACTTTGTATAGAATATGTATGAATACAACATGCAAGTTTGCGTTAACAATATGTTTGCCATTCAACAATAATAGTTACGTAGCACTTTAAAATGTTCTGGCAGGCTGTTTATGAGCATCACCCTCATCCCAAGAAGCTGATTGTGGAGAATGATCTACCTGAGAAACTTCAAAACTTGATAGGGGAACGGAGAGATGGACAGGTGTTGGTCAAACAGATGGCTACTTCATTACTTAAAGCTCTACACATAAACACCGTTTTGTAAATTTAGATTTTAATGTAATTTTCCTTTATGTATATTCGATTTTATTGGGGGAGAAAATATTTATCGATGTATATAAGTGCCCCATTATTTTATTTCCTTTTTTTATTTGCTGTTTGGTTTGAGTGGAAAAAATAGCATAGGCTGGGCGTATGTTGTTGACTCTTGGATAGTATTTTAGCGGCTGGCTGATTTTTCTGGCATCAATGGCCGAAATGGTTTGTTTTTTTTTTTTTTGGGGGGGGGGCAACTGTGTATAGTTGTTTTCAGTATTGATACGAGGGTGGAAAGATCTCAAGGTACTACTTTCAAGAACTATATCCTTTTATTCACTTTCAGTTATTTGATAAACTCATTGAGAATGCAACTGTAGCCTCTAAAAACGTGATATAAATTGGCTGATATTAAAAATTCGCCATTGACTCAATAATATTAAATTACGCCGTTAAAGTGGTCCTAAAAAATATGAATGCATGTAATTTATTGTCTTTATATATATATATATATATATTAAATAAGTTATATTTTAAAGCAGATGTTACGCATATCCCATAACTAAAGACGCTTTCCATTGATATCAAATTGACGTATTATTTTATTAACATTGAATAATTTTAAAAAAAGATGGAATATTAAACTTCAACTATAATATTAAGGATTAAATTTATTTTTAATATATGTAAATTTAGTGAATTTGGATTTAGTCCCTTATTTATTTTTATGTTGATTTTGATACTTCATTTTTTTTTAATTTTTTTTAAAAAATGACGTTTCTAGTTCTATTAACTATACATTGTTGAATCATGTAGCTTTACTATATATTGTGTGTTTGGCTTGCCATTTCAGCTAATTGAAAGTTGAAAATAGTATCTGAAAACCATTTCAGCAGTGTTTGGGAAGGTAGTTTCTTTGGGTAGTTATAAGCTTTTCATGAAAAGCTACTTGGGGTAACTTTTCTTAAAAAAGCTCCATTTTTCAGCTACTAACTGAAAATTAATTACAAGTTTAGCCCTCAACCACCTCCATTTATCGTTATTTAATAATAATGTTGTCCTTGAATGTCATTTTACCATTTTCAACTAGTTTTACCAAACACATTTAATAGTTTTTCAGCTAGCTTTTCAGCTAGTTTTACTAAACACACTCATTGTTGAATCATGTAGCTCTACCATGATTTTTTTTGAATAAAATTTCGTAGAAAAATTATCTGCAGCAATTTTCCAAAAAAAAAAATCTTTTTTGAAAAAATGTGAAATTTTTCTGCTTTGAAAAAAAATCAATAACAAGTAAATTTTAGAATGTAAACAAAATTTCCTATCAACACAAATAACGATGATTAAAATCACGTTTTTGGACTAAACATATCTAATCCTAATAGTAAACTAGACATTAGCCAAACTTCCAAAGTACTTTTGACAGACACGGGGTAACATTGATTTCTATTTAGTATCTAGCATCCCACTTCCATTCCATTATCATCCTCTATATTACTGGGTCCTTTACGATAAAATACTTGGGGTCCAATGGATATGAGAGAACACATTTAATTATTTAACATTGCTGAAAAAAATTAATAATTGGGGAAATGACCCCTACTGTTATAAACATATGATTGGATATTCCCTAAACAAAATTAGAGGCTACCTACATTTCATTTCAATACATAAAACTAAATAACTCTTATATCACCTCAAAGTCAAAAGGGATGAACCTTGAAACCCAGCCCCCTAAACAGGGCCGGTCTGTATGAATAAATTCGAGGGAAAACACTGCTTGTACCGAAAACTATACCAAAAGAGGATTAGCTGATAATTAGCACAAGGTGTGAAATGCAGAGGCGGTTGAAAAGTATAAAGTGAAATCTATTAAGAGCTCTTTGCCTCGTGTACTTGAGTAACGCAATCCCCTATTTTGCTTTGCTGAGAAGCATTGCATTACTGATAAGTTAGTCATAGAACCATCAAAATCAGCTCCCAAATCCAAATGGTGATTTTGTCCTACTACCTACCGCCTTCTCCGTACATTTCATTCCACTTCCTCAACTCATTCATGCTTGTTGCATCATAGGCAACTGATGGACCCACCTACATATTAACAACATTGGATTATTTATGTGACATACACGAATAGTTGAAGAGAATTCTGTGAATTGTGAATAAAGAATGGATTATGGGAGCGTGTGACTTGAACTATTGAGTGGGCCCCGAAGAGCAAATTTTTATTCATTTTACCATTTAATAACTTATAATAAAATCTCAATAACTGTCAGCAATTTCGCATTTTAAAAACTAGCGGTGCCTTGAAGAGAAAAGCAGTGAAGAGTAATATAAGCTTAGAAAAAGGTTCAAACAAACAACCAGTAAATAATTTAAATAAGAACTCAGGTTTAAAGAATTTAAATACATGTAATCAGGAAACAATGGGAAGCCTGCATAAAATAGACAAACAAATGCACAAAAATAACATTGAAAGCAGTTTTTACTTCACATAAGAACATAACAATTCAAAATGAATAAATAAAATATGACACACCTTGGATTTTGACTGAATAAAATCATCCAACTTAAGAGGCCTTAATACCGAAGTACCGTCATTGCCTCCCTGTGCAAGCCAAAAGATAGAACCATGTGAGCAGGCAAACAAATCTGATTGAAATACTGACATAGAATTGGCAGTTATGCAGCAGCTATGAATTCAACTTCCCACAACGATGCCAAGTGAAAAGAAGCTAATCAACACAGGTAGAAATCTCTATGAAACTTTGAATTTTATTTTTCATTTTTACTCAAAAAAGTATAAATAAAGGTAAACAAAAAACTTAATTCACTCATAATAGGATTCTGGAAGAACACCAACCAACATTTGATATTAGAAGCATAATACAAATTTGGACTCAGAAAGGTAGAAATCTCACGGAATAATCTCAAGCTAATTCAATCATCCACTGACTAGTTACCTACTGCTAATGCCTACAACTGTTTAATTGTCAATTTCTGTTGCTTTCCACCAAATAACAAGAAAGTATGTATAAGAATACATCTTTTCCGTTTAAGTAGGGAAATTGATTGAAGTATTTATTTCATATTAATAGTAATAATTAATATGTTGATTTTTACACACAAGAACACTAAAAAATTCAATGATACATGGATTTTTTTTTCCCATTTTTTTACGAAAAGTTTGTAACAATTATAAATTTCTTTAATATAATTTAAATACTATTTGTTTGGTTTTGGTTCTGAATGTAACTAGTAAGTGTTAACTAAACCAAAATAAGAGCTACTACCTTATACAAAGGCACAACTGGGATTTAACCAACTTCACTGATCCATAATTTTCACCCCCAATTCCAAACTGAACCTTAGGGATAAAGATGTTTTCTCAGAGAGTTACAGCTATAAAATTACAGCTTCCAATATATACTTCTTAATAAAAAAATTGTGGGAATAGGTAGTATTTAATGAAATATTTTATGGAGTTTTTACAGCATCCAGATCTGATGAACATAGTGGCAATGACGAGAAAAAATTTTATATTAGAGATTTCTTCTGTTTTATCTATATTTTTCAGAGATGGGATGTGAGCTACCAAATTTCACCTGTGTTCAATAAATGTGCATTTTCGGTGGTTGTGAAAATTTTAATAGACAAAGAGTGCAGTGAAACACAGAAACCAGTAGAAGAAATCCAAGCAAGTTTCACATATTTACTGCACATCCATCAATTAAGAAAGATCAATTTTATAATCCGCATACCTTCTTTTCTTCCTCTAAGAGCTCTTGAACAGGTCTATATGCTGCAGCAATACAGAGGTTCTGCCAAATGTAAGAATGAAGCAGCATGAGATACATGACTTAAGACGGTTACACATAGAATATTATATACCAGAGCTAAAGAAAATCATGAGAAATAGTCTTAGGCAACACTATACTGAACTGTGTGAGAAATGTGAGGATGAGAGGCAAAAATAAGGGAGCATTCTCAGCCCTCTACTTTATCCACCCCTCATCCCTCACATTCCTCATGTGGTGCAGCATAGTGGTGCCAAACATCTAGCAGTCTCTATTCAGTTGCACTTAATATTTACCTTCAAATCACTGCCAGAGTATCCATCAGTCAAGTTAGCCAGTTTATCAAACTGAAAATCAGGATCCAAATTTTCTTTTGCAAGAAATATTCTTAAAATCTTCATCCGATTTTCAGCATCAGGTAAATCAACATATATCCTATATAAATGAAAAGCTTAGTTAGCAAAAAGGTTGTACTTTTTTGTATTTATCATATACTTCCCGAATGTAAACGTAAACTTGAAATTTAAGTAAACTGTCATACAATTTCAGTGCTACACTCAATGCATTTATTGATTCCATCAGCAGTAATTTTTTTTTAAACAATTTTTAAAACTAGACATGAAATGTGTATAAAACTATTCATGAACCTTTATCGATGTTCCTGATATAGCATCAGAGCTTCTATGATGAATGGGTCAGGACTCAGGAGTTTGATTCTTACCACCCCCATTTTCTGAAGAAAAGTTAAGGGTCTGTTTGTTTTGAAAAAAAGATTTTGGGTTAAATATGTTTCTGGTTCCTAAAAATATAGTAAAATTTGGTTTTGGTCCCTCATTTATGTTTCGCTAAATGATGATGTAACAATGTTTTATATAGACTTTTACTATGGATTTTTCTTCGAATTTTCATGTGAATTTCAAAGTTTGTAGAAAATTTATTGCAGATTTTAAATGTGCTGGAAATTTTCTACAGATATTTTTGCAACAAAGAAATCTCCTGACATTTTTACGTCAAAATTGGTGTTTTTTTTTTTTAAGTTTACTGTACATGATTTTTCTAGGGAAAAAATTTACAAGAAATTTCCTGTGAATTGTTACCCAGAAAAAGCCATAGGAGAACAACAAACGTGACTTAATGGGGTATAGTTCACAATGAGAACTAAAAACATGTTTTAAAAAATGGAGGATCAAAACCAATGAAAAAAATAAAAGAGGGGACCAATATCAAATTTCACTATATTTTTAGGGACCAAAAACATATTTAACCCAAAGGTTTTTTGTTGTCATTTCTTGTTTTCATTAAAAATTACGAAAGTGTCCCCATGTTTTCACTGTTTTCAGAATGTGATAATTGAATAGAAGATAGTGGCTATAACTCTTCAGCCAATAATTCCAAGAGGAATCTAATAACCTTCTTGGTAAGCGACGAATAACAGCATCGTCAAGGTCGAATGGCCGGTTTGTTGCACCAAGAATGAGGATTCTTTGGTTTTCTTTCGACCTTAATCCATCCCACGCTGCCATGAACTCATTCCTCATTCTTCTGGTGGCCTCATGTTCAAAAGCACCACCTCGAGCACCAAGCAAACTGTCAACCTATAATACAGATTCTAGTCAGAAACCTATGTTCTAAATCATGATGAAGTAAGATAAACTGATAAAGCATAGACTTAATTTCAACTTATTTAGCAAAAGAAGGAAGATTGCTACTGCATTTTAGGCTTTATTTTTTCACTGGAGGGTGTACTGAAGTGGAAACTCATTTTTTGGCATTGATTTAAAAAAAAATTCAGAAGATGACTTCTAAAAGTTCAAACTAGATAAAAAGATTTCACGAAATGGGGAAATTATGAATTTTAAAATCCTGAGAAATTTTTACTGTTCAGCCTTTTCAAAAGAAAAAATAAAAAGGAAAAACCTAAATCAGCTTGATTTTCTAGCTATGCAGTGAGATATGAAGTGTGATGTTAAGAGGAGTACTAGTATTAGGTGTGCAACCTATTTTCTCTTTCCATTTCAATTAATCAATTCAAGAAGACAGCCACACTAAAAGCAGAGGAGAAGAAATGTAGTTAGGCTTTAAAGTTACATTCTAAGTGATTATTAAACTTCTTGAATTGCAATTTTTTCTGTTGCATTAACAATTTAACATACAAAACAAAAAAAAACAAAATAAATAAAAAATTTGAAAACACTGCAAAATTCAATGTACCAGAAAATAATAAATCCATTTGTAGTATAGCATGCATGTTTTAAAAAGCAAAACTGAAGATGAGAAATGTTATGCATTCAGACACTCACTTCATCAACAAATATAATGACAGGAGCAAGCTTGCTGGCAAATGAGAAAAGCGCTTTGGTTAGTTTTTCAGCATCTCCAAACCACTGTATCAGCAAAGAAACAAAATATATATAAGATATCAATGTAACAGAAGAAATATATACACCTTCAAACTCCTGGAGCAATTTATTTAACAAAGTTAATGACAAAAGAAACTTCAAAGGAACTGGACAATAGAACTAGTGAATTATAAACCCATTTACTTTTACTTAAGTCCTATGAAGCACCGACTCCGACACGGACACCGGACACGACCCGGACACGGACACCGGTGATGTCCAAAATATAGGACATCGGAACACCGCTTAGATATATTAAAAATTAAGATTTGTTCATTCATCTTCCCAAGACAAAGTTGTTAGAACTGAAATAATTTTTACTTTTTTAACCAATTTAGTTTTATTTTACAAAAGTATAATACAATAGTGTCGGTAAGGTGTCCGGGCAGTGATAGAGCTATGTCCAAGCCACAAAAAAAATAATTTTTTATTTTGACACCTACAGATTGGTGTCCGACGCGTGTCGCACGAGTGTCCGACACTGACGCGTGTCGGACACCCGGACACGCGACTGAAGAGAGGTGTCCATGCTTCATAGCTTAAGTCTATTCATCCATCCTCCAAATGAAGTATTGGAAATTTAGATTCTCTTCGTGTGTTTTCTTGGAAGTTCTTCCTTTAAATTTATAAACCATTCTCTTAATTATTTGATGTTCCTTCTTGACAAATCCATTTGAAAGTCCAGAACTCCCTGTAAGGTCAAGTCTTTCTTTGGACAGGTACTTAATAAGATTAATAAAAATAACATATAGACTCCAAGAACTCACAAACAGCGTTGTCAAAATCGCGAGCAAGATCGCAAAATCGCAAGCTTTTACGATTCTAGTTTTCGTCTCCGTGCTGGACTGCTAGCGAGATCGCTCTGGGTGAGGATCGAAGCAGAATCGCGCGCAAGCACGGTGGTTCGCAGATCTTTCGCGATCTTAAAGATATGGATTTTCACAACCCGGTTTAACAAACTCACTGAAAATCCGTGATTTACCCTGATTTGATTACGTTATCTTGAATCGTTTTCGTTATCTTCAATCGTTATTAAAAAGTGTCGTATAGGATTCAATTTCAAGTCAAAACGGAGCTGATTTCGTCCCATACAGCACCGTCTTCAACCTTGAAAGTGCCCAGAAAGTGATTTGTTCTTCTCATTTGTGAATCGCACAACCCAGCTCTGTTCTTCTTCTCAGTTGCGAATCGCACAAGCCAGAAAGTGTTTCGTTATACTCTGTCACACCTTCTCAGTTGCGAAATCGCACAACCCAGAACGAATCACGTTCCACTCTGTTCTTCCGGTTCTGCTCTGTTCATCGCAGTTTGCTCTGTTCTTCTGGTTCTCTATTTTTAATTATTCTGTTGTGCTCTGTTCTACTGGTTCTACTCTGTTTTTGGTGCATTCTCTGTTTGGCTGGTTCTGCTCTTTTTTTTTTAATCACGTTCTGCATTTTTGTTATAATAGTGCTTTTAATGTTGTGTTTTTAAAGGTTATTTTTTGCTATGTATGTAATGTTTATGTATATGTATAGGTATATTATATGATTCTGCATTTTTTTTAGGATCTGTAGGATCTTACGATCCGTGTTACGATCCTACGTTTTACGACTTTATACCCCCCTCCCGATTCTTAGTAAAATCTCGATTTTGACAACATTGCTCACAAAGCTCCTCCTGATTGATATGTTAAGGTCTACTTCAGAAACAGTAGCCAACACATTTCAGTGCAGTAAGGAAGCCAATACCTTACGGAATAATTTCCTGGGGCTCAGGATTAATATTGGGTGTGCCCTTACACCTTAAAGCAGTTTCTCATCGTACCCTAACTAAAATTTTGCAGGAAAAGGAAGCTATGATCTTAAGGAAGTTACTGTTTATGCAGTTCTCTAGTGTATTTGGTTGGAGAGAAATACTATTCTTTGGGGGCGTCACTTTTAACATTTGTAATTGATTGGATTGTGTTTTTAGCCCCCCATTGATGCTCAGGATTGTTGTTTGGAAGGAAATTCTATTACTAATAGGCAAAGAGAATCTATATTGCAATTTTGAACCGCTTTGGCTGGCTTTTATTTTATTTTTCCTGTTTTTCTTCAAAATAAGCAAACCTTACCCACTAGGTGAAGTTGGGTATATCATTCAATCAATGCTGTCAGACTTATCAAAAACCAAAGTTTTGGTAAATTCATTCAGAGCAAGGATACAGTGTTCTGTGTAAGAAAGGATGGTGACATATATATTTCAACAGACATGCACTTAAGCAATAATATCCCCCTCCCACTTTTCATACCTACATCAAATACACCCTCCAGTACTGGGTAAAATTAGAGTAGAATATAATGAGGGGGGGGGGGGGGGGGGGAGGGGAATCAATAACCATTAGATTTGGTACAACCTAATGCATAGAACAAACACCAAACTTTTTATGTTTTACTTGCAAGAGACGTATCAACTGAAAGAGACAAATGTGCCAGAATCAAAATTACCTTTGAAGTAAGAGTCGAACCAGTTATGCTGATAAAATTTGCACCAGCTTCTGTTGCAAGTGCCTTAGCCAGAAGGGTTTTCCCAGTTCCAGGAGGACCAAAAAGTAATATTCCTTTGCAGGGCTGACAAAAGTTTCTTCAAATATATTACACACAATAAAGAGAACAAAATTGATTTGGCTAGACTGAGAATGCATTCAAGAAATGAGAACAAATACCCGCAACAGGTTTCCATGAGAGAAAAGCTCAGGCCTTCTCATTGGAAGAATAACAAGTTCATTAAGTGCCTTCTTTACATCTTCAAGAGCACCTATGTCATCAAACTTCACCCCAATTTCACCAGGAGGTACTACAGCTGAAATGAAATTGCTCTCAAACTCATCCTTTGCGAGGTTCTGTTACCATATTTGTATAATTGAAATAAACATCAGATAGAAAAACCCCTGAACTAAAGATAATTTATAGTAAGAGTCAGATAAACCACGTACCTTGAGGCTTTGAGAAGGTTTCCGTGACATTGTTTCCATTCCCTTCAACCTTGAGATTGCAATTTCAAGACTTCACACAGGGAAAAGAAGAAACAAATGAGTATTAAAATTATACCCAACAATAACATATATGTGGCTAGAATGATAGGATTTACTTTTATACCTTTCACGAGGCAGGCACAATCTTTCTCCTTTAATAGAAGGAAGCAGGCATGATGACAAGTAATGATTTTTGCCCAGCCTACCACTTTTTCAGCTTCTGAAAACAAAATTAAATGACACAAACCATGACATGTAAACAAATAAAGTTTCATAATGGGAAATATTAGCAAATGCCTTTAGGGCACTTGTTAAAGACTCAAAAATGGAAAGTATAACATAAAAAATAAAGCCTTTTAAGTTCCCAATGTACTAAGCATTGCACTTTTCAGTAAATAGGCATGTATTAGTAAGACCATTTGATAATACAAGCTACTAATATGCATGTTCTACAGTAATCTTTAAATCAGGAAAATAGAAATTTGTGATGCAAAAAAGTATTTTCAGCATCGACATGGTTTGAACATGATGCTAGAGTGTAATTTAAATTTTTGCCCTCCTCATGTAACAAAGCAACAAGGTTGTTCCGAGGGCTTGTTTGAAACACTTTACTGTTTTCAATTTTTTAAACTTGTTTTGAAAATTATTTTTGTAAATTTGTTCTATGTTGTTTCATTTATTACAAAAATGCCATTAATGAATGTACCTAACAACAATTTTGCCACTACCTGTTTTGGATATCAAAAACAAAAACTAAAAACGTCTTTAGGCTGTTTCTATTTCTATTTTCTGCCTTTTAAAACTGATGATTTTTAAAATAATTAGTAAGAAAACAGTCACTCAGTTTTTTTTTGTTTCTATTTTTTAAAAACTAAAAGAAAAAGTTTTTAAAAATAGAAATCAAAAAGGCCCACGGTTTTCATTGACAGTGTTGCAGAGGGACTGAAAGGCTCTATTGACATTGAGTTGATGGATACTTCCCCCCCTTGTTTTCCTCCCTTTTCTAGGGTCTCTGAGGGGATAACAAATGCTCAAACCTTGTTTTCCCTTTCTATCTAATAAAATCTTTTATCAATAAAAGAAAGGGAGCAAATTGGTGCAGTGGAAACCATGAGGAGGTGATTACCATTCAAAGAGATAAAGATGTAAGGATACTACTTTTCAAAGAGAATCTTATTCCATCAAAGGGGGATATTCATTTATTCAGTATCAAACCATCGTTTCGGTCATAGCAATTCTAATAAGCTATTCAGTAATTCCTTTAGCTATAACTTTGTATTTTCTGATTTCAATATCAGTATTTTTATGGATTGCTATTTCGAGAATTGCTCCCATTGGACTTCTTTTGTCAGAATATGGATCAGATAATAAATATTCTTATTTGGCTATAACTCTATATGTCTTACTCTTACAAATATCTCTACGTGTGATTTGTTGAATGCTATTGTTATGCTCCTCTTTTTATAGTACTTTATAGGAAAGGGTTCAAATAAATTGAATAGATATCCTTATTATCTTTATTTTTGTTTTCACAATTTAGATTGAAGAACTAAATCAGACAGATATATGAATGAAATAAAACAGCTTCTATTGAATATAATTTATTAATACTATATTACCTATAGTTAATAGATAGTATAATGATTTGAAAAAATAAAAAGAAAACCTAAAAACAGCTAATAATTCTCTTTTGTCATTTCATCATCATCACCAACCAACCAATCAAATGCATTACTAATACATAAATCAAGCTTCCATTAACAAATACATTTGAACCACAAAGTCAACATTCAAGCTTTTTTGTAGTCACTTTTTTGTTACTCAATTTTAGATTAGCATTCCACCTCAGTAAAGCGACCACTATATTCAACATGACTAAAATTATGTCAATCCAAAAAGGGAGATAAATTAAATGGATAAATAGAAGGAACAAATACAATCCGTGATGAAGAAAGGACTAGAGCATATAAGAGAACAAGTGAAACAGCTTTAAAATCAAACTACAGATTCTTACTTTGCTTTGTCAAAATGATGCCATCAGTATTAACGTGCAAGAGGTCCATGCATGAGAGCTGATGTTCTTCAAGAACCTGCAACAAGAAAGCGCAGCAACAAATGCTTAATGTTGATTGTGTAAAATGTATTGAAAGATAGCATACTTCAAGGGTGACACATATGACAATTAATGTGTGTGCATGTGTATCATCAATCAATAGCAAGGTAACAATAAATGCTTCAGAAATCAGAGAAATACCTTCCGTAGTTCATTCAAATTACTACGTGAAATCACAATTTTCCTGTCATCCTCAAGTTGTTTCTTGAATGTTCCCAGTACATTCTCATCCTGTAAATTGTCATAAAGATTTTCAGATGAAACCATGACATAAACAAAAAATAACAGATATACAGAACAGAAAGCAAATTAACAGCAACCTATTAGAATCATTCTCATCAGATTGTACATAAAGTCAAATATTTATAATCCTCAATAGAAAACCTTAAAAGAGCCAAAGATCCAATCAACAGTGAAATCAATGTCAGATTTCTGTTTTAATTTCATGGAGAATTATAAAATTTACAGTGCATGCCTTTCAGAAAGATAAGTTACTCTCATGCACAAAGGCCATTTATTTTTCTACTATAATAATATTCCTAAATCCTACTATAAGTCAACTTGTCTTGATAAAAAAATTCAGTAAGATGTGCATATTAATATTTAACGTAATTGTTTGTACTGTAGTGGTAGACTGGTAGGGATGGTGTACTGAGATATTTAAACTTCAAATGTTTCATACTAAGTTTGATGTTTGACATCTGTGAGAACCCTTGAAGTAACAGTACTTCATAGTAGTATAGACAAAACAACTACATTTGGTGATTCATCATGATTACCTTAGGTGGAAGCATATATAAAACAATTACCTTAGGTGGTTGTATAGACAAAACATTAGAGAAAAGCTTGTTAATTTCGTCATCTTCTGATGTCTTTCCCCCTTTATATCCCTCAGTCAAACGCTTCAGAGAGAGAGGCTGTAAAGAATTATGAAAATGAATTCAATAATGGGACCATACAAAATCATTTGGTGATTTCAACAATGTCCCAAGTGCACCAGCACCTGCCCAGTTAGCATTTTATTAACCTGGTTTCTGCATCAATATTCAAATTGACAGTTGATAAAACTGGAGACAGGGAAGATTACAAGTGCATTTAGGCAACAAACAATTTACCATAAAAAATTGTATAAGAAAATAAAAAAAATACCAGTAATATTTAGAATGGTACTGTATAGCCACAGAAAAAGTATTATGTATCTATGTGAAATCGTTTTCTTCTCATATATAATAATGAAACACGAGAAGCATGATATAGCTAAAGTAGCATACCGATTTTTAATAACTTGCAAAATAGGCATGGTATCAATTGTGTATATATCTTTTACAGGAAAACAAAAGGCTTAAGAGAATAACTCAACCTGATTTAATGCACTCAAAAATAGAAAATATAAGGTTCACTAAAACATCAAGCACATAATACAAAATAACAGTTCCCATATGATCTATATTTTCAGTTTTCAAAATAGAAAAACAAGAAGAATGGCGAACAAATTAGATGAAAGCAATTTTAATGACATCAAAGCAGATGTTTTTTATAGTAAAAACTAAAATCAAATTCTCAAATTTACCATCTATATCTTTAGTTACTCTACAAGAGACTCAAACAACATCCTACATGTATTATCAACGAAAAACAAAATATGATTGAAAATAAATAACTAGCTGAAATCTTCAAAGCCATTACGAATGTTGATTGTTGACATCAATTTTTCTTAATAGAAGAAAAGTATTATTAAGAAGAAAAGAAAGAATGTACAATTGTGGGGAGGATAAGGTTGGCATCAATTTTAATCATGAATAAATTTGATGGCATTAAATCTACCAACATACTATAGTTCACTAGGATCTAAGCAAAAAAATTGATAGTGATTTGACAGCAGCATAATTTGAACCCACAGACATTTAGCCATAGAATATTTAAGAGAATGCATAAATTTGTAAGATAGAGAGCATTACCAGCTTAGCAACACGTCCAAAGTTCGGAAGTATCATCGTCTGTCAAACATCACATATGATCAAGGAGAAAAGTCAAAATTCCAGTGCTACTATTTGCAAAATGGAAACAAATGCATTTCAATCACAGACATTTGAAACATATTACTTCATGACCAAAAATAACAATTGAAGCTTACAAATTGTTCTTTCTCCTTTGATCCTGACTGAACTTTGTTTTGACCACAAATCAAAACTATGGGGCCAGATAACTTGTCAAACATCTCTTCAACCTTATTAAAAAACTCACTTCGGTTTGACTTAGGAACTGCTCTATGCAACCACTGTGAACTGTCAGGAAAATAGACAATAAGAGGTTGTTTGGAATGCAAAACCTGCAAAAGCAACAGTCATGTTTACCAATTATTAAAACAAGATTTTGGCTATCTTATTATGAAATTTCAAAAAATTGAAAAATACCAGAGCACTATACCTCACATAAAGCCTCCACTGCTATGTAGCAATCCTGTGATTGAGCATCAAGATCATTCTCAATGTCCTTAACTGTTTGCAAATTAAAAAATTCTTAGTTTGCTTATAGTAAAAAGAACTAATATATTTATCTATCCAAGGGGGTGGAGGGACTCAAGCTCACATATTTATATCAGAGTTGTTACAGCTAACAGGAATGATATCCTAGAAACTTTCTGAAGTCCTAGGACAGAAACTACTACCTCATCCTCTAATAATAAGTTTGTAAAAACCTAATCATCAAACCCTGAGCTGTATGTATTTGACAAAGATCAAGATAACCTTAAGCCTTGACAAGAAAAATTAACTCATTATGCTAAAAAAGATTATTTGCCAAAAAAAGAAATTAACACAATTTGGCAAAATGCCAAACTCCATCACCAGTGTAAGAAATTAAACATGAATAAATATATAAATATCGTATGTTCCAGCTGACATAGATCCGGGTCACCTAAATTGTTCAAAATAAAATTTGAAAACATAAAAAACATTTCCTAACAATCAACTAAATATAGAAAATATAAGAGAGCTGGTTTTAAGAGTTTAGAAAGATTGTAAATTTTTCAATACTTTGAGTGGGAAAATGTACCATGTATCCAATAAATTGGTGGTTCTGTTTGATTGTTATTAAGGTTCTCCACCTCATTGGCCCTATCTTCATTGTTATCCAAGAGGACAGCAACTAGATCTCCATTAACCTCATATACCTCTCCTCTCTGACCATTAGTTAAAGGCCTGCAATATATCCATAATTGGTTAAAATTGCAAAAAAGCAATCTCTGCAAGCTATAAGCATCTCTGAACATATAATTCTCATTTGTATGTGATAGGTTGTGTATATAAATATAAAATAATTTAAAGGATAAAATAAAAGGAATATCAAGCCATAAATTTAATCATATCATGAGATAGCACAGAAATTATCGTTAGGACATCCTAGCAATTAGTAGCACACCTTAGTATCAGGTATGAAAATCAATGAACAGAAAAGGTACAAAATACATGTGGAAAAATATATTAGATGACCAGAGAAGCAACATACAAGATCACAATTTATGAATATTGCAAATATGTAACATGCACCTACAGTACATTGCGGGCAACACATTTCATTCTCTGAAATTTTAATATCAATGATTAGTATGCAGATTTACAAAAAATCAGGTTCACTTAATCCAATTATTACATGGTCAGAGATACTGAGATACACATCAAAATGCAAGTAAGCCATTGATTATGCCTTTTTTCCCTGATAAAAAAAATATAATATGTATAATCAAACTATCCCACAGATGCTAATAGGTGATGTAAAAATCATCAAAAAATTCAGGAATTTATTGAGTGATTACAGGTTGCAACTTGCAAAAATGTTCATAAAAGAAGAATACAATGCATAAGGATCAGCCAATCAGGAATCCTCCTAACAGACGAAGAAACATGGAAAAATAGGAACAAAGCCAACCTAAAAGAGCACTCAATCCCTCTGCATCTCTGACAAAGAAACTCCTTAAAAAGCCACAAACACAAACCCAGACAGAAGCCAGGAAAACATTCCTGTACTCAAGAAAATTTATGGGCAGAACCACTGCCTGAACTTGCATTTAACTCTAACCAAATGCATTACACACCCACACAAAGAAAGCACAATCCCATGATACCTTAGTGTCCTTCCTTCTGAAACCTAAAAAACAGTACACCCTCCGGACTTGAATATAAGCAACAAAACATCTACATATAGTGGTCCAAAATATAAGCAAATCTCAACCAAGTTTACCCTATTTAATGACCTCGTACCAAAATACCCTTTATTTAAATTCATATTTTATTTTCCAATGACCCTATTTAATAAGCTATGGGAGAGAGTATTTCCACTTGGAACAAGTTTCAATAAGATTGAAGTCTTCCATGAAGGGTAATTTAGAGAATACAATTCATTTTTAGATGATATCAAGAAAATTTATTGAGGTTAACTAACATTCTTAACAAGTGTGTTTGAATAAGAGAAAGAGAAAAAAGAGAGAAGTAGAGCAAGAAAGTAATAGAATCTGAGAGAATTCTAAATCTGTAAAACTGTATATTTCACTGAATGAATTATTATCTTACAGATGAACTTGGTTACACTTTTATATTGTAAGCTGGCTTCTAAGAGAAGCTAAGCAAACAGAACTAACTAACTGTAACTGACTCTAGTCAGTTATCTAACAGAAGCACATGTATCACATGTCTAATTACAATTAGCACATGTCAATAACAATCAGCACATGTGGCTTTAGCTAATACAAACAGAATTCTGTGCGCATACTCTAACATGCTCCCCTCAAACTCAGGGTGGATTGAGAAGTGAAAGCTTGTCAAACACTTTGAGTTTGTCTCTGAGAATTTCAAATCTGGTTGAAGAAAGTGCTTTGGTCAGGATGTCTGCAAACTGATCCAAAGAGGGAATGTGAGACCTCCAAACTTTTATTAATAACCTTTTCTCTAACAAAAAAGATGTCAAGCTCCATGTGTTTTGTTCTGGAATGTAGGACTAGGTTATGAGTTAACATGACTGTACTCAGATTGTCACAGAACACTTTAGGGGTTGTGAAAGGGATTTGTAGCTCTGTGAGGAGTGATTGAATCCATAGAATTTTTGTTGTTGTATTAGCTAGGCTTCTGTATTCTGCTTCAGTGCTGGAGCGTGCCACTAGATTCTGCTTCTTTGACCACCATGAAATCAGATTAGGACCAAGAAAAATACATGATCCAGAGGTAGACCTGCGATCATCTGGGTCAGATGCCCAATCTGCATCACAGTATGCAGTAAGAGGAATAGGCTGAGCAAGAGATGATGGTTGGATTAGTAACCCATATGTGATGGTTCCTTTAAGATACCTTAAAATCCTTTTTACTGCTGTCCAATGGTCTTCAAGAGGTTGAGAAAGAAACTGGCAGGCTTTGTTGACTGCAAAGCTGATTTCAGGTCTAGTTATAGTTACATACTGTAGGGCTCCAACTATTGATCTGTAATTGGATGGATCTTGAAGATAATTTGTGCCATGTTTGGACAACTTGGTGCTGCTGACCATGGGAGTGGAGATACCTTTTGCATCTGAATTCCAGCCTTCATTAATAAATCTATAATGTACTTGGTTTGTGATAGGAGAAGAGACCCATTAGGTAGTTTAGAAACCTGTATTCCCAAAAAATACTCCAAGGAACCCAACTGTTTAAGAGCAAATTCCAGATTTAGCTTGGAGATAAGTTGCTGAATCAGTGGTAGAGAATCCCCAGTGATGATGATGTCATCCACATAAACCAGGATAAAAATACAGTGAGTGCCTTGGTGAAGAGTGAAGAGAGAAGGGTCACACTTACTTGGCTTGAAGCCAAAAGTTAAGAGAGCTGAATTGAGCCTTTCAAACCATGCCCTAGGAGCCTGTGTTAAGCCATATAAGGCCTTGTGCAGCTTGCATACAAGTGTCTTGTCTGAGTGTTCAAAACCTGGAGGTTGACTCATGTAGACTTCCTCTTCCAATAGCCCATTGAGAAAAGCATTATTTACATCAACCTGTTGAATAGGCCAGCCTTTGGAAACAACAAATGTTAGTACAGTTCTGACTGTTACAGGTTTAACAACAGGTGAAAAAGTTTCAGAATAATCAAAACCAAGTTTCTGGTGAAATCCCTTAGCTACTAGCCAAGCCTTATACTTGTTTAGGGACCCATTAGGGTTTTCCTTGACCCTAGAAACCCATTTACAACCAATTGCTTGACGATTTGCAGGGAGAGCAACAAGAGACCAGATTTTATTTCTCATCAAAGCGTCATACTCCTCTTTCATAGCTTGAAACCATTGGGGGCTGGCCAAGGCTTGCTTGACAATGGAGGGTTCAATGTGAGAGAGAAAAACTCTAGGTTCCAATCTAGGTTGAATAATGCCATTTTTGCTGCGGGTTTGCATAGGATGAATGTTGAGTGGATTGACAAATGAGAGTGTTTGAGAGGATGTGGGAGGAATTGTGGAGGTAGGTAGGTAGGAAGTTGTGAGGAGAAGGGGACAATGATGGGATAGTAGAAGGAACAAGAGGTGAGATAGGTAATGTAGAAGGAGAGGAAACAGGTGTGGAAGGGAGTATGGGTGGTGCAGCAGGTATAGGTGTAGGAGTAGGAGAAGGAATAGACTTAGATGGAAATAGAGAAGAATAGGGAAACCTGGACTCATGAAAAGTAACATCCTTGGAGATGAAGATTCTGCCTTTTGCATCTAAACATTTATAACCCTTGTGATTTGTTGAATAGCCCAAGAAAACACACTCCTTTGAGTGAAAGGCAAACTTGGAGGAGTTATAAGGTCGTAGAAAGGGGAAACAAGCACAGCCAAATACCTTTAGGAATTTATAGTCAGGAAGTTGATTGTATAATTTGAAGTATGGTGATTGTAGTTGTAGAACAGTGGTTGGGAGTCTGTTAATCAAGTAGGTTGCAGTGAGAAAGGCATGATCCCAGTATTGAAATGGTAAATTGGCTTGAGCAAGGAGGGTAAGGCCTGTTTCAACAATGTGTCTGTGTTTACGTTCAACTGTGCCATTCTGGTGATGGGTGTGAGGACAAGCAACTCTATGAACAATCCCCAAGTCTGCAAAATAAGGAGAGAGGTCGAAATTCACCCCCCCCCCCAATCTGTTTGAACAGATTTAATTCTGGAATTAAATTGTAATTCTGCCATGGCTTTAAATTGAAGAAAGGTTTTAAGTGTATCAGATTTGGTTTTGAGGGGATAGACCCAAGTATATCGAGAAAAAGCATCAACACAAGTGAGAAGATATTTAAATCCACAAGAGGATTCAATAGGTGTTGGACCCCATAGATCACTAAACACAAGTTGCAAAGGTTGATCTGCGCCTAAGACTATTAGGGCGACCTCCTTGCTGGCATTGGGCCACCTAGGTGAGGCCCAGAGGTTGAGGCCTATAA
This sequence comes from Sesbania bispinosa, assembly GCA_026901365.1. NCBI lineage: Eukaryota > Viridiplantae > Streptophyta > Magnoliopsida > Fabales > Fabaceae > Sesbania > Sesbania bispinosa. Next base: position 372,798 of record QLOH01000494.1, read on the forward strand.
ATAAGAAACCTATCACTGACCTAAGGGCATCTGATACATTCTTACCTTGAGGACTTGGCTCGACGCCGCCTTTGGTATTCGAGCTCGGCTTCTCAGGGACTTTTGAGAACAGTTAGGTCAGACCAAGCCTTAGGCAAATCATGTCATACCATAGATCACTAAACACAAGTTGCAAAGGTTCTGTGTAAACAGTAGTAGAAGTAGATGAAGGTAATCTATGATTTTTACCCAAACAGCAAGCAGTGCAGAAAAAATCACCAGAATTTTTATTAGGTAACAAGATGTTACAATGTTGTAAAACCAATTGTAGGGCCTCATGATGAGGGTGCCCTAATCTACAATGCCATAAAGAATAGGCACTAGGAGTTATTGATGTAGATGCAGAAGGAGAACCTAGACTAGTTACATCATATGAGTCAAAAGAAACAGTAGAGTCTGAGTGTTTAGTACAAGTGAGAATTGATGGGGTAGAGTAGGCAGCAAATGTATCAAACTTGTAGAGCCCATCTTTGTCCAATTTTCCATGAAGAAGCACCTCAGAATTGGCCTGAGATTTGACAAGACAGAATGTAGGGTGAAATTCAAAGTAAACAGCATTATCTTTAGCAAACTTGCTAACACTAACAAGATTCTTTGTTATAGAGGGAACTAAGAGAAGGTTTTTGAGATGAAGAGAGGAATTGGGATTATAAGGGGATGGGAAAATTTTGGAACCAATAGAAGTGATGGACAAACCTTGACCATTCCCCATGAGAACCTCCTCTGCACCAGTAAGAGGAACACTGTCTGAAAGATTTGCAGCATTGTTGGTTACATGGTGTGTTGCACCCGAGTCAGGGTACCAAGATTGATGTTGGGTGTTATGAGAGCTATCCGGAGCAGTGAGATAAACCTGTGCCTGAGACTGAGAAGAGCCATTAGTAGTAGATGCAGGTCTCTGGTTTGAAGCCTGTTGAAGAGAGGATGCATTTCCAGGATAAGCATACTGAACAGAAGCAGGCCTAGGGGGTGGAGGATACCATGTGTTTGGACCTTGAAATGGAGGATAGTAGCCAGTGAAGGAAGGAGAAAAATCTGTGAACCTGTGATAACACATACTTGCGTCATGTCCATATTTAAAACAGATTTGGCATTGAACATTAGACCTGCCATTGAAACGACCTCCACGGCCTCTTCCGCGGCCAAATCTACCACCACGACCACGACCAAAACCAAAACCACTCGGTTGTTGTGAGTTAAACTTCTGTGTGTTTTGAGATGGAAAAGAAACCTGATTTGCAATAGGAGAACCATCAGATGCAGAGGGTGCAGGTACAGCAGAGGAAGATCCTGGAGCAGGCACTTGAGCAACATTGATGGATAATGTTGAAGAATCAGCTAGCAACTTCTTCTTACTCTTTTCCAGGCGAACATCATGGGCCAGTAGCATGGCTTCAACTTCAGCAATAGTGCATAAATCAGGTCTGTTTTGAATGACAGCTACAATTGCATGATAATCTTCAGGAAGACCATCAAGAATGGTTTCCAAGTGATCACGAAACTGAACTGGATCACCAACAGAGTGAAGTGTGTTAACTTTGACTTTGATTTTCCGAAGATACTCAGTCATGGGCATGGAGCCTTTGGAGATAGTTTTTAACTCAGATCGTAACTGACTGGATTGGGCTTTATTTTGGGCATCAAAGAAATTATGCAACTCTTCCCAGATTTGCCAAGAATGGATGCAGGTCATAACATGAGGTAACACAAATTCAGAGAGAGAGGATAACAACCAAGTAAAGAGTCAAGAGTCTTGCTGTTCCCAAGTAGTATAGGCTGGATTTACATTACCAGTATCTCTATCAGCTTCATAGAGAAATCTTGGAGGAATGATAGGGCTGACCATGGAGCGTTGAAGCTTGTACCCGCGAATTACACCTTCTATTTGCTGTTTACATAGGTAGAAATTTTGTTCATCAAGTTTGATAGTGATGAGGTGCGAAAAAGTAGTTGGTGCAGTGGAGGAATTTTGTTGATTGAGCACAGAGGAATTATCAGGAGATGAAGTCATTGTTGCTGGATTGAACTTGAGCTCATGATACCATGTTTGAATAAGAGAAAGAGAGAAAAGAGAGAAGTAGAGCAAGAAAGTAATAGAATCTGAGAGAATTCTAAATCTGTAAAATTGTATATTTCACTGAATGAATTATTATCTTACAGATGAACTTGGTTACACTTTTATATTGTAAGCTGGCTTCTAAGAGAAGCTAAGCAAACAGAACTAACTAACTGTAACTGACTCTAGTCAGTTATCTAACAGAAGCACATGTATCACATGTCTAATTACAATTAGCACATGTCAATAACAATCAGCACATGTGGCTTTAGCTAATACAAACAGAATTCTGTGCGCATACTCTAACAAAGTGTGTTAGTTTTTTTTTTTTTTTTTGCTTATATTCGAGTCCAGAGTAGTATCATGAAAGAAAAGATCCACTGCTAACCAAATAACAATAAATCCCAATTAATACAAATACATTCAATTATTCCTAATCCACACCCCCATCATTGTTCTGAGTTCTGACTTCTGACTCCATGCTCCATCACTTCCCTAAGGAACTCACATAATTTTCTCACACCGATTACATAAGAAAGGAAATAAAATGATAGCATATAGGTATCCCGCAATTCAATGGAAAATCTAATAGACAAGAAATTAAATATCTGGTAATTATCAGATAGAAATTAAAAAAAAAAAAACAGAAACCTAAAGTCGACTGTTAACACTAATATTAAGATTGCATTCACGTGACCAGCTACTGTCTGCCACATGTTAAATTGTATTGGAATAAGGTGCACAAATAGATACTAGGGAGAGGAGTAATAGATACAAAGTTTATCATGGTTCAACATGCAGCAAACTATTGGCAGAACCATGGGTAGTACAGAGAGGAAATTAACTATGATCAATGAAATTACTATGAGTAAACCCTGATCCCAATACACCCAAGTCCCAACCACTGTAACTAGGATTCACAACAACACTCTCCAACCTAAATACTGATTTCCAACATGTTTATAGGACTATAAAATTCTATGTTGGCATTGCATTCTTTTATGGGTCGGGCCATGAATTGGGTCAAGACCAAAATTAAAATCAGTTAACATATTTTAAAAAACAATCAGTTTCACAAAAATGCCAAAAGGTGAGAGGCATTTAACATTTTTCCTTCTACAAATAGGGATGACTTACCAACCCACCTGCCATGTATAATAGTATAAGCATTAGTTGGACCATCAGATGTCATTATCTTCCCCAGTATGATCCTGTGATAAAATTATATATGCCAATGTCAGGTGAGTGCTAACTCAGTCCTCCGAGGATGATACAATGGTTTTACAAGAAACAGCCGAGGCAGCTCTCACAAAAACCACACCTGCAGTTCTCGAAATATTTGAGAGCCTGCTCATTATTGGCTTGTGTCTTTCTTCCAAAATATATTATATTTCACGTTTCAGTACAGTGGTTTTAAATTTTATTTTTGGATAGAAGATGGGCTTCATAATTACTTAGGTACCAAGTCCCAATACAATCGGCAAAATACTGGGCCCATACTACATATCATGGAAAGTCCTAATGTACATAAGCTCAAAATTACATGACTGGCACCCACTACCTGAGCACTTGCATCAAACATACTTAAGTAGATAACCCTAGAACTCATTGTAATCAAGTAAAAATGAAACATTATTCAAAGAAAAAATTATGACATAAAATCATTCACCAAATATTGGCATATATATTCCACCACAAGATAAAAGGACAAGGACAAAGACGTCCAGTGGAAAGAAACCATATATACCCTTTCATGATATGGAGAAATATAAATTAGTTGACTATGTAGAAATCAGATCATCATACGAAGAACTTCTATTTTAAGTTCCCTGAAGTACTTCAGCACATCACAGGTTCATAATATAGAATTACAAGATACATGTTCCTAAAAACCCTATACATGGAAAGAAATCAGTACATGAAAACCCTTGGGAAATTGTTTCCACTTTCCCACTGCAATCTTCAAATTCAAGAATTCCCATCTCACAAAATTTAAAAAGAAAAAATCCTTAGATTTGGGATTCAATTAAGTCAAGGCTACCCCCATCCAAAAGTATAACCACTACCTCCTCCACAATTACCAAAAGTACCATTATTACAAATTTGCAACCACACATGTTGCCACCACCATAGCCACAAGCATAAAAGGCACAAATAATATGATAATTACTCGTACATCATGCCCACAAGCCACAACCACTGTCATTATTTGTGAAGTAATAAATGTCATACTAATGAACAGAAGATCCTTTGTTGAGTTTTTTTGTCTTGAAAACAATGGAATTACAAATCCCATTCATTCCTGAGTTTTGAGTCCTTCAAATCAAGTCCCAAGAAGTCATCATGAATACTTTAAAGCATCACCTATAACACTGTAAGAACGTGGGTTATGCAGTTCTCTGGTGCAAGGGGTCTCTTCGCTTGTTTGCCATTACATATTTTACGGAATCCAATTGTTAATGTGGCTTTTCAATGATGCTCTGCTTCTGCTCTGTTTCAAAGGAATTCCATCTTCTAATGCAAATAGTGGACACATTTACTACGTGGCTTCTTTGGCTATTTGTTTTCTTTTGGTTTTTCTATATATCGTCCCTAGTTGTATTATTAACATTTCACTCTAATATGATTTTTTTTCTTTTATTTGAAGAAAAAAAATGCAGTAATTTCATTTATTTTCTACTGCTTTTTTTGTTCTTGTCATCACGGATTGACCACCAGTTTGCTGGAAATATGTAGTTAAATTAGAAAAATCTTCCACAATGATTTATCAAAGTCGGTCATAATGACAACCACAGTAACATAGCTATGGTAAGCAAGTTCATCTAAGCTTAGGTCCAAAAAATATAAGGCGATGCTTTCTCCAATAAATCAAGAGAATGTTTCAACTTTCAACACAAAAAAAGTGCAATTTTGTGGGAGACAATGGACTTAGTAAGCATCTGTTATACTAGTGAAGAAGAAAAAAAATAAGGAATCATTTTATTACCTATCATCAGCTTTAACTTGAACAGATGGCCCAATGTACTTCACACGGTCACCTAAAAATTGTAACAAAGCAGTAATATAGATATTTACGTGAATGCAAATACAAATGGGGAAATGAAAGTAAAAAGCTTAGAAGATGAATCATTAGAATTTAGAAGTTTGCAACCTCATCCAATATCAGAAGTTCAACAAACAAAAATATCATTATCTTGCAGCGAAAATACAAAATAGAGCTGTAACATATAATTAACTTGCAGATTCAACCCAGTATCTGAAGTGGCAGCCGGAGAGGTGGCTGGATGCACCTCCATGTGAAGTAGTTTTGTGCTTATGCTGGAAAAAAATCATGCTTTAAGGAGGCGCATACAAGCGTATCCCTAGGCTCTTTGGGCTGAAACTTGGGATGATTATAGATCGGCTCATGACAAGTCTTTCGGCAGTGGTCTTGGCCAGAAGCTTTGCCATAAAATTTCTCCGGTGGTGGCAGATAGCAGTGATGGTTGCCGGAAAACTGGTTCAACTCATGTGGGGGTGACACATGACACGGCTGGAAAAGAATCCGGAGATGGTAGCCAGAATGAAATAGAGTATTAGCCTATTAGGGCTCGCCAAAGGTAACTAACTGACATCTTTACTAAGAAAGCATGAGAGGAATTGTAGTTGTTACAGTAGAGTTCTACTAAGTGTTAGGATACAAATCATAATAATTACTAAGTGTTAGGATACATATAGCTTGTTGTAAATCTACTGTAAACAAGATAGTTGTAGCTAGCTACGGGCCTACTTAATTATTGTACTCATTCTAAGACTCTCACTATACTCTAGGACCAACAGTAGCTAACTGAAACAGAATTTAGTTAGAGTAGACTGAGTAGTTTTGCTTTCTGATATTATAAATACCTAAGCATTGTACTCAGTTTTCAGTTTCTTAGATTTTGGACCTGGGCCTAACTCAACCCCAAAAGCTAGCTTACAAGGTCCGGATTGCCCAAAGCTTATATACTATTAAATGGCCTTATATATAGTTAATGTGGGACTCTAACACACCCTAGGCTGGACATTTGGAGCGTGGAGATTTGCAGGACTGAACATCTGCGGCTGGCTGTTGAATCTCAAAATCATTTAAGTATTCAAATTGGATTCAAGACTCATTATCCTTAGTTTTAATGTTTAACAAATTTGATTGCGTAATAACAGATTCTACTGAGAAAGGTAGTTGTTCTTTGTATTTCAGCAACTATGATAGAAACAACTCTCTGAAGTTGACCAACCTGCTGAAATGAAGAACTCTCTGAAGAACTTGGATCTGCTGAAGAATCTCTCAACCCTCTGAAGACGTGTACCATCTGATATGCTAAGAAGTCTTTTTGAGGATGTTCAGTATAGCATCTGCCAAAGTCAAAAGGCTTTCTGCGCAAAGACTTAAAGGTCTCTAAACGTCTTCTGTCTTCGTCTACAAAAAGGATCTTTACAGAGTTCTTTCTGCCGCTCATAAACATAGTACATAAAAAAGGAACTTTTGTACCTGCTGTGTGTCAAAATCGTACTATCTCTGCATACCTACTTTATTCAAGTCAAAAGTTATCACAAACTTGTCTCTCAACGACTATATGCTCAACGGTTACTTTTCTGGATGCTATATATAGCTCCATGAAAGTCTTTGAAAGGGGAGAGACAATCCAGAGAAGCCGAGAAGATATTCAAGAGAAAATATTAAGAGAAAAAATCAAGAGAATGTGGAAAGCTAGAGAAGCCCAGCAAAAAGCAAAAGTGAAGAGATCAAGCAAAAAGAGTGAAACGGCCAAGTTAAGAGAAGATCTTTTACCAAGCCAAAACTCTGTTGTAACACTCTACTATATTTGTACATTAGGTGCTTATCATTTGTATCCTGAGTCTTACTCAGTTAACCCTTTGTACTAGATCTCCTGTGTTCATAGTTCTTCAGGAACTTGAACAACACTATCTTTGTAAACACTATAAAGTGTCAGAGAGTCTGAAGAGGCTTGGAGGAACAAAGAATATTTGTTGTTAGCCTGGAGAGGCTGTGTCCAAAGAATACTTGTGTTTAGCTTGGAGAGGCTGTGTCCAAAGAATACTTGTGTTTAGCCTGAAGAGGCTAGGTTCAAACAATACTTGTAATCTTGCGGGATTAGTGGGAAATCCAGTGGTGTGTTTGCCCTGGGACTGGACATAGCTCACTGAGTTTGTGAGTGAACCAGGATAAATTTCTGTGGCTAAGTTCTCTCTACCCTTATCTCTTTACATTCAGTTTTTATCTAACCAAGGAGGGTTCTGAAAAGTGCATTTATAAATCCACGTAGAAATCAATCTCTTCTTTGACCTATAAACACTTCAAAATCATTTTAAAAGAATTTTACTCAACCTGCTGAGTTGCATCAGCAAGTTGCTGAACTTCCAGTTTCGGAAGGTTGATAAAATATTTTCTCAAAGTGTTTGCTTGTTTGAAAAGGTTTTCAGAAAATCTGTAAAGAATTATAAAAAACTATTCAACCCCCCATTCTAGTGTTTCCTGTGGTTCTAACACTGGAGACTCAATAACAACAGATCTAGGATAGGCTCTGATACCATCTTAGATTTTGGACCTGGGCCTAACTTAACTCCAAGGGTGAGGATTGCCCAAAGTTTATATACTATTAAATGGCCTTATCTCTAGTCAATATGGGACTCTAACACTTTTAATGAGAATTCACAAGACTCTTCTCCTATAATTTCCTCTTTCTCTCTCTGCAAATTCTCAATTTCTCTAAACACTATGATCCCTAACTTTTCTAACACTAAGAAATATGGAAATTAATCCTCGGAGATATTTTAAGATGGATACAAATCATCTATGCCCTTCCCTGTCCCTCCACTAAAAAATTGACAGCTCAATAATAAATTACACATCACCCATCCATCAAGTTTAACGATGTCTTTCTTTCCTTCATTCCCTTCGTATCTCGTCCCTCCCTGTTTCCAGATCCTTAATTTCACTCACTCCATAGTCCTTATGTATTATTCTGTTTATGCTTGTCAAAACCTTCCAGTGTTGAAATCAAACTCAACAAGTCTTCTCCATACATCTCTCCTTTTACGCTAATGACAACTTTTCAGTGTTGAAACCAAACTATCCATCGACTTGTCTTTAGATAATTATCTTGTATATTGGTCATACTCATATGTCTCATTACCTTTAGATGGATGCAACTCTATTTATAACCTGTTTGGTTTGGCATTCAACAATGCAAAACCATGGTTTCGCAGAATTGATTTTAAATCACTTCCGTCCAATGTGCATCACTCATCTCGACCATTGATTTCTAAAATCAATTTTATTCAACTGTAAACCAAACAGACACTTAGTTTTTCCCTTCTAAGATTGAAATAGTGGTACTTTTATCTAGAGTTTCTTTTTAAATTCTAGTTTTAAGAAACATTTTCCACTGCAAGTGAACTTCTTCATACTTTCATAATTATGTGTATAGAATTCACACAGGCCATAGGTATAATTGCACAACAGATTATTTATCTTCAATATAATTAAACAAGTTCTATGACAAGACTAGTTATAATTGCATTGATATTTCTAATTATATTTAATACTTGTTCATCATTTTTTAGGGGCTCAAACCTTTCTTATTGGTCAAATTTTCTATTAACTGCACCTACAATTTCAAGAAGTAAAATAGAAACAAAAAAGGGACCAAACTTAATGTCGCATCACGGGAATAAAAACCCTGGTTCATATTGATTATTGAATAAAGAGAGTTGTGGCCAATGACATGGTGATTAGTGAGAGGCGAACAAAACAAAGGGAGAGATCAAGGTAAGTAACTGAGTGGAAGAGACGAGAATAGAGCTTGTGGGAAGGATAGGGAAGAGGCTCACGACTTACAAGGGAAGAGGAAGGATGGAAGTGTCTAACGGCGTTAAGCTGACATGTATATATTTATTGGTGTGTCTAACAATGATTGGGGCAACTAGAAAGGGGACAAAGGGAGGAGACAGAAGATTTTCATCCATTTTAAGATACTCTAAGATAAGAAACTAATCCTAAAGGATAATCTAAGATATAATCAAGATATTATAAGATATTTTTCTTATATTCTAACATCCCCAAAAGGATAATTATTTGATTTCCCTTTCTTTAGTACCTTCCGAAATTGTTTCCTTTTTATTTTGATAAATAGTTACTATTCTTCCCTCACATATTGAAAACAAAAGGTAGTTTCCAAGCCTAAAAAGAAAACTGAGAAGCTTTATCACACTTAAGTTTCTGAGTTGCCATTCCTCCAAGGGGCTCAAAAGTCAAAACTATTAGAATAATTTTGTTTAGAAAAAAATATTTATCTATTAGAAATTATGTTGCTCCTCATATGAGAAAGGGAGGTTTGTAGTTTCAGAAGTGAGTGTAAAAAATAGTGTTGATAAATAGTTGAAATAGCGCCACTCTAGCACTATTGCATCGTACCGGATTTTCTTGAACCCGATATGAAAACTCTGACGCGATGCAAGTTCCACTATAAGGGCGATAGCTGCGATTATAGTGAATGTAGCGCGCATAGAGGAGAACAGGTAATTTTAGGTTTTTTTTCTTTTTTCATAATAATACTAAAGAAAGATACATTGCTCAAAAGATACAACTTAGTATATGTCAAATATAATCAAGCAATGCTCAATAGATAAAATTTTAGGGATGAAATTTACCCAATTTCACTTAATGGTATTGATGAGTGTAATGAGTGGATGGTTGGGAAAGATGGATGGTGATGAAGATCATGTTGGGAATGAAAAGGGTCTTTAGGGATGAAAATGGTGATGCATTTAATTGGGAAGCTTTTTAGAGGGTTTCAAGAGTTGGAGAGCCTACAACATATACTAGGCAAAGAACTAAAAAGAGAAAGGAAGCCCCTAGTGTTGTATGTGCTGCATCTAAAACAAAGAAGGGTTTGGCTAGTGCATCTACATCCAAAAAGGGATAAGAAAAAATGGTTGAAGTGGAAGATCTAGCTTTTGAAGAATCAGCAGAAGAATTAGAAGACATTGATTTTGAGGATTCAGAAGTAGAAGTTGAAGGATATGCCTCACTATTTGACAATGAGAATGATGATTATATTGGGGAAGGGAAGGAGAATGAATAGATCTTTTCTCTTCTATGTTTAATCTTTTTTATTGTTTTTAATAATCACTAATCAGTACTATCAGTATTTTGTTTTGAACAACTGGGTTTTGTTAGTTAATATTATATCACTTTTTATACAACTTATTTTTATTTTTATTCAGCTTAATTTTATTTGTATACAACATAATTTTTTTTGCACATATAATTGATTTATTTCAACCGCTATGCAACTTCCACTATTTGCCTGCAACGCTATCCACTAATTCACACAGCCAATTTTTGGCTTAATGCGATTTTTTGCAATCCACTATTGACAACACCGGCATAAAAGAACTTTGCCATTAGCATGGCATCATGAAACAGTTCACCATGACTGCACTTTAAATTTCACGATAATTGGTTAACTAGCAAAGATAAAATCCCTTCCAGGATGAGGACAATTAACATTCAGTTTTGCCTCCAAGTAGACAAAGTACAAAATCATATATAGCAAGTTCATGTGTAAGATCAAAGTTCTAGCTAGCTGAACAATGTTACCTTTTCTTAGCTGACATCCAGATTTATCAGAAGACTTGGCATCATTAGACTTGGAGGACTCAGAACTCTCAGATTCTCCAGATGTTATCTGCCAAAAGATTTAGGGATAGGGGGTGAGATATCAAATGATCTGTCATAATTAAATGGCTTAATACTCAGATATATTAAGAACTAACACAAGAGTTTCAATTAAGACAACTGTCAAACATATATCATGACATTTAACTTTATTTTAGATGAGATTATCCTCACAGAATTGCCAAAATTCAACTTTAGCCCTTATATTCCTACATAAGTATAATGCAATAATAGCACCGATAAACTTCCCCTTCCTTAAAAATTATAATATACTCATTTTCAACCTCCCTTAGCACATACAGCCATCTAGAAGTAGAAAGTTATGTTTTATCCACAAAGCCCCAATGATTTCCTATAATTTGTCTGTAGAAATTGAACATGTTCATGTAGAAAGGAAACTTAATAACCTTTTCTGGTAATAGAATAACACAACTAGAATTGTTGTGTGGATGGAGTAAAACTAAACCTTGGGTGAATTTTAAAAGTACCTAGCAAATAGATATGAATCAATACTACTACTAGCCATTGTAGTTAGTATCGTATGAATCGTCGCGATTCATACGATTCGATACGATTCTGATGGTTGGCGATGCAAATCGCACGTTGAATCGTTTTTGGTTTTTGTGCATGAATCACACAGCGAATCGGTCGAATCGCAGAGAATCGCAGCGAATCGCACTTCTGCTCTGTATCGCGCGATTCCTGTTTGGCGGGTGGGACAGAAAACGGATCCGGGTCATGCGCGACCCGGTTCTGAAAACCCACTAAAAAAGACTTTTTTTAAAAAAAAAGGTAGAATAGGGCAGAAAAGTGCCGATTCCTTCCCTCCAAAGTCACCCACTGTTTTATTCCTAAAAAAACATAGACCCCTTTTGTTTTCTCTCTTCCCCGACAAGGAACATGTGCGTCTCTTAGTATGCAACCAGCTGCTGTCTTCTTTGTGCTGAGCTTCTCCAACTAGTGGTCCACACACCCCATTTCCCTCCCTTAGTTTCTGTTTTTTATTTCTTCCAGCTGGTCCTACTTTGCAGTGTATATGTTACTTTGCCTCCAAAATGCTACTTAATACATGTTTTCATATGTTTCTTTAAGTTAAATTGCTCCTACATTTATGTTTTTTAGTTGTTGGTCTAGAATTTTGGCATTTATATGTCTCTATTAGCTATATATGCTATTTTTCAAATTGTTCATGAATCTTACGATTCACGATACGATTCGATTCGCGATTCGGAAAATAGCCTTTCCGATTCACGATCTGAATCCCGATTTAATAACCTTGCTACTAGCATCAGAATGCCACTTTTTAAACCTTCATTATCTTAAGTAAAATTTTATGCACCAATTAAAAGCTTCCACGGGTACCAGATATTTCAGTTAATCACAACCAAGAAATTAAAAAAGAAAAAAAATATAACTTGTAAATAGTTAACTGTATATACACCTTCTCAAATTCTTCAACATTGTAAGGGACAAGTTTCTGAACAGCTGCTTTAACCTTCTTAAGGGCTGCTTCAGCAGATGCTAGTGCGTCTTCGTTATCACTTGCATCGGACTTCGCATCAGCACTGCTAGTCCACTCCTCTTCATTACTAGCATCATTATCGTCTTCATTCTCTGACTCCAGAGAACCGTCCTCCCCAGATTCTACATTATCATCATCAGATTCGTAGTCTGACGATAAATCATCATCAATATCCTGCATAACAATTTGACAACAACAAATAATATACCTTTTGCTTTCTAGCACCAGTACTATTATACTAAGAAACCAATACCATTGAATAAATTATAACGTCTTCCACAACTTACATAAGGAGCAAGGATGTTGCTATCAAGCACCAATAAAGGAACTTGTAAATCTTGTGCAAGAGCTCTAACTAATCTTTCACGATAGAGCTCAGTGCCTGGAGATAAAAAAGACAAAATAAACATTCAGACTGAAGATAAAAATAAGAATAAAATTTCTGAAGTACAGATGTTCGTGAAATAGCCCAACAGTAAATATTGCAAATTAAATAGAATAACAAGGACAAAAATTGTGGAAAAAATAACAAACCAGGAATGCTCTGAAGCAATATTCTTCCACTTGAAGATGTGAGGCGAGTCCCAAAAGATGAAGCAAACTTATTATGTCTCAAATGGGAAGCAGCACATTCCATCAGAAGATTTTTGGTATGCTCACTAAGGATGGAAACATAAATCCGCAATAAATTTCAGATAAGAGAAGACGTTAAATTTAAAAAAAAAAAAGAAAAGGAATAATAAGTTATTACTGAATGTGATAAGGAAATGTATCCCAGGAAATGTTTATTTTCTCCCAAGGAACAATTCTTCTCAAAAACTCGTTTTTAAACTTATCCTTTCTTGTCAAAAAAGGTGATTCTCTCCTTTTACTTTCTATGGCAAGCTTCTCATTATTAAGCCACTCCTCTTGATCCTGTTCTCCAAGTCGTGTATGGACATTACAGTGCTTAGCATCTTCCCGAGACTTCTCTTGTTGATTCTTCCCCTTGTCAAAGTTAGCCCCATCATTAACATGTACATGTTTATTCTCACTCGCATTTCTTCCATCACTTTCAGAACTATACGCTTGTAACTGAGTACTCTTAAGACCTAAACTACACCTTTTGTCTAGACCAGTATAACTATTTCTAGATAAAGCATGCCTAGATGAATCTGAACCTAAAAAATGCCTTCTGATGATACTGCCATGTGAAGCATATTCTTTCACAGTGGTCTCAGGGGACAAAGAATGAGAGCATGGATGATCAGAGAATCTTGGCCTGTAGAAGTATTTGGATGGCTGCAATAATAAAGCCCATCTACGATCTCTGCACTGTATTCTCTTAAAGTACATTGAAATTACTGGCTTTCTCCAATTCTTACTGTGCTGCAGAAGAATTCCCATCTATTAGATAATTCATAGTCATAAAACCCCCAAGAGCATATTCAATGGTTTTAATGATCAAACTGCAACTAAAAATCTGGGTAAGCAATTCACATACATATAGGATCAAATAGACTTCTGTAAAACAGGAACAAAAAAATTGTTAATCATTTGATTTGATTATAAAGAATGCAACTAAAAGTGACTAATATATCAGTAGATAATATTACATCTCTAATTCATTGAGAAATCGTGCAAATGAAAAATATTTTGACTCACATACAACTAGTTCTCGAAAAGTTAAGGGACCGTTTGGTTTCAAAAAACATTTTCTGTTTCCATTTCTTGTTTTTTAGTTTTAATTACAAAAATAATTTCAGTTTTGGTTATAAAAATATCACATTTTTTCATTTTGTTTCCTGCCTTCAAAATTTTGTATATGAAATAGTGAAAACAACTTCATATTGATTTCTCTGTTTCATGTATAAAACTCTGAAATATGAAGTAAAATGAAAAAAACAAGTTGACATTTTTGTAATTTAAACTAAAAACAGGAAATATTCTGACACACATGCAAGTCAAGGTACTACAGAGATCACACCTGTTCATTTAATAAAGTAAAAACCGGGAAAATACTTGACTAAATTTGTAGTTTAGATACTTAATATTTTATTTTTACGACATCATAAGACTAACTAAACAGAGAGACAAAAATTTCTCATTACTTGGTTTCCTTAAGTTGATAATATAATAGGAAATAAGATATTAAGATGCAAGGCAAACCCACTTTATTTCCAAAATATAGAACGGCCAAATTCAGTCAACACTCAACAAAACAATGACAAGATAAATTCAACTCTTAGTAACCCGCCATTCTCATCGAATAGGGAGTGTCTAAATTGTAACAGAAAGACACTAACACAGTTCATGTACATGCTGAAAGAATAAGAAGCACACTTATGCAAAGTATAAGCTGGGAATTTCAAAATCAAAATAAGGCATAAGCAACAAGATTATCATGTATGTATAAAAGCCAACTATCTTGTATTCACATTATGTGAGAGAAAAGGGCCTTGTAAAAGAAATGCACTCGAGAAGCGCCATCAGTTATGTAAATTTCATTTTTAAAGATCTGAAAACAATATGAAATATTTTTGCAATCATAACACACGCGTATAATAAAAAAAACAAATCAATTAGTGTTTTAATTCAAAAGGCAAAACACAAGATCCACCTGAAGCTCCCAATTGCAGCTCCAACATAAAACAACTCAAAATATTAAAATATCATATGAAATAAGAAGAAATAGAAGAATGAAAAAATACAGAGATAGAGTAAGTCGCTAAAAGATTGAAAATTTCCCCTATTCCAGTGATTTACTTGGGCAATCACAAGCTCAAAGAGAAATCAAACCATTAGGGAGGAGGAGAAGAACACCTTTTTGAAATAGTTATTTGGAGAGCGAGGTCAGAGTTGGGCCATAAGACGGTAAAAGAGGGAGCGAAAGAATGTGCGAGACAAGCGTTCAGGTTCAGATAATAGAACTTCGGAGAAGCTATGTTTGTGTTATGAATGAAAGAAGTGCAAAACTTCAGGGAGCGCAACTAGTTTCTCCATGCCCCTCGTGCGAATCGTCATAGGTTTCTTGTCATGGGCCATTACTTTTCACACCGTTAATTTTGCTATTCCCAGCCCCCTATTTTTTTTCCCTCCCCAAACTACCCTCCCCTCCCCTTCGCCCCCACCCCCTCCCCTTCGCCCCCCTCTCTATAGATTATTCCCCCGACAACGTTTGAGGAAGAAAAAAAAAAATAGGGGGTGAGAATAACAAAAATAACAGTATTAAAAGTAATGGCCCTTATCTTGGGATCGTGTTGGGCTAGCTCCACCTCAGGCCGCCCCATTTATAGGAGCTTATTTTAACACAACTCCTTTTTTATCCCACACATCCCTTCAATTATTAAAAGGTAGTAGCATTTGGTAACAAAACAGAATGTAACATAATAAAATAGAATGGAATAGAACAATAATGTATCTATACTATGTTTGGTAACAACAGAACCATATGTTCTATTTTGTGTTTGGTGCTTATTAAAAACATCATGTTTAATTACATATATATCCCTATTTTGTTTAAAGTTTGGTTAAGTATAAAAAATTGAACAGAACATAATAAAACACTTTTCACATTTGTTATTTTATGACTGTTATTATATAATATTTTAAAAGTTATTAATATTTATATTTTGTAAAATATTTTATAATTATTATATAAATATGTAAATGTGAAATATTTGATAAAATATATCTTTATCTTTATATATATAAAAGTAAAGTAGTGAAAGTGGCTAATGAAATCTAAAGTAAGGGCATAATAGTCAATTCCTTTAAGCAAAACTTCTAAAAATAGAAAGTATCTTTGACATTTTAAAGTAATTATATTAATTAATCATTAATTAACTATAGTAATTATATTAAAGTAAATACCTCTATAAAAAATTATGATAATAAGAAATATAAATAATAATAATTTAAAGCATATCTAATAATTTTAAAAAATAAAAAATAATAAAAAATTTAAAACATTCTCAAATACTTAAAAAACTAATTTATAATTATGTTAGTAGTAATTATAGTAATTATTCAGTTATAGTTATTTTTATATAAAAAATCAATATTATTTAAAGCTGATTTTAATAATTTTAATATTAAAAAGGAAAGGTTTATAACATAAACAAAAATATAATGTGAAATTTAAAACATAATAAAAGAATTTCAAAAAGGTAAAACTTTATTTTAATGAAAATATAATATGGAATTTGAAACATACTCTAACACTTAAAAATTATTTAATAATTATAATAATAGTAATTGTATTAATTATTTAGTTATGGTTACCTTTATTATATCAAACATCAATATTTTTTTTACTAATATCAAACATCAATATTAAAGCCAATTTTAACAATCAATTTAAAAAAGTTTATAACATAAATAAAAATATAATACAAAATTTATAACACATTAAAATAATTTAGAAAATCATTTAAAAAAATTAAAAATAATATGAAATTTGAAACATGCTAAAACTCTTAAAAATGCACAACTTTGGTTATAATAATTATAGTAAATTATTATATCAAAATATCAAATATTAGTATTAAAGGTCATTTTAATAGTTTAAATATATTAAAAAAAAAGGTTTATAAGATAAATAAAAATATACTATGAAATTTAAAATAATATTAAAAATATTTTATAATTATGTTAATAGTAATTATAATAATTATTTAATTAGTATTCTTCTGTGGGTTTTCTATTTTTGTTTAAAGGGTCTTTGTGACATAGGATCAAGAACAACGTTTTTTAGTTTTCATACTTTGTAAATGTCAAAGTCTCAACTAAGGCTTCGTTTGGCCCAACTTATTTTTTACTTATAAGTTGCTTTAAAGCTAAAGTTACAAATAAGAACTTTAAAAAATAAAGTAAAAGTTGTTTGGAAGTTTCAAATTTTTTAAACTTAAAAGCTACTTTTAAGTTAAAAGTTTTTTGGTAAAATATTTTTATAAAATATATTATATTTTATTTAGCATTAGTATAAAGAACATATATATAATTATACAATTTTAAATATTTATATTAATGAATTATTTATTAATCTATTAATAAGAAAAAATTTAAAATTTTTTATTGTATAAATAATAATTCATAAAGAATCATATTATAAGGGAGACAAGTCAGTAAAATATTTATAAAAAGTCTGATTTTAAATAAAATCATCATATAAATGTATGTGATTAAGATATTATTAACTAATGAAATTTTAAAAAATAAAACTATTGTTAACAAAACTAAATGTGTGTCAAACTTTTGTGTCTTGTATTATATAACAATTTAAGCTATTATTGAAGTTGAAAATAGATTAAAAAAAAATCTAAATTTTACTATATTCTTTTATAAATAACCATTTCATTGCAAGATTTCTAATTTTTTTATTCTTACCTGATTGTTACGTACAGTAAAATCAAATTATTGTATAGTACAAGATTGAAAGTTGCAAGGGTCAAAACGAAAGTGTAAATGCCAAATGCGAGATACCTTGCAAACTGTGTCGAGTAACTGGATGTTCTTATTGTTTTGTTTTTCATGATAAAAAATATAATAACTAGGGATTTGAAGTGAGTATCAATGAAAAGCTCTGCGCAACTTTTCTCAAAAAAGCTCATTTCATTGGCTTTTTTAAAAGCTAATTTTCTTTGTTAAAAAAAAAAGGAGCTTTCTATATACAAGAGCTTTTATCATTTGGTGTTTGGCTGGGCTTTAGCTTTAAAATCACTTATAAGCTAAAAAAAGCCCCACCAAACGGACACTAAATATTTAAAAAAAAATAAATTGTGATTGGTTATGACCATCTTTATTTGATTTTTGAGTTTTTTTATTTTATTTTATTATTGAGAATGATAAATGAAAGATTGAAAATGCGAGCATATATAAGTTGGCAAGAAAATTATTGGTGTTTAGAAATAAATATTATAGCTCGGTCTATTTGAATTTAAACCTTAAAATAAAATAATGAACGTTACGTCTAAAAGCAATTCCAAGAATCTTAAAGTTTTATCATATACGGGAGGCATTCTTGGAGCACTAGAAAGAATACTCTAAAACGTCATTAATGTTTTTTTTTTACATCATGTATGTACTAGAGGCATTCCATAAGCAATAGAAAAAATCTCAGTAAGGGTCATTCCATAAGCATTAGAAATGTTTGGGGGATTGGAATAGTAATCCGAGATGAAGATGGAGTGGTTTTGGCAGCAGCAAGTAGGAGAATTGAATCACTAATGGATGCTAGCTTGGCGGAGGCAATCAGGATTAAAACTGCTCTACAATTAGCTTTGGACCTCTCATTCCTTAATGTAATTGTTGAGTCAAATTGTAAGGTTGTAATTGATCAGATTAACTCACAAGCTGTCTCGGCCTCCTATGTGAATTTAGTGGTATCTGATTGCAAATTCTTTCAGAGCCCAATTTTTAAGCTGTAGCTTTAGTCACACCCGTAGATCAGGGAATTTTTCAGCCCATTGGTTAGCTAAGTATGCTTGCTCAAATCCAGAACAAACCTGGATTGAAGAAACTCAAGTTGTATTTCCTCATTCATTGCTCAGGACATTTGTCCAAGCTTTTCTATTGAATATGCTATTTTCGTCAAAAAAAAATAACGAATTATATATTATATTGTATGATTTTTAATTATAGATCAAATAACAAATCAAATAAAATAAAATCTTTTCAAATTAAAAAAAAAAGATATAAAAGACTATAAGATATAAGAGTGTGTTAGGAATAAAAGATGTAATCATTTAATTTAACACTATTTGATAAATGAGAATGTGGAATATTAACCATAAGTGAATCTCTTTGGAGAAAATTTTGTTCGGTATGAAATGGGGTATGAGAGGGAAATTTTCAAAAATTGGTCAATTTCATGGATATGTACAAAAAATTTAAATATGACTTCCATGGAAAGAGAGTCGGTAGAGAGTATGATTGAAAATGGTGGTGAAACATTTTTCAATTAAATAAATGGGTTAGGGGGAGCAACTATAGGACAAATAGTTATCAATCTTTAAAAATAGTTAGTTATCCCATTAAAAATGTAATATATAAAAAATTCTTTGACAAACTACAAAAAAGAATAATTAATAGTTCATTTTTTAAAAAATGTAGTTTTAAAATTTTTAGAATGTTTAGATAATCATTTTTTTGGAAAATATTATGTAATCAATAAATTAAAATAATTTTAAAAGTTACTATAGTTTTTAACTTTTTGATAAATATAATTTCAAATAGGATTTAACAGATATGCACAGACAATATAAAAAAATTTACGTGTTGGGTTGTATAAAGGATAAAGAGAAGTAGCTTGAGTTTGTTAGGATATATTGTGCAAATAAAAATTGAGGCAGGGATAAGAATAAAAGATGAATAGAGAAAAATAATCATTCACGTTAATATGTAATTTTTAACTTTCATATATTATGAATTCTATTTAGTAAAAATTATTGTATGTCTTTTTTCAAATTATTATTGTATGTCTAATATGACAAAATGTCCGTGCATGGCACGAGTACACGACTAGTTATCTTAAATATATTGTTATTACTATATAAAAAGTTTCAAATAAAAAATTAATTTAAAAAATCCACTTGTAAAGATTCAAATAAATGCATTCATCACAACAATAATGACATTGTTCTTGTCCAAAAAAAATTAAAAAAAAAGTTTCAACATCATAAGAAATAAAACTATACATAATAAAATAAAATAAAATAAAATAAAACATCATAGTAATGTATGCTTCAACCCATAAGCACCCTATGAACAAAATCCTCTCGATCCTCTCCTTCTATCTTAAGACACAACACTGTAAGTGTAGGACATTTTGCAATTCTAATAATTGCTTCAATTCGACCAACACGAGTTAAGTTCAACTTTTTAAGTTCATTTGTAACCAATTCATGTTCTGTTGTGGAGGAGCAAAGCTTTAAGCCACCATTGTCATGTTATTATTTGTTGTGCAAACACTTGCAGCAAATGCTTCAACACAAGCAAGCAATCAATCTATCATTTTTCCTAACACATTTTTGAAGCTCAAGAGGTTGAAGAATGTGCTCCATGAGTAGAAACTGATGGATGTGAATTTAGTGGAACCTCGCTCTTATCTCGGTTAACCTCATTGCCAAGTTCATTTTCTTGTTGAATATTTTCTACAGCATCAACCACTCCCTCAGCACCATGACCATCAACACGATCCTTTCCAAATATGAATTGCATGTTTTCAAATTCTGGATAAGGTTTGTTGACAAAGTTATGAGCTCTCGGATGATGTTTAAATTTAGTGAGAAAAAAAGCAATTATATTAATAAAAGATAGTATACTTAAAACATTAATGGAGATATGAAATATATTATCAAATATTGTTGCAATACTTGTGGGCTATCAACAACAATGCACTTCCTAGTGTCGTCCCGGCCAAATCCCCTCGTATTCATCATGTCAAACATTGAAAAATACTTTGTGCTCCACTGTGTAATGTTTATACCTTCAATCTTTTCTCTCAATCTTTCTACAGCTTTTTCTATTGAATCTCAAGACTTTGAAAGTCTAAGATACCCATATGATATGGTTTTGATAAGTATAAACTTAAAATAAACTCTTTAAGACTTCATAGTTTTACTAATGATTGTTTTGATATTTCATATATGCTAAACATATGAACCTTAAAAGTTGTCTAAAATACATCAAGGTTCTGAAGGAAGCCCTGTTTGAAGTGCTCAAGGCGTTCTGAAGCAAACTGTTTCTGAAGCATCTTCTGAAGTCTAAGGTCTGGTTCATTCCTTCACGCATCCTCAAAACACAAATCAGGAATGAAAAAAAGATCACTTTGGGCTAAGATTTGAAATACAAGCACAAATGAGGAAATATTGCGTTGTAGGAGTTGTAGGAGTCAGAACAGCGCTGCAACCTTGTACTGTGTCGGAGCTGTGTCTCAACGGGATGAAGAGCATTAAATGCTATCTATCAACTGACTTCTTAACGACGTTCTCATTCTCAAAGCCTATAAATACCGGTGGTCTTTGTGTAGCAAAACACAAGAGAAGAAGCAACATACGTGCATATTCTTTGAAAGAAAACGCTGCAAAAATATTTATAGATTTACTCTGATTTCTTTGTACAAAAACTTTCATATCCGATGTTATATCACTGTTTTCTTTGTACACATTCTTGAACGAAGAACTATGTGTTCTAAGTTCCCTTTCTTTATAAAACACTTGTTGTTTGGAGCCTAAATAGGCTAGGCTAGAAAACAAAACTTGTAAGAGCCTAGAGAGACTAGGTGTGCAAACAATACTTGTTGTTAGAGCCTGAAGTGGCTTGGGTAAAAACAATACTTGAAATCTATTTCAAATTAGTGAAAAAAAGCAGAAGCTAGTTGGCTCTGGGACTGGACGTAGCTCACAGTGGTAGTGAGTGAACCAGGATAAATCTTGGTTGACTGTTTTTCTAACCCTTGTCTCTTTACATTCAGTTTTAACTAACAAGAAGGGGGTTTGAACTTGAGTTTATATAAAACACTTGTGAAAATCTGTTAAGAGACTGTTGAGTCTAGAAATCAATTTAAGTATTCAAATCGGATTCAAGACTATCATATCCTAAGTTTTAATGGACAACAAATTTGATTTAAAAAGAGATGATTTATTATGAAAACAGTATCACTTGAAGGTATTTTGCTTTATTGTTTCAGCAAGCACTTTATAGAAGAAGCCTCAAGATTGAACCTACTGATGTAAGGAAACCTTCTGAAGTGTCAAGACCTACTGAATCCATTTCTACCTTCTGAAGTATTACAAAATTATTTAGAGAAGAATTGTTGAAGACCTCGTTTTAGCTGTTGACTGAAGCCTGCAAGCTGTATGCTCAAGTCATCACACATCCTTAACGTCTGAAGCAAGTTTGATTCAGTTAAGGAATGATTTCAAAATTCGTTCGTGCTGTTAAATTCGTATTACCTTAAATGGAATATGTTGAATGCGTCAGAGCAGTGTTGCAGACTGCAACACCTGCAAAGCTCAAAAGTCAGAAGCTATCAGAAGATTGTTTCACAACGTCTCAAACCGCATTAAATGCTATCTCACAATGGTAGATGAAGCTCTCTTCAACGGACTCATTTCAAGACACTATAAATAGCTTCATAAAAGTCAACTTTGAAGGGTGGTGGAACCTTTGGGAATCCTCAGTGAACCCCTGGCAAAGCCCTGGCAAAATTCAAATGGGAGTCGGCCATATTTTTCAAAGAAAATTTATCAAGCCAACACTCTGCTGAAATTATCTCTGATTTCCTTGTACTTAGAATTTATTCTCTGTATCCTGAGTTATACTCAGTCATTCCTTTGTACAAGAGAACCCGTGTTTAAGTTTCTCAGAAACTTAAACTATTTATCATTGTAAACACTGCTAAGTGTCTGAGAGCCTGGAGAGGCTTGGAGGAATAAAGAATAGTCAGTTCAGCCTGGAGAGGCTGTGTCCAAAGAATACTTGGTTTAGCCTGAAGAGGCTGGGTTCAAACAATACTTGTAATCTTGCGGGATTAATGGAAAATCAGTGGAGTGTTTGCCCTGGGACTGGACGTAGCTCACTGAGTTAGTGGGTGAACCAGGATAAATTTATGTGGCTAAGTTCTCTTAACCCTTAACTCTTTATATTCTGTTTTATCTAACCAATGAGGGTTTAAGAAAAGTTATTTTATAATCCACGCAGAAAACAATCTTTTCTTCACACGAAAATACTTCAAAATTGTTTTTATCCAACCTTCTGAGCTGCATCAGCAAGTTGCTAAACTTCCAGTTTCGGAAGGTTGCTCAAATATTTTCAAACTCAGTTTGCTTGTTAAAAGTTTTTCAGAAATATCTGTTAAAGATTATAAAACACTATTCAACCCCCCTTCTAGTGTTTCCTGTGGTTCTAACAGTTGGTTTCAAAGCTCGACCTCGGGTTAAGCATCTAACAAATGCTGAGGGAAGAAGATCCAGATGGAAACCTCAACAAGCTATGAAGAGAACTTATGAAGATGATCATCAGATGCAACAAAGGCTAATTGGAAACAATGTTGAGTCTCAACAAATGCAAATCCAAAAGTATCTCTGCTGATAACATCGTTTCATATTATAGCACAAATATCCATGTCTATTTGAAAATGTGTGAAAATTTGTATGCATATATATATATTCATTCTAAGATGCATGAACTTTCTGATGTGTTCGTGTCTGCTGAAATCTATGTATCTGCTGAAAACACGTACTTTCTGAAATTGGCACTTTATAACGTGGCACTCCGAGACGGTTGGCTTTTCACTTACTCTTTGAATCTGCACGATTGCACGTCTCCCCAAGTCTGCGCAGCCAGTCTCTATCATCATTAGTGCTACCTGAGCCTATATTTATACTACAACAGAAGCTAGTCTCAAGTTACACTCTCTCTGCACTCTTTGAGCTTCCAGAAAACCTAATTTCTCTCAAGCTTCTTTCTGCTCTCAAATGGATTCCAAGAAGAACATAAGTGCTGCCTCCAAAGCTGGTGGAAAAATCGTTCCATCCAGCTGTGTGAACTTTAAGAACCTTGCTGAGAACGGGTTCAATGTCTCTGATCATTTCAAGTGTGCTGGTTGGATGTCGTTCTTCGATGCTATTGACTGTCGCTAGTATGAAGCCAGTATGTATGATTTCTAGAGAACAGTTAGAGAAGTTGACAGTAATAGAAGAGTGGCTCTGAAGGCTACCTTGTTAGGGCATGAGATTACTGTTAATAACTCCATTTTGGAAGAAGTGTTAGGAGTGAAGGCTGAAGGAGCTATATATGTACCTGACTGGGAAGCCAAAAATGGTGGAATTGGGAAGTTCAACAAAATGTTGTATGGTGTTGTAGATCCCTCGAATCCTAAGGGGACAACCATGTTGAACCTTCCTAGGGTTTTGTTTGTTGTGCTGGGTTGCTGTGTTATTCCCAAATGAGGTGGGAAGGATCACGTTTCTGAGCTGGAGAGGTTCTGTGTGATTCATCTTCTCTAGAAAAGAAGATTAATCTGCCATGGGTCATTCTCTATAGGATGACAAGAAGGGCAAGATACTCTGCTGCAAATCTACCCCACAATACCTTGATTATGAAAATCCTTATGCATCATAAGGTATCTGTGGAACCCTTGTTCAACCACAAGCTCCCTAGTGTCTTCAATGCAACTACTCTAAAGCAAATGTGTCTTCTAAAGAAACCTGCTGAAGGTGAGATTGAGCCTAGGCAAAAGGCTCAAGTTGCTTCCTTCCAGAAAGAGATGCTGCAAATTCTGGAAGAAGAATTACAGGATGATGTCCACAAGGAGGAGTTCAAACCTACTGAGGTTACTCCTGAGAAGAAGGAGAAGAGGCCAAGGACAAAGGTCTCTGAGAAGATTAAGATCTCTAAGAAAATTCTCTCTCCTACTGATCTGGAAAGGGTGAGAGAAGTAGAGGCTTCATATCAGAGAGCTACTTCATCTGAGAAGGTAGCTGAAGCAATCACTCAACAAGAACTTGAACCTGTTCAGAAAGTTCAAAATGAACCTTCTGAAATTGTGGGTCAGGCTTCTGGAGATTCTGCTAAAGTTGCTCAACCTACCTTTATTTCAAAAGGACAAACTCAAATAGATAGGTCTGAGAGTGGAAGTTCATCTGAACCACTCACGATAAAACCTCTTGCTGCTCTACATCCAGACCCTGAGATCCAGAAGGTAGTAGAAACTGTTGCTGCCATTGAGGGAGAGGAAGAAAGGAAAAGAAAGGAGCAAGAAAAGAATGATAGGGCCTTAGCTGAAGCTGCTCAAATGGCCATGATGGAAGATAAGGAGTTTGAAAGAAGAGATGAAAGCAAAAGGAAGAGACCTTCCAAGACGACCAGATCCAAGAAGAAGAAGTTGCTCTTCCTAGGTCAAGAACCTGCTCCTGCTTCTGTACCAATGATCACTAGGAGCAAAACTATCCCGACGAATGATGTTGGGATTGTTCATGATGCTCTCAAGCAAGATAAGTCAAAATCCATCTTGGACTTGAAGAGAGAAAGAATAGTGAAAAGAAAAGCAAAGGATCCCTCACCTTTTGTCTTGCCTGATTGGACAAAGTTGTACCAGAAGAAGATTAAGGAGGCTGCTTCGAAAGCTGTACCTGTTACACAGCCTGTACCTGCTGAGAAGCCTCACAAAAAGATCAAGGTTCTTTTTGACAACCTCATTGAAGATGTAGATAATCCAATCATTGTTCCTCTCAAGATGGTAGAGCCCCCTACCACCTCAACAGAAATAATCCAACCTGCTGATGGTAAAAAGGTTGAAAAGGTTACACCATCTGGTGAACCTGCTGAGAAAAATAAAGCTGAGAAGGTTGCACCTACTGACAACACCAAAGGTGAACCTATTGAGACTGTTGTTGTTTCTTGTGCTGAGAATAAAGATACCCCTACTGTCATCAACCTGGAAGAACCTGCAGAGGTTATTGCTGATGAAGAATCAAATGTTGATAAGGTTGTTGCAGTTACTGTAAGGGAATAGGTTGTGGAACCCGCTGGTGACCTTATGGAGACTAAATCACCTGTTGATGTGATAAATCCCATACTTGCTGATCTCACAAAGATTCTCTGTGATGAAAGTGATGAAGAATCAGAAAATTTCCTTGCAATAGTTGTATATGAAGGGCCTATTCTCTTTGCAGCCATTGACTGGCATTCTAAAGGTAGTTATGTGCTGAAGGAGAAATGTGTCTTTACTTTTGAAGGCAACTTGTCTTTGAGGGAAAGGATGTGGAAGCCAAAGACAAGGGATATTTCCAGGAAACCCACTTTTGATAAGGTTGCTCCTATTCTCAGGTTTAAAGATATCTTGAGGGCTACTGAATTCCCTCATAATTATTATCTGAATGGCCGATATCAAAGTAGGAGGTTACTCAGGTTTCCTAATCTATATGAAGAGCTTTTGCACTTCAAGAATCATTTGCCACTCAAGCCTCCCATGCAAGAAAGTCTGCATGTAGATTCTATTGAAGATGGAAGATTGAGGAGGATGGTCAATAGCTTAGAGGGAGGGTCTAATCAGATTGAAAAAATCAGACAAGGTGTACAACCTCCCAGACATTACTGGAAAAAGATTGATGTGGATTCAGCTAATGCAGCATCAATACCTGCTGAAGACTGGATCCTTATCAGGAGACTGAACATGGAAAATGAGGTTTATGCCAAGTATGTTACTGAAAAGGCAGGCTGCAGGGGATTCAAGCCTACCACTCCTATCACCATAAAACCAACCACAAAGATCTACTGGCAACCAGACAGAATTTTGCCTAGACCACCCTTTGCAGAAGGTCCTAATGATAAAGGGAAGGAACCAAAGTTTTACACTTCTTACATGGACCATCCTGTACCTCTCAATAAAGAAGAATGGAAAAGACTCCCTGAAGTCCTAAAAGCTTATGGGGGTTTTGACCATACCTGTAGAGACAGGATCTAGGACTCCTATTGGATTGAAAGAGAGAAGGAAGGATCTTGCTCGGGCACCAGATTTGATTTTGTTGACTGCTTGACCAAGAGCTCCTTTTCCGTACAAGAGTTCAGAACTTGGTTTCCTGGGAACTTTCCCGGCTTTGATCATTTGCTAAAGGAGTATGTTGAACAAGATTGGGCCATTGTGCCATATTCTAGAATTGTCTACATCTTCTTGATGGCCAATCCTGCTGATTATGGTTTTCCTGTTGGTTTTGTGGAGATCACATTTCATTGGAAGCATGTGTACATAATTTTCAAGGAAGCTGATGTTGCGGATGTGCTTGCAATGAAGGAGGAGGATATCAGAAGGCTAAGAAGAAGGAACGATAGACTACAGGCTATGATGAGGAAATTGAATGTTGTTTCTCTTTGCACTTAGAGTGTAGAACCAAAGCCAAATCTCAAGAGGACCAACAGCTTTTAATTTGTCAAGTTCAGAAAGTCTATGTGTTCATAAGCATATTTTGTGTTATCTTAAACCTTCTGATTGTTTAAAATGACAATATTCTTACCCTTATATGCAATATGACTTGACTACGTGCATTAATCTGTTCCATGCTGAATTAATTCCATTCTCTTGCATGAACATTGATTATGCTTACCTGCCTTGAGATCATTGAATATCATTTATTTCGCATGTATGCTTCTACCCACCCTTTTGAATAATGACAAAAGGGGGAGTATTAAAAAGGAAAAGGAAATTAAAAAGGAAATATCTGAATATCTGAAAGAAACCCTCTGATATTAAAAGCAAATGTTTTCTGGAAGAAATATTTATTTCAGGGGGAGTGAAAATTCAGAACAAGTATCTAAAACAGGGGTAGTATTTTTCTAAGTCCTTACTATTTATTTTCCCTTCAAATATTTACTGAATTCCTTTTTAAACAAATTTGTCATCATTAAAAAGGGGTAGAATGTTGAGTCTCAAAATCAATTTAAGTATTCAAATTGGATTCAAGACTCTCATATCCTAAGTTTTAATGGACAACAAATTTGATTTAAAAAGAGATGATTTATTATAAGAACAGTATCACCTGAAGGTATTTTGCTTTATTGTTTTAGCAAGCACTTTATAGAAGAAGCCTCAAGATTGAACCTACTGATGTAAGGAAACCTTCTGAAGTGTCAAGACCTGTTGAATCCATTTCTACCTTCTGAAGTATTACAGAATTATTTAGAGAAGAATTGTTGAAGACCTCGTTTTAGCTGTTGACTGAAGCCTGCAAGTTGTATGCTCAAGTCATCACACATCCTTAACGTCTGAAGCAAGTTTGATTCATTTAAGGAATGATTTCAAAGTTCGTTCGTGCTATCAAAGTCATATTACCTTAAATAGAATCTGTAACACCCGCAAATTTTCTTACTGGTGTATAAATAGAATAAAGAAAATTTTAAAATAGTAATAATCATTTAATTATAAAGTATTTAGTAGCTTTTAATAGACAGCCAAATTTATAATACCCAACCACAATTATGAGTAAATTTCTTTAGAGAGGTGTTTGAGAAAATAACCTAAGATACCTTTAGTAATTATACAGTTAAGGAAAATATAGATTTAATTATTAAAAATAGCTAAAACTCTAAGGTATCTATACCTTTATTCAAAATACTCTTAATATAATTAGTGATGAGTTTTAGAAAATAATTTAGAATTTTTCTAGCACTTCTGGGCAAAAAGACCAAAATGCCCCCAGTTAACGGTATAACCATAGCCAGCATAAAAAAAAAATTGTAGAAAAATATGGAAAATATATTTTGAACCTTAAAAGATGATTTAAAATGATATTTATAATTCTATACAATCTTTGTAATTAAAACCTTAATTTTCTCTCTCCGTTTACTGTAACGCCCGCTTCTTACCGTTTTACCGCATTTCGTGTTTTATTGAATGGTTAAAATTATTTTTAATCACCAAAATTTTATATTTTTGGATTTAGAATTTAATTTCCTATTTTTAGGGAATTTCTGGGAATTTTTGGGGTTTTTCTGTGAAAATGACCTTTTTGCCCCTCCTGTCCCTTGAACCGGGCCCGAATACTCTTGATCCGAGCCAGAAAAATTTGCACAACTCTTCCTTTCCTCCTTCTAGAAGCCGTGCATGTGTAGGCATGGTGCATGAGAGACACTTGTATTTTTCCTTCCTTTTCACAAGACATGTGTCAAGTGTAGGCATTTATGGCATTTTAACACTAAAACCACTTATTCTTCCTTTTCTTCCACACATGCAAACTTGAAATTTTTCTCTCATTTCTCTCTTTCTCTTCCTCTTGAAGCCGTGAACTCTCCACCATTTTCTCCCAAAAATTTTCATCCTTCCTTAAACACAATCAAGCCAAGGTTCCATCTTTTGAACCAAAGCTTCAAATTCTAAGCCTTCTAGCCTTGAAAAATCCTTGTTGGTGACTAAAGGAGGCATCTTTGGGGGCTGTTTTGGGACCAGAATTCTGCACTCATTTTCTTGGAAATTTGAGGTAAAGGGGGGGAGAACTTGAACTCTAGTAGGATTGGTAACTAGAGTCAAGGATTTGCCCTTAAAATCCTTGTTTTTACTCTTGTTCTCCTTGAAAAAAATCACTTTTTGAGCTTTTCTTTGAGCAAACGTTTTGGATTCTTGGAGCTGGGTTGTTTACATGTTTTTAAGTTTGTTTTGATGCTTGGAATGTGCTTGGATTGTGATTGTTGGTGCATGCAAGCCAAGAAACAATTTTGGAAAAATTTTCCCCTTTTTCCTTTAATAGCTCTCGGCCTTGAGGGATTTTGGGGCTGCATGTGTTTCAAAATTTTTTTGGTGCTTGGAATGTGTTTGTATGATGAATCTATGAACATGCATGAAGTTGATTGAAGGTATACAATTGTTTTGGATGATTGATCTTTGAAAAATAGTGTTTATGAGCTTGAAAATGGAGTTATGAACTTTAATGTGTATTTTGATGATTTTGAGTGGATTGGTATGATATTTGGCATTTAGATTGTTTGTTGATGAATGTGTGAAATTTTGGTGAAGATTGGATGTTGTGAAAAATTTGAAGTTTTGATGAACATTCAAGTTGTTCTTGATGTTCATGAGTTGTTCTTGATGAAACTCATCAAGAATACCTTTTTGATCTTAAAAAGGTCAAGGGTATGTTGAAAACATGTTTATGGGCTTTGGTGGTCTAAAAGGACTAAAGTGAAATTAAGAATAAGTCTTTAAAAATAAATAAAACAAATTCGGATTTCCAATTCCAACCAAGTAAAAGTCAACTTAAAGGTCAATATTTTAGGTTACCATGACTAAAAATAAGTTCCTAAGTGTTATAAAACCTTTAGGCTTTTAATTTAAGTCTAAAAACCTTTAAGAAAAGGAGTTAAAGACTCATTAAAAGTCAATCAAGATTAGATTATGAAATTAAAAGTTAGATTGGAGTTGGACTTCAACTCTGATCCAAGTAATTAAAAGTTAAAACTTAGGATTAATTAGTGGGCTTAACTAATTCAATTACCTAGGTTAATCAACCTAATTCACTTAAGTCGATTAAGTAAAGAATGATTAATTAAGTCTAAAGTTAATTAACCTTAATGAAAGTATTAATTAAGTAATTAACCAATAATGATGATTAAGAACTAATTAATTATGATTAAACTTAATCAAACATAATTAAAAGTCCTAATCCAAGATTAAGGAAGAGATTAAGGGATGATTAAGAATTAATTAGGATCTTAAGTAAGGATTAAGACTTAATTAAAGGGGATTAAGATTAATTGTAATCCAGTTGATGAAGACCAGTTAAGATTAAAAGTTAAACCAAATCTTAATTAGTCATACAAGGAGAATTAAGATAAGTAATACCATCCATAAGATACAATCATAAGTTTTAGTAAATTATAGGACTTAAGTGGACATGATTATCAAGAACATTAGTACAAACTACCTTAAAAGACTATAACCAACACACTCTTTCTACAATAAACTTGAGAAGCTTGGCGAGAGAGTGCGGTTTGGCTTTCCTTGTGAAGGAAAGACGTTGAATGGGTTTTGTCTGTAAGGATGTGAATGTTGTGAGAATTGTTGTGTGACATGCATCATGAAGCGTCGTTGATGTTCGAGGTTTAAAACCTTATGACCTATATAGCAGTAACACTCGGTACGGTGTGAAACTGGTAGGGACTGGGCACTGGGTTTTGCAAAGAACGCCAGAGGGTCCTCGAGTGGGATGCCAACCCTGAGGATAGTCAGGTCCCGAAATGGCACAAGTGACGTAGGCTCGCCCCCTACTGTCGTGTAAACGGGGTACAGGCTTGACTATCCTGTCGCTCTCAAGTTTTCATGGTCAGTTGAGATTGTCTGGAAGAACGCTTAAATTTATTTGGCCAAACTTTATGAGCAATGCTCTTTGTACCAATGCTAGTACAGACTCTAACTCCTGACGTGCTGTGTATATATGGTCGGGCAGCTGCTATGTGCTATGCTTATGGTGATGTTTCCCTGGGCCCGCATGCATTAGATATTGCATTATAATAGTAAAAGTTGCGTTCATATGAGTACACCATGATGAGATGTCGTGATTGCTTATTGATTCGACTGTGTGGATTGCCTCTGTGTGTGTGCTCTAGTTTGCTGTATCCTACATGCTGTGAGTTCATGCGATGTTCTCACCCTTCTTTTCTATCTCTTCTTTCTATGTTCTTCTCGTCACGTTGACAGTCGGTATCGAGGACTTCCGTCATGACGTCGATGCAGGAGCGAATCAGATGGTTGCCAAGGGGCACCCGGAAGGTGACGGGCATCCCGCGCATGTGTGAGTTCTATGGGGGGGTTTGTGTCACCATCACGCACCCCAGACTTCCTCTTGTACCTGAAAAGGACTAGGTTGTGTTGAGTCTAGGTAGTACGCAGCTCTGATTTAGGAATCTCTTCTTTTGTATTCTGTTAGAGGTCTCATTTATTTTACTACCGGAACTCATGTTTTAAGGTGGTCATGTGGGTATTCGAGAGGTACATCGATGCTACTTAATATGTATGTATGTATTTATGTCACACTGTTTTATGTTCTCTCAAGGTCTTTAACCATGTGTATGTTGTGGATGCGCGTATGGTGTTAATTCTTTCGACGCTTACGGAAAGATAAGTTTTTTGAAAGTGAAGGAAAGGATATTTCATAAGTACTTAAAATAAGGCTAGAGAGGTAATAGGTCAATGACACCTAAAACCTTTAAAAAAAAAAAAAAAACTTCCGCATTTTTTTCGTTCTACTTCGTTGGTCACGTGTAATACATGTGGTACTTTTAGTGGTAACTAGGGGTATCACAGAATCTGTTGAACGCGTCAGAGCAGTGTTGCAGACTGGAACACCTGCAAAGCTCAAAAGTCGGAAGCTATCAGAAGATTGTTTCACAACGTCTCAAACCGCATTAAATGCTATCTCACAACGGTAGATGAAGCTCTCTTCAACGGACTCATTTCAAGACACTATAAATAGCTTCATAAAAGACTTTGAAGGGTGGTGGAACCTTTTGGAATCCTCGGTGAACCCCTGGCGAAGCCCTGGCAAAATTTAAATGAGAGTCGGCCATATTCATCAAAGAAAATTTATCAAGCCAACACTCTGCTGAAATTATCTCTAATTTCCTTGTACTTAGAATTTATTCTCTCTATCCTGAGTTATACTCAGTCATTCCTTTGTACAAGAGAACCCGTGTTTAAGTTTCTCAGAAACTTAAACTATTTATCATTGTAAACACTGCTAAGTGTCTGAGAGCTTGGAGAGGCTTGGAGGAATAAAGAATACTCAGTTTAGCCTGGAGAGGCTGTGTCCAAAGAATACTTGGTTTAGCCTGGAGAGGTTGTGTCCAAAGAATACTTGGTTTAGCCTGAAGAGGCTGGGTTCAAACAATACTTGTAATCTTGTGGGATTAGTGGAAAATCCAGTGGAGTGTTTGCCCTGGGACTGGACGTAGCTTACTGAGTTAGTGAGTGAACCAGGATAAATTTTTGTGGCTAAGTTCTCTCAACCCTTAACTCTTTATATTCTGTTTTATCTAACCAAGGAGGGTTTAAGAAAAGTTGTTTCATAAATCCACGCAGAAAATAATCTTTTCTTCATGCGAAAATACTTCAAAATTGTTTTTATCCAACCTTCTGAGCTGCATCAGCAAGTTGCTGAACTTCCAGTTTCGGAAGGTTGCTCAAATATTTTCAAACTCAGTTTGCTTGTTAAAAGGTTTTCAGAAATATCTGTTAAAGATTATAAAACATGTTAGGTATATGCACTAGCGACTTATATGTTTTTGAAACATCCATCACATGTATCATATTATTTTATAAAGGCAATTCATTCTTTTAAGAATACAGTTAATGTCCTTAGAATAGTAAGCTCAAACTTCATAAGAAATCAAGTAGATGACTTGATCGTGAGATCTTATGAAGAACTATTCTTAAAATAGTCACTGGTCAAGTATCATCTTAAGACAAAGATGCATTTAGACTAGTATGTGAGTTCATTGATGATCACATCTCACGGATCATGGATATGAGATATCATGTGCTCACATAGGTACATATTAAGAGTAATAGTGTACTGGACAGATCCACCTTAAGAACGTTGCATGGATTGTTACATAAGTGTCATGATCGTTTCTTAAATTGATAAATGTTATATGAAGTCCTTTGACCTGAAATCACTATGATTCCTATATAAGGAATTATATGTTTTAAATATCATCAAACGTTGCCTGTAACAAGGTGATCATAAAGTTGGTATTTGGACATATAATAAATTATGTGGTGGGATGTGAGTGACCTAGATGGGATTTGTCCCTCCTATGTAACAGGAGTTATATTTGTAGGCCTCTTGATAAAGTGAGACTGCAAAATGCATGGCCATACGCAGGAGGATAAACATGAGATGTTTATTTTCTGTACAGTCTACTTGGGGATCAAGAAAACATAAATTGAACTATACAAGGTTGACACATTCCATGCCCTTGTGTTCAATTAGATATTTGGACAAAGGGACAGATCATATAAATTATCATAAAATAGGATTCGTCAAAGTTGCTGATAATCTCAATATTTGGGTAGTGATGTATTGCTAGATACCGCTTACTATTTATGATATTAAATATAAAAGGGTTTTATTTTAATGTCATAACCAAATATTAAAAGCATATTGGGTCACACGCATACAACAAGCCGCTAGGAAAATATAATAATTCTAATTTGATTAAAATTATAACACAATGGGCCAGGCCCATATATGTTAGCGTAAATAGAGTGAGGGGTTAAACCCTAGCCACCACTCTATAAATATAGCGTAAGATGCATTAACCTATACAGATGAGCAGTCGCTCTTACTCTCTAAACACTACTAGCAGAGTTATGGAGGGTTTCCTAGTTCGGTTGTTGGCGTGGACACCACTAGAGACGTGGCTGCTATTGCCTCGTACGCAATCCTTAAAAGGTACGATCTTTTGTTTCATGCCTTTTATGCCTTAATTCGTGTTTTCGCATTAATGATCATAACAAGGGAGGGAATCCATTTATTCCGCTGCACCCTGACCACATGCTTGATTCCCTTCAAAACACTATTCAACCCCCCTTCTAGTGTTTCCTGTGGTTCTAACAGAGACTATTTTCAGAATCATTGTCTGAAGTATTTCAGACAAAGGACAAAATCTCAGACAACCTCAAAACCTGACTGAAATTTTATAAACTCAGTTTGCAAAAGGTTTTATGAAAAATTGCAAAGTTTTATAAAAACACCCTCTTCTAGTGTTTTCCTGTGTGTTCCTACATTTTCATGTGTTCCTTATTTGATTTTCCATTTGGTTGTTTATTTCCTTCAATAACCAAATCCAATAAAATAGTTATAAGATTCTCCACTTTCAATGTAGTTGAACTACGACTCTTCCTTGAATCACCCTCATTTGATTCATTACCCATAACTAAGTTAATCAAACATTCCGAAATCATTCATGACAAATACATAAAATATGTAGTATGAATAATCAACATGGCCATAGTAAATCAAATAATAGAGCTGCAACCTTTGGTAATATGATGGACATGTGCAATTTCATGGATTTAGGACTTTTTGGAGGGAAGTTTACCTGGCAGCGTCCGAGTCCAGGGTGCAGGATGTTTTATAGAAGGCTAGATTGCGCGTTGATGGACCATGATTGGGCTTTATCTTTTTCAGATGCCTCGCTTGAGATTCTAAGCAGGCTTCATTCAGATCATAACTTATTATTTCTTCGTTGTGGGTTGATTAATAAAAGAATAGGTGAGCGTCCTTTTCGTTTTGAAGCTATATGGGCCACTCATAATGGGTATGAGCCCATTGTTCAAGCGCCTGGATGGAGCGCGAGGAAACGTGATGAGAGCTCTCAGAAACATTGAAAAGGAGTCTTGTAAGTTTAATTCTGTTACTTTCGAGAACATTTTTACGAGAAAAAGGATTATTGAGAATAGGTTGAGAGGCATACAAAAATGCTTAGAAACTATTGACTCAACAGTTTTGCTTAATACTCATAGGTGTCTCCAACAAGAATATGATTCTATTCACTTTGAGGAAGAAGTATTATGGTACCAAAAATCAAGAGAACAATGGATGAGATTTGGGAACCAGAATACCTCTTTCTTCCATGCCCAAACTGTCATTAGACACCGTGGAAACAGAATTAATGGTTTGTTTATTGCTAATGGTATTTGGTGTGATAATGATGAAGACCTTCAGAGAGACGCAGTGGCCTTTTATAAGCAGCTTTTTTGTGTGAAAGAGGCTAACAATTCAGTTATAAATACTCCTAGTATGCCTAAATTGTCGAATGGGTGCACTAGGAGGATCCTTCAACCAGTAACAAAGGAGGAAGTTTATCAAGCCCTTATGAGCATGAAATCCTACAAGGCTCCGGGACCAGATGGATTACAACCAATCCTCTTCAAATTTTATTGGCATATTATGGGAAATGAGGTTTGGAAACTTGTTAGCAATGCTTTTATTAATGGGAGA
This sequence comes from Sesbania bispinosa, assembly GCA_026901365.1. Taxonomy (NCBI): domain Eukaryota; kingdom Viridiplantae; phylum Streptophyta; class Magnoliopsida; order Fabales; family Fabaceae; genus Sesbania; species Sesbania bispinosa. Next base: position 408,611 of record QLOH01000494.1, read on the forward strand.
ATAGCTTCAGATGTAGCTAAAACACTAATTGTTCTTATCCCTAAGCTTGATGAACCTCTTAATTTCAAGGATTTCAGACCCATAAGCCTGTGTAATGTAGTTTAAGAACTCATTACTAAGGTTCTAGTGGCTCGCTTAAGACCCTTTCTAAACAACATAATATTTTGTCTTTTCCAAAGAAACTTCATTCCTGGTAGAGGTATAGTTGATAACGTCATCATCCTTCAGGAGGTGCTTTCATCACATGCATACCTCAAATAGGAAAAAAAATGTGATTTTGTGTTTAAAATAGACTTGGAAAAAGCATATGATAGGATTGATTAGGATTTCCTTCGCCAGGTTCTAATGGAGTTTGGTTTTCCACATATCATTATTAATCTCATTATGAGTTGTGTGTCTTCTTTATCTCTTTGCTTGCAATGGAATGGTATGCGATCCTCCTTTTTCTCCCCTTCTAGATGTCTTCGATAGGGCGATCCCCTTTTGATAAGTGAAAAATATATGATAATTTAGTGTATAATTATTGCACTTATCAAGGGTAAAATAGTAAATTTATTCCCCAAATTACCTCTTTTTAGTAATAAATGCATATTTTGTGATTATTTAATTCAAATTTGAATTTGTTGTTATTTTAATAGAAAATCTGTTGATTTTGCAGATAAAAGGGCAAGTTTTAAATAGAGAAACAAGATAGCATCTATTTGGAGAGAAAATCTGTAGATGAGATTCTAAATGGCAGCAGATCAAGATAAAATCCACAGTCATTTAAACAATGATTCTGAAGATAAATTCTCAATTTGAATTTAAATATCAAATCAGTACAAGATCAAGCTAAACAGAGGGAAATAAGGAAAGCAAAGCAAACAAGGTTAAGATCAGGAAGAGATCAAGCTGAAAAAGAGGAAATCAGGGAAAGCTGGAACGTGTATCTCGCTCCACCTACGCTGAGCGTAGGTGGAGTGCAGCAATTAAAATACTCTCTGGATCCCGAGCTTCATATGCGCTGAGCGCAGGTTGAAACGCATGAATACGGGATCATTTTTTCAAAGGATTTCAAATCAGATTCCTTCCAGATAAGATAGCTTTCCAACTTCTATTTAAAGGAACCTTTTGCACAAATCATGGGGAGCAGAGAAGGAGAGACGATAGAGCAGAAGCTAGGGCTGAAGAAAAGTGTGACAATTTCTTCATTGGGTTGTAATGGCTACCAGGTGTAGCTAAACTCTCCAATAGGATTGAATGTAGTTGATTCAATCCCCAATTGTATGTGAATTCTCCTTATTATTTATGAATCCCTATTTTTATGATATCGGTATTTTTATACTTTGCTTAATGTGTAACTTTCACTTGTGTGTCGGAGTTATAGGTTGGTTTTATAGGGCGAATTGATAGTTTTAACAAACGGAAAAGTAGATCTTTAAAGCCGGGGTAATTTGTCGCTTAGGAGAACCCGCATGAATTATTTCTGAGTATTTTATCACTGTGGAGACCAGGGTAAAATAATATAGTTTGGCTAGGGTATCATAATTATATATTCATAAATAATATTGAGGATCACATACGAAAGGGGTGCGATGAAACGAAGTTCAATCCTAGTCCAAGTAATTGTTTCTATTTATCTCACTTCGTTCCCTGTTTTTATTTTATTGCAATTTTCAACAACCAACAATCATACGCTTTTACTTGATAGTTGTGACCACTGATCTTTAATAATTGAACCGTTCCCTGTGGATACAATACTCTTACTTACTATTATACTACTGGAATTTTGGTACGCTTGCTAGAAACTCAACACCTTTCTCCTTACTTATTCTTCCTTTGTACGAAAAAAATGAGTTACATGATTTCGGAAGCAGTGGATCAGAAAATGTGGCATCCTTTATCAGTGACTAAACAGGGTTCTTATCTCTCTCACCTATTTTTTTTGCTAATGACTGCTTTTTATTCTTGAAAGCTTCTAACTCCCAGGTGAGAGTCATGAACTCTATCCTGAATAAATTTTGTGATGCATCAGGTTTGAAGATCAATCTGGATAAGTCTCGAGCACTAGCTTCCAAGTGTGTTACGACTAAAAGGCTTGAAGATTACTACATGCTTCCTTTGAATTGAATAAAAAGACAAAAAAGGCTTAGACATTAGGTTGGGGTGAAAACATTGGATTGTAGACATTTTACTAATATATGTGAATTAAAGTGGTCATAATTGAGTTATAGGAGTACTTTTTAGTGAAATTATTTTTTTAAAGCTTATATGGAATATTGTTAAACTATAAAATTGGAGAAATTTAGAGATAGTTCTCTGAGGAAGGAGAGGATTACCCACACCTTAAAGGTTGCTCATTTCGGCTCTCTAAGGTAATCCCATATCTCGTAACTTAAAGAATAGGCTATTAGCATGTGTTAGATTTTGGTAGAATTATTTTTAGAGTGTTGAGCACCCATTTTAGGGATTTTATGGTTACCCATAACGAATAGAGATTCAAACAAATTTCTAAAATGTTGGAAATATTTTTTGGTGCTCAAATTTGTTGATTGTTACCTCGCACAATACTCTTGGGGTTGTTGGGAAGCAGTTTGGTTGACTCTCCATAGTTGTGAGTGGTTTAACAGTCATCATGGCCTATTTTAAATACTTTTAGAAGTACTATTTTAAATGATCATACTATATTTTAATGTCGATTATTTAAATAAAATATGGGAAACATGCTCTTTATACTGATTTCATTCTCCATGTAATTCATTTCAAATGTTGTTAAATTATAACTTCAAATTGATTATGTTTGATGAAAATAGAGATTTAATTTTGGAAGGGACTTTGAAAAAATAGAATAAAATTGATGTTTATATTATTGGGATCCATGTTAGAACCTCGTATGTCGTTAGCAAATGATAACGACCTAGGTGAACCTAGTTGTATGATTCCGAGAGGAGAGAGCTATCTGTTAGATGGAGCCGCCACTATGTGGAGAGGGCTATCAACAAGATGGAGCTGCCCCCAATGATATTGTTGAGTCTCAAAAATATTATTAAGCAATTAATAATGTTTTAAGTCTCATTATCCTAAGTTTTAATATATAACAAATTTGGTTAAAGTATTCTGAAAAGATAGTGCAAATTCTCTTAAAGGTATTTTCTGTGTTTCAGCAACCCTCTGAAAAAGAATCTCTACGAAATAATGCAACCCTCTGAAATGGTGCAACCTTCTGAAGGAGAAGAACCCTCTGAAGTATCAGAACCTGCCGAATCAAGAGAACTTGCTGAAGTCTGGAGACGTCATACTTTTCGTTGTGTATGAGAAGCAAGTCATCTTTGGAGTGAGACTCTCTAAAGAACCTTTGAAGACTCAAGTCTTTTCATTGTTTCCTACTAGTTGTCTGCATCTCATTCTTTCTGGCAAGGCATAACAGAACCTTTTTGGCATATTTCAAATCCTACTCACCAAAAAGGAAAACCTATGCTACGAAAGTACACTGTGCTCAGGAAAAGTAGAGCCAGCGCTGCTGCACAGCTACCTCTGCTTTGTCTGCTGCAGAAAGCTATCAGAAGCTTGTGTCTCAATGGGAGAAAAGCTATCTCATAACAGGATGGAAGGAAGTCTAACGGATCTCAAGTCTCTCTCTCTCTCTCTATAAATACCAAGAGCACATTCGAAGAAGATAGAGAACGAGAAAGCCAACTTGCTGAAGTGTTGCAAAATTTTCTTTGAGGAACCTACACTTTGTTCTCATCTGTACTCAACTTTCATGTCCTGAGTTTAACTCAGAAGATTGTACACTTTACCCAGTTTAGGCTTCAAACTTGTGTAGTTTTAAGCTTAGGCTATTTTCCTTCTTAAACAATTTGCTTAGAGCCTGGAGAGGCTTGGTAGATAAAGAATATTTGTTTGCTTAGAGCCTGGAGAGGCTTGGTAGATAAAGAATACTTGTTGTAGTAGAACCTGAAGAGGCTTGACAGAAAAGAATACTTGTATTATTTGATCAAATAGTGGAAAATCCTTAGCTGGTTGGCTTTGGGACTGGACGTAGCTCACAGTGGTGGTGGGTGAACAGTATAAATCTTTGGCTAAGTTCTCTCATCCCTAAACTCCATTTAAATTCAGTTTATACTAACGTGGAGGGCTCTGAAATTATTGTTTTATAACATTGAGCTGTGAAACGAGTTTTCTGAACTATTTTACTGAACCTGCTGGAGTTACTTCAACAAGTACAAAAATCCCAGTTTCAACAAGTTATCTAAGTGTTTCTTTTGAACGTTGTTGCTTGTGAAAGAGTTTCCAAAAACTGCTTAAGTTTTATAAAACACTATTCAACCCTCCTTCTAGTGTTTCCCGTGTGTTCTACAATTGGTATCAGAGCTCAATGATAAGTGTTAAATTAACGTAAAATTCATATATAATTATAACACTTATTAAGGGTAAAATGGTAAATTTATACCCTAATTTATCCCTTTTTGGCTTAAAGTGCGGTTCTTGTAATTATTTAAATCAAATTTGAATTTGATGCTATTTTGATAAAGATTCTGTTGATTTTTACTGATAAAAGGCTAAAATTCAAATACAGCATCAAGATATCAATGGATAAGGATAGGAACAACACAAGATAAGCTCAAAAAGAGGAAAATCAGGAAAAGGAGATTCGGAGATCAGCGAGCGCAAGTGGAGCGTAGGAACACGGAATCTTATCTTTAATGGATCTCAAACAGAATCTCAAAAGCCCATCAGAACACTATTTATAGGATTGTTAGCAGTCAGTTTGAGGCATTGAAGAGATAGGGAGACGGTGAGCAGATCTAGAGCCAGAGAAAAGTGTGACCGTCTCTCTATTGGTTTGTAATGGCTACCATGAGTAGCTAAACTCTCCGATAGGATTGAATGTAGTCGATTCAATCCCCAATTGTATTTTGGATCCTCTTTTTAATTTATGAATCCCTGTTTTTATAATATTGGTGTTTTTATTCTGTTCTTAATGCTTAGCTCTTGTCTTTGTACCGGAGTTATGATATGATTTTATGGGGCACACTGGGAAGTGGTTTTTTGAAATCAGGAGCGAGTTCTTGGTAGCCTAGGAATAAGGATCTTGAATTCTGATTGGTAAAAACACTCAATTTGTCACTGTGGGAACCAAGATGAATTGAATGCTTTAACAACTATTCTTCAACCGGGGCAATTTGTGACAGTGGGAACCTGCATGAATTGTTTATGAGTATTTCATATATGTGGGAACCTTTTATGAAATAATATTTATTTGTGCTTCAATGTTATAATTATAAATTCATGAATATCATTGGGTTCCAAATACAAGAGGGGTGCGATAGATGAAGTTCAATCCTAGTTTCAGTAATTTGCTCAACCTTATCCATATCTCCTCTTTCTTATCTTTTATCTTCCCAAACAAACATTTAAACCAATCCTTACTCGATAAATGTGACCACTAGGATTTATCTCTGTACCATTCCCTTTGGATACGACAACTCTCTTATTTACTATTATACTGCAGCGATATTGGTACGCTTGCCAAGATCTCAACAAGTATTTTTGGCGCCGTTGCCGGGTAACAGTGTTTCAAATTTAAATTCTCAGGAGGTCTATCTTATCAAGTTATGAATATTTGTATATTTTTATCTTTTGTAATTATTTTTGTCATTTTTCTTTTTTTTTTATTTTCTGTAATTAATTTTTACTTTTCTATCTTTAACTAAACCTTGTTCTAGTCCTTGTGATTTATGCTTTTGAAAGGTCAGGTACCAAGAGCGCTATTGGAATTTGACCCTGAAATTGAAAAGACATCCAAAGGACGAGTTCAAAAATACAATCTCAACACTATCTCTTCAACCACCCCAAATGAAGTAAAAGTTGCACCAATCATGGATGGTGAATGGAAAAATCAACCAAGAAGAACACTTGGAGATTATGCCAGGGAGCAAGGATGGCAGAGACCACCAAGGAGAACACTTGGAGATTATATTCCACAGCGAGAACCAGAATACTTCTCCAACAGACCGATTTATAGTAACTCCTCTACCTACAATATTATTCTAACAATTTTTCGCAGGATTGGGAAAGTTATCAGAATCAGAATTTTGGGTGGCAACAAGATGTTGTCTCGCCTCACATGCAAACTTCTGAAGATGCGCTCTTGGCTCAAAAAAATATTCTCATCCAGAAATTTGCAGCACTCAACAAGAAGCTAGCTAACCTTCCTCAGCAGTTACAAGCAGTGCAGTCCTATCCTGACCAGTCACCACAATTAATTTGTGATTTTTGTGGAGGTGACCATCCCAATGGTTGCTTCTCTTATCCAAGCACTCAAGAAAAGAAAGTTAATTACATAGGCAATCAAGGAAGACCAGGCAATTTCTCCAATAGCAACAACTTTGCAAATAATTATTCACAAGATTGGAGAAATAACCAGTACAATAATTCTGGTTGGAGACAAGACGCATGGACTTCTAACATGCAACCTTCTTCCCAACAGCAGCAAAATTACTCTTCAGTTCAACAAGGATGATCAAGATTTTATGCTCTTCTTGAAGAACACTTGCAATCCTTTGTGACATTGCAAAAAGATAGCGAAGAAGCAGGAATGACTATTGACCCTATAATAGCACAGATAGTAGAAAATTTAGTTAAATATCAGTCAGAACGGATCTCAGCAAATGCTCAACCCAACCCCGAAGTGCAGTGTGATGACATTATTCAACAGATAGGGGAAGGAACTGATGACAACCTGACTGATGAAGAATAAGAAACAAAAGAAGCTGAAGAAGAAAAGGAAGAAGAAGAAGGTGAAGCAGAAGAAGAAGAAAAAGAAGAAGGTGAAACAGAAAAGACTGTGCTTAAAGAGGAGAGTGACTGTGAAGGGGAGGAAGATAAAAAAATAAGTGAGATTGTACATGATGTAATTGTAGAAAAAGAACAAGAAAAAAAAAAGAGCGAGCAACGAACTGAGAGAGGAGGGGAAGTAGTGAAGAATTCACCAGATCCTGACAACCCTTCGAAGGAAGGCAAAGACGGGCAGCATACAAATGTTATACCATCCAAGAATCACAAAAGAAAGGCCTGCGAACACATTGACCAGAACAGGGCAAAGAGAAGAAAAGTCAAGCTAACATCACAATCGAAGCCTAAGTTCCGATTGAGGACAAAGTGGTCAGGCATATTCCATACCAAGGACCCTTGTGAAGCAAAAAGAATAAGATATGTAAACTGTGCATTCTCTAAACTAAAGGAGGAGAAGACCCATGCAACTCAACACAAGACTCCGAAGGAAAGAAAAGTCAGGCCAAAGGAGTCAGCAACATGGTCTAACTCTAGACACAAGACCAAATGGGTAGATTCAAGTCACATTCACAATTAGTCCGAGGCAAGAATATGGGTAGGGTCACTGCCCAAAGGAGTCAAAGGTGCAGCACAAAGGCTTGCTAAAGGATTCCAATATCAACCACTTTGAAAAACAGGCGTCAAGCTATATGACGTTAAACGAGCGCTTCCTGGGAGGCAACCCTGAGTTTTTTAAGTTTTTCGTTGTTTTTAATTTTGTTTTCTGTTTGTTAATTAGGATTTTTATTTTTTAGATTTAGGAAATTTTCAAAATTGATTGGAATGAGTTTGTGGAAAATAAACAAAATTTTAAACGGTTGGAAGTAGCAGAAAGCTTGACTAAAATTTGCAAAATTTCATTCTGTTTTCTGCGCTTCACTTGCGCTGAGTGTAGGTAAAGCACAAAAATGCAATTTTAGTCACTGTTAGAAATTCAAAACTGAAACTTGGGCTCCACTCACGCTGAGCGCAGGTGGAGCGCAGGTACGTGTTGTTACTTAAATTGAACTAAAAACAGGGGGAAGTCATTCGTTCTTCCTCCCCTGTTTTCTCCTGTACCATCTCTCTACTTCCTAAGCCCTTTATTTCTACTTTTTCCACTTACAAACCTTCTTCCATTTTGAATCTTTCAAGTTCAAGGTATATTTTCTTGTTTTTAAGTAGTTTTAACCGATTGAAATTTTTGTTTTCCTCTGTTTTTATGATTTGAACTTTAGGATAGCAACCTTAGGATTATGAATGTGTATATTATTGCTATCTTGGATGTGATTTTGGCTCTGTGGAACATGAAGAACAAGTTGTTTGATTGAAATGCTCTTTGTTTTGTAAGTTATTATGTTTGAAAGTGTTATACTCTGTTGGGTTAAAATTTCAAACTTTCACTTTCCATGATTATTTGAATGCTTGCAAAACAAATGGTAATGTTCTGATTTTAGGAAACCATTACCAAGTGCAACTGAAATTCTGCTGTGAATAGATTGATTCTTTTCAAAGTATTCTGAATTTTGCATGCAAATTGGTCAATGATAGGTTTCCATGTTCTTCATGAATTAGTGTTTGCAATAAGGTATCATTAAAATGAATGTGCTTTTAGCAGCTAATTGTTGATTATTTGTTTTTTCAGATGCCTAAGATCAAATACATTGCTGGCTTTCCCGTGGCTCTAATTTATGAGGAAAAGGCATGGGGAAGAAGGTCAGAGATGAACCCCATTATGATCCCATGAGATTCAAGAATGCACAGGCTGCTGCGAAGTATGGAGCTCTCAGACCTTGCAATTTTGTGCTTGAGAGACCAGTTGACCTTAAAACCAGGGAGTATGAGGAATTTAACACGGAGATTACCCGACGCGGATGGCGTAAGATAGCTGATCCTGATAGATTATTCGACCTGGAGCTCGTCCGGGAATTTTACGCCAACACAGTTGGAGAGCCTGGTGATAGAGGAAAGAGGAGATCATCAGCCACAACAGCCACAACAACCACATCCGCCACCACCAGCTGACATTCTACTCCGAGCTTACATGGAGCACATCTGCAGGCAGAACTCCACCCTCCACAGAGGGATTTCCAACCTTCAGAAGCATCTGTACCAGACCTGGCCAGACTCATACCCAAGCAGGCTACTGATATGAACCCTCTTGCTAATTAGGATTCAGAACAAGGACCTCTAGGAAAATTAATAGATGCTGCCTTGAAGAATTAAACAAAGAAAAACAAACAGTTGGTGTCCAAAATTTAGAAGAGAATTAAGGAAACTGAAAGTAATAAAATTAAGGCAACTCAGCATGAAACAAGGCTGTTTGAATAGGTGCAGAATTTTGAATTCAAACTCAGCGCCCAATATAAACCCAAACAAGTGCAGCAACTTGATAATTCAACGTCCAAGGAATTGAGCTGTGTGCTTGATAATTATGCGTCCAAGAAATTGAGCTGTGTGCTTGATAATTCAGCGCAAGGAAATTGAATTCAAAAGAAGTGAATTGGTTGTTAAACTTAGCACTCAAACCCAAGGCAGAACAACACAGATTTTCCTGGGCAGAAATGGCGTGAATGGAAAGAAAGAAAAATGGAGATGAAAGTGATAGACTTCACACTTCCAAGGATGGAAGATATGCCTATGAGATTACACACACAAAGGAATAGAAATTGCCTTTGATAAACCTCAAAATTCTGGATTGCCAAGAACCCAAAAGGAGAGAATAACTCAACCAGTTTTTAACCAAAAATGTATTCTGCCTCTTTTACTTGGATGGGCGCATAATATAAGGCTGTTTGCCTTCACAATTTAGATGCAGCCTCCAGCACAATAAAACTACATAATTGCCTAATAAAAATACTATTGTAACTGCCCAAAATAATAAACTATTCAGCCTACAATTTCAAACAAAGCTGGCTGAATTATTACATTAGTTTTGTAACAGCCATGTATTATTTTATTTGAATAAAAACTCAGCCCACAATTTATATAGATGGCCGCCCACCATTCAGACAATTAGCTCTCCAAATTATGAGTTCAATTTATGGCAAGCTACCCATCCATTAAGGTCATGCATCCTTCACTTCAATCATGAGACAATTAACAATTTTAATCTTCATTTCTCCAACATTTGGTTCTCTTTGAAAAATGGCTGCCAACACTTGTTGCATAGCTTCCTTAGCTCTCTTTGTCCTTGCCCTTGTCATTGGTCCTCCAAGCCCTTCAAGTGCTTCAAGCTGCTTGTCCTTCATGTCCTCATCACTCCCCCCCTCTTGAAAAGGATTTGTCCTCAAATCAGAAACATCCTCATCTGCATCAAAGAGAGTCAAATCAGACACATTAAAAGTAGCACTAACGTTATACTCACCAGGTAGATCAATCTTATAAGCATTGTCGTTGATCTTTTCTATAACTTGAAAAGGACCATCTCCCCTTGGTTGGAGTTTTGACTTTCGTTGCTCAGGGAACCTTTCCTTTCTCATGTGTACCCAAACCCAATCACCAGGTTGAAATACCACCTTCTTTCTTCCCTTGTTAGCATGCCTTGCATAACTTTCATTTTTCTTTTCAATTTGAGCTCTCACTTGCTCATGCAGCTTCTTCACATACTCAGCTTTAGCCTGTGCTTCTTTATGCTTAAACATAGAAATGTTAGGCATAGGCAACAAATCAAGAGGAGTCAAAGGATTAAATCCATACACAATCTCAAATGGTGAACAATTGGTTGTGCTATGGACAGCCCTATTATAAGCAAACTCAACATGAGGTAGACATGCTTCCCAAGATTTAAGATTTTTCTTTAAAACAGTCCTAAGCAATGTGCCTAAAGTCCTATTGACTACCTCGGTTTGACCATCAGTTTGTGGGTGACAAGTAGTAGAAAACAACAATTTAGTACCAATCTTACCCCACAAGGTCCTCCAAAAGTGACTAAGGAATTTTGCATCCCTATCACTCACAATGCTTCTCGGCAGCCCATGAAGTCTCACTATTTCCTTGAAAAACAAATCAGCCACATGACAAGCATCATCTACCTTCTTGCAAGGTAGGAAGTGTGCCATCTTAGAAAACCTGTCAACAACAACAAACACAGAATCCTTTCCATTCTTTGTTCTAGGCAGCCCCAAAACAAAGTCCATAGAAATGTCAGTCCAAGGATATTCAGGAACAGGCAAAGGAGTATACAATCCATGAGGCTTAACCTTAGATTTAGCCTTTTTACAAATAATGCAGTGATCACAAAATTTATGCACATCACGCTTCATATGAGGCCAAAAGAAATGCTCTTGTAAAATTTCCAAAGTCTTTTGAACCCCAAAATGACCCATCAAACCCCCCTCATGTGATTCACTCACAAGCAACTCTCTAATGGAACATTTAGGCACACACAGTCTATTGGCTTTAAACAAGAATCCATTATGCCTGTAATATCCATTTTCAGAAAGCTTTTCACATGCAGCAAATATTTTAGCAAAATCCACATCATGCTTGTACATGTCTTTCAAAGATTCAAGACCAAACAATTTAGTTTCAAGCATAGAAAGCAATGCATGCCTCCTAGAAAGCGCATCAGCCACTACATTCCCTTTCCCCTTTTTATGCTTGATGACATATGGAAATTGCTCTAAAAATTCTACCCACTTAGCATGCCTCTTATTAAGCTTACCTTGTCCTTTCAAATATTTCAATGACTCATGATCACTATGAATGACAAACTCTTTGGGTAACAAATAATGCTGCCAAGTTTTTAAAGCTCTAACCAATGCATACAATTCCTTATCATAAGTAGAATAGTTAAGGGCAGCCCCACTTAACTTTTCACTAAAATAAGCAATTGGATGTCCATCTTGCAACAAAACAGCCCCAATACCCACATTTGATGCATCACACTCTATTTCAAATGATTTTGAAAAATTAGGCATGGCAAGAATAGGTGCATTAGTTAGCCTATGCTTAAGGGCAGCAAAGGCCTCATCTTGTTTCTCTCCCCATTTAAATCCCACATTCTTTTTAACAATTTCATTTAGAGGTGCAGCCAAGGTACTAAAATCTTTAACAAATCTCCTATAGAAACTTGCTAAACCATGAAATCCCCTTACCTCACTCACGGTCTTAGGTGTAGGCCATTCTTGGATGGCCTTAACCTTTTCCTCATCAACTTGTACCCCCTTAGCACTAACAACAAAGCCCAGAAATACCACATGATCAGTACAAAAAATGCATTTTTCCAAATTGGCATACAATTGTTCTTTTCTAAGCACACTCATAACAGCTCACAAATGTTCAACATGCAATTCAAGACTAGTGCTATAGATCAGAATATCATCAAAGTACACCACAACAAATTTTCCAATAAACTCTCTTAAAACATGATTCATTAATCTCATGAAAGTACTAGGTGCGTTGGTCAAACCAAATGGCATAACCAACCACTCATACAATCCATATTTAGTTTTAAAAGCAGTTTTCCATTCATCTCCTTCTCTAATCCTAATCTGATTATAGCCACTTTTCAGATCAATCTTAGAAAACACACATGCACCATATAGTTCATCAAGAAGATCATCTAACCTGGGAATTGGATGCCTATACTTGATGGTGATGTTGTTTATGGCTCTACAATCAGAACACATCCTCCATGAGCCATCCTTCTTAGGCACCAGAATCACAGGTACAGCACATGGACTCATGCTATCTCTTACCCAACCTTTGCTCATAAGCTCAGTCACTTGCCTTTCAATCTCTTTGGTCTCTTGTGGGTTACTCCTATAGGCTGGCCGATTGGGCAAAGAAGCTCCCGGAATGAGATCAATGTGATGCTCAATTCCCCTCAAAGGTGGCAAGCCATCAGGTACATTTGCTGGAAACACATCTTCAAAATCCTGCAAAAGAGACTCAATACAAGAAGGCAATTCAAATTTGTCAAACTGGTTAGCATACAAAATCTGACTTTGACAAAACAATAAGTAGAGGGGCTGCCTTGCGCAAAGCACCCTCCTTACCTCCCTTTCTCTTGCTAAACACAGCTGTTTGCCCTCAAGTGTTTCACTCTTATTCTGTTCTCTCTTTTTCCTCTCAAGTGTTTCACTCTTTTTTTCATTTGCTATTTTTTTCTCATTTTTAATTGATCCTCACACACCTCTTTAGGAGACAAGGGCTTTAGAACCACCTTTTTATCCTGATACATGAAAGAAATTTTGTTAGTGAAGCCATCATGAATGGCTTTGGTATCATACTGCCACGACCTCCCCAAAAGGATGTGGCTAGCCTCCATGGGAACCACATCACATAAAACCTTATCTTGATATTTCCCAATGGAGAAAGGAACTTCTGCTTGCTGTTTCACTTGAACTTCTTCTCCTTCACTAAGCCATTGAAGTTTATATGGCCTAGGATGTGGTGTAGTGTCCATTTTCATCTTTGACACTAATCTTGAACTCACCACATTGGTACAACTCCCTCCATCAATTATTACCAAGCACACGTTACCATTAACTGAACATCTTGTATGAAAGATGTTCTCCCTTTGAGATGCATTCTCGGCCTTGACTTGGCTGCCCAACAACCTCCTAATCATGTACAACTCTCCTTCATTAGCCTCCAATTCTCCATCACTCTCCTCTTCTTCATGTTCACTAGCATCAGATTGGCTTGTGTACTCCCCATTATCCTTAAGAAGAATTGTCTTCTTTGTAGGACACTCATAGGCATAATGTCCTAAGCCTGAACATTTGAAACACTTCACGTCTCTAGTCCTCTTAGGTGGTTTATCATCTTTCTTTTGAGGTGCTTTCCCATGGCTAGAAAGCGTTGGATTGCTAGAGGAGGCAGTATTTTCTTTCTTGCTCCTTTCCTTCCAATTTGAAGGATTAAAATTGGTAGAACTCCTTCTTGTTGTACTCTTTCTTTTTATTTGCTGTTCTACCTGAATGGCCTTATGTAAAAGGTCCTCCATCTCCAAAAACTCCTGCAACTCAACAACATCTCTAATGTCATGATTTAAACCACTAAGGAAGCGAGCCATAGTTACCTCAGGATCTTCTTCAATTTTGGCTTGGATGATAAGCACCTCCATCTCCTTATAATACTCCTCCACTCCCTTGCTTCCTTGAGACAATTTCTGAAGTTTTAATTTTGAGTCCCTATGGAAGCTAGAAGGTATATACCACTTTCTCATTATCCTCTTCATTTCAGTCCAAGTGTCCACCATAGGCTCCTCATCTCTAATCCTCTCCCTCTGCAACTTGTTCCACCAAATTAAAGCATAATCATAAAATTCAGCAGCTGCAAGTCTAACCTTTTGCTCCTCACTATATTCGTTGCAAGAGAAGAAATGCTCAATCTTGAGTTCCCACTCCAAGTATGCCTCTGGATCACTCCTACCCTTGAAAGTAGGTATTTTCAGCTTGACTCCTTCCATTCTTCCCTCATTCCTAACCGTCCTTATTCCTCCTAAAGGCGGTCTCCTATTCTCCAATTGATTCAACCTCTCATGGATCTCATCTTGTTGTTGCTTCATCATTCTCTCCAAATTTTGAGATAGTATAGCAATTTGCGCCTGAAGGTCATTGTTGTTGTTTCTTTCTGCCATTGTTAAACAAACAGATCAAAGGTAACAAGAACAGAAATATAGTTACTGTTTAAAACAAATTCCTTACCCACTCAAGTGTTTGCTCACACAATTTGGCTTTTACTATAATAAAACTCTCTTGCCTTTTTCCTCTCTATTCCTCCTTATGTTCTTAACAAACCAAAAGAGAAAACTCAAAGACAATCACCAACCTGTGTGCAGCCAAATAATCTCAAGAAAAGCTAACAAGAATGACTCAAAATGACGCATAAAAGAAAGTAACAAACACTAGGACAACAACCAGAATTTTTTTTTTATAGGCACCAACACAAGACAGAATTTTGGCTTAAAATAAAGCCAATAGGAACAGCAAAATCCAGAAAAATATGCGCAGTATAGGTGCAGCAAAAACAGAATGGAAATTGGACAAATTGCAACCAGGAAGTGCAGCCAAAAATTTTCAGAATTGTATACTAACAAAGTGCAGTATTTCTCCCTCAAATCAACCACTATATTACCTTAAAATAAGCAATTTTCTAGCATGAACCATTCAGCCCAATATTTTTTTTTTAAAACTCATTTGCATGTTTTCTTTCTTTTGCTTTTCAATTCTATTTTCAGAATTCTTCAACTATTTTTTTTTAAGGCCTAAATTTTGCAATGGTTCAGCCTATAAACAAACAAAATAAGGTAATATGATGATATGATTAAAATCAAGGAAAGAAATTACCCGGAGTGCAGCCTTGCAATTCCTAGAAACCGGAGCTCTGATGACCAAATGATATGAACCCTCTTGCTAATTAGGATTCAGAACAAGGACCTCTAGGAAAATTAATAGATGCTGCCTTGAAGAATTAAACAAAGAAACAAATTAACAAACAATTGGTGTCCAAAATTTAGAAGAGAATTAAGGAAACTGAAAGTAATAAAATTAAGGCAACTCAGCATGAAACAAGGCTGTTTGAATAGGTGCAGAATTTTGAATTCAAACTCAGCGCCCAATATAAACCCAAACAAGTGCAGCAACTTGATAATTCAACGTCCAAGGAATTGAGCTGTGTGCTTGATAATTATGCGTCCAAGAAATTGAGCTGCGTGCTTGAAAATTCAGCGCATGGAAATTGAATTCAAAAGAAGTGAATTGGTTGTTAAACTTAGCACTCAAACCCAAGGCAGAACAACACAGATTTTCCTGGGCAGAAATGGCGTGAATGGAAAGAAAGAAAAATGGAGATGAAAGTGATAGACTTCACACTTCCAAGGATGGAAGATATGCCTAAGAGATTACACACACAAAGGAATAGAAATTGCCTTTGATAAACCTCAAAATTCTGGATTGCCAAGAACCCAAAAGGAGAGAATAACCCAACCAGTTTTTAACCAAAAATGTATTCTGCCTCTTTTACCTGGCTGGGCGCATAATATAAGGCTGTTTGCCTTCACAATTTAGATGCAGCCTCCAGCACAATAAAACTACATAATTGCCTAATAAAAATACTATTGTAACTGCCCAAAATAATAAACTATTCAGCCTACAATTTCAAACAAAGCTGGCTGAATTATTACATTAGTTTTGTAACAGCCATGTATTATTTTATTTGAATAAAAACTCAGCCCACAATTTATATAGATGGCCGCCCACCATTCAGCCAATTAGCTTTCCAAATTATGAGTTCAATTTATGGCAAGCTACCCATCCATTAAGGTCATGCATCCTTCACTTCAATCATGAGACAATTAACAATTTTAATCTTCATTTCTCCAACATTTGGTTCTCTTTGAAAAATGGCTGCCAACACTTGTTGCATAGCTTCCTTAGCTCTCTTTGTCCTTGCCCTTGTCATTGGTCCTCCAAGCCCTTCAAGTGCTTCAAGCTGCTTGTCCTTCATGTCCTCATCAGCTACCCGATGAGTTCCGGACATTCTTGCAGTGGCCTGGGGACAAGCCTATTCATCCAGGGGGAGGTGGAGCAGCACCAGCTGGAGAGCAGAACGAGGACTTACAGGATACAAAGGACGAAGATTGATACTGGTGTTTTTCTTTCTTTTCGTTCTTCTATTTTATATTTTCTTCTATTTTTTAGGATTAATTTTTTTAGTTAATTAGGATTTTTGTTTTTTTTTTCATTTTTTTTAGGATTTAAGAAATAGGGATTTAAGGAATTCAATTTCAAATCTTAAAACTAGGTAGCCTAACCAACTGACCTAGGAAAGAAAAAGGAATTTTGTGATTGAATTCATAATCAGTTAGGATTAGGATATTGTGCAGGAGAATGTATCAAGGTAGTTAATTAATTTCAATGGTGACTTTATCAAGGAAAAATTAGCCAAAAAGCCGGTGAATTGTGAGCCTAAACACTTTTGAGAGTTTTCACCGTTGCTTGTCAACTGCTATTGCTTGAGTTTCTGGATTTTATTCTGCACATGAAAAACATGGAAGTGATTAAGGCAACTTGTATTTATGAAATAATTGCTTAGTGCCAAAAATCCAACCCATGAAAAAAAATTCAATTTTTTTTTGTAACCCATTTGAGCTTTAATAATTCTTTTCTTATGCACCCTAGCCAGATTAATGTCTATATCTTGTCCCTTACACACTTGGGATAGAGAACATACGTGTAATTCTGATAGAATGGGTGATTGGTTGGTTATCTGAAAAGTGCAAAAAATAGGCACAAGCAAGCAAGGAATTCACTCCCTCAAGTATATAAAACAAAAATTGAATAAAGAAGGGAGTGAGTTACCAAAAAAAAAGAGGCCAATTGAATAATACAAGTCAAGAATGTAATGGAGAATTGAGAAAAAGTTTGAGAAATGGTGAAACTGCAAATATGCTCTCTATTCTAGTGTTTCTTTGAATATCCAGAAAAACCATGATTTCTTGATAGCCAAGCCTCATTACAACCTGAAAAAGACCTTTTGATCCATGCTGACCATGTGCATGATTGTTAACTAGAAACGACTATCAATTTTAGTTGTTCAACTGCAGTGAAAAATATGAGAGAAACACTTACCCGTGAGAATGAGAGAAAATTCCTTGATTTATCGCTTATTGTTTTGATTACTGCTTTTGAAAAGTTTGAATGCATTTTTATCTTGATCTGATTGATGACTGGAGTCACCACTAAGTTCTGATTATCAATCTGAAACTTGGAAAGTGACAGTTGTCTAGCAAGGGATTTTGAATTTGTCTCCTTATTAGTTAGGACCATAAATGGGGATTGAAGTCAACTATCTCTAGGAGATTTTCTTGCTTGAGGACAAGCAAGAAACTAAGTTAGGGGGAATTTGATAAGTGTTAAATTAACTTAAAATTCATATATAATTATAACACCTATTAAGGGCAAAATGGTAAATTTATACCCCAATTTATCCCTTTTTGGCTTAAAGTTCGATTCTTATAATTATTTAAATCAAATTTGAATTTGATGCTATTTTGATAAAGATTCTATTGATTTTTACAGATAAAAGGCTAAAATTCAAATACAGCATCAAGATAGCAGCGGATAAGGATAGGAACATCATGACAAGATAAGCTCAAAAAGAGGAAAATCAAGAAAAGGAGATTCGGAGATCTGCGCTCCACCTGCGTTGAGCGCAAGTGGAGCGCAGGAACACTGAATCTTATCTTTAATGGATCTCAAACAGAATCTCAAAAGCCCGTTAGAACACTATTTATAGGACTGTTAGTAGTCAGTTTAAGGCATTGAAGAGATAGGGAAATGGTGAGCAGATCTGGAGCCAGAGAAAAGTGTGACAGTCTCTCTATTGGTTTGTAATGGCTACCATGAGTAGCTAAACTCTCCGATAAGATTGAATGTAGTCGATTCAATCCCCAATTGTATTTTGGATCCTCTTTGTTATTTATGAATCCCTGTTTTTATAATATTGGTGTTTTTATTCTGTTCCTAATGCTTAGCTTCCGTCTTTGTACCGGAGTTATGATATGATTTTATGGGGCACATTGGGAAGTGGTTTTTTGAAATCAAGAGCGAGTTCTTCGGAGCCTAGGAATAGGGATCTTGAATTCTGATTGGTAAAAACACTCAATTTGTCACTGTGGGAACCAAGATGAATTGATAGCTTTAACAACTGTTCTTCAACCGGGGCAATTTGTGACAGTGGGAACCTGCATGAATTGTTTATGAGTATTTCATATCCGTGGGAACCTTTTATGAAATAATATTTATTTGTGCTTCAATATTATAATTATAAATTCATGAATATCATTGGGTTCCAAATACAAGAGGGGTGCGATAGATGAAGTTCAATCCTGGTTTCAGTAATTTGCTCAACCTTATCTATATCTCCTCTTTCTTATCTTTTATCTTCCCAAACAAACATTTAAACCAATCCTTACTCGATAAGTGTGACCACTAGGATTTATCTTTGTACCGTTCCCTGTGGATACGACAACTCTCTTACTTACTATTATACTGCTGCGATATTGGTACGCTTACCAAGATCTCAACACTCAACCTCAGGTTGAGCATCTAACAGTGCTGAGGAAGAAGATCCTAGATGGAAACCTCTACAAGCAACCCTCATTACATCTCAGAAGGTGCATCTGTGTCAAGGCCTCCAACATTCAATGGTACTGATTATCATTATTGGAGAGATCGTATGAAACTGTTCATTGAGAGCAGCAACATCGATCTATGGGATGTAGTCACTGATGGTGATTATATTCCCACACATGGTGGTGTGCCCATACCAAAAGCAGAATGGACTGGTGAGCAAAAAGCTCGTGTTTAGCTCAATGCAAAAGCAAAACTCTACTTGGTTTGCTCCTTGAGTATATATAACTATGAGAAGGTGCATGGATGCTCCTCGGCCAAGGAAATCTGGGATATGTTGGCATCAACCCATGAAGGGGTTGATAATGTCAAGCAATCCAAGATTAGCATGCTTGTTCATCAATATGAGATGTCCAAGATGCAAGAGTCTGAAACCATTGACCAGATGTTTGATAGGTTCCAGACTATAACTAATGGACTCAAGTCTTTAGGCAGAACCTTTCACTCTGGTGATAATAATCGTAAGATTTTAAGGAGTTTACCAAAGGCTTGGAGACCCAAAGTTACAGCCATTCAAGAGGCTAAAGACCTCAATTCCTTAA
Organism: Sesbania bispinosa; assembly: GCA_026901365.1. Lineage (NCBI taxonomy): Eukaryota > Viridiplantae > Streptophyta > Magnoliopsida > Fabales > Fabaceae > Sesbania > Sesbania bispinosa. The sequence goes on from QLOH01000494.1 coordinate 428,094, forward strand.
AATGGAGGAACTTTTGGGATATCTTAAAGTCCATGAGTTAGAACTTGGTGAGGATACACCCAATAAAAAGTCATTGGGATTGAACGCTAGATCCAAGCAGCTGAGGCATGGGTCACATAAAGCCATGTGTGCTAAAGAAACTTCAGAAGGTAATGAAGGTTCTGAAGTCAGTTCGGAGGATGATGATGATTTGGCTCTTCTCAGCAGGAAGATCAAAAGGATGCTTCAGAAGAAGGGAAAATTCAGAAAACACCCATCCTATGAATCAAAACCAAGTAAGTCAGGTAAGGATGCATTTCCTACTGACAAAATTATTTGCTTTGAATGTAAGCAGTCGGGTCATATGAAAGCTGACTGCCCCAAGCTAAAGAAATCCTCTTTTAAAAAGAAAAAGTTTTTTAAGAAGAAGAAGGGGCTGATGGCTACATGGGAAGACCTTGATGATTCAACTTCAGAAGAAGAAGAAGAAGAATCTTCTAAAGAAGCAAACTTGTGTCTTATGGCAAGCTTACCTTCCATAGACAGCTCTGAATTAGAGGTAATTCCTCAAACTTTGCAAGATATGTATGATGATTAACTGGAAAGTTCTAAGGAGCTTTTCCAAGAGTACAAGGATCTGTCTCGAGCTTATACTGAAGTTGCTAAGAAAAATGAAGCTCTTGAGACTGAAAATCTTCTACTCAAGGAAAAACTCTTGAACACTGAAGCCTGTAGTTCAAAAAACTTGACTGAAGAAAATAAGAAACTTCAGAAACAAGTTGCTGAACTTACAATGGACCTTGCCAACTTTGTAAATGGAACTAAGAACCTCAACAAAATGTTAGGTATTCAGAAAAATTCCAAGAACAAAAGTGGCCTGGGACATTCAAACAGTGAATCATCACATGATTCTAAGTTTAAACCTGCTAATAAGGCTAAGAAAGGTAGTGTATGCTCCCATTGTGGGAAGCCTGGACATCATGTGTCTAATTGCAAACACAAGAAAAAGAGCTGACATATTGCTAACAAAAGAGGATGCAAAAAGATATGGGTACCTAAATCTATGATTATTCCTGTTGCAGACGTGTTTAATAGGACAAAGGAGACACCACAAATGGTATTTGGACAGAGGATGCTCGCGTCACATGACGGGAGAAAGGTCTTTGTCCCAAAGCCTTACACCCAAAGATGGTGGTGTGGTCACCTTTGGAGGAAACCAGAAAGGGAATATCATAGGTATAGGATCTGTAGGTATTTCCCCTCTCTCTCACTACAAAAAAAAAAAGTCAGAATAGCGAGGGAAATTAGTGAGGCAAAAAATCCCTCGCTACTCCGTCGCTGATTAGCGAGGGATTAGAGACGAAAATATATTCCGTCGCTAATATTTGGTAAGAAAGAAGGGTGCAAGTTGGTATATTATTAGTGAGGGATTGGTGAGGAATTAGCAAGAAAATATAGCGAGGGAAGTATTTCCCTCGCAAATCCCTCGCTGAAACATGGAAAAAAGTAATTGTAACGTAGCGAGGGAATTATTCCCTCGCTGCGGTAGGAAAAAAGTAATTGTAACGCAGCGAGAGAATCATTCCCTCGCAAATTCCTCGATGAGAAAAGAAAAAAGTAATTGTAACGTAGCGAGGGAATAAGCAAATCCCTCGCTGAAAAGGAAAAAAGTAATTATAACATAGCGAGGGAATTATTCCCTCGCAAATCTGTCGCTACACTTATATATGTACTAAAATTAATTTGCGAGGGAAGTTGTGCCTCTCAATTCCCTCGCAAATATAAAGATATTTTTTATTAAAATTTTGTATTAAAAATATAGTTTTTAAAGTAAGTTATAAAAGCAAATAGATACAGACTTGAATAATTAAATAAAAATAAAAAATTATTTAGATGAATTGATAATTAAAAATTAATATTTTAATAATTTTTATATTAAAATTTTGAAATCTTATCTTAGAGAGTGAGACACTACTCACTCACCCTAATTAGGGGTGTCATTGGGTTGGGTTAGGTCAGGTTTGGGGTGACATCAAGTCCAAACCAATAGAATAATTACGGGTTGGGTTGGTTCAGGTTTTGTATTTTTGGGTGAGTAACCTAACCTGTAACATCCCGAGTTTCAGACCAAAAAGTTATAACAGAAGCCTTAGGTTATGGGCCCGGCCAGGAGAAGTAGGAAATAAGGTAAAAAAGGGAAATTAGAGTTTTGAATGGAAGATTAGGTAACAAATTGGATCTCTAAGCTAAGAAGAAGGAGTTATAAGAAATTAGGGAGTATTAACCAAGTGTTGAGTCAAAAAATCGTAGGTTGGACCTAGAAGGAATCATACCCTGCATCAGAAAGAAGTATAGAGGTTCAAGAATAGGGAAGCGAGGTTGGGTAAAGAAAACTAAGTTAAAGGGGTTTTGGATAGGAACCTAGTCATCTTAAGGGAGAAATGAGGAAGTTAGGAGTGTGGTCCATAGAGGAAGGTTTTACTTGAGAGAAAATAGGCTTGGAGGAAAAGAACTAAGTTTTGACGGAGGAAAGATGGGACTTAGAAGTTTTTAATGCAACCAGAGTTTAGAAGAGGGGTTTTCTGTAATCTGCGCTTCATCTACGCTGAGCGCAAGTGAAGCGCAGGAAACAAAGAGCTTTTAGGGGAAATCTGCGCTTCATCTGCGCTGAGCGCAAGTGAAGCGCAGGTTCCAGTGAACTTTGGGGGAATCTGCACTTCAACTGCGCTGAGCGCAAGTGAAGCGTAGTGAGCTTTAGCGAAAATCCACGCTTCACCTGCGCTGAGCTCAGGTGAAGCGGGAGGTCGCGCCTGTTACTAAAACACAGATTTGGGGGATTTCTCCCCCATTTTTCCTTGTGCCACTCCGGTCCTAGAGAAAGGGAGAGACTTCTAGAGGGAGAGACTCTATGGGAGCTTGGAGGAAGAAGATCAAGGCCAAGGATCTCCAACCCTAGCCCTCCCCAACCTTCTTCCCCTTCTCTTTGAGCTCCATTGAGGTGAGTAGAGCTCACACACTCCATCTCCCCCTTTGTGTGAACTTTTACATGAACCCACTTCTCCCTTTCCTTTTCTCTAGGTTGTAGGTACTTATTAGTGATATTCTACCGATTGATTTTTAGTTATTGTGGGTTATTGAAGGGTATTGAGGTTAGATTCCAACTTAGGATTTGAAATTGGGGATTTTCCTAGGGATGGATGCTTTTAGTTGTTTTACTAGATATTATGACTTAGATGTATGCAAGTAACATGGTTCATATGATTGTTAGTATCTGATGCTTATAGTTGGAAAACCCTAGGATTGAGGATAGTGTATATATGTTCATGCTCATGTTACCGTTGCAAGCTTTTAATTCTAGGACCTATATGTATACCTTATTGCATGATTAGAAATGTATAGATTATGATTCATGGAACGAAATGCTCATGCTCATATTCATGTTTATAGTCAAGTACACATACTTTCTTGCATCATGTTCAAGGTTTAAGCAAAACCATTCATGTCTTCAAGTTTTCAAATATTTCAAGTAACAAGAAAATCATGTTTCGGCTTTGGCCATCACGGGTCTCGGACCAATCACGTAGGCTTCGGTCATCACGGTTCTAGGACCATCATGTTAATGGATTTAAAACGAGGCTTCGGACGTCAGGTAACGGCGGCGGCGTAATGTCCCCAAGGGCGATATCCCTTGTAGTCTGAGCTCAGTCTAGCTGCATGTCAAGTGATAAGACCCCTGCTGCTGGGTTAGAAGTTCATGTTTAAAATGATTCTTCAAACGTCATGTTCCTCTCATGTTTCCAGATTATCATGTTAAACTTAGTTTCAAGATATCTTGGTCATTGGAGTCAAGTATAGCATCATGTCATTATGCATCATGTCAATGTCCATGCTTAGTCATCATTGCTTTTCGTTTTAAATTGTTATTACTTGTCTTCCCTATCACATTGTGCTTTACTTGTTAGATGTCATGTATATGTATGCACTGCTCTGCTCACGGGACGTTAGTCTCACCCCGTTGTGGGTTTACATTTTAGATCTCCAAGCAGGTCGCGAGGATTAAGGCACAACTGCGACTTTGGAGTTTTGGGTGTGGATCCCTCATGTTATTGTATTTCCTTGGATGAATGTATTTTGATGTATGTGGTACCTCATGCTTCCGTCGTTTAGGGCACGTGAAATTGTATAAGTATGATTTATGGAGTGAAACATGTTCACACGTTATGTTTAAGTAAACGTTGGATTAGTTAAACATGTCTGTAGTTAGTTATTGATATCGTTAATATCGCGAAAATAATTCCCTCAATTCGGGACTTATGCTTCCAATGGGCATAATTTCCTAATTATGGGGATTAGGACGTTACATTTTGGTATCAGAGCAGTTCAATCCAATTGAACTGTTGTTAGGATAGTTGCCCGTGATTAACTATGATTCCACCGTACCTCGTAACCAATATAGGTACTGATCACCCTTCTGCTTGGTGCGCTGTACACGGAATTATAGTTAGTAACGTGAGTAGGATACCTTGGTTAGGGAATTGGGACACTTCTCCAACAAGGTTAGAGCCATCCACTCGATAGATAAAGATAGAGTAACATGGATTTAATTCCAAGAGTAGGATCTCCATCCTAGAGACCTTAAAGAGAATCACCCTTGATCCTAGTCACCATGAGGTATACATAAGGATAGTTGACTTAGATAGCTTCCTTGTTAACTTAAGATTAGGTTGTGAGTTGAATGGAATAGGTTGCTTTGTCTGACTAAGTTTAATGCTTGTTTGCTTGCTTGAATGATTGCATGTCTTGTTGCACTTGGTTGTGACCTGATGAATTAGTTATGATGTTTTTTGTTTGCTTAATTAACGGTGTAAGTTACAGGTTTGTTTTTGTCATTTGGAAGGCCTAATCGGTAGAGGGTTAGTTGTCATTTCCTAGGTCCTGGGTGAGGGAAATTTGGAGTTTAAAATCTCACAGGTTTAGGATTTTATGTCAAGTCGGGTTATAGAAGGCAAGTTGAACTAAGGAAGAGTTAGAGGAATCTATATCATTGGCGAGGGAGAGTAACTCTAGTTCCTTGGTTAAGTTGTTTACCAACAAATAAAGTTAACCCTAGGTACGACTCGAGAAATGGAATTAGGGCTCTAATCTCACTATGGTTGTACAAGCCAGTATATGAATCCAAACAGATATCTACCTAGGTGGCTAGTGAGCTAAATTGATGGTAATGAGGATGTTAAAGTCTTTATGATTTGTGATTTGGTTTAGTATGCAATAGGCAAGTTCAATTATCAGTTCCTTAAGACATTAGACTAATACTTCTAGAATCCCTAATTGGTATTAGAGGTAACTTCGGTTCTCATAGGTACATGTTGAATATCTAGCTATTTAGTGTATCATTGCTACATGAATCATTGGAGGATTTCCTAGTTAGGAACCAATATGAAATTTGTTGCACACTGCCAATCTATGACCCAATACCTCCTTGTTCTACTTTAGAGTTCCCTAGTACTTCCCTGGCCCTCAGGTATACAACCATATTACTTGTGTTTGAGAGAGGGTTGGGCACTATCATTTAGTGAGGAACCCCAAGATCAGTTCCGGTTAAGCTAGGAAGTAAGCCCAAAGATGTAAGGGGAGTGAGTGACATTAGAAACTTGGATGGTTAGAAGTACTTAGTAAGTTGCGATCATGGCCAATTCCCTTCGGTTCTAGGTTTGCTTGACTATTAGCGCCTGAAGACTCAGGTCCCTCGTTGTTTTGGTTAATATTGTTGGAAGCAGAAGTCTTATGATTATCAAGTTTTGTGATTAGTACATCTTTGTCTGCTTTTCCGGGGGTAGGCACTCCGTTGCCTAGGTTTAGAAGCATGTTGTCAGCACATGGGTAGTACTTATTTCCTAAGCTATCTATGGTAGAGCTAAGTACGCAGGTTAAGCTTCTCAGTCTTTTCTCTGTGGTTCCTTAGCGGTAAAACTCTGATCTTTATAGTCCATGGAAGAAGAGAAAAAAAATCTTGCGGAATTTAGAATTGTGAGTCGGAGTAGAACTCCTTCTAAAGTCAGTGACCAGTGTCTAGTTAATGTTTAGTTAAAGACTAGTGGTAAGCTTAGTGGGTTTGGCTCATGGTAAGGTGTTGAATGTTCTCTTTACAGTTTTCTTGTTTCTAGAGTTCCGCCATCGTTCCAGGCCTTATTGTGTCCCTTGGCCACCAAGGCAATTGGTTGTTCCTTCAATTGTTGCGGTTTCCAGCCCTAGTCAATAGCTGTTGATGTCCTTGTATAGGGAAGGTTTTCGTATTCAGTCCCCTTGGTTGAAATGATAGGCAATTACGTTTTCTATGCTTGTGCACATGATGGGGTGGTAGGTACAAGCAGACCTACACACTATCATGTTTTGTTTGCTGAGGATGATTCCATTCAGATGGACTACCGGGGTTTGTCCATTCCTTATCATATGTGTATCAGAAGAGCGTGGCTCCGTAAGTTGCACACGCTTGACTACGATCTTACACTTGTAATCGAGGCCTGCGTGTTCCCATTTTGGGGACCAAGGGAGAATGTTGGGTATTCAGGTCCATCGCAGTTTGTTAGTCTTGCATGTGTGCTTCTTTTGCTTGCCAAGATTTTTGATAGTTATATGTGCAATTTCTCTGTGATATGTGTTTATTGAATGTGCATCTCTTGCCGGATAGCCTTTCTGGTACCGGTCTCATGATTCATGAATTGTTTAATCTCATGTGATAGAGGTGTTAGTATGAGTACCAAGAAATCTGATGGTGGAGTAGGAATCAATAAGGGAATTTCAATTAAGACCAGGTTATAGAACTACACTCAGGTTAAGGTTAAAATTGTAATGCGCTTTGAACTCTCTTCACTAGTTTTAGAAGCTCTTTGGACTTTGAAACATTACATTATATTATCATGTATTGGCTGGATCTTTTCTGGTTTTCAGATTGGAAAGGAAATTTTGGGAATGTCCAGTTTTTAGGGGAAACTCTGCCGGATTTTCGGCGGGAGTGTTAGGACTATGACATCCCACTTGATAAGGTTAAGTGTAACTGTAAGTGAGTTAACGAAATTATCACAACTAGACTTAGAACGAGATTAAAAGAGGAAGTAAATCTAAGGCTTGACTAGTAAATCGAGAATGAGGAGATAAGGCTAGGAGACCAAACGATCTTTAGTTCCCGTAGCCATCATTAGGGAACAGAATAGTTTGATCAGACGATGATTGGAGAATTTCCTAGGGCACCGACGTCATTGAGGAGAGAATATGTTTGGGAGTAGTAGTGGAGCTCGTCAACCTAAAATTTTGAGGACAAAATTTATTTAAGGGGGTAGAAATGTAACATCCCGAGTTTCGGACCAAAAAGTTATAACAGAAGCCTTAGGTTATGGACCCGGCCAGGAGAAGTAGGAAAAAAGGTAAAAAGGGAAATTAGAGTTTTGAATGGAAGATCAGGTAACAAATTGGAGTATTAACCAAGTATTGAGTCAAAAAATCGAAGGAATCATACCCTGCATCAGAAAGAAGTATCGAGGTTCAAGAATAGGGAAGCGAGGTCGGGTAAAGAAAGCTAAGTTAAAGGGGTTTTGGATAGGAACCTAGTCATCTTAAGGGAGAAATGAGGAAGTTAGGAGTGTGGTCCATATAGGAAGGTTTTACTTGAGAGAAAATAGGCTTGGAGGAAAAGAACTAAGTTTTGACGGAGGAAAGATGGGACTTAGAAGTTTTTAATGCAACCAGAAGTTAGAAGAGGGGTTTTCTATAATCTGCGCTGAGCGCAAGTGAAGCGTAGGAAACAGAGAGCTTTTAGGGGAGATCTGTGTTTCATCTGCGCTGAGCGCAAGTAAAGCGCAGGTTCTAGTGAACTTTGGGGGAAATCTGCGCTTCATCTGCGTTGAGCGCAAGTGAAGCGTAGATTCCAGTGAGCTTTAGCGAAAATCCGCGCTTCACCTACGCTGAGCGCAGGTGAAGCGAGAGGTCGCGCCTGTTACTAAAACACAGATTTGGGGGATTTCTCCCCCATTTTTCCTTGTGCCACTCCGGTCCTAGAGAGAGGGAGAGACTTTTAGAGGGAGAGACTCCATGGGAGCTTGGAGGAAGAAGATCAAGGCCAAGGATCTCCAACCCTAGCCCTCCCCAACCTTCTTCCCCTTCTCTTTGAGCTCCATTGAGGTGAGTTGAGCTCCATTGAGGTGAGTAGAGCTCACACACTCCACCTCCCCTTTTGTGTGAACTTTTACATGAACCCACTTCTCCCTTTCCTTTTCTCTAGGTTGTAGGTACTTATTAGTGATATTCTACCGATTGATTTTTAGTTATTGTGGGTTATTGAAGGGTATTGAGGTTAGATTCCAACCTAGGGTTTGAAATTGGGGATTTTCCTAGGGATGGATGCTTTTAGTTGTTTTACTGGATATTATGACTTAGATGAATGCAAGTAACATGGTTCATATGATTGTTAGTATCTGAAGCTTATAGGTGGAAAACCCTAGGATTGAGGATTGTATATATGTTCATGCTCATGTTACCGTTGCAAGGTTTTAATTCTAGGACCTATATGTATACCTTATTGCATGATTAGAAATGTATAGATTATGATTCATGGAACGAAATGCTCATGCTCATATTCATTTTTATAGTCAAGTACACATACTTTCTTGCATCATGTTCAAGGTTTAAGCAAAACCATTCATGTCTTCAAGTTTTCAAATATTTCAAGTAACAAGAAAATCATGTTTCGGCTTCGGCCATCACGGGTCTCGGACCAATCACGTAGGCTTTGGTCATCACGGGTCTTGGATCATCATGTTAATGGATTTAAAACGAGGCTTCGACTGTCAGGTAACGGCGGCGACGTAATGTCCCCAAGGGCAATATCCCTTGTAGTCTGAGCTCAGTCTATCTGAATGTCAAGTGATAAGACCCCTGTTGCTGGGTTAGCAGTTCATGTTTAAAATGATTCTTCAAACGTCATGTTCCTCTCATGTTTCCAGATTATCATGTTAAACTTAGTTTCAAGATATCTTGGTCATTGGAGTCAAGTATAGCATCATGTCATTAATGCATCATGTCAATGTCCATGCTTAGTCATCATTGCTTTTAGTTTTAAATTGTTATTACCTGTCTTCCCTATCACATTGTGCTTTACTTGTTGGATGCCATGTATATGTATGCATTGCTCTGCTCACTGGGACGTTAGTCTCACCCTGTTGTAGGTTTACATTTTAGATCTCCAGGCAGGTCGCGAGGATTAAGGCACAGCTGGAGCTTTGGAGTTTTGGATGTGGATCCCTCATGTTATTGTATTTCCTTGGATGACTGTATTTTGATGTATGTGGTACCTCATGCTTCCGTCGTTTAGGGCACGTGAAATTGTATAAGTATGATTTATGGAGTTAAACATGTTCACAGGTTATGTTTAAGTAAACATCGGATTAGTTAAACATGCCTGTAGTTAGTTATTGATATCGTTAATGTCGCAAAAATAATTCCCTCAATTCGGGACTTATGCTTCCAATGGGCATAATTTCCTAATTCTGGGGATTAGGACGTTACATAACCCGAATATGTTCGGGTGGGGTGGGTTGGGTTTGGTCATTGGGTCATGAGCATTTTTCCTTGAATTTTTTAAAAAAATGTGGAAGATGAAATGAAATTAAAATATAAAATAAAAAAAAAGAAGAGAAATAGGGAAAAATAAAATTAGAGGAACAAATGAAATAGAATTTGGGGAACCACCACTGCTTATGCTGTCATTGCACCTATTTTTTGTTCTCTCCGGGTAGGAAAATGAAATAAGATTAAGGCTTCTTTTTCTGGTTTGGTCAGGGTTGGGTCTATCTGGTTCAACATAGGCAAACACGAGACCCAAACCGAACCATATCGGGTTTGAAAGAAAATGTCCGAACCGAACCGAACACCCGAACTGAACCGTTAAATATCCTTCGGGTTGGGTTGGGTCCATCGGGTTCGCGGGCTGAGTCGAACCCGCTTACACCCCTAACCCTAATAGTGTGTTTGGATTAGGGATGTCAACGGGGCGGGGGCGGATAATACACTACCCGTATCCATACCCGTTAAAATTAACGGGTACCCATGTGGGTGGCGGGTATCCATGGCTATTCGTGGGTATCAATTAATATTTAAAAAATCTATTATTCAAAATGATCTTCTTGTGGAAGGACTTCAACACAATCTGCTGAGCATAAGTCAATTATGTGACAGTGGATATGTTGTATCCTTCACCAAGGATGGTTATGTAGTCAAAGACTCTTCAGATCAAACTCTTTTTTCTGCCAAGAGACACAACAATGTGTATAAAATAGACCTTGAGGAACTTGGATATCAAAATGTGACATGTCTTCTTTATGTAAAAGATGAAAAACAGATTTGGCATCCGAAACTTGGGCATGCCAGCTTGAGATTAATCTCAAAGTTAACAAAACATAACCTTGTAAAAGGACTGCCCAAGTTTTCCTTCAAATCTGATATTTTATATGAAAATTGTCTTAAAGGTAAACAGACAAAAAGCTCTTTTAAGAGTAAAGATGTTGTGTCTACCTCAAGACCTTTAGAACTACTTCATATTGATTTGTTTGGTCCTATAAGAACTGAAAGTCTTGGGTGTAAAAAATATGGTTTGGTCATTGTGGATGACTACTCTAGATTTACATGGGTGTTATTCCTCAAAAGCAAGGATGAGACTTTTGAGAATTTCATAAAACTCTGTAAGAAGGTGCAAAATGAAAAGGGATTTTGCATATCTGCTATCCGAAGTGACCATGGTGGTGAGTTTGAAAACTCAAGCTTCAGAATGTTCTGTGATGAGAATGGGATCTCTCACAATTTCTCTGTGGAAAGAACACCTCAGCAAAATGGGGTTGTTGAGAGAAAGAATAGAAGCTTGCAGGAGATGGGTAGAACCATTCTCATTTCAAGCAACCTACCAAGATCATTCAGGGCAGAAACTGTTCACACAGCCTACTACATTCAAAATAGAATTTTGGTAAGACCAATTCTCAAAAGAACTCCTTATGAATTGCGGAGAGGAAGGATACTCAACATTTCTTACTTCCATATTTTTGGTTGTGAGTGTTTCATACTTAACATCAAAGATGATATTGGAAAATTGGATCCTAAATTTGACAAGGGATTTTTCATTGGATATTCAGAAACTTCAAAGGCGTATAGGGTTTATAACTCTAGAACCTTGATAGTAGAAGAACCTATCCATGTTAGATTTAATAATGCTAAAGTGATTGATAGGGAACTATCAGATCTGGAAGATGATTTTGCAGGTATGGAGCTAAACCCAACTTCATAGAAAACAAAGGTAAAAAAATGAGGAATCTGCTGAAGTACCCTCTGAAGTACCTGTTGAACAACCTTCTGAACAACCTGCTGAAGTCAATTCTCTTCAGAAAGCTAATGTTGAGTCTCAGATTGAGCATGTATTTCCTTGCAGAAATGAGTGGAGATATAAATCTCATCATCCTCGAGAGAAAATCATTGGTGAAACTTCAGAAGGTGTAAGAACAAGATCAAGACTTAGAGAAGTCAATAATCTTGCCCTCTTATTTGAAATTGAGCCAAAGAATATTGATGAGGCTCTGCATGATGAAGGGTGGATCCTAGTCATGCAGGAAGAGTTGAATCAATTTGCCAGGAGTGATGTCCGGACTCTTGTTCCTAAACCACATGGGAAAACAATTATTGGAACCAAATGGGTGTTCAGAAACAAGCTCTCTGAAGATGGAAAGGTGATAAGAAAAAAGCCATATGGATTCCTCAAGGGTACAACCATCTTGAAGGTATTGATTTCATAGAAACCTTTGCACCTGTAGCAAGGCTCGAAGCCATTAGGATTTTGCTTTCTTATGCAGCAAATGATGGCATCAAACTACATCAGATGGATGTAAAGAGTGCCTTCCTTAATGGGCTCATTGAGGAAGAGGTATTTGTTAGACAACCCCCTGGTTTTGAAAATTCAATTTTTCCCAATCATGTTTTTAAATTGAAAAAGGCTCTATGTGGTCTTAAACAAGCTCACAGAGCTTGGTATGACAGATTGAGCAATTTTCTTCTTAGAAATGGTTTTGAAAGAGGAAAGGTTGATACAACCCTTTTTAGAAAAATGTATAACAAAGATCTAATTCTTGTTAAGATATATGTTGATAACATTATATTTGGATCAACAAATTCTTCTTTATGCACAGAGTTTTCAAGGCTAATGCAATCTGAGTTTGAAACGAGTCTAATGAGTGAACTCAAGTTTTTCTTAAGACTTCAGATTAAGCAAGAGTCTGATTGTATATGGATCCATCAAGAGAAATATACAAAAGAAATGCTTAAGAAGTTTAACATGCATGATTGCAAACCTATGTCAACTCTTATGCATCCTTCTGCCATCTTAAGTAAAGATGAAGGAGAAGAACGTGTTGACCCAACTATGTATAGAGGTATGATTGGATCTCTATTGTATCTTACTACAAGTAGACCTGACATCATGTTCAGTGTTTGTCTATGTGCAAGATTTCAATCTGATCCAAGAATAACTCATTACAAGGCTGTAAAAAGAATTTTCAGATATCTCAATGGTACTACTAATCTTGGTCTGTGCTATAAGAAAAGTAAGGACTGTAGGTTATTAGGATATTGTGATGCTGACTTTGCTGGGGATAGTGTTGAGTCTCAAAATGTTATTAAAAGATTAATAATGTTTTAAGTCTATTAACCCCAAGTTTTAATGGATAACAAATCTGGTTATCGTTCTTACGAAAAGAACAGTTTCTGCTGAAGGTATCTTTTTAATATTTCAGAAGGTATCAACTGAAGAAATCCTATCCTCTGAAGTAATGAAACCTTCCGAAGTAAAGAAACCTGCTGAGAGTACTCAACCTGCTGAAGGTGAAGAACCTCCCGAAGTTGTGAGACGCCTTACTAACGTCTGTTCATCTTCAATACAATATTCTCTGATATTCCTTTTTGAAGACTCAAGACAACTTTAGCTGCCTCAGTTACTTGTGCCTCTCATCCTTATGGAAAGTTAGAGAAAGTGCTTTTTGGCATATTCCAAATTTCTCTTTCCAAAAAGGCAAAGTCTGCTGTGAAGTACAAGTTGCTCAGAAAAAGTAAAGCATGCACTGTTGACTCGACTACCTGCTACTGCAGAGGTTTCAGGCTATGTGTCACAACGGGGGCATTTGCATTAAATGCTATCTCTCAACGGGAAATCGAATGGAGCTCAACGGGCTGAAGTTTCTCACTCTATAAATACCAAGATTCCATGAAGAAACAAAAAGAGAGAAGACAGAGAAAACAACTTGCTGAAACGCTGCTAAAATTTATATTCAACTATTTCATCTTTGTACAACACTTCTATATCCTGAGTCTTACTCAGTTATTTGTACAAGTTTCCAGTTCGAGCTCTAAACTTGTGTAGTTTAAGAGTTTGAGCAACCTTACATTCAATTAGTTACTTGGGTTTGAGCCTAGAGAGGCTAGGTGTGCAAATAATACTTGGGTTTGAGCCTGGAGAGGCTAGGTGTGCAAAGAATACTTGTAATCTTGCGGGATTAGTGAAAATCTAGTGGTGGTTTGCCCTGGGACTGGACGTAGCTCACTAGTTGGTGGGTGAACCAAGATAAATTTTTGTGGTCAAGTTCTCTCTATCCTTAACTCTTTTACTTTCCGCTGTTATCTGTTTTAACTAACAAAGGAGGGTTAAGAAAAGTGATTTTGTTAATCTGCGCTGCAAAACAAACTCTTTATCACACGAAAATATTTTAAACTCATTTTAATCAACCTTCTGAGTTGCATCTGCACGTTGCTGAACTTCCCAGTTTCAGAAGGTTGCTCAAATATTTTTCAAATCATCTTGCTTGTTTTTAAAAGGTTTTCAAAAATCTGTTCAAGATTATAAAACACTATTCAACCCCCTTCTAGTGTTTCCTGTGGTTCTAACAGATAGAATTGAGAGAAAATCAACAAGTGGAGGATGCCACTTCATTGGAGAAAATATGATTAGTTGGGCTAGCAAGAGGCAAAGCACCATAGCTCTCTCAATTGCTGAAGCTGAGTACATTGTTGTTGCAAGCTGTTGTTCACAGCTGCTTTGGGTAAAATATCAGCTTGAGGATTTTAATATTGTTGTTGACTCTATTCTTGTATTATGTGATAATACAAGTGCAATAAATCTTTCTATAAATCCCATTCAGCATTCTAGGGCAAAGCATATAGAGATCAAGCATCATTTCATTAGAGAGTATATTCAAAAAAGAGTTTTTGATATTAAGTTCATTGATACAGAGCATCAATGGGCTGATATATTCACAAAACCCCTTGCTGAAGATAGGTTTAAGTTCATAAGAGATAATCTGAACATTCATGCATTTTCTGGAACTATTTGAACTCTCTGATATATGAACTTGCTGCAATTTGCGTGCCTACTGAAGTAATTGCTACTGGTTGTATCTACTGTTATTCTAATGAATGCTCTGTTAACAACTTAAATTCTCTTAAACATGTGTTTACTCTGATATGCATCTATTACTTCAGAAAGATCTGGATACCTTTTTGATTGATGACAAAAGGGGGAATAATATAAACTAACAAAATCTGAAGTTTAAGTGTTTCAGCAACTCTCTTACAAGGGAGCTTCAGTTCAGGGGGAGCAAGGAACTTACCTAAGTATCTGACTAAGGGGGAGAATTCTTTAAACTTAATTCTATATCATTTCCCTTAAGATATTTGTGAGTTTAAGCAAATTTGTCATCATTGAAAAGGGGGAGAATGTTGAGTCTCAAAAATATTATTAAGGAATTAATAATGTTTTAAGTCTCATTATCCTAAGTTTTAATGTATAACAAATTTGGTTAAAGTATTCTAAAAAGATAGTGCAAATTCTCTTAAAGGTATTTTCTGCGATTCAGCAACCCTCTGAAAAAGCACTCTCCAAAATAATGCAACCCTCTGAAGTGGTGCAACCTTCTGAAGGAGAAGAACCCTCTGAAGTATCAGAACCTGCCGAAGCAAGAGAACTTGCTGAAGTCTGGAGACGTCATACTTTTCATTGTGTCTGAGAAGCAAATCATCTTTGGAGTGAGACTCTCTAATGAACCTTTGAAGACTCAAGTCTTTTCATCGTTTCCTGCTAGCTGTCTGTATCTCACTCTTTCTGGCAAGGCATAACAGAAACTTTTTGGCATATTTCAAATCATGTTCATCAAAAAGGAAAGCCTCTGCTACGAAAGAACAATATGCTTAGGAAAAGTAGAATCAGCGCTACTGCACAGCTACCTCTGCTTTGTCTGTTGCAGAAAGCTATCAGAAGCTTGTGTCTCAATGGGAGAAAAGCTATTTCACAACGGGATGGAAGGAAGTCTAACGGATCTCAAGTCTCTCTCTATAAATACCAAGAGCACATTCGAAGAAGATAGAGAACGATAAAGCCAACTTGCTAAAGTGCTGCAAAATTTTCTTTGAGGAACCTACACTTTGTTCTCATCTGTACTCAACTTTCATGTCCTGAGTTTAACTCAGAAGATTGTACACTTTACCCAGTTTAGGCTTCAAACTTGTGTAGTTTTAAGTTTAGGCTATTTTCCTTCTTAAACAGTTTGCTTAGATCCTGGAGAGGCTTGGTAGATAAAGAATACTTGTTGTAGTATAGCCTGGAAAGACTTGACAGAAAAGAATACTTGTATTATCTGATCAGATAGCGGAAAATCCTTAGCTGGTTGGCTTTGGGACTGGACGTAACTTACAGTGGTGGTGGGTGAACCAGTATAAATCTTTGGCTAAGTTCTCTCATCCCCAAACTCCATTTAAATTCAGTTTATACTAACATGGAGGGCTCTGAAATTATTGTTTTATAAAATTGAGCTGTAAAACGAGTTTTCTGAACTGTTTTATTGAACCTACTGAAGTTACTTAAGCAAGTACGAAAATCCCAGTTTCAGCAAGTTATCAAAGTATTTCTTTTGAACGTTGTTGCTTATGAAAGAGTTTCCAAAAATTGCTTAAGTTTTATAAAACACTATTCAACCCCCCTTCTAGTGTTTCCTGTGTGTTCTACAGATATGATATGGTATTGAGACAATATGATTCCGGGAGGAGGGGGGCTATCAGTTAGATGGAGCCGCCCTAAGAGAGATGCCACACTTGGAGGAGAGGGTTATCAGCGAGATGTAGCTTTCCCTGTGATTTTGAGATATGGATATGGTTCTAGAGAGGAGGGGTCTATCCGTTAGATGGAGCCGCCCCAGGGGAAAGGCCACCCTTCGGAGGAGAGGACTACCAGCGAGATGGAGCCGCCTCTCGGTTTTTTCATGAGTTATCCCTATTGTATTAACATTTCATATGATTTATGTTTTATTTAATGTATTTCTATTTAGATTTGTTTATTAAACTTATATATGATAAATTTGTTATTGCTTTGGATATGATAAACTTAACCTCATGGATATTGGAAACAAGTTATTTGAGATTGTGGAATTTATTAAATTCACTTGTTTAGTAATTTTTATATTGAGAAATAAACTTTATATTGAGAATGGTTTATATCGAACAATTTATGCATTAGTGTGTTTCCCTTCTAGTTCATGGTGGTTGTTAGGCCCTCACTAAGTCTCCATGACTTACCCCTTTTCTATTGTTTTTCATGCAGATTCCCAAGCAGCTGAGTAGCAGGCTGCTGGCAGATTCAGTTGTTCCAACTTCACTGTTATTTCATTTTGGTAGACCTCCTTTGTGTTGGTGGCCATGTGATGTTATTTTGGGATTATATGTATATTCTGCAACCATGGCTTATAGGAATTTTAGTAATTTGTTTATGTTGAGATGTATATTTTGATGTTAATTGGATAAATATTATATTGTTGGGAACTCTGGATGTGATGTTTGTTGATAACAAAATTTATGTAAATTTTGGGAAGTCCAAAATATAGGGGAAACTCTGTCAATTTTTTTTGTAAAATCCTGGATGTATGTTTATTTCCGAACATTATTTATCAAGTATTGTTTTGTTGTTGTTAGGCTCGCCAAGCTAAGGATGTTAGTCTGTGAACCGATCACGACCTTGAATTTGGGTCGTGACAAAGTTGGTATAACAACTTTGGTTGTAGGTCCTAATAGTTGTAGACATAAGGTGATAACAGATTCATGCAAGTAATTGTGGACCCGAGCACAATGTACTTGTAGGAAGCTATTATATACCTTGTGATGGTCGAGAGTCTTGTTGTGTAAAGTGTTACCTAGTTTCCTTATTGTTTTCCCTATGTTCCCTTTTGATAGCAGACTTGGATAAGTCTCTGAGTGGTTTATGAAAGCACTATTAACCCTTTTCTACTCACAATTAAGGAGGAAACTCAGTAGAGTAACTTTACTGATGATCAATTGTAACAATACAAGAGGGGAGCTCCTCTATTTATAGCCACAAGGGGCGGCCAAATGGAGGAGCAAAGGAGAAAATAAAAGCTAAAAACTACTCTATATGGGTGTTGAACCCATAGTCCCTAAGCCTAAGTAGCTTGAAAAGCTACTAACCACTAATACCCACCAAATTTAGCGCCTACTTCCTAATGGGTAATTAAGGAAAATTACAATTAATAAAAAATACGAAGAAGTCCTAAACTAAGGAGGTGCAAAGGGTCAAGTACCCTTGAGTAGGGTCTATTTTGTCCTTTTGAAGGTCTATGTCCTTAAAGGCAAAGGACACATGCTTGGCCATTTCTTCCTTAATTCTTCTAGCCCTCCCTTTAATATGGGCCCACTTGGCTCTTCCAATGCTATATGACTATTTTAAATTATCATGCTATATTTTAATGTTGATTATTTAAATAAAATATGGGAAACATGCTCTTTATACTGATTTCATTCTCCATGAAATTTATTTCAAATGTTGTTAAATTATAAATTTAAATTGATTATGTTTGATGAAAATATAAATTTACATTTGGAAGGGACTACGAAAATAGAATAATATTGATGTTTATTTATTGGGATCCATGTTAGAACCTCGTATGTCATTAGCAAATGATAATGGCCTAGGTGCACCTAGTCGTATGATTCCGGGAGGAGAGAGCTATCTGTTAGATGGAGCCGCCACTCTATGGAGAGGGATATCAACGACATGGAGCCGCCCCCGATGATATAATATGATATGATATGATATGATGTGGCATTGAGACGTGATATGATTCCAGGATGAGAGGGCTATCCGTTAGATGGAGCCGCCCCAAGAGAGAGACCACTCTTGGAGGAGAGGGCTAAATGTGAGATGTAGTTTCCCCTAGTGATATTGAGATATGGACATGGTTTTGGAGAGGATGAGGCTAACAAGATTTATGTAAATTTTGGGATGTCCGAGGGGAAACTCTGTCAAAATTTCTGTAAAATCCTGGATGTATGTTTATTTCGGATCATTATTTGTCAAATATTGTTTTGTTGTTGTTAGGCTTGCTAAGCTAAGGGTGTTAATCTATGCGTCGGTCACAGTCATGAACTTGGTTCATGACAACATTGGACATAAGTGATTTAAAGTGCTTGTTAAGTTAACAGTTGAGTAGAATTGATTTAGGAAATCAATGGTTGAGATGAGTTATGCACATTTTAGGAAGCACATTGAATAGAAATTATTTACAATCAATTCTACGAAACCATGGTTTTGCACTGTTGAACTCCAAACCAAACAGACTATTGTAAGGTCCAAGAATCCTCTTGAGATGTTTTCATAATGACAAACTCTCAAAATAAGCTTAATGTAACTCTAAATCATTATGTACTAATCGTTGCAATTGATATTGTCTTTAAAAAGAATAGAAAAACTTAAATGAGTCCTCAAAAGAATTTTTTCGGAAGGAACAACTCAATAGCAGAATTAAGAAGAAGCAATTCTGCAACAAGATCTACTTGTCTAGAAGAAATAGTTTAGAAATTAAAATCTATGATTGGAAAGAAGAATGTTCTTGAGGAGCTTTTATATTTAATAAATGAAGAATAAGAAATACTCTTTTTCAAAAAATGTATCAAATCAAAAAAGGTCTTGAGAAGATCCAAAACAAACTGCAACTAAGTTGACAAAACAATTTCAGAAGAAAGACATATTCCCTGAACCTTCCAGAAGGATGAAAATAATGATTAAGTGACTGATTTAAATTACAAAAGATTGCATTTAAATCTAAAAATAAGAGAATGCCCAGAACTTCTTCACTCCTCCCATACTACTCCAGAAGAAGAAAGCTCAAACAGAATTAAAAGTCTGGCTCCAGAAGAATAGCCCTGCAGAAAGAAGCTTGGTCAAACCTGATGAAAGAGAAAGGCTGCCACATGATAGTGACATATCTTCCATGGCTAGCGAAGAGCTTGACCAACCCTGAAGGCTCTCCAACGGTTATTTGGCTCAATCCTTGGCTATAAATAAGAGCCCCCTCTCCATTCCAAAACACAAAGAACCAGAAGAAGCATACAAGTCCATCAAAATTACAATTTGTACCTTCGGGAGAGATACCACTTCCTGTTATATCATTACTATTGTGTTGTAACAGTTAGGAATTCCAGAAAGGGTGTTAATAGGATCATAATCATCATATTGTTCTTATTTCATTGTTAAATCTTGAGCTTTTTTTTGTATTTATTATTTAAAATCCTTTATTGTAACTCTCAAGACTGACAAGGTAGTGCTAGTTCTTCTTAGGAGGTCTGTGTACATTCTGTAGGGACTGGTGATTGTATTGAGTAAGACCAAACTGCAGATTCCCAGTTTTGCATTGTAATTAGTGAGCCTGCAAAGGTGGCAGAAGAATATTGTGTGGGAGCCTATAGAGGCTACAGAAGAATACTAAGTTGTGTGTTGAACCAAGAAGCCTGTGGAGGCTGTAAAGAAGAAAGAATACATGTACATCAAGCTTGACATAGTGAAAATCCTACTTTGGGTAAGGACTAGACGTAGCACTAAAGTTTAAAGGGTGAACCAGTATAAAAATACTGTGAGCATTCTCTTCTTCCCTTAACTATTTAGTGAAGCACTTTTCTGCATCAATTCATTAAATTAATCTTCTTAAAAGAACAAGTAAAAGATTATACTTTTTAAATCAAGAAGAACAAATTCATTTGCATACCAAGTATTTTCAAATCTACCTAATACCTATGTAAGTTATTTCCTAAAGTTATTACTTGTATTTTCAAAAGAAACCTTTCAAAAAGGTAATGACCTTATTTTCATTACATAACATCACTTAAATCATAAAATTATAATTGGAATATTCAGCATTGTGATTTATTGATTAACGTGAACACTAAAGCTTCTAACATTATCTAAGAAGACATTCTTGAGCAAAGATAATTTTAGAAGCTCTTGCATAAATTATCAAAGTTTTAACAGGTCACAATTCAACCCCCTCTTCTTGTGACTACAATATTTACTTCAATTGGTACCAGAGCTTGCCTCTAGGGTTGAACACACTTAACAGTGTGAGAGGAACAAGATCATCAAAAGGGAAATGATAAACCATGGAACTGGAATGTTCAATCCAGAGGGACCCTCCACAAATAGGTCTCCTGCCTTTGATGGAAAAGACTACTATTATTGGAAAGATAGAATGAAATTATTCTTAGCATCTCAAGATATTGATCTATGAGATATTTTTTAAAAAGGAAATTTCATTCCTATTACCAAAAGAACCAGAATAACATCTCAACCCAAAGGAGATGAACCAGTCCAGATAGTAGAAGAGCCACCACAACCTAAAGCTATAGAAGCTTGGACCTCAAAAGAAAAACAAAATATCTTTTGAACGCCAAAGCTAAATTTTATTTTCTATGTGCCCTCGGTAAAGGAGAATATGATAAAGTAGCAGGATGTGCTAATGCAAAAGAAATAAGGGATACTCTTAGAATAGAACATAAAGGAAAAGATCAAGTAAAAGAATAAAAAATATACATTTTGATTCATCAATATGAAATGTTCAATATGTTGGAACATGAGTCAATTGATGAGATGCTCAACAGATTCACCATCATAATCAATGACTTAAAATCTCTTGGAAAAAGCTACACGAACCAAGAGCAAGTCAAAAAAATACTTAGAAGTCTACCAAAAATTTGGAGACCCAAAATAACAGCCAATCAATAAGCAAAAGACCTGGTTGTCTTGAAGTTGGATGAAATTCTTGGATCACTTAAAGTTCATGAACAAGAGCTCATGCACTCAAAGCCAACACTTCAAGAAAAATAAATACAAGTCAAAATACAAATTCCTCTGCACTAAATTCAATTTATGAAAATAAAGAACAAGAGTATGAAAAACTATGTACATGATGTACTTTATATTGTAGGATGGCCTTGCCACCCCACTTGTCCCATATCCATGTTGTCTTTCATGTTTCTCATCTTAGAAAGTATGTCCATGACCCTTAATACATCATAAGCTCTGAATCGGTACAATTAAGGGAGGACCTCACAGTTCCCGCTAGACCTGCACAGATTATCGACCGAAGTGTCAAAACCCTGAGAACAAGACAATCCCCTTGGTAGGAGGAGGAGGATATTTGCTCTCAGTTCCCAGAATTATTTTCTTAAGGTAAGCCTAGTTTCCTTTTTTTTCATAGCCAATTTTGAGGACAAAATTGTTTTAAGGGGGTAGAATTGTAACAAGCCAAATTTATAAATCTTTTGGTAAATAGTGTTGGAAATACAAGGAAACACTAGAAGGGGGTTGAATAGTGTTTAAATGGAAACTTTTTCTGTTTCAAAAATATTTTGAAAATTTTGCTTCTGAAACTCTTCAGATGATGGTTATCAGTCTGAAGGTTTTAATTACTTTCTGAATTAAGTTCAGATTAAGAAATTGGTTAAAAACTTTGTTTGATTCAGAGAAGAAGTTTTCACTTGGATACTTTTCAAACCCCTTAGTTAGATTAAAACTGAAAAGAAATAGTTAAGGGATAGAGAAAACTTAGCCAAGAATTTATCCTGGTTCACTCACAACCACCGTGAGCTACGTCCAGTCCCAGGGCAAAAACCAGCACCTGGACTTCCACTAATCTTGCAAGATTACAAGTATTCTTTTCTTTCAAGCCTCTTCAGGCTCTACACCAAGTATTATTTCTTCCACCAAGCCTCTTCAGGCTCTCAGACACTTAACCAAGTGTAACCCAAGTATCCTTTCAAACAGAAAGCCTCTCCAGGCTTAAACACCCAAACTGTTTAAGGTTTGAACAGAGAAACAAATAGTTCACTATCCTTCAGATGATAGCTTTGAACTCTAAATGTACAGAAAACTGAGATTCACTCAGGATAAGAATTTCAGCAAGAGTACAAGAATATCAGAGTATATTTTTGCAGCGTGTTCTTTCTTTGATAGGAATGCTTCTTCTCACTCTTTTTTTTTCAAATCTTCATGATACATATTTATAGTCTTCAGGAGTTAATGCCCGTTGCCAAATAGCATTAAATGCTCAAGGAGACGTTTGACACAAGCTCTGACCAAGGCATTCTAAGCAGACAAGGTGCAGCAGGTCTGCGCACACAAAGCTTTTTGGCAGGAGCAGCAGCGTTGCAGACTTTCCTTAAAAAATGCTAAACATTTGAACAAGGAGAGAAAGCAACTTTGACTCTTATGCTGAAATAGGTAAGATCATTGAGATCAACGTTCCTCGTACTTAGCAACGTCTTCAAGGGTCAAAAGTCTTGATGTCTTCAGCTTTTAGATGCAAGGAGTGCTTCAGATGAACTTCACACTTTCAGAAGATAAACACTCTTCAGAAGGTGTTGTGTCTTCAGACGATCTGAAGCTTCAGATGATGTTTCTCATTCTTTAAGATCTGAAACATAACAGAATCTTTGTGAAAGAATATTGCCATATAAATTCATCTGTATTTTATATTTGTTGTTCATTAAAACTTTTTAAGAGAATGAGACTCAGAGTATTTTAATTACTCAAA
Organism: Sesbania bispinosa; assembly: GCA_026901365.1. Lineage (NCBI taxonomy): Eukaryota > Viridiplantae > Streptophyta > Magnoliopsida > Fabales > Fabaceae > Sesbania > Sesbania bispinosa. Next base: position 451,016 of record QLOH01000494.1, read on the forward strand.
TTATTTTTGAGACTCAACAAATAGAATTAATAGGGGTAGAGGTTTTATAAAAGGGATTAAGGGAAAAAGGAATTAGAAGTGAATACTAGAAAATAAGGATTCCGATGTCCTCACTCAAGTGAGAAGGTCTCGCATGAGCGAGCATATCAGAAGAAGGGGAGTTTTTTAGGGTACTGTCATGCTCGCTCAAGCGAGAGGTGTAATGTCCTAATTTCTCAACTCAAGGATAATGCCTGTTGGAAACACTATTCCCGAATTACTGAAATTAATTCGCGCCATTATCGATATTGTCATACAAATCACACACTTGCTTAGGCAATCCAACGTTGCTTAAGCTTCCACAAAATCAAGCATCATTATCCTTATTACAAAAACCTCAATCAAAACCCGGGGAATGAACCTACACTTGGAGTGTTATGGTTCACAGAGCTCATACCGGAATTCCAGCAGAGTTTCCCCTAAAAACTGGACGCTTATCAATTTCTATCTTAACCTGAAATCCAGCAAAACCACCAGTACAGTTTATAATAACACAACCTAATTTCAACTACAATCAAGCCTCCATGGCCAATATAAAGTTTTTACAAAATTACATCATTAACTATTAATTACAATTATTCCTATTTCAAAAGTCCCTATCTGACCACTGGGAGTGTGGTTCCACTCCAAAAGCTCCCCTCCTCTCCTGTACATGAAGCTGGAACACCCTGCACAACTAGAATATATCCCCGAAACGTGGGGTGAGACTACAGTCTCAATGAGCAAAGCATGCAACAAGCAGTGTGGGGAGGCAATCATATGAGATGCAACACAGAATACAAGTCAAGATGAAGTTCATAAATCATTCTGATTCCTTTACATAGTGAAAACTTCTCATAGCTCAATAAAACAATATATGTAAATACACTCAGGATACCTATGTAGCAACATACATCATACAGTACAATTCTAAATGCACAACAATCTCATGATGCAACTCATTGTTGTGCCCAGCAGGCATGATCTTCTCACTTTAATTGGAGTTATAACTGAGCTCAGACTACAAGGAACGTCTTCCCCGGCGACGAATCCCACCCATTACTGGACTGAGGTCAAGTTTTCAAACAAGGCTTATTTTAACTCACGGCCGAAGCCAAATTTATTTTCTAGTTGAATAATACTTTAGTTGAAAATACATTTGTATAATCTATGCTGAAACTTGTAAAATGCAGGAGCAACCAAAAAAGGCAATGTTCTCCAACAATCATAACTCATGTATGCTCAATAGTTTACAGAATCATCATTAAACTTCTGAATCATTAGTAAAACACCCAAAATAGAGCCCTAAGACAATTTCTCAACAAAACCCTAACATCATTCTCACACAACTATCCATGATAAAATCAACCATACATACATCCATATGCAAGCTCAAGAAGGGAAGATAAGAGGTAGGGATCATGTGGGAGAACATACACCGATGGAGTGAGAGTGTGTGAGCTCTACTCACCTCTAATGGAGCTCAAAGAGAAGGGAAATGAGTTGAGGGAGGTTGGGGAAGGACATCCTTGGCTTCCTCTAGCTCCAAAGCTCGCTTCTCTCTCTACGAAGTCGCTCTCTCTCTCTCTCTCTCTAGAGTGAAAGAACGGAAGGAAGAATGAAGAAAATGAGCCCTAACAGTGTTTTTATAAAGTTGGATTCGTGTTCTCTCGCTCAAGCGAGGATTTCTCGCTTAGGTGAGCCTTTTTATAGCTTTCTAGTCACACATTCTCGCTCAAGCGAGAGTTTTCTCGCTTGGGCGAGAAAACCAGAAAAATTCCCCCTGTTTCTGCTGATATTCTCGCTCAAGCGACAGCATTCTTGCTTGAGCGAGAATACGCCTGTTTGAAGGTGTAAAATAGATCGGAACCCTATCATATAGCATATTAAACTGAAGCCCCGGATCTTAGCTTCCTAATCCAAGTGGAATCACCTCCATTGGACACCTAAAACTCTAGATATTTTCCAATTAGTGAGCAAAGGTCATAGGGCTTAAAACTCAAAATTGAGCAACAACCTTGGTTGAAGCCCAACGGGGCACACTTCACATGAACCATGATGTAACTCATCAATTCACTTCAATAAGGCTAAGATTAAGGTCCTAATTCACTTCATGAGGCTATTCTACTCCATTCCCTTGTTCCAATTCTCTCCACTTCCTTACTCACATCTTCACCATGCCATCCTTTCCACCATCAGGTGTGACTCCTCCTAGGTTAACTCTACGGTCAAGTTTGGCTTAATACTTGATTTCTCCCCTCCCAAATCCCTTACAACTCACAACTCTTAACCGACTCCCTAACTCTTGTCTTATTTTCACCACAAATCCCTAAGTCCTCATCTTATTTCTGACTTCCTTTTTGCAAAGGGATTCACAGCCTAAGACTTTCATTGTATTCTCTAGATCCTGATTTTCGGGATGTTACAAGAGGGGCTCGCTTGAGCGATCATATCAGCAAAAGTTGGGGAAATTTGTTTCTGGTTTGCTCGCTCAAGCGAGGATCCCTCACTTGAGCGCAATTCTTGGGAAATTCCAGGGTTGCTCTCTGGAATCCCCTCGCTCAAGCGTAATTCTCTCGCTTGAGCACAATTCCAAGAGTTGCTCTCTGGAATGTTCTCGCTCAAGCAAGATACTCTCGCTTGAGCGAGGATGCGTATGTTCCAAGATTTCTTTTTCTCTCGCTCAAGCGAGAAGGCCTCGCTTGAGCGAGAATGCGCGAATTAGTTTTTTTTAAATAGAGCTAATGCTCTTTATTTCTCATTTTCCTCCCTTTCCTTGCATTTTCTAGAGAGAGAAGGATATTGAAGCCAGGATGAGGAGGAGGAAGAAGAAGAAGAAGAAGAAGAAGAAGAAGAAGAAGAAGAAGAAGAAGAAGAAGAAGAAGAAGAAGAAGGCAATGGTTGCTCATCATCAACCTCACAACTCCATTCCCCCTTTCCATTTGAGATATTTTAAAGTGAGTATAACTCACACACCACCACCCAATCTTGCTTGAATCTCTCCAATGAACCCCAATCTCTTTTTTTCCCATTCTTTGGCTTATGTGTGTGATTATTTTGTTACTTCTTCTCTATTACGATGTGTGGTATGTTTTGATTAGTTGTATCATGAGTTAGGGTCTCTTTCTCTAGCTAGGGTTCCTTACAATGCTTAGGATAGTTACCCATTACTTCATGAATCATGTATTATGCCCTATGTGTGAGTTCAGCATCATGGCTCCGACCTCAGATTTGGCTCCAGCCCCAGTTAACCTTATCTAATCAAGGTTGGACTTCGGTCCCCAATTAAAACACGGGTTTCGGCCCCCAGTTAATGGCAGTGATTAGTACCCAAGGAAGACGTTCCTTGTAGTCTAAGCTCAGGTCTAGCCCCAGTCTAGTAATAAGACCCCGTCTGTCGGGTAATGAAGGTCATGCACGTTCATGTTTATGTTCAGTTGAGATATCATGTCATGAGTTGTTTTTCTTATCCTGCTGCATTTCATTTTCCTGCTTACCCACATTGCATGTTGCATGGTTATATTCATTGAGACATCTGTCTCACTACACGTTTTGTGGACTATATTTTAGATGCACAGGTTCCTCCCCGCACCGGATAATGAGCATGGAGCTTGGGGAGTTGTTTCATTATGTTTTGTTTTGGGCCCAGGATGTTATGTTCTAGTTGTTAGGCCCTGTTTATGATTAGATTATGCTACCTATATATTTATTCTTTTGCGGGATATGATTGTACATGTACAACCTTCGGGCCCTCTCTATTTTGTTCAGGGCACATGTATGAGGGTATCCCATGTCTTCATTATGTATTGGATGAACATGTAGCCTTAGTGGCTTTTATGTATTCAACTTGTATTTTCATATACTTTTAAAGTAATCGTTAGAAGCTTAAGCGATATATGATGTGTGTAAATGTGATATCTAAATGGCGCGAAATAATTTCAGAAATTCAGGAATTTTGCTTCCAACGGGCTTAATTCTTGAATTTAGAAATTAGGACGTTACATTCAGTTCCCCTTAATTGTTAGTACAGATAATATAAAGAGAGTTAAGGGAAAAAAACACTTAGCCACTGATTTATCTTGGTTCACTCACTACCACTGTGAGCTACGTCCAGTCCCAGTGCCAACAAGCTACTGGATTTATCCACTAATCTAAAACAGATTAAAAGTATTCTTTTATATTCAAGCTTCTTTAGGCTCTAACAACCAAGTATTTTTTGCACACCTACCCTTTTCAGGCTCTACTATTAAGTGTTTACAATGAATTAACAACTTAGAACTTCAAATAAGTTCTTCGTCCCAAAGAATATTATACAGAAATCTGTGTAAAACACAAGATATGAAAGTCCGTACAATCAAAGAATCATAACATAAATCTATACAGATTTTCACAGTGTTTTCTCTTAAAGAAAAATTGCATAAGTTGCTTGCACTTTGCTTCATTGATATCCACTTGTATTTATAAGCTTCGTTGGCTTGAAAACGTTATTGAGAAGTCTATTGTGAGATAGCATTAAATTCTTTTCATCCTGTTGTGAGACAACTCTGACACAATATAAGGTTGTAGTGATGTTCTGACTTCTGCAAAACTTGTTGCGCAACATTTCCTTATTTGTGTTTGATTTTCAAACCTTAGCCAAAAGTGATCTTTTTCTTTCCAGATTTTTTTTTGAGGTTGCATGAAAGAATAGGTCAAACTTTGACTTGCCACATCAGAAAGGCCTTAGCCTCAGACAACTTGGCTTCAAATAGCTCTTCAGTCTTCAGATCACACTTCAAACTTTAGAAGAAACTTCATAACCTTATTGCTTCAGAACACCTTTGCACTTTAAAACATGTTTTCTTCATAACCATGACTTGCTTCAGATATCCTTTGAATTTAAGATGTTTGACCTTATCTGAAACATCAGAACTTCAATAGATTTTCATGAAGACTTATAAAGAGTTTTCTTAAGTTTATTATCATCAAAATCTTGACAGTAGGTTGTCATAGACTTTTAAAGTCTTTAGACTCAACATTCTCCCCCTTTTGATGATGATAAACTTAGAAAAACTAAAAATCTGACTAAGTTAAATTTAGAGGGTAAAATTTAAATTAAATTGAGTGCTCCCCCTGAGTCAGATAACTTTTCTTATGCCTAAGACTTGCTCCCCCTGAACTGCATACTTTAGATTCTTATTAGTACAATAACTCCCCCTTTTGTCATACATCAAAAGGGTATCAGAGCAAAACTTGAGTAAAACATATGCAATTTTAGAATATATAATCAGAGCAAACTTAGAAAAAAAAATGCGTCAGAGCAATTAAATCATATATCAGAACAAAGATTATAAAAGCAAGAGATGTTTTGAAAAACTTGTAACGTCCTAATTTCTAAATTCGAGAATTAAGCTCGTCGGAAGCAAAATTCCCAAATTTCTAAAATTATTTCGCGCAATTTTAAATATCGTAATACAAACCATATAACATTTAAGCATCCAACGAAAACTCAAACAATATATGGAAATATAAATTTAAATACATAATGCCTCATGGGCTCAAATAAGCATAATCTGTGTACATCTACTAGGATACCCCCATACATATGCCCTAATAAAAAATAGAAGGCCCGAAGGAAGCACATGTACAGTCATATCCCCAAAATAATACAATGTAATATTAATCATCTGAATGGTTCACTAAATACATAATAATCTAAATACATCAAAATACTAGAGCTCCTACAAGCCTCCAACTTACTGCACTGACTGGGGTAGAACCTGTGCATCTATAATATAGCCACAAAATGTGTGGTGAGACAGATGTCTTAGTGAATAAAGCATGCAACAGACAGTGTAGCAAGACAGGCAGATGCAATGCAACATACAATAAAGTAACACAAACATATAAACTATATCTTATGCATTACACTATGACAATCTCTATTAATATGCATGAACTGCATTTCCCGGCAGTACGGGGTCTTATCTCTATCTCTGGGGCTAGACTTGAGCTCAGACTACAAGTAACGTCTCCCTTTGGGTTGTACCCGCCATTACTTTGGGGACCAAAGTTCAAGTTTTACTCTAGGGACCGAAGTCCATTAACTCCGGGGACCAAAGTCCATTATCTCTTTCTTAATCTCTGGAGGCTAACGCCCAAGTGTCTTACTTATCTTTAACATATGCATTATATAACCATAATGTAGAAACTCATTGCAATAGAGGCTATGATAAAGGAACCTCCAAATATAAGCCCTAGAAGCAATTCTATAATCAAACCCCCCAACATAATCTCAATACATTAGCTACTAACAAAATTAGCCACAGAATATTCACATACAAGCTCTAGGAAGGGAAGATTACGAGTAAGGTTCATGAGGGAGAAGATACACAAGATGTAGTGAGAATGTGTGAGCTTTACTCACCTCAAAGGAAGCTCAAAGGAAAGATGGAAAGGTTGGGGAAGGTTGGGAGGTGAAGTTCTTGGCCTTGGAGTCCTTGCTTCAAGCTTCAATGGCACTTCCTTTCTCTAAAATATCTCTCTCTCTAGGATGCAAAAGGAAGAAGAAAGGAATAAATGATTTGGTGCCCTAATTAAAGTTTTTAACATGTTACGTGTGTTCTCGCACAAGCGAGGGATTCTCGTTTGAGCGAGAGGGGTGGAATTTCTCAACTTTCGCGTTCTCGCTTCGCTTGAGCGAGAATACTCCAAAGAGTATCCCATCTACGGAAGATTCTCCCTTGAGCGAGAGTCTGCTCGCTCAAGCGAAAAAAGTCGAAAGAGCCCCCTAATTCTGGTTGAATTTCGCTTGAGCGAACCCAATCTCGCTTAAGCGAAATTCTTCCAAAGAGCACTCCAAATTCTCCCCTATTTCTCGCTTGAGCGAGAACCTTCTCGCTCAAGCGAGAAAATCAGAAAAAATATTTTGTAAGTTTTACTGATATACTCGCTCAAGCGAGCCATTATTGCTTGAGCGAGAATATCATAACTTAGTTTTCTGATTTCTCTTCTTTTCTTATTCTAACTCAATCCTCCCCACTAATTCCTTATTTCCTTTTACCAAACTATTATACTACACACTTAATTCATTAACATGGATTTAAATTCTTAGGATGTTACAAAACTCATTTTATTGAATGTTTGGAAAAAAATTACAAGACATCACAGACACAACAATCACTTCCTTAAAAGAGCTTCCCTAATAGCTTCCAGAAAAGAGTAATTTGGTCTTAGTGATCTCAGATGGAACATCCCTCTTGAAGTCTTCATTATTAGCTCGAATCCTTTCAGTCTGTGCCAACAACTGATCTTGCCTCTGAATTAAGTTTGCATGAGCAGCTTCCATCTCAGCTTGAGCTTTCTCCATTTTAGCTGATGCCCTTTCCATCTCCTCTAATATTCTCCTAAGAGCAACATTCTCTTCCAGCAGATCCCCCTCAGGATCATGAAAGACTATATTGAAGAAGGGAATGGACAATCTGAAGAAGGTAGCGGTCTTTGGAAGTCAAAATAACCAGGCCACTTTATGACATATAAGTGTCAGTTATGGGACATCTTCAGAATCTCTCATTCTCCTTCATATAGAGAATCTCCCATATGAAACATTCCTCTGTGAGATCTTAAATTCATCCATTGTTGAGCAAAGGGACCTTGACTTATAGCAACCGAATGATCTTCAATTTTAACTAAGTCAGCACCAGGCCGATCTTCTTCTGGATCTGGGTTGGATCACTGTCGAGCTTGTTCTCTGATGTGCCGGTACGAGTTCCATACCCACTTGATCTTAGTGTGATCTAGACCCTCCTTTTGCATTATAAGCTTCCATTGGGCTGGAGTGAGATGTTATGCCTAGTGGATCCAATCATGAATTTCTTGAGCTTTTAAGTAAATCTATCTCTAAGTTGAATCCTTGGAATAAGCTTGTCAGCCACCACTTTTAACATTGTTCTATCAATGACATTATAGGACAAGGGAGACATATAAAATCTACTCCCATAGCACCTATTTCTGTGTTATGTAACAACATCAGCTTCAAGTTTTTTCAACAAGAACCAATCTTCCTCAACCACTAGAGTTCCAACAGGCTCAAATGGATCAAGTTTCTTCAGCTTGTGTTGAGGGACAAGGACACCATGCCTAATCTTCTACAGCTCGTAAGAGTTATTTAACTCACTCTCAGACCACGTAGTTGTCCAACGAGCAAAAGTTTCTTCAATAGATTCAAGCTTCAGTCTCTTCTTCAGATCAATGAGCGGGGGTTCATTCCTGAAGTATGCTAACTCATCCCTCAAGCATTTGAACTTGGGAACTCGTGGCTTGTCCTCCAAAGGAATAGGGTAGGGTTTGTGTGGAACCTCTTGGGAGAGTTCCAAACCCATCTCAATAGTGGGAGTTACTACAAGATCATAAGTTCTTCCTGTGAATTCAATCCTTTCATATGACTCCACATACTGTGCACCCCAACCTCCACTGATGCAAGGGACTTCTTCCTCAAAAGAGGTTTGAGAATCAGAATCCTCTTCAAAATGATGGGGTTCAGATTCCCCATGGGCTTCAGATCCCCTTATGATCTGAGGTACTAGAATTTCTTCATTTGAAGAACTCACATTACCTAAGATAAACATGGGTCTCTTAGGCTTAATGGGTCGATGTTCCTCCTTATCCTTCATCTAAAGATTAGTTTTCCTTTCCTCTATATATTTTCTTGATTTCTTGAGCATTAGCAACTTCAACACTTACTTTTTTGGTCATCATCATTTCAGATGGTTCAGGTTCAACATGAACTATTTTGAGCCTCTTCTTCTGTGTTAACCTCTTCCCCTTTCTCTTCCTCCTCTTCTTCCTCAGCTCTAAGGTCCTCAACCTAAGCTTCTTAAGCCTCCTTAGCAAGAATGTGGTTTAAGTCTTCTTGCTCTTTCTTTCTTTATCCTCTTCCTCCTTGTCCTTCTCTACAAGTGTAGTTGCAATTAGGGGTGTTCGTGGGTCGATTTGGTTCAGTTCTGTAAGAAAAACAAATCCAAACCAAATATGACTATTCATTTTTTATGGTGATTTTTGGTTAAATCAAGTTAAAGATTTCGATGAACAATCTGGGAGTGGAATCAAGTCCTCTTGGTGGATTCTATGAATAATGTGATGCGATTAAGAAGTAAGAAGTAGAAAAAGTAATGACTAGAAACAATGTAAATTGAAAAGAGTAAAGGAAAATGCGAGGAAGTAAAAGAAAGCTTAAGAAAATGTATTGAAAAGATTTGAAGAATTCTTAGACTGACATACTTTTCGAGTTTTCTCGGATGAGCAAGTAGTCGTGATAATGATAGACAGTATGCTTTTTTCGAGTAAGTCTTAAGTATGTAGAATGGTGAAAGATTTGTCCCTAGAACTTGTTACTTTTCCCTATTTATAGACTTTTGACCCTAATGGTCAATTAATTTACAATAGACACATAAGACAGAATCTTAACTACCTAATCAATGGTCGCACAGGTGTCTTGACTTTATTAGATGCTTTCCACATGCCTGCTCTAGTTTGAATTCTGATTCGAAATCTTTATCTAATTTATCTAAGTCTTCACTCGAAATTTTCCTGACTTTTTAGTCTTGTCTTGACTCAAAATTTTCAGGAAATCTTTGATAAACCTTGACTCAAAATCTTCAAGAAATCTTGATGAGCCCTGACATAAAATCCTCAAAATACTTGGTTAAATCCAATCTTCATAGTCTGTCAAATTCGAAATCTTCAAGCAACTTGGTTAAGCTTTTGATTCGAAATCTTCAAGCAGTATTGTTAAGCTTTGATTCGAAATCTTTAGCCAATGTGTCAACTTGTGATTGGATTTCTTGCTTCACACTTTTAATCAAAAATTGATTTATCAATTAAAACTTACGGGTAACTTTGGTCAATTTCACCGATTCCTATGCTTAAACATTTATGTTACTGCTTCTGAATTTTCCTTATAAATAATTACCTTCTCTTTTCATTTTTTCTTACCTCGGAAGTAAATCTTCTTCCATATTACCTCTCTTCTTTTCTTCTTAGAAAGTAAAAACTTTCATTCTCTCTTTTAATCTTTCGAGTATCTTTACTCGAACTCTTTTTTCTTTCTGTTTTTATTTCGAAATATAGAGAGGTTCTTGATATTGGCTATTACGTTCGACCTAAGTTTCGCGTGATTTCATTCAATTTAAGTTGACATAATGGCCAATTTTAGGAATTTTTCTAAATTTATGGCCTTTGGGTCGAACGTTATAGCCAAAAGTGGGCATTTAATTGGTATGTTTACCTAATAATGCCTTAGATTTCTCCTTCTCTGAGGAGGTGCCTATATCCTTTGTGGCACTTCCCTCTTCCTTCTTCTTGTTTACTAATGACCAAATCTTGGAAATAAGGGAGTAGAGATGGAGAATCAACACATGGAGGATTACCTCTTTTGTGTAAATTGTTAGGTGGAGATGTTTGTGTCTTCTTCGAATTTTCCTGGAAGATCTCCACTTAACTTTTACTTTCTTTTCGAATTGTAGGGGATGTTTGTCTCCTCTCCTTAACTTGATTAACTCCCCTACTTCAAATGAGAAAAGAAAAATTATGTATGAGAAGGTTAGTGATAAAGAATGCTCACTTAGAAGCCTTATCCTCCACAGAGATTTTCCTTCTTTTCGAAGACCAAGAGATTCGAAAAAATGGAAATTTGATTACTCTGGAATTTCTAGAAGATCAAGAGATGAAGGCTTCTGTTTCGAACTACTTTCCTTCTTGTAATTCATTACCATTTTATTTGTAACTAAATAGTTCGAAATTTCTCTTGTAATCTCTAAGCATTCTATTGTAATTCGAAATTTCTCTTGTAAGACTTCTATTGAAATTCGAAATTTCTCTTGTAACTTGTAACATGGAATGATATCCAGTTTCGAATTACCTTTTCTTCTGCATAACTCTTTAACCTTTTATTCTTACATTAACACAATTTGAAATCTCTATATCTTTAAAGATCTATTTGAAATATCTGACCACAATTAATCAATGATTTCGAATGTTAAATTAATAAAGGCAACAATTGATCTTCTGAGATATTTGACAATCTTTCTCAGATTATGATCACTGTATATTCGAATTATTTGACTTAGAATAATTCAAATTAGATTTATCCTTATATTTCCAGGATCTATTTGAATCTTCCCTTTATACTGGAATCTCTTGTAATTATAACTTAGTGAAATTTCCACTACTAACATCGGTTCAGTTCGGATTTTTCAATTTGTCTGTAAGTGACCCGAACCAAACCGAACCGATCAAGAACGGGTTGGTTCGGTTCAATCGGATCATAAATTTTCTCATGTCAATATAATCACAATTATTTTTCAAAAATTTTTTAGTAAATAATAAAAAAATTCATTTAAGAAAAAAATAATCTATTGTAAAACCTCTTGTTGATGTTCCTCTATGATAAAAATTCAAGTTGATATTTAATCTCTCCCTTCTTCCAATTTTTTTAGTATAGTTTTTTTATTTAGGGGTGGTTCGGTTTGGTTCGGTTCGGTTTGGGTAACGGGTCCAGTGTCTTTAATCTGTTACCCGAACCAATCATTAATAGGTTTGATCGGTTCGGTTCGGTTTCAACCCGATTGAGATAAAAAAATCCAATCCAATCAGATTGGTTTGGTTCATCGTGTTCATCGGATTGAACTGAACCAATAAACACCCCTAGTTGCAATAGCAGCTACCTTTTGCATCTCATGATCTGGGTAGCTTTCAGCAAGTGGTTGAACATTAAGGACTACGTCTGAGTCCAAGGAAAGTGCTACAACTTCCATAGTTGGACTTTGTTGGTGTTTTCCTGGCCCTCTGATCTTGAGGTAGGCAAAGTTCCAATAGGAACAGTCTTCTCATAAGTCTTCTAAAGAATGTTATGTATCTTGAGTTGGGTTAAGAATGAATTAAAGATAGCTTATGATGATTTTTAAATGAGTATAAGAGTGATAGTACATGACTTAAGGAAAATGAGGAGCTTCCAAATTAAGGTTTATACCCATGTCTTTAGTCACCTTCATTAGGAGAACTATTTTATCTAAATTGAATAGGTTGGTTTTAAATATTTATATAAATCATGCCATCATTTTAGAAACTATATGGGTTTTTGCTAGGAATCAACTAAGCGATAGATTTTAAGTCATGGGTATGTTGTGATGTGATTTCAAGATTTGGTTCATGAGAAATTTTACAAAGGGATAAATCCATTTTGAAGGTTTTAGTTTATATTTCATAGGATGAAATTATCATGAAGAAAGTCTAATATGGAAAAAGTATAAGTGACACTAGGTTAAACCTATCAACGATTAATACATGTCATAAATTGAGTATAGTTTTGTGTGTTGTAATACCATGATGGTTTCTATTTCTTGGACATATTAGTAGGAATGAAACTTCACAATAGGTGATTAATACTTAATATTTCTCAAAGGATATTTTACAAAAATTTGAGGATTACATCTCAAGTTTAAGGATGAATTGAATTTCAATGGAATCTATATTTCAAAGGACGTAGAAATAAGTCAATGATTCTATTTTTATCCCCTATATGTGTAACTAAATTGGAAATCTTTCAAGAGAATATTATATGATAAAAATAATATACACAAAGAAATATATATGGATAAATGGACTATTGGGATTTGAATCCAGTATAACGAGATACATGTGGTTTTAATAAGATAAGTATTCTTATGCATTGGTAAGTGAAACATTGGTGTTTCCTTATGGCTCTTAGAATATTATTTTTTTGATAATTGGTATTAAAAAATATTTTGAGGATTATACTGATTTAATCTGAGATGTCTAAGTTTTAAATTAGTCATGTTGAGTGGTGTGTGCATAAATTCAAATGGAACATAAGAGTTTATTTTATCCCTATGGAATTATCTTATTGGTTGTTAACTAGTTGAGGAATAGTTACAAGGTTCCATGTGTAAGTGTTGGTATATCCTTAGAATGGAATTAGGGGTTAACTATATAGGAAGATAGAAATGAATTTATGTTTAAAGAGACTTGAAGGCTTTAGTGGTTTATTTCCTAAAAGATTTCCATATAGTATTATTTGTATGTTAGAAAAAGGCTTGAGGTGTAGTAGGAACTTAACATAATTATAATGTTTAATCCTCTAAATAAATTCTTAGGGGATTATGATAGGAATGAAGTAAGTACTCGTTCTAAATATGTACATTAGACGGTTTTGAGGATACTTGAAATAGGCAAGTGGATTATGGTGCCTTATATCAAATATTTATTTTTGAGGGGGCATATGGACATATCCTAAGTTGTAAATATTATAGACTAAATAGTGTTAGTAATTAAGCTAGTATGTTTAAGTACAATGTCACATATGACTTGGGGCCTTAGATATAATTTTGATTTTTTTTTATAAGCTGAGTGTGATCCAATATTAAATGAAAGGGTGATCTTTTACGACCAACGTCAAGGATAGCTTTAAGATAGGGTTTAATCTGATGAAAGTGAGTTTTTGAAATTTTGAAGGTAAATCTTTTGGAAGTTTCTCCATTAGAGGATGCTATCATGATCAACATCTTTAAAGGTAATTTGGGTGGTACATTATGTTTCAATAATTTAGAGAATGGCTATGGTTCAAGCGATGTGAGATTATATTCGAGAAGTAGAGCTAGGCTCAATTTCAAAGACCCTAGTTATGGAGATACCAACTTAGATGTTAAGAGAAACAGACTCGAACATATTGCTAAAGTTATAGATGTGCATTCTTTATCAGAAAGACTAAGACCCTTATATCACACCTAAAATTTTAGAAAGTTGTCTAGCATCATAAGAATCAAGTAAAGGTTTGGTTTTGGCTTTCTATTTTCAACACATAGAAATTCAAGGAAATTTGAAGGGAGTCACTTCACGTGGATATCAAGGATTAGGGGAGTAAGACAACTAATGGAAATCCCTATTTGGGAAAAAAAGGCATGGTGTAGGAAAGCCCTACCCTCGTCCTACCCAATAAGACAATGAAAATTTCGAGGACGAAATTTCTTAAAAGGTGAGGAGTAATGTAACATCGATTTTTTCCCGTAACGAGAAACCGTGAGGACGGTAACCCCGTTTAAAATAATGAATAAATATTTGGTATAGAATTTAAAAAAAAATATTTACATAAATAGTTTTATAGTGATTTCTATGATTTTTGAGAATTTTTCGGGAATTTTCTGAAATCATTTTGGTATAATTACCAAAATGCCACTAACTATGAGCATCTGAAAGAAATAATTTTTATTAATTGAAAAAAATCTAAAAATTTAATAAAAATATGTTTTAAGTATAAAAAATTCTGGAATTTTTCAATTTTTTTTTCCGAATTTGTAGTAATTTTACAAAAATACCCTTAAAATTGATGAAATTTCAAAATAGTTTCTCACACCCACCTAGTAATACTCGGCCATGTTTAGTTAAAATAGAGAGAAATCTCACTTATTTATTATGGTTAATCATTTATAAAAATCGTATTAAATGCGGAAATGTGGAAAAATTCTAACCGCGCTTAAGTGGTAATGTGTTTCATTATGAGCCAATTGTTCCATCTATCACCTCCTCCCTCATGGTGCCACATCTCTCATCCTCCACCATTCCTTGCTCCACCAACCAGTCCACTTTACTCTATAAATTGACCCCTCTTCTCCTCTCTTCATTTCACTCCATTTGCATCACTTGTGATTTATCATGCATATTCACTCCTAAAACCTACTCAGGAGAAAACATTACTCTCTTGAGCACAAATTTTACCTCAAACCCCAACCTTCTTACAAGATTGATTTTCATATTCCTCTCCTTCTTCCTTTGAACAGTCGTGGGGTACAACTCCATCCTCCATGAATTCATTTTCATTTTCTCCCTTTCTTGATGTTTGATGGCCTAATACTAATTTCTATATTTTTCATGGTTGATTTTTAAGTCTTTGGGAGCCTTGTTCTTTGCCACTTGAAGGGAGATTATTGGAGGAATTTTCTCGGCTACTTAAAGACCCAACGTGGCTGAATCTACTACTAGGTAAGGGGAAGGGAAAGTGTGAAAAATCTTAGTGGAAAGTAATGGAGGGTTAGGGTTTGAGGAAACCCTTGCCAATTTTATATGTATCAAAAGAATATTTTTCTTTGGGCTTGAGGGAGACCATGGTGGTCTTAACCTCTTCATGAATGGAATGATAATATTTGCCCAAAAATATTGAATGATATAGACAAAATAGACTAAGAACTTGTTTGGAATGTTTTGGAATTTTGACATAGTGAGATTGTTTGGAATTAAATGTTCTTTTGACTATGAAAATTTTTATGATACAAATTATTTGAGAAATTGTTTGGTTCATATGGATGATGAAATTGTGTTGGAAACTGCTATTGAGATTGTTGGTGATAAATCTTAGCTTGGAAATGATTGAATTAAGGAATGTGGTGAATTGTTGATGAATTGATTGTTATGGATGGAAATTGATATTGTTGAACTATAGATATGATTTTGTCTATAATGATTTTTGTGAGAAGGAAGATGTTATAAATTGAGTTATGATAAAATTGTAATTGTTGGTTATGCAATTCTTAATGAGACACAAAGTGTAGGCTTTGAAGACTTCAAGACCTTTACACTTAAATTTGGACAATTAGACAAATGAATCATAAGAGACCCTAAAAGATTTAAAAAGTGAGAACAATGAATAAGAGTGCAAGTGAGAAAGAGAGGAATTTCGTAAGACTTGAATATCCCAAAATTCGAGTTGTTATAATGAGGTGATAAAACTATGACAACAACGGGGTGAGTTTATAAGTGAAGACCAAACAGTTTGTAACGTGTAACAGGACAGTTTATAACTTCAGGCTAAAACAGTTTGTAACTTAGTACGCGGAATTTTATGACAGAAATTTTTATAAGTCTGTGACATAATATTTATACTATTAAGCTTATACTAAAAGAAATAATAGATTTTGGGACAAAGCTAAAAGAGTCATAATCTCATTATTTAAAAAGTCATAACATGAAACTTAAGAATGTTCATGACAGAAAATTTGGAAGTTTATAACCTAAGTTTCATAGGTTCATAACAGGAAATTGAAAAGTTTATAACTAGAAGTCACAGAGTTTGTAACGTAAAACAGAAAACTCAAGACAGTAGGATATATGTTTAAGACATAAGAACTAAAAAGTTCATAACAGAAGGGAAACAATTTATGGCATAAGACTAAGGGAGCTATAACATGAGAATTAAGAGAGTTATAAACTAAGGCTAAAATAATACTTATAATAGACTAAATTGAAATGTTTATAACAAGAGGATAATGATTCATAATCTATAATTTAATATGTTTATAACATATGAAGAAGAGAGTTCATAACCCGAAATTGAAATGTTATTAACACATGAAGAAAAGAGTTCACAATCTGAAATTGAAATGCTTATAACACATGAGGAAATGTTTATGACCCATAGGAAAAGGGTTATATCATAGACATTTGTGACACATCAAAATAGAAATTACATCAAATAGAAGAGTTTATAACTCATTATGGAAGAGTTTGTAACAGAGCAAAAAAAATATTTATAACGTGAGACAAAAAGATTTATAACCTGGAAAATAAATGTCAGTAGCTAACCCATGAACTTAGAAAAATTTAATTGAGTGTTTGTGATGCATGTTTCTAATTGTTGTTAACACTTAGAGCAATTTATTAAAGATCACATGCTCTAAGTATTTGTGAAGCATGTTTCTTATTGATATGCACTATTAGAATGTTAAGGATCGTGGGTTCTAAGGGGTTGTGATGCATATTGGTGAATGTTATGAATTGTGGAAAGTCCCAAAGTATAGGGGAAGCTCTGTCGGATTTTCAACAAAAATGGATTGAGATTGTTGGCCTTGGTGCCTTTGCGACGATGGCCTTAGTGCCTTGGTTATTGTGGCCTTAGTTTGTTTGATGTACCGTGAGACTACAGTATGATAATTGGATAAGACTATGTTGTTGTGTATGATCATGCATCATTTCATTTGTTCATGAGGAAGCTACGATAAGGTACAGTCGTGATATGGCCGGTAGGGAGGCCCGAGTGTGCCTAAGGGGTGACATTGGTGGGGAAATATGTTGTCATGGTCCAGTCACCGCCCTGGAGCCGGAGCGAGTACCTAGCGACACTAACTCACCCTGACGACCCTAGCCATAATCAGGATCGGTGGAGATTGTTCTTGCCTTTAAATTTTGCAAGTAATGGAATTGATGTACCTGGTCCGCCCTGAGTTGGCGAGGGCAGAACTTTAACTCCCAATCGCTTCACCCAAGTTATTGTTTGGATCAGGATATTGATATTAGTATAGCTGAAGATATTAGTATTAACATCTTGAAAGGTGTTGGCATTGGTATTGTTGAAGATACTAATATGAATATGTTGGAATGTTTGGAGGTGCACTTAAGACTCAACATTGAGTCTGTATTCCCATGACATTGGTAACATTGTGTCTAAGAGTCTTTGCATTGGATGCATTGACTATTGTGATGGATGGGATATATAATGAAAATTTTGTGACGTATTTTTATGATTGATTATATATGTCTTGGTTATTATAGGAATAACTGTGTACCTTAACTCATTCGTTACTTTCTACCAGTATGATTTTCATTTCTTTCGCTCACCCCTTTATTTGTGTTTTGTTGTTCGTTTCTTGTTAATTGCTGCCACGCTAGATGGATTTCTAGAAGAGATCTTATCTCATTCGAGTGGACCGCGGATTGGGCCGAGGTAGAAGTTTTGTATCAAGTTAAGCCGGATCATAGTTACGTTAAGAGTATTTACATTTATTTCTTGGGTAATGTATTCTTGAATGTTATGATTTGTATAAAGGAAATTCCTTATAGATAAATTGTAAATGTAGATACACTAGTTGAACCAATTATTACAAGTATTCCAATTACTTCACTTTTAAAAAATGACAATATGTATTTTGTTGTTTTGAAAAGAAAAAAAAAACTTTTTTCCTTAAACTTGTAGTTATAAGTTTATGTAAAGTTGAGTAACATCTACCCTAAGGGTGGGTGTTACAGTTGACATCCTTACAAAAGGGTCTTCCTCCACCATCAAAGCTCAAACAATTCATGCACTATGACCAATTATCAAGGATAGATTCTAGTCTCACAAAACATTACACATTAGAATAATATTATACACAATGGAGTAATAAAAAGACAATTGTACAACTTATCACATTGGATAAATAGATAGGTTAAATTAATTTTAAAGATATGTTTTAAATTAATTTTTTACATTTACTAAAAATAATTTAATTTAAAAAATGTTTATTTAATATATAAGATACTTGCTTGTTTAATTCTAAAATATATAACATCCTTTTACATCTCATTTTTCATTGTGTCTCCATTCTTGTTCTATTACATCAATTATCACATCTTTCACCTTCTCTTTTTTATTTTTTTTTCTATCTCTCTCTTCCCTACATTTTTCACACCCGAAAAATAGACTATCAAAATTTTAATGCTCTTGATAAAAAGAGTAATAAATTTTTCACATTCCTTTGTTTTACACTTCCTTTCACACCCTATTTTTTCATCTCTCTTTCTTCCTTATCATATTAAAATATTATTTTAAATAAAATAAACACATTAAATATTATTTTTTAATAAATAGTATAAAGTAAATCAACAACATTAATATTAGAAACAGAAATGCACTTGTGTAAGTATAGAAAGATAAATATACAGACTGAGTGCTTGCTTCAGTGCTTCTACTTCAATATTTGAGGGACAAAAGTCACTTGCTTCCTTAATTTATTGTGGTAATGGGATATGTGGATATTACGTCTCCCATTTAATTTTCATTAGTTTTGTCCTCTATTTTTATAAAATTTATATATTTTCTTTAAAATATAATTCTTAATTTCTTAATTTTTTAAGAAATACAATGTTTATACTTATCTATTAATTGAATTAAAATATATTAGATATATGTGACTTATTTAAAAATATGTATTTAAGTTATTAAAAATAAATAAAGAATATGAGATTCCCGCGGGTTTCCCTGAACCCAACGGGAACCCGCAGAAATGCAGTTTTATTTCATAATTTCATACAAGCTATTTTTAAACTTGAACCCGTCTCGACTTTTACCGGGACGGGGACACAGAGAGCAATACCCATGTATTATGTGATATTCTCTCTTTTTTTATAATTTTAAATTCTTAACTATTACAGGATACCCATAAATACTCACTACTGAAATGAATATCCATTAATTTAATGGGTATGGATACAGATAATATACTACCCACACCTACCCTGTCATGTCGACATCCTTATAAAAGAGTCTTCCCCCACCATCAAAGCTCAAACACTTCATGCACCATGACCAATTATCAAGGATAGTTTCTATTCGGTTATTCTCACAAAACATTACACAAGTAGAATAATATTATACAAAAGGGAGTACTAAAAAGACAATTGTACAACTTATCACATTGTAGAAGTATAGATAAATAGATAGGTTAAATTAATTTTGAAGATGTTTTAAATTATTTTTTTACTTTTACTAAAAATTTAATTTCAAAAATGTTTATTTAATATAATAAGATACTTGCTAGTTTAATCTATGAATTTACAATTCAATAGCTTTAAAAGTAATATAATCACTATTCATTGGATAAATAATCCTTTTTTATTCATTTATGGTTGTGGTCAGGCGTTAGCTTTATTGGGCATTGACCATTATCCACCTTCCTATCTTTTGTCCTTTGGATTAAGCGTCTTTAATAGTGATGCAAAATTAAATTCCACCGTATATTGTGTTTGTTCTTCACATCTTTATCTGATAATTGTGGCCACTGTTCATGTTATGTTAGCATTTTGTAGCCACGTCATTATATTCAACGCAACAGCATGCCTAAAGAAATAAAAAAACCCACTTTTAGTTTCCAAAAAAAAGAAATTAAAAATTATAATTTTCCCACTTCCTAAATCCACGGGGAAATAAAAAGTGACATATGCGGGCGCGATATTAACCTTTGTTATCCTCCCTTCCCTGATTTGAAATTTAAAACCCAATAAAAGTGGAGGGATTTGTTGCTAAACAATCTTATCTCACGTGCGAGACATATGCAGGCGGGTAATTAATCAATCCTCTTAACCTTTTTTTGAATTTCAAACCCAGTGATTTTTGGAGGGATAATTTGCTTAGCTTAATTAACACCTGCCTGATATAAGCTGTTTTTCATTACTCATCCCCCCACCGTCTACTACCTTTGTTTTTTGAACCTAATAGCATTAACAACTTATCATTCCCAAGAGTTTTTGCCTTTTGAAAATCACACCAACCATGGCTATGGTTTCCGTCGGTTTCCATAAGGTGGCAAACCTGTGTGGGAGAAGGGAGAGTTGGAGGTTGCGTCTGAAACTAATTAGGCTTTGGAAGATGTCTGCAGTGGCCACCCCAGATGATCCCTTCGCCCTGCATATGTTATTTGTGGATCAGGAGGTTATCTTCACCCTCCAACCCTCATGTTATATTTAGATAGAAAAATTTTCTGATTTATTCTTTCCCCTGAATGTTATCCTGTGAAGCTAACTGTTTCCATTTTTTTCCTCTTCCATGCAGGGTCTCTGCATCGAGGCTGTTATCCAGAAACACTTGATGCACCGATTCAGTAATTCCGTCATAGAAGGGGAGGTTTATAATGTTAGTAATTTCTCTGTTACTCGGAACAGTGGGAAATTCAGAGCAACACACCATGACTACAAGCTTACCTTTAATGCAAACACAAGGATTGTTCTCTGTCCTGTCGTCACTATTCCGGACCATGGTCTGACTCTGGTCAAGACATCTGATATCATGAAGACTAAAGGGTCTTCTCTGTACCTAATCGGTTAGATTTCCATGCTTATACTCCTCATTTTCGTTTAGCCTTGACTAGATTTTTTCTCTTACTTTCCATGGTTCCCCTCACAGATTTCATGGGAATAGTTACGGGTATCTCCGAAGAGTTAAACTTAAGCAAGGAAGGGAGACAAACACGCTTGATGCTGATCGATATGGTTGACGAAATGTTGTAACAAGTTCCATTATGTTCCTCTATTCTTTATTAGTGTTTCCTTTTGTTTTCAGTTGCTTTAAATCCCATGCCGGTAACACTATCTTACTCTGCCCATTGTGTTATTGTTTACAGGGGGAAGATCAGATGTGCTATATTTGGACAGCTCATTGATGTTGTTAAGGGGTATCTAACTCTTCCACGGTGTGGTTTGCCTGTTCTCATTATTCAGCTTGCCCGTGTTAATCTATACAGGGGTATTTTCCTTTTATGTGGACTTCTCTGTTTTCCTAAACCCATCACGACATGTTCACAAAACACTTTCATTGTCTGTTTTTGTTTTGCAGGGGAAGTTGGCATTCAAAACCTTTTGAATGCGTCCAAGCTGTTGTGGAATCCTGAAATTCCGGAGGCCGTGGAGTTCAAAAATGGGTAATTTTTTTTTTATGCTTTAACTTTTTTCCATCTGCTTCTTTTAGTTGTGACTCTGCATCCTTCCAACCTGCATTGCCTCTCTTTTCTATTAGGCTTGCTGTTCATGAGATTGAAACGGACGTTGCAATCTCCCTGATATCAGATAATAGTCGTCCTATTTCTATACGGGAGCAATTCCTTGAACTGAACCCCAGGAAGCGTTTGGGGGAGCTGAACAACCTTCTGGAGGTTTGGAAACATCACCAGACATTTGTCGTCATTTTATCCCTCTTACACTATTTCCTGTTTTAGTGCACGTGACTTTTACAACCCATGGAACTGATTTATATTTATTTCATTATAGGATGGAACTTGTATAGTCCATGGCACAATAACAGAGGTATTCCAGGAAGACGATTGGTGGTACATTGCATGCTCTTGCATGAGGGCTGTTGATTTCAGTCAAGGGTTCCCATTTTGCGATCGTTGCAAGCGTGAGGTGTATGACATGTCACCAAGGTTCCTTTTCATTCCCACTCAAACGTTACTAGTGGGAAGCTTTTGTTTGTATTCCCCTCATTGCTTAGCTGAAATTTAAGTTTTGTTTTCCAATAATTATTGAATCATTCCTTATTTTCCTTTGTTTGTAGGTACAAGATAAAGGTTCTTGTGTGTGATGAATCTGAATCAACTGAGTTGATTATGTTTGATGCGGAGTGTTATTCGCTAATTAACATACCTTGTAAGGGGCTCCTCTCGGATTCTAAGGTCCTATTTTTGTTTGTCACACAAAAAAACTTTTTCTTTACTTCATGCCATTGTTGGATCGGATTGACTCACACCATTGTTCCTCATTCAGGGTAAGCAGTGTGACGGTTATCCAAATGAAATATTAGATTTTGTTGGTCAAGAGCTGCTTTTCCGAGTTGAGCTCAATGCAGATAAATCTTCCAGCTTCGACGACGAGTCCATTAAAGTTCGGAAGATCTGTTTCGAACCATGCATTATCAAAGAATATAAGGGACTGATTGATGATGAGACCCCTTTGAAGGTTTCCGCTCTCCCAAATTTAACATCTGACCTTATTTTGATTTTCTACTTTTACACTTATACAAGATTCAATCAATTGCCTTACTTAACTACTTATTTTTTTCAGCTCAAGTTCGTTCCTGCGTTCTCCAAATTCGAAAACAATGGATGAAAACGTTGCGCTATTGATCTAACCCCTAATAGTGTTACCATTGGCAGTGAACTTGAACTAACTCCACCATGTTTTGGCCATTCCTCATCCACTCCCTCTGCTTCCAACCTCAAGTGCAAACCTCCTTCTGAGGGGAAAGATCATGAACCTTGTGAAAAGAGGAAGAGGGGCAAGGCAAAACTTATTAAAGTGGAAAAATCTTGAGAGCCTGGCCTATATGTCTTCCCTTAGGTTAAACTTTTTGGACAGCTGTCTGACTACTATGATAGGTGACTTACTAAGCTACATGTTCTGGGGACAACTTTTATTTACCTACCTAATGATGTGTACATATATGTAAATATGTGCGGGGCAGTTTGTTTCTAAGCATACATAAATATATACATATATATGCAGAACACTGCATATATAAATATATTTATGTATGGAAGTGGCATGTTTGTATCCTAAAACTGTGTTGTAGTGGTCCCTTCCTACTTTTGTCAATCAGTTACCCCTTATGTTCGTGGGTTATCCCAAGTTGTAAATGTTACTCTTGTGTTTAGGTTCTTCATAGAACCTTTTTGGGTTTGGTATTTCAGTTGGAGGGGAAAATGTTCTCTTCCAATAGGAACATACTGTTACCTGTGGTTAAGCACATGTAAATAGGTTATCCTTAATGGAAATATGACAAACTATTGTCACTTTATCTTTGTACAATCTTTTAGGCCAAGTTGTTATTTACGAAATAACTCTGCCAAATTAACCTATGAATGCAATTAAAGAAGTTTCAGCTTCTAAAATCAATTAAACCAAGCAACAAATCTATGGATGCTCAAAATACTGCATTTTAGAGACGCATCATAATCCTTAGATAACGAAAAATTTACCATGATCATTCAAACAGTCTTGAACACCCTACTGTTATCTCGCTATGTTAAAACCTATTCTATGAAACCTATAATATATATTTTTTCCTAATTGCTGATATTCAAGGCAATATACTTTACTTACTATTATTAGTATTAACCTAGGTTAACCAACTGACAATATCTCAAGCTTATATTTTGAACTCACTATAACTATACATAATTGACAATGTCAATGTTAACCTATTGTCATAATGTCAAAAAAAGGCCCTAATGGAACTAATTATAATCAAGTCAAATCTCATTTTGAAGCCAACACCTAATAAAGGAGCCCATTTCATGGTATGGCAGGGATGCGTAACGGACCCTAACAGGAACCTATTTTTTTCATAAGGAAATAAATTCCTAAACTCACTTTTGATTATTTGTCCATGTTTTATACCTCTGTCTTTACTTCACTTTGTTATCTAAAACTGCCAGCAGTGTATACATTATAGCCTTATATAAGGTAAAATTAACGCCCATTATTAACGGAGTGCTTAACACTCAAAGGTTGTGGTTCATATTCAAACTTATTTCATCAAACCTATAATGTCATTTTTCCCCCAAGAGTATATGCTTAAGTCATAATCATGGCAGGGCACGATTTTCACTATTATTAATGTCAATTATGCCAACTTATATTACCTGAAGCTTCTATTTTCAAGTCTATTTAAGTATACATAATGGACAAAGTTACAACAAGTGTACTATTATGAGGAAAAAAACAAAACAAGACTATCACAAATTATAATCACCTCTATTTTCTACTTTACAGCCGTGAACAAATTAAAGAGACCATTTAATGGTTTGTAATGGGATGCAGAATCTGTTTAACGGAAGGGTTTTTAATGGTTTTAAAAGTTACAGCTACTCTACTATTATCATGAAAAACAAAACAAGACTGGCACAAATTATAATCACCTGCATTTTCTATTTGACAGCCCTAAACAAATTAAGGAGCCCTTTTAATGGTTTTTAATTGGATGCATAATCAAGGGTAATATTAAGTCTTTTCTTCAATAAAGGAGTTGAGAACACTCTATCTATGTCTCCCAGTAGCAACAGCCCTAAAGAAATATACGACCATGATTAAAGGAGTTGAGAACACTCTACCTGTGTCTCCCAGTACCAACACGTATTTCATCCAACTGGTGCCACATAACCTTTGTTATACCTTTTATCACATGTTGTTTACCAAATAACTCAACGAAATTTTCCTGTCAATCCCATTAAACACGTTCCTGATTCAAACATCAAACCAAGCAAAAATCTATGCCTGCAAAAAACAAGACATTTTAAACATGCACCCTCAGCCATAAATAACCAAATATTTACGACAATCATGATAGGATACTATTGTTACTATTATTATTATTAATGTAAATTATCGAATTTTACAATGTGTCAAGCTTATATTTTAAAGTCACTATGAGTATACATAATGGACAATGTCAAAGTTAATATACTGTCATGATGAAAAAAAACCTAATGGCACCAATTATCATGAAGTGACTTCTCAATTTACATGCCACACCAAATAAAGTAGCCCATTTTATGGTATGACAGGGATGTATACCAAAAACTCACATGCACATATTTTTTCCACTAAGTAAAAAAACAACTTTTCATTAACTCACTTTATATTAGTTGTCCATCTTTTATACTGATGCCTTTACTTCACTCTGGTGTGTTAACTTGCCACCAGTGTATACATTATAGCGTTATATAAGGAAAAAATAACGACCCTTATTAGGTGAGTGGTTAACATTTAATGGTTTTGTTATTGTATTCAATCGAGTACATCAACTTCCAATAAAAAATATCAACTTTTCTTATAATCATGAAAAATGACTAACAATGTTCTTAATATAAAAAAAATCTAAATTTCTAAAATCTTATTTTAAAATACGTGGAATGTAAGTTTTTCTTATTATTTAAATGTTCACATTTTGTCATTAAATATCCATTCTTACATAAATTGTCTTCTTGTATATGAATAAAAGGAAAATTTAAGGAAATCTAATAACAAAAAAACGGCAAAAAATATTTCAGCCCTATTGTCATTGATTGGAAACTTACGGATGTAATTCAATTTTGTTTGTTTGTTTTAAATGTTTTTTTGTGTAATGGGATTTATGGATTAATACGTTCTAAAAACTACCATGAATTTCTTTTTCCTTGCATTAGTTCTATTAGGTTATGTTCAATTTTTCAAAAAAAAAAATGGATCTATTTTCATTATTTTTTTCAATGTTCTTATTAAAAGTCTAATTTTTTATTACTTTGAATGAGTTGTTGTTATTAATTCACTGGACTTTAACCGGGCAGCTCACATAAGCCTATTACTCGAGTCGGGCCTGACTCCTACTCTTGTTTTATAGGGCCGCATTTTAACTGATTATTTTAGCTCAGTCCTTAAACCCTTAATACCCGTTGCCGTCCAAATCCGATCCGGTGGCCCGTTTTCAAACCGGTTAGAATCCATAATGGACCATGTCAAAGAAATATACTCTTACCACGATAAATCAAATAACATGCCTGTCACAAATTTAAATCAACTCATATTTATATGATAGAGGCCAAACCAAATTAACAACCTCATTTAATGGTATGCCAGTGATGCATGATCAAGGGTTACCTCATATTTATATTTTTGAGGCCAAATATGTTTTTACATTAAATAATTTCACATAATTTGTCCATGTTTTATACTCCTGTGGTTACTTTACTCAGCTATGAAGACAATGTCAGCAGTGTATGTGCTTTATATAATCATCAAAGGACCACACAAAATCATAGTGTTCCATATGTCATCAGCTTCATGAACGTTGCTTAAGTTCAATATTAAACACTCAAAATTGACAATTCAGG
Organism: Sesbania bispinosa; assembly: GCA_026901365.1. Lineage (NCBI taxonomy): Eukaryota > Viridiplantae > Streptophyta > Magnoliopsida > Fabales > Fabaceae > Sesbania > Sesbania bispinosa. Next base: position 477,472 of record QLOH01000494.1, read on the forward strand.
ACATCGTTCTGTTATTTGCTTTCACAATCCATTTCAATATCATATTAACTCATGTACCCATTCCATGATTACACTGTAATAAAACACACTGCAGCCGCTGATCAGTGTGAGCATTTGGCAAGGCAACATCCATCCTTAATTACTCTTATTTGATCTCATCCTACAATGAACATTATATCATACTTTATGGGAATATTAAACAATGCAGAAAAACATCTTTGGAGTTCTTGGGCTTTTAATTCGATTTTATCAAAGTTCAGCCCTTTTCAACAGTTTTCTTATTTGACATCTCAAATTTAACATTTAATTCGGAAACTGTTATACTTGAGCCCAATTAAATTGAAATAAGGGAAACAATTTAAACATCTCAAATTTAACTTTACATGGATAGACACACAACCAAATTATTTTGGGTCTCTTTCATTTGACCCCATTTCACCAGCATGTCGTTCTCGGTTACTTAATTTTTGTATCTCACATCACTCTCGGGCATCCCTCATGACCCTATGTCCAAGCAAAAAAAAAAAAAAAAAAACTCACCAAGCAACCAATAGTCGTTCAAGTTTCAATGTTTACCCCTACCTCTCAATATCAATCTCCACTTAATCTTTACCTTCAAAAGACAACCTTATTTTTTACCACATACCAGTGTCTCCAACTTTACAAACCTGTAATTAAATAATAATACCCTTTATGTATGGCAAACGTTAATTTGAAATCTATGAAACTATTTCACATAAAAAAAATTGGTATATTCGTATAAGATTAACACATTCCCCACATCCCCTGTTGGGCTTACACAACAACGAGTTTATTCCCATGGGCTCAGCTATCCTTAACAATTCCCAACTTGACGCATGCTAGGTTGATGTGCATTCTTTTCCTTGCAAATGAATTTGATTAGTGAAGAACTGTTAACTTTCCACACAATTTTCATCCCAATCTTATTATCATCGCAAACCATATTAATGACAACACTGTGTTTGCTCTCTGCCCAATGCACAAAGTTCCTCCACTTCAATGCAATCAAATTAGTGTCTGGCTTATCAGGTGACAAGGTTCTTATCTTCATTTCCTTTTATTTAAACAAAACCAAACTAAATTTGTTTCGTTATTCACAGGGTCAAGAGTGTGAAATAACCCAACCAAATGTGTCCTGTTCATCTCAAATGACCTGTCCACACATTACTCACCTAATGACATGTTGCACCCCTCTATTAACGCCACAAACACAATCATGCTATTGTGTCCTAACAAAATTAAAAACACTTACGTTTCTATCAACACCTTTTTTAATCCCATATTAGGGCAGAACAATGATGATATATGGGACCAGTTACAAATTTGGATTCCTTTGGACATATGCCCATCGATAATGTCCGGTCCATCAGTTGTATTCAGTTCAACGAATGAAATTAAACCTCTCTATTTAATTGCTTATCCTTCGATGTCTTGTGTAAGGGTTTGTTTCTCTCCGTAAACTGTATTGAGTCAGTATTTTACTATTTATATGCAAATTTTCCGAGTTCATTAGTTATTTTTTAACCAAAGTCTCATACACGTGTTAGTTAATCAATTGTTCTATACTGTTATTAGTTTACTTACCCAACTATCCTCTATGTTCAATTCCACTTAATCTAATTAGTGTTCATTCTCTTTAGTCCACCTGCCATTATCTAAATATTACCAGAGCATATCTTCCTATCGTTTTTCCCACTTCTGGAAAACCTGACGCAGAAGAACCATTATGTCTACCTTCCCTGCCATTTTCTTTCCCGTGAAGGAGATCTCTCCGTTCTTGCCCCTTTGGTGGACAAAGGTGAATGTCATTCGAATGTGGGAAGTTCCTGTTTCGGGCCAACTTTTCGACTCCATGTCTGTTGAAGTTGTGTTCATGGACACACAGGTGATTGTAATCCTTACTTCTGTTCATTCTTATCATATTCTTCCATTAGTAAAGAAATCTTCCGCAAGAGGCAACTGGTTATTGAAGAAGGCCATGCCTATGAGATAAGTCGGGTTGTTGTCGTCCAATATGAAGGGGCCGACAGGCCAACCTCGCATCCTTACACGTTAGTTTTTGACATGTGCTCCAAGGTCGTTTTGCATGAGCGTTATCCTCTCATTTCCTTAGGGTTATCTCCTCTTGCAACCATTGACGTTCAAAGGATTAAAACTGAACGACCTTATGACACAAGATTTCTTGTGGGTAAGAGACTTAAACATTTATTTTCCTCACTTTATTCAATAGTTTTTTACATTTGACTTCTCCGGATTTGTATTAGGTTGTGACATTTTCTTTAAATTCTTAATGCATCCAGATAAAGTTGGCATACTCACTTCTGTGTCTTCTGAACGACAATATCTTAAGGATAACAAGGAAGTTCATGTCGTTTTCATAGAAATAACAGACCCCACGTGTGTTGTCCATAACTTATTAAATCTTTTGTTCTTTGTTTTTATTCAGCATAAATTGTCCAATTATATTTTTTAATATTCCTTTTGTGCAGGGGAAAAATAGAGTGTATCCTTCATGGAACATATGTTGACCAACTTGACCAATACCTCAAGAAAAGTGGCCCAATCACGCCAATTATTGTTGTCCAACTTGCTCGTGTTGCAACAACTGCAGAGGTTGTTTTTGGTGAGTATTCAGGTTTATTTTTTTGACACCTATTTTGTCTTTTCGACACAGCCTTGATTTTAATCCTTCTATATACATGTGGAGGATTCACGCTTATTGTTGTTTGTTTATCAAATCTAAGGGGATGCTGGTATAGAAAGCGTTAATCCGGTCACTAGATTGCTTTTTAACCCCATTATTCCAGAAGTTTTTGACATGAAAAAGTGGTACGCAACAACCATAATCAAAGTCTCCGACCATATTATTATCATCCTTTAATTTGTCCTCCTGTTAATTATAGTCTGCAATCAAATTTTTTTAGGATTATCTCTTCATGGGTTAGACTAAGTCTATGCTCATTGTTTCGTATAGGTTAGCTATAAATAACTTCAAACTTGAGTCTAAACTCAAATATACTGAGATTCATCCACCTTTTCAATCTCTAAGCAATGAGTTCCTTCTATCTTATCCAAAAAGAGTTATTGGTCACCTCAATGCACAAAATGATGTAAGTATGTTCATCATTTTCCTGTTAACCGTTTTTTGTTAACCAATTTAATCCATGTTAACCTTAAAAAACTTTGTTTTTCATGCCTAGCGTGGCGAGTTTGTTGTTTGGGGCAATATTACAGAAGTATCTGAAGATGACCTGTGGTGGTACTCAATCTGTAAAGACCACCCTTCCACCTATATTGGCAGTCATTCCCATGGCTGCGAGAGCAACTGCTCTCCAGTGCCAAGGTTAGTGGGTGATAATTACTATGCTGATGACTCACCGTGTTATTTATTTCCATTCTTTCGTCGTTTGACCACTTTTACCACCCTCCAAAGTTTTTTTTAGCTACTTATAACTATGGTCTTTGACCAAATAGTCTTTATAGATTTATTCTCTTAAATATTGAACCTAAAACCCACACTTTCATGGTTACTGTTATGTTTCCCATGTATTCAGGAAATGAACATAGTCCATTTTGCCTCACCGTTAACTTCATCTTTTGAATAGATTTACCATTAAAGTGTTAGTGTTTGATGGCAAAGACCTAGCTTATCTGAAGATACATCACGAAGATGTTGAAAACCTGCTCCAAGTCTCATGTGATGAACTTGTACAATCCATCCTGATTAGATAACTCAAACAAAACTTTGGCTAAAGTTTCATTTTCCCGTTATTATATTTACCCACTCATGGTGTGTTCTTTTCACTCAGGAACCTGATTACTTCCCTTATCCTTCGGTTTTTAACACATTGGTTGGGCAAACTATGTTATTCTTGGTACAAAAAAAAACCCATCTAGACACAGTACATGATGGAGCATTCAATGTCAAGAAGATTTGTGTTGAACCAGAGATCGTCCGAATGTTTATCAAGGATGAGTTCTACATTGAAGGACCACTGGTAAGCCTTCTGGCTTTCCATATACTATATTAACAAATTATAATTATACCTATGTTTTACACTTAACATAACAACCATATATGTGTCATTGTGCTGAACCACCACTATCTAATACTTAGTTCACACTCCTATTGATTTTCCATTCCATATAATTTGTCTCATGTGCACATCTTAATGTCACTTAGCACCTGTCGTATTTGTTCTGTTTGTCTCGGCTATGTGGATTCTGTTTGAGTGTACATATTACACATTTAAATGTAATAAAGAATGTTATCTTTCTCCTTTGTCTGGTCAAATGATTCACATTAGAATTGACACACATATTAGGTCATATTGCATTCATTTGACTTGTGCAGCTAATTAATTAATTTCCATTCATGGTTTTTTAACATTACTATTGAGAACACAGGTAATCCTATTCCTTTCACTCATATTAAAATCTTATAAAAAATCACCATCAAAGTTCTACTCCCATTGTAATTTAACCGACAATAAATACTTATATATAAAACATTTTTTAACTGTATGTTCTGGAATGTTATGTATGTGTTTAATACATCTTAATTTTATCAATTCCATCTTCCATGGAAGGATTGGCTATTTTAGATAAGCTGACTCATGTTAAGGAAGGTAATTCATGTTACTTGTGGTGGACACATAGACTCATATCCAATAAATATACTTATTCCAAGCCCATTGACTACTCTAACATTTACGAATTCCTTATCAGCCAACTAACAGGATCACACCTTGGTTTCACACACAAGGAGACACAAATGAATTTAATCACTCAGGCCACGGATCTCATGAAACTACAAGTAGACTCAACACATTTAATGTTGATCATGCTTCAACTTCGAACAACACTGCCCTCAAATATTTCAGCCCAGAAGATAGCTCAGACTTAGAAAATGAGCAAATTATAGACAAGCACTGCATGAGTTATCTCGTCTTGAGTCCCTAATATATTGTAACCATCAACTTCTATCGTCTTTTGTTTTGCTTAAATGAATGTATAGTCAAGACTAGCCCCATTTGTAATAGCTTAGTCAATGGGGTTGTTTATCAAACTTTGTTTACTTTTTGAAATACCTACTCGTCACGTGTAATCCAAGTAACACTTTATGATCCACTAATAGTACTCCCATTATGTCCTGCATGTTCTTTCTTATTATCTTCATAATATTTTTTACTCCAAATTTTTGAGTTAGAAAAACTACCCACTTTTTATAACTTCTACACAAACAGGCGATTTCTATATATCTCATACATATGTTTTCCTTCTTTAGTTTTTATTGTTTGGTCACATTTTTGTGATGTCTTTTATGATAAGTATGTGATGTTGTAATCTTTGTGTGTGCCCTTACAAAATTGGTTAGTCAACCTCCTAAGTATTTGACATAACAATTACGACTAACTTTAATTTCCTAATAACATGTTTTAGCAGGTACACATGAACCCGATTACTACATTACTTGGTTCATGACATTGATTCATTTGTATTAAGTGCTATGATATTTATCCCAGACAAAAAACACATTCCATTAAGTCAAGGACAATAAGAAATTCATGGCATACCTGCTATTGGTTTCTTTTATCATCTCCAATATTTAGTACTTTACTTTACTACGAATATAGCTAAACAATATAACTTCAGCAAACATGAAATTACTTAGCAGACCAAAAATATGTTATTCCTTTAACTATAAGTTCCCATTAGAAAGCGCATTAACATATCTAGGTTCAAAGTTAGCCGCTCCTTTGACATGTCTTTGGACATTAGTATTATATATATTATTTACTTGTAATGTAATTAAAAAATCTACTATATTTGCCAAATCACAATGCCATTAAAACAACTCCCCCATCGTCCGTGATCAACTCTTTACCAAAAGGCAAGTTGCTCAGGTTTTAGCCATTAACTTATGCAACCATGTCTTCTTTTGTTCCCAAGTAAACTATCTTTTTCATCTAACTGTTCATGGATCAATCTCCAATGCGCTTAAATCATCAACAAAGAAAGATTACACTAACACTCATAACTTAACTACATCCACTTATCAAATATTCGAACAAGCTACGAACTCAATTACTAAGCACACTCCTCTTTATCACATTCACACCTCATATGGGGTACAATTATAAAACAATCGCAACCAATATTCCAAACAAAACCAAACAAAACTTCCCAAAAACGTTTATTGGCATACTCAAGTACCTGATCAAGATTTATGTTCTGGGCCAGCCCGTTTGGCAGGTTAAATCACAAAGTAAAAAAGTTTTTCTCCCAAAATTCTTAATTTGGGCTGGATCGATCATGCATTCAACATCCTGGTAACAAATCATTAGCTGCATTTGGTTTAAACCAAGTTAGGGCAACAACTCCTACTTCACACCACACAAAAAACAGATTTGATAAAATTTCAGAACAATTTGGGAATTCCTTGCCCCTTACCCTGTCCGTGTGTGTGGCCGATACCTTCCAGCAACCACCGTTTATCCAGCAACGAGCCACCTACGTTAATCCATCGGCCATCCATCAACAGTTCCTTCACTATTTCAGGCGAGAGGTTTCCGCTTCCCGCTGTCGATCCCACGTTGGTCCCGTACAGATCTGCGCATCGGAGCCTTCTGACCAACTGCGGCTCATCGTCCGTGACCTCCGTCAAGCAGCGTGCAGGAGCAGCGATCCCTCCTCGCGTCACTCCGTCGCTCGCTGCCATCTCTTCCGTCTCTACGACCTTCTCCGGCCACGCGTGTCCAACCTCGAGAAGCATCTTCTACACATCCGCCCAGCAGCTATCACGTTCCTTCTGTGCGTCCCCTCATTCGTGACAGCCCCGGTTTGTTTTCCTCTTTCCTTTCTTTGTTTTTTGGGTATATGGTGGAGTTCGAGAGAGAAGGAGAGTGGGGGAACAGTCCTTTGACTGGATTAGATAAATGAGGAGTGAAGTGAAAGATAATTGATGGCACCCAATAGATTCCATCCTTTAATTTTATTGAATTTCCTTCCCACCATTTTTTAGGATTCGGGTGGGCACAAATTGCTTCTGACTAAACTTTTCAAATAACCATTCTGACCATAACATGTGGTGAATTATTCTCTGTTTTCAGAATGCAAATTATTTTTTAGACACCATTTTTGTAATTTCCTACCATTTTTGTTTGGCCTTATAAATTTTATATTCCTCACTTGAAAGACTTTTCATTCTTTGTATTTTATGCTACCTAAGACCTCAACTTAGGTTCTTGGCAGATAGTGCAACTTATGTTATTTTAATTCAGGTTTCATTCCATACTTTCCAACTTATCTCGCATCAATTATATTATATGAGAACCACATTTGAACTCAAAAAATTCAACAGCAGATACACACATATTTTGTGCAATTCAAGATTTTAATATATTCATTAAAGTAAAGGTTAATTAGGCATAATTATTATATAATTCATTCCAGTCCTCATCTAAAGTCCTTTATATCTCTCAAGTTCCTTTGCTTCCTTTGGCAATCTCCCTTTTGTTATTATCTAATTTTTTATTTCCTATGTCATAAACTAAAATACATTTTTTTCACTATGTTATTGTTTTAGGACTGGTTTGATTTCATTCCATTCTTCTTTTGGAAATTATTTTTTATTCCTCCATTCATAGACAATGTGCTTGTATTTTTAATGTTTTGAATGTCCTTTTATTATTTCTGTATTTGCTCATTTTTTAAAATAATTTTATTGTCTGGTACAAGCAGTTCAAACGTTCCCAACACATTATGTTTAAAATTTAACTGTTATAATTGCTAGCTTTTTTTGCCTCTTTAGCCCACTAACATATTCCCTGTGATGCCTTTTTTGTTTAATTTTCATGTTAACCTTTCCTTTGCACCCAAAATTTACTCAAATTGATACTGTGCTCAAAAGGCACCCAATGTGTAGTTGGTTTTTCACCCATGTCTCGTATAGCTAATTAATCAATAATATTCTTGCCTCTTCTTACGTTCAATGGAATTGGACTCAGCTCAGTAATAGCCTGTCTAAATTATTTTTTGTTTTCATATTATTATCATATCTTTTTAGTTATAAATATTCATTCTGTCATACAAATGTTGTATACTTCACAAAGAAACATGTTCTGTATTAGAGGTAGCTCAAGATAGCATCAACAATTTGCATCTTAACTGTTGCCTTTGCCTACAGAGTAAACAATCTCCAATCGTGTCTTCTTAATCACCACCACATGTGTGTTTGTTACCCACTTTGATAAACTTTTTGTCTAATCCAAGTTATTCAATGTGCATCGCATGTGTATCTTTTTGCATATTCTCAGACCCGGTCAATAGTGCTCATGATTATTGAGGGCACACTAATGAACATATCTGTCATTCGATACACAATCTCACCACCAACATAATATCCATATTTTTCTAGGTCATTAATCAATAGTCTCTACCAATTTTTTATCTTTTTCATTGAGTAATGAAACAATGCTTTCCTCCATCTAACGTTCAAATACTCGTCTGAATAGTTAATTATATTGATTTCATTTGCAGGACCTTACAAAAAACAACCCACCTGGAATAACAAGATCTTAACGCTGATTACTATTCCAGCCATGTCTGAGGCTACATCAAGTAATAACCCCTGCTTAAATTAAAGTCACTTACCCTATATATTATGCTATTAACGTACGAAGTAAGTTATATTTTCATTTCCATTCGTCATTACTAACAGGTACCAATTCTAGCGAAACTTCTTCTGCAAATGTCACAAAAAGAAAAGGCACTCCATCTTCTGCAGAATGTAGTTCAAGACAAAAGAGAATTCAACGAAGTAATTCCATTCAACTTATGACTTACGATTGTAGCAACAACTTCTCACAAAATATATATTAACAAAAATTATACTTTATCCTATTGCCTTTGACCCCAGTGGTTCCTTGGTCATTGCAAACCCAACAAGAAGATGGTTCTGACTTACCAAATTCAACACTTAGTGAGATGCTCAATGGTCGGTCATAATCTTTTCATCACTTCTTTCACTTCCAAAGTCATGGAACTATATTATCTCTAACTTTAGTCTGTACACTAATGACAATAGGTTGTCGAGATGATTACCAAGTAGCTGAAGATGAAGGTTAGCGTACTATTCATTCTTTTACTTTTTCCTACTATTAGATAAACCACAGTCCCACCAAAATCCCATTCAATCACACTGATTTAACCAGTTAAATTAACTTAATTTGTTATATAGGTTACATAGACATCGGTGACACAATATATAGTTGTCAACATTGCCATGCAATTTTTTGGTATGATGAACGTGTTGATAAGGTTGCATCAACTTTAACACCAACCTTCTCAGGATGTTGTATGAAGGGAAAGATTAAGATTCCACAATTGAGATCTTCCCCTACTTTGTTACTTAACTTAATTACTGGTGTTGATCCAAGGAGCAACAATTTCATTGAGCACATAAGATCGTACAATAGTATATTTGCGTTCACTTCCCTTGGCGCAAAGATAGAGACAAGTATGAATACCCGTGGTGGACCTCCTCAATTTGTTATTAGTGGCCAAAATTACCATCGGATAGGTTCATTTCTTCCCGATGAAGGACAACTGCCAAAGTTCTCATAACTATATGTTTATGACACAAAAAATGAGGCAACAAATAGAATTTCTTGTATGAGGTTAGTTTATATGACTAGACTCTCACATTATGTCATACTTTCATACCTACATGCAATTTTGTTCTTGTCATCTGCCTGTGATTTTCCTCATTACGATTATTATTCTTCTATTCTTTGTTATCACAGTGCAAATACGTCAAGTAATCCCCTTAACTCATCATTAGTCAAGGATCTCATGGACATGATCAATCAATCCAATGTGCTAGCCAAATCATTTAGACGTGTAAGGGATTACATTGAATCGACACAACAAATCAATGTCTCAATAAGGTTGTTTCGGAACACAGAGCACGACCCACACACCTATAATTTACCAACTGTTGATGAAGTTGTTGGATTAATTGTTGGTGATTTTGATAGCTCCGATTGTGGTCGTGACATTGTTGTTCGAGCATCTAGAGGTGAATATCAACGTATTCACGAGACTCATACTTCTTATTGGCCTTTACAATATCCAATCCTTTTCCCATATGGTGAAGATGGGTTTTCAGAAAATATCAAATATAGTGGTTCTGATGAAGACAATAGGATTTGGAAGAGACGACGTGTTTCACTACGTGAGTTCATATGTTTTAGATTACAAGATCGATCAACTGAAAATATAATTTTGTTGAGAAGTCGTCGACTTTTTCAACAGTTTGTCGTCGATTGTTACTCCATGATTGAGTCACAAAGGATTTCTTTCATACGAAACAACCAAATCAAAATTAGACAAGAATTTCTATCTGGAGTCCAAGAAGCAGTTGATCGAGGAGATGTTCATCCCTCTACTATTGGATCAAGAATTGTGCTACCTTCTTCATTTGTAGGTGGTCACCGATAAATGTTCAATAATTGTCAAGATGCAATGGCAATTTGCAAGCATTTTGGTTATCCAGACCTCTTTATCACTTTAACATGCAATCCCAAATGGCCGGAAATACAACGATACCTTCAACCTTTAGGATTACGACCACATGATCGCCCTGATATTATTAGTCGTGTCTTCCATATGAAATTAGCCAACCTTATGAAGGACTTAAAAAAAGGTCAAATCTTCGGCAAAGTTCTCGCAGGTAACTTCTTCATGTTTTGTCTGAACTTATACATTTATATCTAATAAAACCCAAATACAATCTTTTTCCATGCCCATCAACATAAGTTCAATATTTTCCTGCATTTCATTTTCTTACCTAGGTATGTACAATATCGAATTCCAAAAAAGAGGATTACCCCATGCACATATCTTGCTATGGTTAGACCAACGACATAAACTCAATTCGGCAGATAACATTGACTCAATCATTTGTGCTGAGTTACCTGACCCAACAAGGTACCCATCATTATTCAATGTTGTTTCCTCATATATGGTACATGGCCCATGTGGTAATGCACACAAAGAATCACCATGCATGATCAATGGAAAATGTTCTAAGTATTTTCCAAAAAAAATTGTTGAAAAAACTTCATTTGATGTTGACGGATATCCTATTTATCGACGACGAAACACTGGCATCAAAACTTTGTGAAATGGTGTTTACTTAGACAATAGATATGTGGTTCCATATAATCCAAGGTTACTTATGAGGTATCAAGCACATATCAATATAGAATGCTGCAACAAGTCAATTTCCATCAAATACTTATTCAAGTATATTAGTAAAGGAATCGACAGAGTTACCGTATCACTCAACAAACCAACCGATGTCAATGAAGAAGACACACCTCAGGATGAAATCAAGAATTACTATGATTGCAGATATTTGTCCCCTTGTGAATCCATGTGGCGAATTTTAGCTTTTGATATACACAATAGGTGGCCACCTGTTCAAAAGGTAACGTTTCACTTACCGGATGAGCAATCAGTCATTTTCAAGGACACAGATGCAATAGATGATGTCCTCTACAGAAACAAATCAAAGAATACAATGTTTTTAGTTTGGATGGAGGCAAACAAAAAATACCCAGAAGGAAGACACTTAACATATGCTGAATATCCTAACCTATTTATCTTTGATATTGAGAATCAACAATGGCGTTGCCGAAAACGTGGTTTCTCGGTTGGACGGATGAATTTCATTCCACCAGGTGTTGGCGAATTGTATTACCTTAGGTTGCTACTCAATGTACAATGGGGATCTACCAGCTACAACGCAATAAAGACAGTCAATGGTCACACCTATGACACATTTAGAGATGCATGTGGTGCTCTTGGTTTACTTGATGATGACAAAGAGTTTAATGATGGTATCCTTGAAGCATCAAGGACAACATCATCATTATACTTGAGGAAATTGTTTGTTACACTGCTTATGTCACACACCATGTCTAATCCTTTGCTCGTATGGCAAAAAACATGGACGGTTCTTGCTGATGACATCTTATACAACAAACGATGCACTTTAAATCAACCAGGTACACTTTCTACTTTCATTGTATTCCCTTTTTGGCCACCTAAAGAATTATTGTTATTGTGTTGCAATTAACATGATTCCTTCTCAAATAGATCTCCAAATCCCGCCTGATGACCTCCAAAGTTTTTGTTTGCTTGAGATTGAAAATTTGTTATTGGCCAACGGAAGGTCACTTCGGGACTACAGCTCAATGCCATTCCCAACTAATTCGCAACCTAACCAATTTGCGAATGTGTTATTGTTTAATGAGCTTAACTTTGAAGCAAACGAAATGAAGAGAATTCATGATGAATATCTACCTAAGTTAAACACGGGCCAGAAAAATATTTATGACCAAGTTATTACTGCACTTTCAAAAGACACTGGTGGATTTTTCTTTGTTTATGGCATGGTGGAATTGGAAAAACTTTCTTATGGAAGACATTCACCTATAAATTGTGCTAAGAAAAACAAGTCATTCTCAACGTAGCATCAAGCGGGATTGCTTCATTGTTATTACCAGGCGGAAGAACTGCTCACTCACAGTTCCTTATTCCCCTTTCCTTGAATGAAGATTCATGTTGCTCAATTAAACAAGGGAGTCACAAAGCAGAATTACTACAACACGCAAAACTAATAATCTGGGAGGAGGCTCCGATGGTTCACAAATGGGCTTTTGAAGCTTTTGATCGCACCCTTAAGGATATCATGCGATTCACTGTTGAAGATAGCCATCTTAAACCATTCGGAGGCAAGGTTGTTGTTCTCGGAGGAGATTTTAGGCAAATATTACCAGTTAGTTATTCCTAGGGGCAATAGGGCTGATATTGTCATGTCAACGATTAACTCATCTTATCTATGGAAGCATTGCACTGTGTTACGATTAACAGAAAACATGCGGCTTCAACCCAGCAATAACTCTATTCCACTCAGTGTTATGAATGACTTTGCACATTGGGTTCTATCTATCGGAGATGGTTCACATCATGTGTCACATGATGGTGACAATGAAGTACAAATACCTACTGACCTTTTGTTGTTTCATTCTTGTGACCCAATCGATGAAGTTGTTAACTTCACTTATCCAGCCTTACTAACTAACTACTTGTGTGATGCCTTTTTCCAAGATAAAGCTATATTGGCCCCTACATTGGATATTGTTGACACTGTCAACCAATTTGTTATGTCCATTTTGCCAGGCGATGAGAAAGTATATCTTAGTTGTGACAAGATATGGAAAGTTGACCACAACACAGGTGTTGAGGCTGATTGGTTGACAACAGAGTTCCTCGATAGTATACGTTGCTCTGGAATGCCAGATCATCGACTTGTCCTAAAAATGGGTGTTCCTGTCATGCTCATGAGGAATATTGACATCTCCACCGGATTATGTAATGGAACAAGGTTAATCGTTTCAGAGTTGGGCGATAATGTCATTGCTGCAAAATTACTATCCGGTCAACCCAATGAAGACATTGTTTACATTCCAAGGATGAATTTGATGCCCTCAGACAATTTGACTCCGATCAAGTTCCAAGGACGACAATTTCCCCTATGTGTTTCCTTTGCCATGACTATTAATAAAAGTCAAGACCAGACATTGTCAAGAGTTGGCATTTACCTACCACGCCCAGTCTTCTGCCATGGACAACTCTACGTTGCAGTCTCAAGAGTGAAGTGCCCAACTGGATTAAAAGTTCTTATTGCAGACGATAATTCAATGCCCTCCTCATATACAAAAAATGTTGTGTACAAAGAAGTGTTCCAGAAAATGTAAAACCTTTGTACAAACAATATAGTTTTTTGTTGTACGTTATTACAAAACATTAGCGTTCACAATTATATTTTCTTAAAAATAAATTTTCAAAATACTCGTGCGTTGCACGGGTACTGAACTAGATCTAAAACAAATAGATAACATCCTTCCATGCCTCATTTTTCTTTCTTTTTCAATTAAATCAATTATCACATCTTTCATTTTCTCTTTCTTTTTTTTTTTCCCTATCTCTTTCTTTCCTACATTTCTCACAACCAAAAACCACACTATCAAAGTTTTAATACTCTTTAAAAAAAAAAGTAATAAATTTTTCACTCTTTTATTTTACCATTCCTTTCACTCCCTATTTTTTCCATCTCTCTTTCTTTCTTAACATATTAAAATATTATTTTAAATAAACATTAATTATTTTTTAAATAAATAGTAAAAATTAAAACAACTCAACATCAATGTTAGAAACAGAAATGCACTTGTGAATAATATAAGGTGAATATATAGACTGAGTGCTTGCTTCTACTTCAATATCTGAGGGACATAAAGTCACTTTCTTCCTACATTGATTATTGCAATGGGATATGTGGACATTTCGTGTACAATTTAATTTTTCATTAGTTTTGTCTCCATTTTATAAATTACACATTTTCAGTCATTATTCTTAGGTGTATAACGTCGAGTCACATTTGCAGCTCTAGTTCGACTTTTTTTCATGTAAAAATGCCCCGAAAAAGCCCTAGAAAAATAATGAAAAATTTACAAATAATATTTACTAAAATATAGCTGTGAAATTTATTTGCTTCTCAATAGAAAAATCCAAAAGAAAATTTTCATAAATTTTAAAATATGAACCAAGTTTCCGAAAAGTTATGACAAAATATTTAGGATAGCTCCAATTTGGGAAAATATGATGAAATCTAGTGGCTTAATTAAAAAATAAAAGGCACATCCACAAACAAAAAACTAATACAAAACGTTGCTTAACAAAGGGTTTGTTGTTGTAGAAAATTATATTTGAAAATAAACTTCAGGCTCACTCGATAAGTGTCTACCAAAAATTTCCGCCACAGGATTAAGTTTCATCCATCAAATAATATATCGGAATTAATTAGCAAACGACAAATCAGCAGATTTCGAATAACCACATAAGTACTCTAATCCATATGACAAGACATTGTTTCATCACAAAAATTCCCCAAAATAAGCAGATTTTTACTAATTCATACTTTACTAATGACCAAAACTTGGGAGCAAAAACTACCAGAAATTAATAATTAAAATGGCAATAAATAATAAAGTCTCTATCTGCAAGATTGCCACCCTAGTCGTCATCGGCAAAAGTAGTCTTTGTCCCTGAGTAAATGACAAAATTACATTATCAGGAAAACAAACTTAGTGGTGAAGTGACATTAACAGCTATGTAATGATCCTGCAAGTAGACTCCGTAATTGTATAGTAATGTCCCACCTTTTTTTAGGAAAAGAGAATATACTTGGAAGATAATGTCGATATATCAAAATTTACTACTAAACACAAATAAGTTTGATAAACCACTTATGAAAATGGAAAGAAGAAATAAAGATAACCTATATTTATTAGGAATCAATACTGTACAAAACAATCAATACTGCTACTGCTACCACTACCGAACAAAAATAAGATTGTCAAATGTGGTAATATAGCGTTGGAGCATATAAAAAATCTACATGTATGATAATTAAAATATCTAAAAAAGCTAATATTAATGTCATGAATGCATGTTAATTTTTTCAACAAAAGAATAAATCGGTGAAACTCAAGAAAAAAGGACGAGATCAAGATGTCATATAAAACT
The DNA here is from genome assembly GCA_026901365.1 of Sesbania bispinosa. Classification (NCBI taxonomy): domain Eukaryota; kingdom Viridiplantae; phylum Streptophyta; class Magnoliopsida; order Fabales; family Fabaceae; genus Sesbania; species Sesbania bispinosa. Next base: position 493,150 of record QLOH01000494.1, read on the forward strand.
TCTAAAGAAAATAATGAAATGTTCATATTACAAAACAAAAGTGCAGGTGTTGCTAAGAAAAAAATAATCGACTAATAACCATAGCATATGAAAAAATAGACTAAAGAAGTTTAACGAATAATTCTCCTTGAGAAAGTAAGAATATTATTCCTTGTAAGAAAATGATTGTAAAACAACTATTTTAAACTTACTAACAAAAGAATGGATTAACAATATTAAAAAATAAATTAATATATATACAGAAACAAAAAAAAAACATGCATGAAATTTTAGTGTTAAAAAACTGCTTTGAAAAGTTAAACTGATTTCTTTTGGTTGAAAGAAAGAAATTGACAATATTAAGCATAAAACTGTGTTGATTACTAAGTAAGAACATTTCTACAAAATTTAAAAAAATATATAAATCTATCAGAAGTAACATTTTTCAATACCAACAAAAAAGTCTTTACAGCGAAATGCAACAAAGGAAGTAGATGAATATTAGTAATCCTAATTATATATACCTGTGCCTTCCGCAGCAAGACTTGGTCTGTTAGGTGTTCCTCGACCCCTACCACCACCTCTTCCTCTACCACCTCTGCCACCACCACCCCTTCCACCAAATTGACCTCTACCACCACCACTCCTTCCACCACCAAATCTACCGCCACCACTCCTTCCTCCTGCACCTCTACCACCTGAACCTTGATTATCACCTCTAGGTTTTGCTTCATCAACTGACAAGGTATAACCACCAAGTTCACTTTCATGAAGTTCAAGTGCTTTATTCAAGCTATCACCATCACTGAAGTCCAAGTAAGCAAACCTGTAAAATGCAGCCAAGAACATCCCAAATAAGATGAACATCCAGCAGTGGCACATTAACATTATATTATAACATACAGCAGAACATGAATGGAATTTTACAAAGAAACATACCCCTTAACAGAACCAGAATCATAATCTTTCGGAACTGATATCCTTGTAATTTCCCCACAAGAACCGAAATGCTCCTGCAGACTAGATTTTATCTGAAAGAACAAGGCAGGACTTAATTTTATTGCTACCACAGTCAGCAATGAAAATAAACAATTAGTGGAACATAATGTATATCATGCAATACATACAACTGACACAAGCATGCAATCTTTGTGTTGAAACTTAAGCAACAGTCAATACAACAGATAAAATTACCTCATCTTCCCCAAGAGATCTATCAAAACCTTTCACAAATACTGTTTGAGACTGGCCTTTTCCACCCTTCTGGAATGAATTGTTCCAGTTGTTGCTACAACGATTTGGAAATAGAAATGGGAGTGAGTGGACATCAGGCATAGGATAAAATAAAATAAAACCTGTTTACTTTACAGTAATTACTTGCTTGTGGGGGTATAAGCACCCCTTTCCCGAGCTAAATCAAGCCGGACAGCACGTTGCAACAATTCTTGCCCATTTAACTCCAGCGCCTATGATTAAAAAAAATAAAAGGTCAAATAAAAGGTCCAAGAAGCATTACATAACACAAAACAAAAACAGAACTCAGTCCTACAATATCAAATAACACCAGCATGGAGAAAATATGATATACGAGTTAAAATGTCAATCATTCAGCACAAAACAAAAAATTCCAACCTGTGAACTTGTAAAAACAACATACGTTTTGTTCAGACAAGGAACAGAGTAAACAAATTCCTCAAATGAAAATCCTAGAGATAAAATTTCATCATAGAGAGGCCAAAACTTTAATACAAGAAATTCTGAAAAGTATATAGCACATTTGCTACTCAAGGCAATGACTAGCATATAATCAAGAGTATTGAAATGATTTACACAGATTAAAAAAGGTAGGAAATCTCACATTTTGGGCTGCCTCTGCTGTTGCAAACTCTACATGTCCAAAGCCTTTAAACCTCCCATCATCATCTGTAGCTAGGCGGACATCAACAATCTCACCACAATCTTTGAAGAAATTTTCCCTGAACAATTTCAAACGAGATATTAGATAAATAATACACGAAATAACTAAAACACACATGAATAATAAGAAATAATACATACACATCTTCTCGTTGCACACTATATGACAAGTTTCCAACAAATAATGTCTTTGAAGTGCCATTTTGTTCTTTTGGTGTAACTGGGGTTTTAGGCTGCAAATTTCAAGAAATAACATCATGTTAGTAGCTTGAATATCTTCAATACAGGAAATGAAATGAGTGGATATTAATCAAATACAGCATTCTTTCCAGCCGAGGCAGCATCAACCATCTCCACATCCTTAACCTGTTTCACATAACAGAAATATATTAATAAGGAAAATCAAAAGATCAAACAAAATTAACTTCCAAACAACCGTACTGCCCATACACAGACAAACACAAGTGATGAGCTTACTTTTTTCTGAGGAGTTTTAGAGGGTTTCTCATCTTCCTCGTCACTGTCGTCAGAACTATCACTGCTTTCCTCTGAGTCTTTCACGGGATGCTGTAACAGCAATTAAAATTCCACAAATAAAAATGACATTCACAGTATCCAAGACTCCCAGAATTTTAACCTTATGTTGCTTCAGTGTAGAAAATCATCAAAAACTCAAACAAAATTACCCTTCCTAGAAGTATTTTAAATGGGTTTTCAAGTAATTGAGGCATTCATGCTTAGAATAAAAAAAAGAATGAAAGTCATTAAAAGATAAAGGCAAAAATGAAATAAAAAAGTTGGTAAAACTTGGTTAAGTAATCAGCCTAGATAGAGATACCAAGGATTTTACCTTTTTCTTCGGTGGCTCTTCATCACTTTCATCAGAACTATCATCATCGTCGACATCCATCTTATCCTGTTATTAAGACATTATATAAAATTTATCAAACATCAACTTATCAACTTGACATAAAAAATAAATACTTCTATAACTAATTGTCAAATTTCCATCTCAATATACAACTTCTGCAGTATGCAACCAATGATTTGCAAGATTCAGAAATATGAAAGTAATAACTACAGAACTGTATATGCTATTACCTCATCATCTGATGAATCACTCTCTGAGCTAGACTCCTTTTTAGCTGCCTTCGCAACTGTTGCTTGTTTCTTGTTACCATTAGAAACTTTTGTTGGTTTCTGCAACAGAATTTGAATCCCAATTGCAATCATTGATAACTTGATAAAGAAAAGCTACACAAAATTGATCACAACTACAACGGAATTCTGACAAATCACTCAAACTAAAAGATTTATTAAAGGAAAACTAAAAGGTTTACATTGTCTTCATCAGAGCTGCTATCATCATCAGAATCTGAGCTGTCAACATTCTTTTTAGCAGCAGCAGAAGGCTTGGACACAGCTGTTACAGTAGGCTTTGTATCCTATATATCCAAGAATATGGATAGAGCATGTCATTCCAAGTATAATTTCATTAATATAAAGATTATCCATCACATCCAATAACCTAAGACTTACGTTGTCATCATCAGAGCTGTCACTTGATTCATCATCTGAGCTTTCACTTGTCTCAACTTTCTTACTTGGAGCAACTGCAGATGCAGGCAGCTTTTTGGACACAGCAGCAGCTGGTTTCTTCTTATTCTGATGCCAAAGTAAATAGAAACACAGCATTACATGGTGAACTAAAAAATAGAAAACAAAAATAAAATTGAATCTGTAAAGAACATTCTGGACAGTTTACTTAATGGTTTATTTTCCAAAAATTGATGCCAAAAAATATACAAAAAAATGGTGCCCAATGGTGAATAAAATTTTACATAGAGCACAAGACAAAATAAATAACAACTTACATCATCCTCTTCATCAGAACTACTATCAGAGGATGAGTCTGAATCAACCTTCTTGGCAGGCACATTCTTACCAAGACCAGCAGCAGCAGGCTTCTTAGATGGTTTAGTTACCTGGGTTTTATATTAAAATAGGCAATCACTCCATCATTATTTTATCAGTCAGAATAATTAACCATTATATATGTATAAACAACCCATCATAGCTTACATTGTCCTCATCAGAGCTGCTATCAGAATCAGACTCTGAGGTTTCACTTTGCTGAATTTTCTTTGTAGAAGCAGGTCCATTCTTACCTGCTGCAGAAGGTACCACCTTCGGTTTTGGAGCCTGAAAAGAAAAACAAAAAATGAGTTAAGGCATTCCAGCCAAAAATAAAACATCCATTAGTAATTAGGAAGTGTTAAGTATTTCAATTGAGTCACAAAAGGTGTGTGTGTTACTCACTTCATTTTCGTCAGAGGAGTCATCATCAGAGGATTCAGAAGAACTGGAACTGCTAGCTGGCTTTGCGTTCTTTGCTGGAGTACTAAGAGTGCCATTTTTAGCAGGTTGATTTTTTGATGGAACAGAAACTTTTGATGCAGGTTTCTGAGCCAGGAAAAAGAGAATAAACCATGAAGAAAGGCAACAACAAAGGGATCAAAATTTGATCATTAAACAGACATGAAATTTTAGCTTTATCATGTATTAAACTTCAAATAGCCATGTCCAGTACCTCATCTTCAGATTCTGAAGAATCATCTGAACTACTTTCCTTCTTATTCTTTTGCACCTTTGCTTCCTTCTTTTGCTTCTCAGCAACCACTTCTTTCTTTTGTTTCTTTGCATTCACTTCATCCTCATCAGAGGAGTCATCTTCAGAAGATTCAGAAGAACTGGAGCTGGGAGCTGGCTTGCCTTTCTTTGCTTGGATAAGAGCGACATTTTTAGCAGGTGCCTTTTTTGAAGGAACAGCAACTTTTGCTGCTGGTTTCTGAGCCCAAAATAAAAAAAAAAACATGAAGGCAGGTAATAACAATAACAAAACATGATCAAATACACCATAAGAAAATATTGCTTTTTACGCATTAAACCATAAGTAATCATATACAATACCTCATCTTCAGATTCAGATGAAGAATCATCTGAACTACTTTCCACCTTCTTTTTTTGTACCTTTGCTTCCTTCTTTTGCTTCTGAGCAACCTCTTCTACCTTCTGCTTCTTTGCACTCAATTGCTTCTCAAGCTCATCAGCCTGCCTCTTGCCTGCATCGAAATCAAAAGAGACCAATGAAATCATCACTAACAAAATAATGACAAACAAGAGAAAAAAATACAAACTTATACGCTCATTTGTCTCATGGTCTCGGAAAAAGAGTTTGGCCTATCAACGACCCTATAACACGATACTTGCAGGCTTTACAATAACTAAGCAAATCAATGAAAAGTTTGAACACATAATCGAACATTCTAAAAGGAATTCGTCAGCACATATATGGAGGTAAAAAATATTAACCTTAATTAAGAACACATAATCAACAAAAACAAAATTGTACAACATGAAACATAAATATTTATTTTTCAAAAAATCGAACCGAAACAAAACGGCAAAGCTGCGTAATAGATGAGATTTCGTACCCTTTTTGGCAGATTTCGATGTCGGAGCCACAGCGGTAGCTGCGTCAACCTTCAAGACAACGAAAACAAAATACAATGAGCAAGCTCGTAACACAGTGTTAAGAGAGTAAAATCATTTAATGAGAATAGAAATTCACGATAGATTGAAAAAAGCTGAACGAAACACATACTTTGGTGGCTGATTTCTTGCTTGACTTTCCCATCTCAAAATACAACAACAGAAGATATGAGAGAAGAATGAGTGAAGATAGACCGAAGCTATCAGCTGCGGAGGCTCTGCAAAACCCTACGTTTCAGAGAATTAGGGTTTTGGAGAACAGCAGAGTGTGTATTTTTTTGAGAGCGTTCGGCTGGTCCGGTTTATATATGTGCGTCTTGCTTGCTATTCGCTTAGGGGTTAGGGTTTTTGGGCTTCGGCGCAAACAACGTGTGGCCATGCTGCTGTGCGTTTTACATTTTTAGGCCTCAGATATTTTGTTATCCGTGTCATCTACCGTTGAGTTTTGACTAACAAAACCCTAATTAAATTAATTAATATTGTAATTATAATTATAATATTACCCGTACTAGTGCACTTATATGAGTGGTATTTTATATTTTTAAATTATAATTATATTTGATAACTATATATAATTAAATAGTTACATTATAAAAGAAATAATCATATTATATTTTCATTCAAAAAGAAAATATAGAAAAAACTTATACATGATTGAATAGCTAGAGCAATTATAGTCTACTTAATAAAGTTTAAATAAATTGGTAAAACAAATAACAATATTTAACTTTTTAAAGTATATAGAATCCAATAATAAATAACTCTAGTTAAATTAAGTATTATGATAAATTTTCCATCACATAAGAGCACATCACATAAGAGCACATTTGACTGAATGTGCTTAACCTACTTTTTAACTTATAGTGTGTTCGGTTTATAATGAATCCATTTTTTAAACGTGAATTTTGGTCAATGCTACTCTCAGCCTAAATTTACGTTTGAAACCATGTTAAGTCTCAAGACTTAAAAATCTTAATACCCTGCATCCAAATTGTGATGATAACAAACTTGGATAAAGTGTAAAAATAATAAACTTTGAATATTTCATATTTTCATATTAAGTCATCAGGAACTTTTAGATGATGAGATCGTCTGAAGTCATATAGTCATCTGAAGTACGAAAGTATGGGTGTTCATTGGTTCGGATCAACCTAACGAAACCGATGAACCAAACCATTCTAATTGAATCGGAGTCTTTTAACTCATTTTGGTTGGATCCGAACCGAACCATTCAAAACCGATCACAATTGGTTCAAGCAACGAGTAGAAGAATTTGAACCTGTTACTCGAACGGAACCCCTTTGCATTAAAAAAATTAAAGCCTAAAAAAAGTAACTAAAGTAAAATTTGTCCCGTGAAGATGTTCACACTTCAGTGTTCACTTCATTCTAAAGAAAGGATGAGGTTCCTTCTTCATTCTTTAAAACTAACACGGTGCGCCAGACCTTCCCTTCATTCTTCCCACCCCTCCCTTGTTCTTGTCGTCAATTGTCTCAGGCGCACATGTGCACCACAGATTGACCACCGTAGACCACAACAAGGAGTGACCACCAGTAGAGAGTGACCACCACGAGGAAAAATATAAACAGGAGAGCCCACCGCGCAGCCGCGAGGAAGAAGAAGTGGTAGAGCCCATTGCGCCACCGCGAGGAAGAAGAATGAACAAAGCCCACAGCACCGACGGTTACGTTATGTTATTGATCTGTTTAATTGATATTGTACTTTGTTCTCTTCTCAATTTGTTCTCTACTTTTCTCGATCTGTTTGAAAGTTTCGTTATTGATTCTGTATTCTGAAAAAAAATATTGTTTCTCATACGTCTAGTATGCTTAAGATTTTGCATCCATTTTTTATATAAACTAGTATATTAACTTGCGTAATACGCTATTAAGATATATTTTTATTTAATTAAGATTAAATTTACAATAAATTGATTTTCTTAAATTTAAAAACTAGAATAATTTTAAACAAATTTTCAATTTTAAATTCTAATATTAGATGAAATCATTAAATTTACTAATCATAAATTATACAAGTAATGAGATAGAGGAATGTTTATGTTGAGCCTGTATAAGCCGGCCTTAAGGTGACCCATTCTAATAATGGATATCATTGCAATTAGATAACTTAGATGGAGCACTTGACATTGTTTACCAATTGATGTGAAGACCCAAGCTCCATTGTAGTAAGAATAGGATCATGAATGATGGAAGGTTAGCATAAAGACATGACAAATATGTGTTTCATGCAATTTTTCCCATTTTTATTGTGAACATGATGATTATTATAGGTCAAATGACATATCATTGTGCTAAAACTTAAAAGGGCACCCAACTTTTAAAAAAGTGATCATGCAAGACTTAGAAATTTAAAGTAACCAGTTCATTAGTGATATATCTTAGTTGTATACACATGGAAAGAGATTCAGTGCTCAATTTGGATATCATTAAGGATGTGTCGTTTGGAAATTTAATTTTAAAAGACATTAAACACTATATTTACACAGGAGCACAACATCTTACAGTGGCATCGGGACAAAGTGATTTAAGAAGGCTAAGGGACTATGCTTATACCAAAAAGATAACCACATGAACTTAGTAACCTGCTTCATCCTCCTCTCTAACTAAAAAGGATCCAACTCACAAATATTAGTCCCATAGATGTCTAAGACCAAAAGTAAGACACCCTCGACTTGATATATACATAACATGTGATACATAAAACATTTATCACCACACTAACAACCACTACATAGTGATAAAAAAGCAGCCACATGTGCCTCTAATCGCCCAGCTTCCAAATTGAAAAGACAGAAGAGGCACAGACAACACGGTAAGTTGTTATAGTGAATGTTTAAATGTATGGAAGCATGCTAAAACGAACACTTGATCTACATATTTATAGTCAAATTTGTTATACTGTCTTTTTTTAATGCAAATAGTACTATAAGCAATTAGACAAAACTTTTACACCCAACATAGAGGAAATATGAATTTATGATTTAAAAAACAAAAATTATTACCTTCAAAAGAAAATTAACTATTTTGATAAAATTAAAATAAAATTCATAACATAAAAAGAAACTCAAAACACTTAAGATAGACTCTCACATTCCTTAGACCAAAAGTTCAACAATGATTCTTAGTGCTGCATAATAGCCCGACATATCACCAACCACTTTTTTAGAAGAGAAACATAAATAAACATAAGGAATTTAAAATCAAAGTTGATGATCTTGTTTGGCAATGTCATACTCGTTTGCAACATAAAGGGAGACTTACCATCCTGTCTACCATATATGTGTTCTTGCACCTAATGGTATCTAATGGCCGGGTTCGGGCCCAACAAACCCAAATAGCTATAAACCGATGACGTGAGTTTAGTAACCCATTTTTGACCATACATGCCTTCAATTAGCTCGGGTCTCAGGTGAGCGGGTGCTACAGGTGGGTTTATTCGGGTTTAGCACCCAGACAAATTTTTTAATATAAAAGTAGATTTTTTATTTGAAATAATTGCATTATTTATTTAAAATACAAATCATAAAAGTAAAAATCAGGAAAAAAATAGAAATCTTGATAGACAGATAAAAAAAATCAGAGGAAGAGTGAATATCCAGAAAAGAAAAAAATTAGAGGAAGAGTGAATATCCAGAAAAGAAAAAAATTAGAGGAAGATTACATATCCAGAAAAGAAAAAATCAGAGGAAGATTACAGATCAAGAAATGAAAAAAACATAGAAACATTATAGATCTAGAAAAGAAAAATAAAAATTCAAAAACGAAAAAAAAATTCAGAGAAACATTGTAGATCTAGAAAAGAAAAATACAGACCCAAAAAGTCCGTGGTGGTGAGTGGTAATAGAGAGGCGGTGGCTGCAAGCAGTGGTGCAATGTCACTGTGAATGAGATAGGGTGGCTGAAAGCTGACAACACGATGGTGGAAAAGGATACAGATTCATAGATGCTTGATCTAAAGAGATGGTGGGGTAGATAACTGAAGTTGTGTGGAGAGAGTTGTTCAGAAGGTTTTACATATTTTCTTAATTATTGAGAGTCGTGTAGTTGTTTCAGGATGGATTTGGAGGTGGTTTTTTTTTCTTGCCAAGCCTCTTTGTTTTTTTACGGGTACGCCAGAGTTCGTTCCCTTTAAAATAACCCAAATGGTTGAGCCTTCCCCTTTTAAAGTGATGTCTCCCTCATTTCCTCTCATGCCTAGAGACAATACCAATCCCCCATAATCCCCCACGGTAAACTCATAATAGCAGCTAATTCCATCAAATCTTTCTTTGTGTGAAACTTTTTTTTAAAAGAAAAAACCCCGCCTTTTCTACTTCTTATGTCTGCAAGGTTTCCTTCTTTAATCATTAAATCCCGAACTGCTACAAGCTTGCGTGAAGGTAGTGGCTAATCCCATCAACTTTTTCTCTTTGTCTTAAACCCTTTTTAAAACCCATGTTTTTTCTACTTCCCATCTCTGCAAGGTTTCCTTCTCCCAGACTGCTGCAAGCTTACATGAGGGTAGTGGCTAATCCCATCAAAATTTTCTCTTTGTGTTAAACCCTTTTTTAAAACCCTTGTTTTTTCTACTTCCTGTCAGTGCGAGGCTTCCTTCTCCTGGAATGCTGCAAGCTTGTGTGAGGGTAGTGGCTAATCCCATCAACTTTCTCTGTTTGTGTTAATCCTTTTTTAAAACCCATGTTTTTCTATTCCGTATCTTTGCAAGGTTTCCTTCTTTAATCATTAAATCTCGGACTGCAGGCTTGCGTGAAAGGCTCATGCCGTCATTTTTCACCTTCTATTTTTCTTGTCTTTTCACCCTCTGCAATTGTTTTCTTTCTTTTGTTACTTTCCTAAAATTTTAATTTTTTATTTTATTTCTTTTGAAAACGGTCTCTAACTTGCCAGTTGGCTTGACCGAGTTTTCTCTAATTCTGTTTCTGAAAAAAAAACAATTTATTAAACGATCAAAATAAAGGAAAAACATAAAAATCTCTCTTTTTTAAATTTTTTATAATAATAATTATACACATTTTTAGTTTTATTAAAGAAAATTTCTCTTCTATCATTTTAATTCTAAACTATTTGCATAAAATTTTGGTGTTCAAAATTGCCATTGTTTACTTGTTTCTTACATAGTAAGGAATAAGTCAAAACATGAACACAAAATTTTGCCCATTGCTTCAAACTTGGGTAAGTGCAGAAATTGACATAATATATGATTTAAACAATTAAATGACAATGTAGAGAAAACAAATGATTTGACACAATGAACAATTACATGATTTGGTGATGATGTTGGAAAGAATGCTCTAAAAATATATACACATATTAATAACCTAAAAAGGACATGATACCTTGAAAATTAAACAATTTAGCATAAAGTAAATGATCTAATCTTGCTAAAGAATAAAAAAAAATAGTGAATGATGTAATGCTAGTAAAAACTAAATGATATGATAATATTAAAAAAAGAGTAAACTAGTAAATCGGTCCCTGACTTTTTTAGGGTCATGCAGTTTAGTCTCTAAGAAATAGAAAACCCGACTTCTTAATTTTCTATCACTATAGTCTAATTGTGTGTTTCCCGTTAATTTTGTTATGACGTGTCACGTTTCGTGACACTATGTCACACTATTTGCCATCACGACACAAAAATAACATCATTGGGATTGACACCTTTCAATGAAGAAGGGGGATAAGAGAGAAAAATGGAGAATAGGGAAGCACATGATTGTTGGAGTTGAAGTCTTTCAAACTATAAATTAACAAAATCATGTCATTTTTGTGCCATAGTGGACACTTTAGTGACAAACAGTGTGATAAAGTGTCACTAAATGTGACACGTCATAAAAAAATTAACAAGAAACAAAATCGGACTTTAGTGACAGAAAAAGCAAGAAGTCGGGGACTATATTGGGGTTTTCTATTTCTCATGGACTAAATTGCATTATCTAAAAAAGTCAGGGACCGATTTGCTAATTTACTCATTAAAAAAACAAACAATTCGATATTGCTAAAAATTAAATTAAACGATATGATGAAAGGGAAACTTAAATGATATGATATCTAAAAAAGTAAATGATATGATGGCAATGAAACTTAAATGATCTGATATTACTAAAAAAATAAATATTATGTTGTTGCTAAAAATGATATGATATAACTAAAAAATAATTGATGTGATAAAGGTGAAAATGAATAAAATGACATGATGAAAAATTAAATGATCTGATATAAGAATGGATGATTTGGTATTTCAAAGAAAAATAAATAATTTATTGAAAATTAAACAATTTGATGGGATCTGATTAGAGTATTAAAATGATATGATGATATTGAAAGTTGAAAGTATAATATGATAAAGGGGTAAATGATCTCACATTGTTAATGATTTGAAAGGTAGACAACTTTTTTTTCTTTATTTTTTTTAAATGATGCTAAAACTTGAAACTTGAGTGATAAATTATTGTCAATTTATCTTATATATTCTTCTGCCCATTCTCAACCATTGCTCTTCCATGAAAACTTCTCATGATCCCAATTGTTGAAATACCACATTGCTTCATTGGGAAAGGATTTCCATAACCCTTTTAATAATGTTACGAGCAACTTAATTCGTACATCCCTTACTGGTCTTCAACTTTTCTTCTTCTTCTTCCAACCCATATCTTAAGTCCATGCACCTTGTCCGAGCTTTGGATATTCATGCTTTCTCTCCCTTATCTCTCATCAGAAATTCATTTATTATTATTTTTTCTTTATTATAATCATGCATGATATCAAAAAGAGAATATGAAGAAAAGAATTATTTTGAATATTAAAGAAGAAAATGAGTGGAAAAATCACATAGATGAAAGAATAGGGTGATAAGAAAAGCTTCATTTTATTAAACTTGGGGGAAGGTAATATTTATAGAGTAACACATAAGGAAAAATAAGGACAAAACACTATGCCAAAAAGCTATTTAAGGGCGCTCTCGTGCAACATAAAAGGGCGCTTCTGTGTGCCCTAATAGAAATTGCTCTTGTTTGGTTGTTAAAAGGAGGGCGTGCCTAGAAACGCCCTGACGGAAGGCACAGAGGGCGCTTATAAAAAACACGAAAGCGCCCTCAACAAAGTGTCAGAAGTGGAGGGTGCTTCCTTGGAGCGCATGGAAGCGTCCTCCTTATGCACAGGACGTGCATTTGGAGGGCGCTCCAGGGAAGCGCCCTTGTCCTGTCCAACCAGGGCGCTCCAAGGAAGCGCCCTCCCTCCCTTTTTTTCTGCTCTATAATTTAGATGAAGTTGTGAACACAGTTTTAAACACCTACAAAACTCCATACCAGCAGCCAGAATTTCATCCTTGAAACTAATGTTAAAAGTTTTGCATAGAATATGCTTAACATATACAACATCCTTAACCAGGACTAAGTCTAGTCATTAACCTATAAAAAATTTGGCAGAGTTTCCTCTATTTTTACAAGTTTTCCCAATTTATCAAACACCTGTAAAACTCCATACCAGCAGCCAGAATTCATGTCATGAAAGTAATGTCAAAAGTGCATAGAATATGCTTAACAAACAACATTCTAAACCATGACTAAGTCTAGTCATTATAACCTATAAAAAATTTGGCAGAGTTTCCTTTGTTTTTACAAGTTATCCCAATTTATCAAACACCTGTAAAACTCCATACCAGCAGCCAGAATTCATGTCATGAAACAAGTGCTTGTCATTAAAGTATAACAACAAATCAAAGTATACAAAATTTATAGAACTTATCATTAATAAACATCTTTGTACAACATTTTTAGAGTAAAAGTAAAGTATACGTGTTTACTCACCATCAACAAGTGCAAATCAATCACATACAAGTGGTTACTACATGTTTTGCCCATTCTTCTCTAACCTCATCAAGTTGCTCCGTAGTGTAAGTCGGGCATCGGTGTTGAGGAAAGTACTATAAAACCCAAAATTTTATTTCATTAAAAAAAGTTCTAAATGGGGAGAAAAATACTTGTTATAACAATTCCAAATTACCTCTCTTGGTATAGTGAGTGCATTTTGATCGATTATCTCCTTCATGAAACGCATAACAAAAAGGCCGCAATCACTGTTGTTTGTTTGCCGTGGACACTACAAAAATAATTTATAATCAAATCAACTTACGTAATGATAAGTTACGAAGGAACACAAGAGTTCGCGCAACATTACCTGTATGCGGTACCAAATGGGATCAGGTATAATCATATTCTTTGCAGTTTGAAAACCCATTAGCGTTCGATATTCATAAAAAGATCTAAACCAATAAAACAAATAATGTGTATGAGAACTCTAATAAAACAATGTAAGTGTGATTGTATAATGTTACTTAACATAGAAAACTTACTTCTTAATCATAGTCTTCATCGGTTCATAATGTGTAAGGTCTTTGCGCAAGGAGTCAAAAAAGTAAACCTTGCCAAAAATCAATTAAACTCAAGGCGATAAGAACCCAGTGTCGCCTACAATCATATTGTTAGATGTGTCAAACATACAATGTTTTATAATTAGTTATATTGAGATATGAACACATACGTCACATACCCGTCATGATTGTACGGAAGCAGAAACAACTTATCTTGCCCCCGTTTGTTATACAACATCCTACCCAGGACTTTGTCTTGCTGAGTTGTTGCAACAAAAACTGTGGTCATTTCTGGAGAAATGAAAAATATCTATCCGGGCGGCCGGATGGAACCAATATCTCCTTATACAAGTAACTATACAATACAAAATTTGGATGTTGTTAACTAATTTTACAATCTTATCATTAAATGAGAATGACATGCTATAAAATTTTAAAATTCAAAATACCTGGAGTAGATGTTTATGACAGTGGCACCTAACCAATCACGATACAACATAGCTTGAAGACACTTTTCATCAATGTATGTGTTCACTTCATTTTCTTGAATAATACCCGCAACTATGTTACAACAAATGGTAGAACCACTTCCTTGCATCTTTACTGAATAAAACATTTCGAGTAATTGCAAGTTCATGGAGGGAGGATTGGTGGGTTTTGAGGTGACCACCTGTGGAGTACTTTCCCTAATTGGAGACTTATGAATAGGTGATTCATTTGAATGATGTGTCTCCACAGGTGGTGCCGCTGTGGAGGTCTGGGGAGTCTAAAAATACAACATATTCAAGGATTAGTAATTGAAATTGAATTTATATAAATGAACTTTTTACACAAATAAAACTATACACATACCAATGCATCCAATCCAATATAAGTACATGGCCAAGCCACGAAACACCCTAATGCATCCCCCACAGTACTCAATTCCCCAAAACGATCTGGGCATGGAAGGGTAGCATGTGGGTCAGTAGCAACTTGAACCATGACCTTCAATTGGTCGGAGGGAAGTAGGCAATTGTGTAACATCTGGTCTGGTAAATTGTGTGCTTGCCCCTTACCAACCACTCGCAAGACAGTGTCTCCCAAATATAATATGCATTGAAATATTCCCTAAACAATTGAGATAAGTAAATATGTTTATGGATAAATAGTGTGTAAAAAACAAAATAGTTAACAAAATTATAAACAATTAATTACCACAGGAAAGGCGGGTCTGAGAGAAGTGTTAGAATCTCTCATGCTCCGTTCTCTGGTAAGTTCTTCAATCATTCTTGTATTCTGGTCAAGTTTTTCTTGTATCTGTTGATAACCATCGTGCATTTCCCGGTATTTCTCATACATATCATTATATTTCTCTTTAGAAACAACATCTTCTTTGGGTTTAGGCGGAGGTTTGAAATATTGCCCAGGATATACCCCAAAATCCATACCTCGAACACGTCCCCTATATGTGTCTTTCTTAAGAACCGTGTCAAGGACGTGTCTCTTATCAGAATTACCAGATTCATCGGCTTGAGATAATATTTCTTCCTAATAACAAAAGTGCAAAACATAAACTCAATGATTCAAAAATAACCCTAAATTTAACACACAATAACATTAAATATATACTTACACATTGTGTGGAGACCTCTTCTACTCTTTCATTACTAGCATTATTTTTCTTGTTTATCCGAGCGACTTTCCACAATGCATGTCGTGAAACTTCACCAGACTCTTCACCCGCTTCTTTTAACTGTTTACAACAAGTTACCCACTATTAGTACTAACAAAAAACACTATTTTGGTATTTCATGTTAATGACAATACTCACAATTTGTTGTTCAAGTCGAGCATAACCCAAGCGTGAGGCTCTATATGGGTAATCGGGGTTGGAGGCTCTAGCCTTGTTTATCTGACTTATTTCCTGCAATGAGTTATATATACAAGTATTAAACATATACTTTAACAAAAATAGAATTAAAAAACATGGAGCATATGGTTGATTATAGTACCTTGAAACGTTCCTGTGTTCGTTGGGAAACAAAGTACTCCCATTGCTCTTGTGGCATTACATCCTCATATCTCTTAGGAGGATGCGAGATTACTTCTCCGTTCTCATAAAAAACATGGTTGGTGGATAACACAAACCTGAAGGATCAATGTCTTTTACTAGCCAACATAAGCACATACCTCTTGTGGCACTCATCAATGTCAAAAGTGGACTACATAGAAATCAAAACAAATTACCATCGTATTACTTTAGGTGTCCTTAATTATCTTAAAATATAAAGAGGGGACATAGTATGTACCTTTATATCCTCCCATATCATATTCTTATATGGAAGAACTTCTTCATCCTTCCATTGTCTAATGGTAATTGGTACCTTTAGACGAGCAAGTGCACCAACATAACTACTAAGTGTAGTGCCTCCGGGATTAATAGGCTACCCCTGTCATTCCATGCAATCTAAACAAAAGGACAAACTATATAGTTATATAATTCATCTTCATAAACATAATTTGATGTAAACATACAATTGGTTACCTCTATTTTGTTTCCTTTATTCCTCTCTTTGATTACTTCGGCCATAATTGTTGCCCCACGTCTGTGTATGGCATCCATGTTTTCATTGTCTGATCCTAACATGATATCTGCATGAGAAACATAAGACATTAATTAGCATAAACTGGAATTAGTAAACAAGACAAAAGAAATAGCTATTTAAATAATTCAAAACATACATGGCTCATCTTTTTCTTTTTCTAGTTAGTTTGACACTAGTGGGAACATTTCTAAGACAAATTGATGGGTTAATCCAAATACCCTTATTATGGTCCGCTCTCAGGTACAAACCCATCATCTGTTGTTGAGTCACCATATAATAACTGTGATGTCGTAACAAAAGGATCATCTTCAACGTCATCCCCTTGATTATCATCCACATTTGGGTTGTCATTGAATTTGTTACTTAACATGACTATGGAGCAATTCACATCTGCGGGATCACTAACATAGAAAACTTGCTGAGCTTGGGATGCTAGGATAAATGACTCATCTTTGTAACCTTTCTTGCTAAAATTAACTTGCATAAAGCCGAGGTTATTGACCCGAACACCAGTATTGTTGTCAACCCACTTACAACCAAACACAGGCAACCGAAAGTGAGTATAATCCAATTCCCATATGTGATCAATCACCCCAAAATATGACATATTAGCATAAACTGGATTTCTATCTTTTGCACTTGACATGTGCAATGCTTGGGCAATTAAAGTCACACCACTGTTTTGGACTGTTGTTCTATCATCATGGGCCTTTGTGTAAAAAGTGTAGCCATTAATCAAGTAAGCCTTGTAAGATATTACATTCAAACTTGGGCCATATGCTAAAAATTTTAGTTTAGTAGAGACTAAAGTAGGATTATGGTTCATGTCATGAAAAATCCTCGACTGAAACCATGAGATAAAGCTTCGATTGTGTTCCCTTGTGATCCAATTATCTCCTCGGTTAGGATTCGAGTGCCAAAGTACCTCCTTATGAATTTCAACATACGGCTCTACCTTATCATCATTGTGCAAGACATAAAGGTGTGCTTGAACCCATTCCTCTCTTTGAATACCTATGACTTCATTTGCCCCAATCCCTCCTGATTCCGAGCTTCTGTTGTGTCCAGAGTTCGGAAGCCCTATGGAGTTCACACCACTAAGGTATTCTGTGCAAAACAAAACTGCTTCTTCAACAATGTACCTTTCAACCATACAACCCTCAGGCCTTATGCGACTTTTAACATACCCTTTTAATATCTTCATGTATCGCTCAACCGGGTACATCCATCTCATGTAAGCTGGTCCACACAATTGAGTCTCACGAACAAGGTGAACTGTGAGATGAATCATTATATCAAAAAAAGAGGGGGGAAAATACATTTCTAGCTCGCACAATGTTACCACTATCTGTCTTTGCAACATGGGCAACTTTACAGGGTCAATCACTTTACTGCAAATAGCTCTGAAGAAATGACACAATTTAGTTATTCTAACGCACACTTTGTTTGGAAGCATGGAGCGTATTCCAACCGGAAGCAGATGACCAATAAGAACATGACAATCATGAGACTTCACACATTTTAACCTTTGTTCTTTCAGTGATACCAGATTTCTAATGTTAGAGGAAAACCCTCTTGAACTTTGACTCGTTGTAGGAACTTGCAAAAAATAAGTTTTTCTTTTTTGCTAAAAATATAAGCCGTCGGAGGAAGATATGTACGTGAACCCCTTTTTTCTAGGACCAACTATTTCCTTATACCCATGGCCAACAAGTCCCATCTCGCATTTATCCCATCTTTGGTCTTGCCTTTGACATTCAGTAACGTGCCGATAACACTCTCGTACACATTTTTTTCTATATGCATCACATCAAGGAAATGTCTAACAAACAATGACTTCCAATATGGCAACTCAAAAAAGATAGACTTCTTTTTCCACCCTCCAGTAACAAGTTGTCCGGCAAAAGGTTTGTCGAAGTTGTTGCTCAGGTTACCCACCTTTTCCCATAACTCATCACCCGTCAATGGAGAAGGATGCCTCCCATCCTCGGTCTCACCATTGAATGCTTTCTTCCATCCCCTATAACGATGGGATAAAGGCAAAAACTTGCGATGACCCTGGAATACATTTTTCTTACAATGCGCTAAACGCATCCAAAAAGTATTTTCATCACAAACAGGACATGTACACTGACCCTTTACACTATAGCCAGACAAATTACCATAGGCCGGGAAATCATTAATCATTCCAAACAACATTGCCCTCAACAGAAAAGATTCTTCTTTGTAGCCATCATAGACCTCTACTCCAGTATCCCACAATAGCTTCAAGTCTTTAATCAATGGTGCCAAGTACACATCTATATTATTACCCGATTGTCTGGGCCCAGATATCAACATGGACAACATCATGTATTTGCGCTTCATACAAAGCCATGGAGGTAGATTATATATCATCAATAACATCGACCATGTGCTGTGTGTACTAGATTGGACGCCATGCGGATTCATTCCATCTGTTGATAAGGCAAGTCGAAGATTTCTTGCTTCCTCCCCAAAAGAGGGGTACTCATCATCTATCTTCCTCCACTGCGGAGAATCAGCGGGATGCCTCAACATGCCATCCTTGATTCGTTCATTTGCATGCCATGTTAAGTTCTTTGCATCGATGACACTACGGTACATCCTTCGAAACCTTGGAATTATGGGGAAATACCAAACCACTTTTGCTGGTGAAGTCTCTTTCTTATAATGAGACTCATTGCATTTATGACACACACTTAATGATGCATGCTCATTTCTAAACAAAATGCAATCATTGGGACAAGCATGAATCTTCTCATAGGTCATCCCAATAGAACGTAACATCTTCTTTGCCTCATAAGTTCTGTTAGGTAGCACATTGTCCTCTGACAACATCTCCTTTAGCAATGTCAGTAACTCTGTGAAACTCTTGTCAGACCATCCATTTGATGCTTTTAAATTATACAACTTCAACACAACGAACAACCTTGTGTGCTTGGTGCACCCGCTGTACAATGGTTTTTCAGCATCACTAGCCAGGGTATCAAACATTTTTGGGCAATCTCTAAGGTCCTCTTCAACCACATTTCGAATCTCATCAATTATGTCACAATAATCCCATTCGGTCCCAAACTCATCATCACTAGGTTCTACGTTGACATTATTCTCACCCATACCACTATGTTCAATTCTAGTCTCACCATGAAATGTCCAACTTGTGTAACTCTGATCAATTCCGAAACAGAAAAGATGGTTCCTCAACTCCGCTTCACTTAGTTGCTTAGAACAAAACATTTTATACAAGGACACACAATTTTTCTAGGATTTGTTGCATGGTCAACGACAAACTTTATGAACATTTCCACTCCTTCCTCATACTCACTTGTCAAAAGATTTGCAAACATCCAAGAACGATCTATATTCTATCAACAAAACATCAAATCATTTATAAATTGACTCGAAAGACAACCATAATTTAGATGTAATAACAAATTAATTTACTACATGCATAACTAATTCTAAAAAGTTGAGTATAAAAAATTTATGCAATTTCCAATCCTAATGTCAACAAATACATCAATGTGAATAATAATGGGTATATAACACAATCATTTTATTAAAAATTAGGATGCAAATAAAATGGTGCAAATAGCAGAAAAAGATGTATTATGCAGAAACAGTGGTGCAGATAGCATAAATAATGGTGCAGCAGAAACTAGGTGCAGTTAGGAGAAAAATGGGTGCAATCAGCAGAAAAACAAAAAGTTCAGGCACATGGTGTGGCACATAGCAAAAAAAGTGGTGCATGAGAAACAATATTTTCAGAAAAAAAAAACCTGTGTAGATCGGAGAAGAAGATGTCATTGGGCAGTGGTTTTTGAAGGACCTTGGCGGAGGAGCTTCTCGCGGCGGCTAAATGGAGAACAAACGGAGGAGCTGCAGCGGCCGAGGCACGGCGGACTGGAGGAGCTACAACAGCCGCGGAGGACGACACTTCGCGGGCGGATGACGAGCACTTTGCGGCAAACGGAGGACGAACGGTGCTCCCCTTCGCGGCGGCCGGAGATTTAAGTGGGGGAGAAAGTGAATGAAGTTAGGGTTCTCAAGTGAGTGAGGGAGAGTGAAGTGTTTAGAGTGAGAAGAGAAAGATGAAAATGAGAGAGGGGGAACGAAAATATTAAATGCGTGCAGTTTTTTGAAAATCAGGGCGCTTCCCTGGAGCGCCCTAATGGGAGGGCGCTTCCAGGAGTGCCCTTAACAGCAATTTATAAAAAAAATGCACCTAATGTTTGAAAAGCAAGGCGCTTCCCTGGAGCGCCCTAATGGGAGGGCGCTTCCAGGAGCGCCCTTAACAACAATTTATAAAAAAAAACGCACCTAATGGGAGGGCGCTCACAGGAAGCGCCCTTAATACCTTAATACGATGGCGCTTCCTTGGAGCGCCCTCACCAATTTTTTTAAAAAAAAAAATTAAATTTTTTGTCATGTTAGGGCACGTGTAGGAGCGCCCTGATAGAGAATGGAACACCAAATTCAGGGCGCTCACGTGGAGCGCCCTTAACATTTTAATTTAAGGGCGCTCCCGCCCAAATTTTAAGCACCCTGAAGTTAAAACGTTCATTTTAAACACTTACCAACACGGGAGCGCCCTAAAGTAAGTGCTCTTATATCCCAAATTTGGCATAGTGAAAATCATCAATCTCTGCATGGTTCATCTGTGTGATTCTCTCTTGTAATATACATGAATTTATGACCAGAGCCTAAATCATCTGCCCCTTGATCGAGCACATCTGCAAACAAAATTTTCCCCAGTTTCGACCCCCTTGTCTAGATTGCCTTTCTGGGTTTTTAATCCAGCAGATTTCTTTTCTTTTCTTTTCCTTCTTTTTTTTTTGCCTAGACCGCCCTTTCGGGTTTTCAACGTATCATATTTTTTTATGCAAAACATTTCTTTACTACATCTGAATTGATTGGCCTGGGCAATTCCTGGCCATACATGTCCACCAAGATTAGTGCTCCTCCAGAAAGGCATCTTTAACGATGTAAGGTCCTTTATTATGTCAGTTTCCGTTTTCCTCTTCTATCTACTTGACTAGGTAAAACCTTTCTCAAAACTAACTCTCCTAGTTGGAAGGTCCGTGGGCAAACATTTTTGTCAAAGGCTCTTGCCATTCTTCTTTGATATAATTGCCCATGACAAATAACTACCAGTCGCTTCTCGTCAATCATATTCAATTGATCATGTCTCGTCCTCACCCACTTAGACTCCTCCAATTTTGCCTCCATAAGCACCCTAAGCGATGGGACTTCAACCTCAATTAAAGTTACAACCTCGATACCATAAACTAAAGAATATGGCATTGCCCCAGTTTAAGATCTAATTGAGGTACGATATGCGTGCAACGCATATGGCAACATCTCACTTCAATCTTTGTAAGTGACCACCATATTTCCCAGAATCTTTTTGATATTTTTGCTAGTTGCTTCTACTGCATCGTTCATCTTCGGCTGATAAGAAGATGAGTTGTGATGTTTGATCTTAAACTTTTCACACAACCTTTGAATATTGACACTATTTAGATTAGCAACATTATCTGTGATAATTCTTTCTGTTAATCCATATCTACAGATGGTGTTGTTTCTTCAAAAATCGTAGTACCACTTTATGGGTGACGTTAGAATAGGAAGCGACTTCCACCCATTTGGTGAAGCAGTCAATGGCTACAAAAATAAAGCGGTGTCCATTTGAGGCCTTAGAGTTAATAGAGCAAATAACATCAATGCCCCACATTGCAAAAGGCCAAGGAGACATGAGATTGTGTAGAGGAACCGGGAGTGCATTGATGTGGTCAGCATAAATCTGACATTTATGACATATCTTGACATGCTCTATACAATCATTCTCCATGGTACTCCAGTAGTATCCATGCCTCAAAATTTTTTCGAGACAAGGTATGTCCATTTGTATGAGTCCCACAAATGCTTTTGTGGACCTCATACATTATAATATTGGCTTCTCTAGCATCGACACAACGCAACAAAACCCTGTTAAGACCATAGGAAACACTGGAAGGGGTGGTTGAATAGTGTTTTATAATCTATACATATTTTTGGAAAACCTTTCGAAAACAAGCTAAGAAGCTTTCAACGTTCAAACTACTTGCTGAAAAATGAGTTCAGAGACTTGCAGAGACACTTCAGCAGGTCCAGTAAAATTGTCTTTTAAAATGATTTGCGTAATAAATAAAATTATTGTTGCTGCGCAAATTATAAACTCACTTTTCAGAACCCTCCTCAGTTAGAAATAAACAGATAACAACAGAAAGTAAAGAGTAAAGGGTTGAGAGAACTTAACAACAAAGATTTATACTGGTTCACCCACTAACCCAGTGAGCTACGTCCAATCCCAGGGTAAAACTCCATTGGATTTTCACTAATCCCGCAAGATTACAATGAGTATTATTTGCACACCTGGCCTCTCTAGGCCCAACGAGTATTCTTCGTTTTCAACTGCCTCTCCAGGCAACTCTTGCAGTATTCTTTTACAGACAAGCCTCTCCAGGCTCAATGAGTATTCTTTGTTTTCAACTGCCTCTCCAGACAACTCTTGCGGTATTCTTTAACAGACAAGCCTCTCCAGGCTCAATGAGTATTCTTTGTTTTCAACTGCCTCTCCAGGAAACTCTTGTAGTATTCTTTTACAGACAAGCCTCTCCAGGCTCAACGAGTATTCTTTGTTTTCAGCTGCCTCTCCAGGCAACTCTTGCAGTATTCTTTTACAGACAAGGCTCTCCAGGCTCAACGAGTATTCTTTCTTCCACCAAGCCTCTCCAGGCTCTCAGACACTTGAAAGTGTTTACAAATGTGTTTGGTTTAAGTTTCTAAGAAACTTGAACACATGTTCTCTTGTACAAAGGATAACTGAGTAAAAACTCAGAATACAGAGGATAAATCTAAGTACAAGGAAATGAGAAATAACAAAGTGTTTGACTTGGTCATACTTTCTTGATCTTTTTTTTTGAATAGCCTCTTTCTCTCTAGTTGGTCAGCGGCTTCAGAATATATCTTTTTGAGAATATGGCCGACAACTTCAAAATCTTATGAGAAGCTTATTTATAGCATCCAGAAATGTGATCATTGAGGATAGCTTAGTTACCGTTGAGAGATAGCCAATAGCTTTTGACTTGAAGAGAATAGGTGTGCAGAGATAGTACTGCTCTGACATATGATAAGTGCAAATTATATGATAAATTCTTGTATTTTTACTGCACTTATCAAGGTTAAAATAGTAATTTATGCCCCAAAATAATCCCTTTTTAGTAATAATTGTAATAATTGTGATTATTTGATTTGAATTTGATGCTCTTTTAATAGAAAATCTGTTAAATTTGCATATTTATGAGAAGATTTGAATGAGGAAAGAAGATAGCATTATTTGAGGAGAGGATATGCTAATTTGAAGTTTAAATTAGAGCAAATGAAGATAATATCAGCTGCCATTTAAACAAGGATTCTGCGGATAACTTCCCAATTTTAATTCAAAGAGCAGAATAATCACATAATCAGATCAAAAAGAGGAAAATAAGGAAAGCTAAGCAAACAAGGATAAGATCAGGAAGAGATCAAACTGTTAAAAGAAGAAGCAGAGCAATCAGTTACGCGTTCCACGCTTCACTCGCGCTTAGCGCAAGTGAAGCGCAGATTCAGAATTTGCTTACTGTTTCCTACGCTGCAGATGCGCTGAGCGCAGATGAAGCGTAGTTGTGCGGATTAGTTTTAGATATGTTTTTAGATCTATTTCAAATCAGATTTTTTCCAGATTTAAGATAGTTTTCCTTAGTCTATAAATAGGACCCTTTGTAAAGAAGTAAAGAGAGGTTAGAAAAGGAGCATTTAGGAAGCTTTTAGGAGAGACGACAGAGCAAAAGCAAGGGCTGGAGAAAGTGACAGTTTCTCTGTTGGTTTGTTATGGCTACCATGCGTAGCTAAACTCTCCAATAGGATTGAATGTAGTCGATTCAATCCCCGATTGTATGTGAATTCTCTTTGATATTTATGAATCCATGTTTTTATAATATCGGTGTTTTTATTCTGTGCTTAATGCTTAGCTTCCGCATGTGTGCCGGAGTTATAGGTTGGTTTTATGGGGCACATTTGGAAGGTGGTTCTATAAAATCAATAGCGAGTTTGGGGGAACCTAGGAATAGGAAACTTGAATTCTGATTGGGTAAAAACGCTCATAGTAGTCACTGTGGGAACCAGGGTGAATTGATAACGTAAACAAATAGATCTTTAATCCAAGGTAATTTATCACTGTGGGAACCAGGGTAGATTATTTCTGAGTATTTCATATTTGTGGGAACCTTTGTAAAATAACTTTAATTTGTGCTAAGATGTTATAATTGCATATTCATAAATATTATTGGGGTTCACATACGAAAGGGGTGCGATGAGACGAAGTTCAATCCTAGTCCAAGTAACTGTCTCTATCTCTCTCATTTAAGTTCAATTTTATTTACTTGCATAATTCTCAACAAACAACCATACGATATTACTTGATAGTTGTGACCAGTAATCTCTATAAATTGAGTCGTTCCCTATGGATACGATAACTCATACTTACTATTATACTGCTGGAATTTTGGTACCCTTGCCAGAATCTTATCAAGTATTTTTGGCGCCGTTGCCGGGGAATGGTGTATCAATTCGTATAGACTTGGGAGGTCTAATTATCAAGTTGTATATACTCTATCTTAGGATTAGATTTTTATTTTTATTTTTAGAAAATTTTTGGAATTTTTCTTTTTGTTTTTATTTCTAATTTTTATTTTTAAAATTCTCTTCCACACTTACCCGTTTCAATTGTTTATGCTTTTGGGAGGCCAGGTGTCCCCAAATTAGTTACAGTTTGATCCAGAAATAGAAAGGACATCAAGGAAGAACAAAAGTAGAAATAGGAGAAGGAGAAGAAGGATATTTGAGGAAGAACCCAAAAATATGGCAGAAGAACAACCACTAAGAAGAAGGACCTTAGGAGAATATGTCATGCATCAAGGACCTCGCCATTTTTCAAGCATTGTCTTACCCACAACTGCGAAGTCCTTGGATTTGAAGGCTGCTCACCTCAATCTTATCAGTGCCAATTGTACTGTATTGGTCATAAAAGTGGCCTATATGCCTAATGGGCTCTTATCTTAATGGGCCTTTCAAGTAGCAAAGAAGAACAGATTAATCTAATCCAAATTTAAATTTAAATATCTAATCCATATTCAAAATTAAGATAACTCTAGGGGATAAGGTATAACAATCAGATAACAAATTAAGGATAAGAAAAAACAACAGAAGATAAGGATGGAAAACATTATAAAAGGACCCCCTGACTATGAAGGAAGAATAACTTCACAAAAGACAAAACTCCTAGTGTGACCCTTGGACCTACTTCCAGAACCTTGGGACTCCAGGGAGTGAGACGTTAGTGTCTGAGTCATGGATGAGCCCGATAATCCAACTCCTGGATCAAGGAAAAGTTCCAGAAGATAAGAACGCAGCTAGGAAACTTCGACGGGAAGCAACGAAGTACTGTATGATTGGGGGAAGGTTGTACAAAAAGGGAATCATGAACCCTCTCTTAAGGTGTTTGACTGAGAACCAAGGTGCGAAAGTTCTAAAGGAGATCCATGAGGGAATCTGCGGAACTCACATTGGAGGCCGAACTCTCGCCCTGGAAACAATGAGAACTGGCTATTTCTGGCCGACTTTGAGAAGGGATAGTCAAAATTATGTAAATAGTTGTGAGAAGTGTCAACTATTTGCCGACCCACATAGGGTTCCCTCAATCGAACTCTCATCCGTATTCTCTCCATGGCCATTTTACATGTGGGGAGTGGACATCCTCAGACCTTTTCCTCTAGCACCTGGACAGTTAAAATTTCTGGTGGTTGGAGTAGAATATTTCACAAAGTGGATAGAAGCTCGGCCTCTAGCAACAATTTCCACGGAAAAGATTAAAAAGTTCTATTGGCAACAAATTTTTTGCAGGTATGGGTTATCAGGGGTAATTGTATCAGATAATGGTACTCAGTTTGCAAGCCGGACTTTAAAAAATTTCTGTGAAGATTTAGGCATAAGATTGTCCTTCACCTCGGTAGAACATCCTCAGGCCAACGGACAAGTAGAATCAGCCAATAAGATAATTTTAACAGGTCTAAAGAAAAGATTGGACAACTCCAAAGGAAGATGGGTGGAAGAACTTCCACAAGTTTTATGGTCTTATCATACAACTCCCCACTCAACGACTAGGGAAACTCCTTTTAGAATGGTGTATGGAACGGAGGCAATGATCTCGGTAGAAATCACTGAGCCTACTGGAAGAAGAGAG
Source organism: Sesbania bispinosa (assembly GCA_026901365.1). Classification (NCBI taxonomy): domain Eukaryota; kingdom Viridiplantae; phylum Streptophyta; class Magnoliopsida; order Fabales; family Fabaceae; genus Sesbania; species Sesbania bispinosa. The sequence continues at coordinate 519,916 of QLOH01000494.1, forward strand.
TTTTTTAAGAAAGAAGAAAATGATGAACAAAGAAAAGTTGACTTAGAGTTACTTCCAGAAGTCAGAGAGGAGGCCCACATTAGGGAATATGCAGCTAAAGCTCGGTCTGAAAGGAGATTCAATTCCAAAGTCATTTCCAGAAGTTTAAAAGAAGGAGACTTAGTCCTAAGGTGAGTAACAATGGGACAACCATCTAATAAGTTATCTCCAAATTGGGAAGGACCTTATAGAATTATGAATGTTTTAGGAAAGGGAACTTATAAGTTACAGGACTTACAGGGACGAGTAATTCCAAGGACATGGAATGTAAATAATTTAAAGTTTTATGTTAGTTAATGTACTTTTATGAGATTAATAAATAAGGTCACTCTTTTCTCTTTCTCGTTGAAAGAGTTTTTAACGAGGCCCATTAGTTAAAATTCTTTTCATAAACTTGAAGGCGGCTCCCAACGATCCAGTTGGAAGAATATATAAGGCCGACTCCAGAAGTCGGTTCCCAGTGATCCAGTTGGGAGAAAATAAAAGGTGGAATCCCAACGATCCAGTTAGAGAATATATAAGGCCGACTCCAGAAGTTGGCTCCCAACGATCCAGTTGGGAAAGAAAAATAAAAAAGATGGAATCCCAACGATCCAGTTGGAGAATGTGTAAGGCCGACTCCAGAAGTCGGCTCCCAATGATCCAGTTGGGAAAGAAAAATAAAAAAGATGGAATCCCAACGATCCAGTTGGAGAATATATAAGGCCGACTCCAGAAGTCGGCTCCCAATGATCCTGTTGGGAGAAAATAAAATGTGGAATCCCAACGATCCAGTTGGAGAATATATAAGGCCGACTCCAGAAGTCGGCTCCCAACGATCCAGTTGGGGAATAAAAGGTAGAATCCAAACGATCCAGTTGGAGAATGTATAAGGCCGACTCCAAAAGTCGGCTCCCAATGATCCAGTTGGGAGAAAATAAAAGGTGGAATCCCAAAGATCCAGTTGGAGAATATATAAGGTCGACTCTAGAAGTCGGCTCCCAACGATCCAGTTGGGGAATAAAAGGTGGAATCCCAACGATCCAGTTGGAGAATATATAAGGCCGACTCCAGAATTCGGCTCCCAATGATCCAGGTGGGAGAAAATAAAGGTGGAATCCAACGATCCATTTGGAGAATATATAAGGCCGACTCCAGAAGTCGGCTCCCAACGATCCAGTTAGGGAATAAATGGTGGAATCCCAACGATCCAGTTGGAGAATATATAAGGCCGACTCCAGAAGTCGGCTCCCAACGATCCAATTGGGGAATAAAAAGATGGAATCCCAACGATCTAGTTGGAGAATGTGTAAGGACGACTCCAGAAGTTGGCTCCCAACGATCCAGTCGGGGAAGAAAAATAAAAAAGATGGAATCCCAACGATCCAGTTGGAGAATATATAAGGCCGACTCCAGAAGTCGGCTCCCAATGATCCAGTTGGGAGAAAATAAAAGGTGGAATCCCAACGATCCAGTTGGAGGAGAATATGTAAGGCCGGCTCCAACGATCCAGTTGGGGAGAAAATATATAAGGTCGACTATCGGATTCGGCTCACAAACAATTTGTTAGTTCCACAGGAAACACTAAAAGGGGGGTTGAATAGTGTTTATACATTTTGATCATTTTGGAAATCTTGAAAATAAACTACAAGCCTATTAAGACAAAATAAAATGAGAAACTTAAAATCAGAGTTAACATGAAAATTGCTGAAGATAAGAAGGACAAATTTTGATAAAGTTAGAGACTAAGAAAAGTTGAACAAAACGCTGACTATCTTGGACTCTTAATTAGTTAATCTTAATCATTCAGATTCATCTCAAGATACCCTCTGAAAGTTACCACAAAGAATCTTTTCAGAACTATTTCTGTGTAACCTCAGATAATTGATCATCGTCTGAAGTGTACTTCTAACTTCTGAACTGAAACTTTTTCAGATCCACTTCAGAGAGTTATTTCAGATGTTCTTCAAAGTATATTCTTTGTAATACTCCAACCGATATAAGATCACTTGAACAAGTTATTATCTTGGAAAACTTAGTTTATTGAAATTGTTGTGTTGAGTTTATTATGAAAAGTACTGTTCAATCCCCATCAGAAATATAAAGCTGTAAATTAAGGAGTTTAAGGGATAGAAAACTTAGCCATAAAATTTATCCTGGTTCATTCACACATCCAGTGAGCTACATCCAGTCCCAGGGCAAACCACCACTGGATTTTCCACTATCTGAAACCACAAATACAAGTATTCTTTTCTATCAAGCCTCTTCAGGCTCTACCATAAGTATTCTTTTATTTTCAACTGCCTCTCCAAGCAACTCAGTGCAGTATTCTTTTACAGACAAGCCTCTCCAGGCTCAACAAGTATTCCTTCTTACAAAGCCTCTCCAGACTCAACAAGTATTCTTTCTTACAAAGCCTCTCCAGGCTCAACAAGTATTCTTTCTTACAAAGCCTCTCCAAGCTCAACAAGTATTCATTCTTCCACTAAGCCTCTCCAGGCTCTCAGACACATAAAGTGTTTACAAACTAAACTAAGTTTAAGTTTCCACGAAACATAAACTTAATCTCTCCTGTACTAGAGGTTAACTGAGTACTACTCAAGATACAATGAATGAATCTAAGTACAAGGTTTTTACAGAGAAAGTATTTTCTTCTAAGCTCTAATTCAACTCTGTATTTTCAGAAGATTGGTTGAATATAATAATTGATTTTCTATGAACCAAACTCTTCCGCGTAATCAGTGGTATGCCATGGGTTAAGGATGAATATGATAATACATGGCAGCACTTCTATTTTTCATTCTGAGGAATTGCCCGGCATGGCAACTACCTCTGGTTAGCAAGAAATGCCAACATCTTCAAATTCAATCTTGAGGCTATTTATATGTTCTGATGAAATATAGCCATTGAAGATGGTTGGTAATACCGTTGAGATTTGATGATGTGGCTCATATAGCCGTTGTGTAATAGCTTCTCAAACGGTTGCTTCTTCTTCTTTAAGCAAAATAAGTGTTCAGACGATCTTGTTCTGACACTTCTATTGATGAGCTCCTTTGAGAGATTTCCTTGATATTTTTATGCTTCTTCTCTCTCTTGATTTTTTTTGCTTTCTTCAGCTTTCTTCTGTTTTCTTCAACTTTCTTTTAGAGTATGTATGAGGAGGTATCCGTTGGATTTGTCCTTTTGCTTATTTGTATTTACTCTTGACACAGTTTCCTTTTTCTTCTTTGAGTGAGGTGTCTTGTCCTAAGGACAATAGTCGTTGTTTCTATTTCCTCTTTAAATAAAGACATATGATATTATAGCCGTTGAATCATATGGTCTCAACTTCTTTTGTGACTTCTTCTGTGTTGAAATTTGTTCCATGCATTCAGAGAGTTTCATTTCTTCAGACTGTTAAGCCATTTATAACTTTCTTCAGATAATAGCTTCAAGCTACTTTTAATTCTTCATATTGAAATGCTTTCAACTTGCTCTTTTCTTCTGATAATATGATTCTTCTCTTCTTTAGATGATTAAAGCAAGATGCTTCTTCCTTTAAGCAGAAATCTTCTTGTTTTTTACTTTAGCAGAATGCTTTTTTCTTACTTCAGACGATTCTAGCTTTATTCATCTTTGTCTCTTCTAGTTCTTCTGATATTTGGATTGAATTAAATAATATTAGTTCAAACATCTTTCTCGATATTTTCTTGTCCAGACTTCTGATTTGCTTTTGGATAGTTAGCAGGTGCAGTATGTCTGCGTATACAGTACCCTTTTGATTGTAGATGCAGCAGTTGTTGCAGGATTTCCTTATTTGTGCAAGTCTTTTGATCGATGCAGAAAAGTATGCCTAACTTTTGTGCCGAAATGAAGTAGTCTATTGGATACAGTGTTCTTCATGCTTTGACAGTATCTTCATGAGAACATTTCTGGTTCTGACGCCTTCAGTCCTTCAGTCATACAGAGTGCTTCTGATCAGCTTCCATTCTTCAGATGATAGATCTGCTTTATACGGAGTCAAGTCTTCAGTTTGTCTTCGAGGTCTTCAGATGATAGTCCACTTCTTCAGATGGAGGATGTGCTTCAGATGATGATGAGTCTTGAGACGGTCTGGTCTTTCATGTCTTCAGATAGTTTGAACCTTTTCTATTCTTTTCCGTAGCTTCCTTTGCTTCTAGTTGCTTCATTTTTATTGTTGATCTCTTCTTCCTTGCTATCTTCTGGGTTTCAGATGAATATGCTTCAGATGATGAGTCTTTTCTTCTCTTCAGATTCTATGTTGCTTCATCTTCTGATTTTCCTTCGTTCTTCTTCTGATTTGTTCTTCTTCTTCTTCTGATACTTCACTGGTTCTTCTTCATCTGATTTGTTCACTGGTTCTTCTTCTTCTTCTTCTTCTTCTTCTTCTTCTTCTTCTTCTTTCTAATTCTTCACTGGTTCTTCTTCATCTGATTTGTTCACTGGTTCTTCTTCTTCTGATACTTCACTGGTTCTTCTCCATCTTATTTGTTCACTGGTTCTTCTTCTTCTGATACTTCACCCTGAGACACAATCTACAAAACAAACCTTACTTAGTAGCACCTGTTTTCTTTTAATCTAGTCTAATTTATTGATCATTAAAACCAAGGATAATGAGTCTTGAATCTAATTTGAATACTTACATTAATTCTGAGACTCAACATTCTCCCCCTTTTTAATGATGACAAATTAGATATGACTAACAAATTTCATAAAGATTTAAGTTACAGAATGATTATGTTCTGTGTCAGATGAGGCTTTGTTAATTGTGAAAACTCCCCCTAAACTGAATATCTTTTATCATCTTATATTTCTGAAATATTTTTACTTTCAGGAATTTGTTTAGTTATATTTCTCCCCCCCTTTGTCATTTTAAAAAGAAACAGATTAAGCAAAGGCACAGTAAAATTCAACAAGAGTAAAATTTTACCAAAAGAGATTATATTCTAAGAGTTGTCAACTCCCCCTAAGAAAAACATTAGTTATTTAGATGCCAAATGTTAGCTTCTCGGATACCAGTTGTTAATCTTTTAGATACCAGTTGTTATTCTTTATTAAGATCTAAAGATACCTCATGTTATGACAGTGTTTTGATATAACTTGTTATATCTTCTGAGTTTCTTTCTTACTTCATTTTGTTAGTTATATATTTCTCCCTCTTTTGTTATTAATTAAAAAGATGGTGTTTGTGAGATTTATCTTGATTCAAATTATTCAAGGTTATGTTGTGAACGCTAATACCACTTGTTAAAGTTTTTATTCTTGATATTGTTATAAATTAACTTGAAAGAATACCAACTGTTAAAATTGATAGAAATGATTTAATTTTTAAAATAAGTCCTTTTAAAAGGATGAGCAGTTTTAAGAGAGTTTAGACGAAAGAAAATGATTCCAACAGATATATACACAACTTCTGAAGGAAACATTACAAAGAACAAAACAAAGATGATATGTACAGAAATAAATAAGAGTGATTACAAAGAAGAAGACAAAAATTAAATACATAGGTACATATATTTAGTTTTTACTAGAAATTTTCTTGAAACTACATGAAAATACATTTACTATCTTGAAAATACATTTATCATCACTTCCTCTCTTGATTCCTATGAAGGCCTGAGGCATAGCCTTATAGCAGCTTCATCTCTTTCAAAGCTACCACCACTTCTTTGGCTGAACAGCCTAAGTGGTGCCTCTTGAGCCTGTATCTTCCTCCCAACCATGCGTTTAGCACGCAATTCCCTTGTGACAATTGAAACAGTTGAGGTGCATCATTTAACACAATATTTCGACCACTAGCCACAACCTTAATCTAAGGAACACTTTTGAAGTGGTTCCCTTCATAAGATTGGTTGTACTGGCTTCTACCAGGGGTCTTCCAGTTGCACTTGTGATGCAACAAGATCACCATGGTCCAAGTGTAGAGAAACAGGTTTTCAGATGAACCCTTTCCCTTACTTATCATTCCGTCCATCATCCAAGATGACTTGATCTTTGCCTCGACTCGTTCCAGAGTTCCTTTTCTTGTTTTCCTTTGCTTCTTCATCATCCTTCTGAGAGCCACTCACTCAGAACCTTATACAAAGCTATAGACGAGCTTTGAGGATATGAGTTTGTATAAAGAGCTCTTGTGAATTTATAGGACTTTGAAGTAGGGGTAAAAGAGAGAAATAAGGAGATTGAATCTTTTGGATTGTTGTTCACGGGATACATAAGGACTCGGGCAGCCTTAATGATGACAGTTTTCAGACCTTGGGAGTCTCGAAACGTGCATCATTGATTGGTCATAGATGAAGCACTATAGTCATAGGAATCTGAATTAATAGCTTTAATAAAGTAGGTTTTGGAAAACGTTTTTGAAAGCCAAACAAGAAAGAGTTACATAAAAACAGGTTTGAAAACACTTTTCGAAATACTTTTTGAGAAACAGAAAAAAATATAAAGATAAATAAATAAGAAAAGAAAATTGGAGAAAACATTTAAAAAAGAAAAAAAGGAATTTTTTTAAACAAACTTTTCAGACACCACATAAAAGAAAACACACAATAGAGTTTTAAGGTTATTATCTGAGAAGATTTAAGTCTTTTAAGTTTTAGTTATTAAGGAGTTTGGAGAATTTTAGCAGGGTTAAGTTTTTATAGATATCTAAGTTATAGGGTAAGATGATGTTACCAGTAGGTCTGCTTACTGTTCTTTGGTTGAAAAGATGCATCTCTGACATTCAACTTTTTCTTCAGAGATTCTTTCTCCTTCTGAGGTTGCTTGTAGCTTGTCTTCAGCATGCTTCTTGTCCTTTGTGCTCAAAGAGATTCCTTTAACAATCGTCTCGACTTATTCCTCAAGGATTGAGATATACTTTTATGATTAGAGTATCAATCACCTTAACATTCCCGACCCACAATTTCATTAAGTTCATTTGGAACTTTCTGAACAGGTTCAGCAAATGAGGATGATATCTTGTCATATTTGCCTCTCAAGTTTTGAGGTAGTCTTAGAGTGTTGAATATTAATCATCTTAGTATTTTTGACCCACAATTTCAGCAGGTTCATTGAGAACCTTCTGAACAGGTTCAGAGAAAGAAGTTGATGTTACACCAACTACTCTATCAGACGATATTACCTTGATTCATCTCTTCAGACAGTATTGCCTTCTGATGATCTTCTTAAGATTATCTTCAAATCTTGTTTCCTTAAAACAAGCACAAACTAAAAGTACCTTTCAGTAGCATCTGATATTACTTAACTGAATTTGTTAATCATTAAGAAAATATATAAGTTTGACATTACCAAAATTTCAGTAAGATAATTTATTTTATTTTCAATGAACTTTATTATTCTAAGAAAGTGTATATTATGAGCGACATATTTAGAAGAATGCATAGTTACCAAAAACTATATAATAGAACACAGTTAATGCAAAAGATGCAAAAGAACAAGGAAATTTGAATTTTTATTAATTTTAAAATATTATAATTAAGACAGGGCACTACAAGATCAATGATTGTCAGTAGATGAGTCCTCAATGGTATTTGCATTCTCTTTCTCTACTTTCAGCTTTTGTAACTCCTTCTCAGTTACTTTTTGCCGTTTTGCAAGCCTGTTTATCCTCTTATGTACCCTCTTCAGATTGTATGCAGCCATCACCATCCTTTTCCTTCCATGAGTACTCAGATGAGTAGCAGACCTTTCTTCTTTGTTTTGTGAAGCAAAGAGAGAAGGGATGACCACCTGGTTCTCTGGAGCCTCTTCTCTTTCAGCTAAGGTCTGGTCCAGCTGCGCGTGCATTTCTAGAGTGAAGAAGGAGGCGGTTGGTCAAAGTAACTTTCCATAGGAAAGCCCTTATTCATAAGAATTTTCATTATCAGGGTGTTGTGGGGATAGAAGTCCTCATTGCCCATCTCATTTCTGTAAATCATCTGAAACATCAGCACCCGGGGGAGACTAATTCTCTTCTTCGTCAGCAGGTGTCCCAGCACGAACCTTTCCAGCTGATTAATTATCAACTTGTTATGTCCTTTGGGAAGGATGCAGCAGTTCAGCACAACAAGGAGTGCTCTGGGAATGTCCAGAAGTTGAGAAGGTCTGTAAGGGGCTAGACGTCTTCTTCCAAAGAGAACTTCATCAAAGATGAAGGTCCCACCATGAAGGGATTCCCAACTCTGACAATATTGTTTTCCTCTAGCAGGCACACCGATCACCTCAGCAATCAAGTTTGCAGTCCACACAATTGGTCTTCCCATCACCTCCGTCTTAATCCCAGTCCAATCCTGATTAGACACCACCATGGAGTTGTTCCAGAACTCCAACACACTTTCCTCATGCCTTGGTGAGGAGATATTGTTGAAGAATGGAGTCCAACCGACGACGTCAAAGTACTTTGAGACTCTGTAGTCAGCCTCGTCGAAATATGAGAGATTAACCATCTTTGAGAGTATGATTCTCTCATCAAACATTGAGGTGTTTGAGTCATTTGATGATGCAGACATATTGGCCATGAGTACGTATGAACTGAGAGGTTAGAGAATTTGAGGAAGGTAGACTTTAGCTTTTGAGGATTGATTCTGGTGTAGTTCCCATGATGATCTTCCAATCCCAATATATAGGCAACAAGACATGCTTGATGCATTTATGATCACAGTTACATGCACTAAGCAGACATGGAGAGATGTGCATCGTGCCCGTTATGAGGAACCGGTTGATGATCCATTGAATCATGTAGCGCCGTATCACAATTATTAACATACATGACTCTTTAACTTAAAAGTGTATGCTAATGACACTTAAATGCATATGACACAAGTTAACATGCAACAATTAATTTTCACACAAGTTTAAACACACATGCATCAACAATTTCAATAACAGAATGTAAAGTACATAGCAGTTAAATAACTATATTTAAATTTGAACTAAGATAAGAAAGATGTTACCCGTATGTGATCTTGAGATAGATGTATTTTCCTTTATCCATTATGTCCTTATGAAAGATGCCTTAATTGCATGAATAATGAGTTTCAGAAAAATAGTTTCCTTTTCTCATTATCATTCTTCAGAGTTGCTTCAGCTTGGTGAGATTTCCATCTTCTGAAGATCTACTCCTTCTGCATTTGTTAGATGCTCAACCCGAAGGCGAGCTCTGATACCAATTGTTAGTTCCACAGGCAACACTAGAAGGGGGGGTTGAATAGTGTTTTATACATTTTGATCATTTTGGAAATCTTGAAAATAAACTACAAGCCTATTAAGACAAAATAAAATGAGAAACTTAAAATTAGAGTTAGCATGAAAATTGCTGAAGATAAGAAGGACAAATTTTGATAAAGTTAGAGACTAAGAAAAGTTGAACAAAACGCTGACTATCTTGGACTCTTAATTAGTTAATCTTAATCATTCAGATTCATCTCAAGATACCCTCTGAAAGATACCACAAAGAATCTTTTCAGAACTATTTTTGTGTAACCTCAAATGATTGATCATCGTCTGAAGTGTACTTCTATCTTCTGAACTGAAAATGTTTCAGATCCACTTCAGAGAGTTATTTCAGACGTTCTTCAAAGTATATTCTTTGTAATACTCCAAACGATATAAGATCAACTGAATGAGTTATTATCTTGGAAAACTTAGTTTATTGAAATTGTTGTGTTGAGTTTATTATGAAAAGTACTGTTCAATCCCCATCAGAAATATAAAGCTGTAAATTAAGGAGTTTAAGGGATAGAAAACTTAGCCATAAAATTTATCCTGGTTCATTCACACATCCAGTGAGCTACATCCAGTCCCAGGGCAAACCACCACTGGATTTTCCACTATCTGAAACCACAAATACAAGTATTCTTTTCTATCAAGCCTCTTCAGGCTCTACCACAAATATTCTTTTATTTTCAACTGCCTCTCCAGGCAACTCAGTGCAGTATTCTTTTACAGACAAGCCTCTCCAGGTTCAACAAGTATTCTTTCTTACAAAGCCTCTCCAGGCTCAACAAGTATTCTTTCTTACAAAGCCTCTCCAGGCTCAACGAGTATTCTTTCTTCCACCAAGCCTCTCCAGGCTCTCAGACACATAAAGTGTTTACAAACTAAACTAAGTTTAAGTTTCCACGAAACATAAACTTAATCTCTTCCTGTACTAGAGGTTAACTGAGTACTACTCAGGATACAATGAATGAATCTAAGTACAAGGTTTTACAGAGAAAGTATTTTCTTCTAAGCTCTAATTAAACTCTGTATTTTCAGAAGATTGGTTGAATATGATAATTGATTTTCTATGAACCAAACTCTTTTGCGTAATCAGTGATATGCCATGGGTTAAGGATGAATATGATAATACATGCAACACTTCTATTTTTCATTTTGAGGAATTGCCCGACATGGCAACTACCTCTGGTTAGCAAGAAATGACAACATTTTCAAATTCAATCTTGAGGCTATTTATATGTTCTGATGAAATATAGCCGTTGAAGATGGTTGGTAATATCGTTGAGATATTGATGATGTGGCTCATACAACCGTTGTTTAATAGCTTCTCAAATAGTTGCTTCTTCTTCTTTAAGCAAAATAAGTGTTCAGACGATCTTGTTCTGACACTTCTATTGATGAGCTCCTTTGAGAGATTTCCTTGATATTTTTATGCTTCTTCTCTCTCTTGATTTTCTTCTAATTTCTTCTGTTTTCTTCAGCTTTCTTTTAGAGTATGTATGAAGAGGTATCCGTTGGATTTGTCCTTTTGCTTATTTGTATTTACTCCTTTTTATTTGCTCCTGACACAGTTTCCTCTTTCTTCTTTGAGTGAGGTGTCTTGTCCTAAGGACAATAGCTGTTGTTGCTATTTCCTCTTTGAATAAAGACATATGATATTATAGCCGTTGAATCATATGCTCTCAACTTCTCTTGTGACTTCTTCTGTGTTGAAATTTGTTCCATGCATTCAGAGAGTTTCATTTCTTCAGATTGTTAAGCCATTTATAACTTTCTTCAGATAATAGCTTCAAGCTTCTTTTAATTCTTCAGATTGAAATGCTTTCAACTTGCTCTTTTCTTCTGACAATATGATTCTTCTCTTCTTCAGATGATTAAAGCAAGATGCTTCTTCCTTTAAGTAGAAATCTTCTTCTTTTTTACTTTAGAAGAATGCTTCTTTCTTTACTTCAAACGATCCTAACTTTATTCATCTTTGTCTCTTCTAGTTCTTCTGATATTTGGATTGAATTAAATAATATTAGTTTAAACATCTTTCTCGATATTTTCTTGTCCAAACTTCTGATTTGCTTTTGGATAGTAGCAGGTGCAGTATGTCTGCGTATACAATACCCTTTTGATTGTAGATGCAGCAGTTGTTGCAAGATTTCCTTATTTGTGCAAGTCTTTTGATCGATTCAGAAAAGTATGCCTAACTTTTGTGCCGAAATGAAGTAGTCCATTGGATATAGTGTTCTTCATGCTTTGACAGTATCTTTATGAGAACATTTCTTGGTTCTGACGCCTTCAGTCCTTCAGTCATACAGAGTGCTTCTGATCAGCTTCCATTCTTTAGATGATAGATATGCTTCATACGGATTCAAGTCTTCAGTTTGTCTTCGAGTCTTCAGATGATAGTCACTTCTTCTGATGAGGGATATGCTTCAGATGATGATGTGTCTTGAGACGGTCTGAGTCTTTCATGTCTTCAGATAGTTGAACCTTTCTATTCTTTTCCGTAGCTTCCTTTGCTTCTAGTTGCTTCATTTTTATTGTTGATCTCTTCTTCCTTTGCTGTCTTCTGGGCTTCAGATGAATATGCTTCAGATGATTGAGTCTTTTCTTCTCTTCAGATTCTGTGTTGCTTCATCTTCTGATTTTCCTTCGTTCTTCTTCTGATTTGTTCTTCTTCTTCTGATACTTCATTGGTTCTTCTTCATCTAATTTGTTCACTGGTTCTTCTTCTTCTTCTTCTAATTCTTCAATGGTTCTTCTTCATCTGATTTGTTCACTGGTTCTTCTTCTTCTAATACTTCACTTGTTCTTCTTCTTCTGATACTTCACCCTGAGACACAATCTACAAAATAATACCTTTTCTTAGTAGCACCTGTTTTCTTTTAATCTAGTCTAATTTATTGATCATTAAAACCAAGGGTAATGAGTCTTGAATCTATTTTGAATACTTAAATTAATTCTGAGACTCTACACAATTTAGTTGGGAAAACTAACAGGTTACACGAAAAACGCAAAATTCTAGTCCTTTTGTGGGTCCACAAGTTGCCCATCCACGATTTCTTTAAACATGCCAGTACGAGATAAGTCCAGATCAGGGTACAGAAGTTGAACTTGGGATAGGGCCTTTTCAAAACATGTCCCATGGTAGAGGGCCATATCAGTCTTTAGCTCTTTTACTTCATTTTGCCATTCTTGCCGAGCTTTATCAAAGTCAGAACTGAGCTTCTCCTTCTCTACTTGAACATATGTTAATGAGGAGGATATTTGATCCTTCTCCTCAACAATTTTTGATGATCGACCCTCAGCGTTTCCAACCGGTTTGCTAAATCATTTTTCTCTTTAGACAGAATGGGCACCTTAGCGGCTTCAATCTCTAAAGCAGAGACTTTTTGGGTCAATTCTCTTATGATTTTTTTAGAATTATTGAGCAATTTGATCTTCTGATGAAGAACCCCGTTCTCTCTTTTTAGCTCAATCTTTTCTTTTTCCAAAGCAGATATCCCATGGCCGAGTCCGTGAGCTAAAAAAGCTGTCAGAGCAGCCATACTTTGAGCAATAAGAGCTGTATTGTATAAACCGACTTTTTTAACCCTACCTCGATCAACTAGATTACATAATTTCTCCTCAACCAACGCCCTTATAGGAAACCGATGATCAAATATGGAGGAAACTTCTTTGGATTCAGGACTTTCAAACTCTTGAAAGTTTAACCACCACTTATCGGGAGAAGGTCATATGGTAAGAGAAGATGGATCGGCATCAGTAGTAGGATGAGTAGAGGTCTGTATGGGATGTGTTTGATTAGAAGTTGCTTCAGAATTATCTTCAAGTCTGGGACGTTTTTGAGTAGGATCAGTTGAGGAAGCTGGAGTATTAGGATCCACATTAATTGGAATCTGGTCGGTATGGCTTTGAGTTCCTGAGCTAGTTGCACCCCTTTTTTGCCTTAAGCCATAAAAGGAATGGAGATCTTTAGAAGACATGGGGCGTTTTGGAGCCATCTCGCCCTACAAACAAATAAGGGAAGTTAGAAAAAGAAAATTACCAAGTAAACGCTCTAAGGCAACCAGATCACCCTCTGCATCAATAACGTCAGAGCAGCCAATGGATTTTTCCTTCAACCCCTTTAGGAATTCGACTTCAGACCGAGCTTTAACATTTAAATCGGCTTCGGAGAGTCTAGCAATTCTAGTAGGCTTCTCTGTCCAATAAAGAGGAAAGAGAGGAGATCCATCTGTTTCGATTAAGAGATTGGGAAAGTCATCGCTTCCCCTAACTCGGAAGAAGCCCCCTTTAAACTTTTTGTATGATTGGACAAACGGAAGAAGAAACCCTCTCCTCGGAACACTATTCAGGGAAAGCCATCCTATTTCCCTTTGGGACTTAGAATTAAAGAAATAAAAAAATTTCCGGACAGTCGGAACGATATCAAAATATTCACACACTATGATGAAAGACTTAACAAATGCCCAACTATTTGGGTGCAGTTGAGAGGGTGCCACATTTAGGTTTCTGAGAACATTGCATTCAAAGCGACTGAAAGGAAGAGTAATCCCCAACTTGGAGAAAAAAGTATCATACAGAAAAATGAAATCAGCCTCCGAAGGACGTTTGCGATGGCAAATGAAATCACTTTCATGACAAGGTTCGACTATAATCGAGTTTTCTAACCTAGGGTTTGAAAGATCATAATCATCCCTAAAACGTTTAATGGATTCCTGAGTAAGGTAATCAGAAGGATAATCCAAAATATCAGCGGACACCCAATCATAACAGATATTTTCGTGAGTATGATGGACAACCCTAGCAACCGAAAGAATCTTATCGCTCATGATGAAATCAGAAATAAAAACGAAAAAGAATCCACTGAACCACACGGTCTAAGAAACAAGCCAAAGAAAAAGAACAAGCAAAATCAGAAAAAGAATCGGAAGAAATTAAGGAGGGAAACTCAAACAAGAAAAGAGGAAAGAAGGCGTACCTAAAATCTTGAAAGAAGAAGACTTTGCAAAGGAAGAGGATACCTTCAGAAAGAGGGTGGGGAGTCTGGGAGTTTTTTAAGAAAAGAGAAGATAAAGAGTAAGGAACGAGGGAAAAAATTGAAAAAAGGCTATACGAATAGTCACAAAACAGCACGAAAAGCAGACGCAGCTGGACACGTGTACAGAAGGCAGGGAATACATTAATTAGGAAGTGATTTCGAGAAATTACTTTTATTAGAGCGAATACAATACGTGTACAAAACATCGTGAGCATAAAAGAAAAAAGGGAAAGGAACGGCCGACCCAGCACAAAAGTTCGTGAGGGGTTTGACCCAACACAAGTATTGGAGAATTTTTTAGGAGGAGCCGTACTAAATTGGTCACAATGGAATTATATGCCTAAGACTCTTTGGATAACAAAAATCGAAATATGGGGCCGATTCTTTATAAGCATCAGATAACTTAGCTTTTAAGTTATCATGCTTGGGGGGCTGTACTGTATTGGTCATAAAAGGGGCCTATATGCCTAATGGGCTCTTAGCTTAATGGGCCTTTCAAGTAGCAAAGAAGAACAGATTAATCTAATCCAAATTTAAATTTAAATATCTAATCCATATTCAAAATTAAGATAACTCTAGGGGATAAGGCATAACAATCAGATAACAAATTAAGGATAAGAAAAAACAACAGAAGATAAGGATGGAAAACTTTATAAAAGGACCCCCTGACTACGAAGGAAGAATAACTTCATAAAAGACAAAACTCCTAGTGTGACCCTTGGACCTACGTCCAGAACCTTGGGACTCCAGGGAGTGAGACGTGAACAGCAATCAATTCGCAGGATTGGATCATGAGGATCCAAATACACATCTTTCAAACTTTTATGAATTAATAGGCACTATGGGTTTTGAGGAAAGTGATTTAGAATCTGTATACTTACGCTTGTTTCCTTTTTCATTGATAGGAAAAGCTAAGGAATGGTTGAAGTCGCATCCAAACCAAAGTTTAAACTACTGGATGTGGTTGAAGAAAAATTTCTGACAAGATTTTTCCCACCAGGGAAACACATACAAGCCAAAGCAGATATCTCCACATTCAGACAAGGATCGGATGAACCATTATGTGAAGCTTGGGAGAGATACAAATCTATGCCTTGAAAATGTCCTAATCATGGCTATGATGACATTGCCCAACTCAACATTTTCTGCAAGGGACTCAGATCTGATTCCAAATCTTTCATAGATGCTGCAACAGGAGGAACTATCTTATCCGTGGATGCAGAGCGAACAATCTCAATCATTGACAACTTTGCTTAGAATGATCAACAAGCTCAGTGTTGACGACAGCCAGCTCAAATACAGAAGAAAGGAGTGTTGGAACTCAATAATAGTGATGTTATTCTAGCATAAAACAAGCTTATCAAGATACAAATAGAAGCACTCACAGAACAGTTGAAAGCACTTCCTCAACAGTTAAAAGCTGTCCAATCCTAACCTATTCAAGCCCAACCTTTGATCTGTGACTTTTGAGGAGGCGACCATCCCAATGGTCAATGCTCTTACCAAGAAAACCAAGCTGAACAAGTCAACTTTATGGGTAACCAGGGGAGGCAAGGAAATTTCTCCAACAATAACAACCAGTACTCACAAGGATGGAGGAATAACCAAAATAACTCTGGATGGGGGCAGAGTGGAGGGAACAGACAGACACCATAACAACAACAACCATCAACGTATGACAGATTGAACAGGTTGGAAGAGAAGACTGATGCATTCATACAAGGATTTGATGGATTCAAGAAGAACACAGAAGCATCAATCAAAGCATTAGAAAATTAAGTGGGCCAACTAGCAATAGAGATGGCAGAACACAAGAATGGCCACTTTATAACAAACACTCAGACAAATTCAAAAGAGCACTGCAATTTGATTGCTACTAATGGCAACATTACAGAAGAAAGTGATGTAGAAGAAAGCATCACATTTGAAGAACAAGTTCCTAAAGAGGAGATCATCAAGGAGAGTGTTCAATTAGAGGAGAAGCCAGAAGAGATTTTGCAAAAAGAAAAAAGGAGAACCAGAAGAGGTCTACACCACAGGCAAGTCACTTGACCCAGGTAAGTTCACTGTACCTCTTTCTATAGGTAATCAACCAGCTACTTATGCTTTATTGGATCTTGAAGCGAACATCAATTTGATGCCGCTATCGTATTTTAACAAGCTGGCTATTTTGAAGGTCAAGCTTACAAATGTAAAGTTACTTCTTGCAAATATGTCCACTCAAAGCCCGTATGGGATAGTTGAAGATCTACCAGTCAAAATGGACAAGTTTGTATATGCGGTGGACTTCTACATTGCAAAGACAGAAGAGGAGGATACTGATGTCCCCCTGATATTAGGAAGA
This sequence comes from Sesbania bispinosa, assembly GCA_026901365.1. Lineage (NCBI taxonomy): Eukaryota > Viridiplantae > Streptophyta > Magnoliopsida > Fabales > Fabaceae > Sesbania > Sesbania bispinosa. The sequence goes on from QLOH01000494.1 coordinate 536,508, forward strand.
CCCTTCATGAAGGCTGCCAAGATGATAATTGATGTTGATAGGGGAAAATATCAATTAAGCTCGAAAGATGAGAGCATTGTGTTTCACATTGATAGAGGAATCCCCAAATTGCAGAAAACTCCAAAAAAAGTAAGAATAGATCCTACTGATGGGATCTATCAATTTCAATCAAAGCTGCCAAAGGTATGAAAGAAAGAAGCTCCTCCGGATACTGTGAGGCAAAAGAAGAAAAAGGTTTCTGGATTTCTGAAGAAACCAAGAATGAGAGTTAAACAACCAGAAAGCATGTTGGAGTTCAGATTTAAAAAGTGAAAAAGGGCAGCATCAAAAGAAGGATCCAGTGAAGACAACGATGATGAGAAAATAAGAAATTGGCGTGGAGGATGGAAACTAAAAGGAAGAACTAGAACAGAGCCAACCATTATCCTCCAATTGAGGACACCATAAGTTTCTAAGTAACCAGGCGTCGAGCTATCAGACGTTAAACAAGCGCTTCCTGGGAGGCAACCCAACATTTTTGTTTTTTCTTTGATTTTGTTTTTTATTTTTATTTAGAGCCAATATCTGTGTATAATAGGAAATTGTTGGGAATTGGATTGATTTTAATGAGTAAAGGATGAAAACCAATTGGAGTTAGGAAGCAATAGAAAACAAGAATAAAATTTAAATTCTGTTTTCTGCGCCTCACCCTCGCTTAGCGTAGGTGAAGCACAAAATTGAAAATAAGTCTCTACTTTTTGCGCTTTACTCTCGCTAAGCGAAGGTAAAGTGCAGAAATATCAAAATTTATCTCTGTTTTCTATGCTTCACCTACGCTTAGCGTAGGTGAAGCGCTGCGGCTCACTTCATATTCCTATGAAGCACGCGCTGCACTCTCGCTAAGCGTGCACTCTCGCTAAGCGAAAGTGCAGCGAAATCGCGCGTTGCACCTTAAATTTAAAATTTGAAAGAGGAAAGGTCATTTCAACCTTTCCTCAACTCTTTAACTCCCATTTTCTCTGAAATCTCATCCTTTTCTCTGACTTTTTCACTACCATTTCATTTCCTTCCAATTTCTGAAGCTACACCAGGTATGTTTTTATAGTTTTAATTAGTTTGCACCGATTAAAATTTTTAGTTTTTCATTTATTTGAGCAAAACCTTAGGGTAGGAAACTTAGGCTCTTAGGACCTTTTTTATTAGGAACATTTGTCAATAGAGTCTTTGTTTATTATGTTTGTTACTATGGTATGTTTAATGGTATATTCCGGTATGATTAGGTGGTAGTTTTTAATGTGCTCATTGAATTTTGCAAGTTGTTCTATTTGGTGCATGAATTCTAAATAAATACCATAATATTTTTGCATGACCATGCATGAATAACTGTGCCTTATTACATGTTACTGATGACATGATTTGTGAGCTTAATTTTTGTTACCAATTTTTGCCTGTTTAAAATTGATTAGGACTTGCTTTAATTAATCACTTTAGCTTGTTCTTAATAAATTAATTAATTGGAAATGTGGTAATTTATAAATCATAATTTTCGTGTAAAAATGTGTGATTAGTTGATTGTTCTAATTTAAAATTAAACTGGCCATTTAATTTCAATTATGAATAATCTATTATTTATTTGCATGAATAATTTTGGTTAAATTTTGAATTGTAGATGCCTCGCATGAAGGTAGTTAAGGGGACCGATACTTCCAGCAGAGGCAGAGGGGGTGCCATGAGAGCTAGGAAGGCACCCCAACAGGACCCTGAGTTTGATCCTCACCGTTTCAAGAATGCCGAGTCCTTTGAAGCCTACAGTTCACTGATGAACTGTAATTTCATCAGGGAGAGACCAGTGGCTTTGGAGCCTAATGCGTTTGAGGACTTCAGAGCAGAGATTGTAAGAAGGAACTGGGTCCGCCTCAGTCGCCCAGATGATCATTTTGACCCTGACATTGTTAGGGAATTCTATGCAAATGCTATTGAGGCAAATGACATTCATGTGAGGCGGGAGTCCTACGTTCGAGGGCATGTGATTTCATATGGTCGCAATGCGATCAATGCCCATTTACAGTTTCCTTCCCCTGTTGATGGAGGACTCATGGTGTGCCAGCACCGAGAAAGGATGAGGGCAGTGGGAATCTATGGCAATGATCTCCTGGATATTCAGACTGTAGAACGCCTATGCTTGGAGGGGCATTCCTTCGAGAGGAATGCATACGGAGAGGCTGCTCGCATTCTCAGGCGTGATATGACAGCCATCACTCGGATGTGGACAGTGTTGGTACTAGCCAACATCACCCCTACGGGACATGTATCAGATGTCATCATGCCAGTAGCCCACCTCCTGTATAGCATCATCACTGGCACAGACATTGATATTGCCACTGTCATTTCTCAGAAGATAGTAGATTTCATATCTTCAGTGGAGCAACGCAACGCCACCTCCAGGATTAGTCTAGGCTTCCCATCACTCATCACTTCCCTCTGAGTCTAGGGGTATTAAGGTAGTTCATTCGGTACGCATCTTGAGACCCATGACTAGAGGATATATATAGAGGCCCACTGCATCCTTGTGGAGGATGAGGAGCAGGATGAGCAGCAGCAGCCAAAGGCACCACCACCACCACCAGTAGCAGACATATAGACTCCAGTCTGGGCCCAGCAGCTTCTGGCCCAGAACACTCATATGCAGTCTCAGTTGTCCAGTCTCCACCGAGCAGCTGTACATTTTCAGGACATGCACTATCAGTCTCGCTCGGACCCGTACCCAGGCATTCACCCTGATCAGTTTGGAGCTTATTTGCAGTGGCCTGGGGACAGGCCTATTCTTCCAGGGGAGGGTGGAGCAGCTGGAGATGGAGCAACTCATATGGACCAGGAGGACTGATATTTTTTATTTGGTGCCTTTCTTTCTTTTTTTTTCTTTTTCTTTTCATTTCATTTTCTTTTATTCTGGATATGTACTGTATATATATACTCTACTGATACATCATTTTGTTATGCAGTGCATTTTCAGTATTTTCTTTATTTTTCTTTTTTTTATTTTGTTAGGATTTTTAAAAAAATTTAGGATTTTAGGAATTAGGATTTAAAGGAAAATTTTTCAAAATTCTCTGAAATTAGGTAGTTTAACTAACCAGATTAGGAAAGAAGAAAGAGTTTTGTGATTAATTCCATAATCAGTTAGGATTAGGATACTTCTCAGGAGAACCTACCGAGGTAGTTAATTAAAACCAGTAAGTGCTTTATCAAGGAATTTAGCCAAAAAGCCGGTGAGTTGTGAGTCCAAACACTTAAATTGAGAGTTTTCACCGTTGCTTGTCAATTGTTATTAATTGAGTTTTTAGATTTTACTCTGTGCATGGAAAATATGGAAGTGATAAAAGCAATTTTAGTGTTTACATAATTTGCTCAGTGCCAAAAATCCAACCCTTGATTTAATTTTTTCCAATTTTTTTTGTAACCCATTTGAGCTTGAAAGTTTCTTCTTATGCACCCTAGCCATAATTGATATCTATGTCCTGTCCCACACACTTGGGATAGAGAGCAAGGTGCATCTTGATATAATGGGAAGAAAAGGTTGGTAACTAGAAAGTCAAAGTAATACAAAGAGCAGGTACAAGAAAGCAAAAAAGGATCAACTCCCTCAAAAATCAAAAAGAAAAAGTGCATGATTTGAATAAGTTGGGGGGAGTGCATCCTCAAATAAAGAAAGAGGCCAGCTGAATGACACAAATAAAAAATGAGATGGAGAATGGAGAGAAGCTCCAAGTTCAAGAAAAATCAAAAGATGCTCTCTATTCTAAGTGTTCTCTTGTTTATCCTGAAAAATCATGATTTCTTGATAACTCAGTCTCATTACAACCAAAGAAAAGACATTTTGATCCATACTGACCATGTGTATGTTTAAAAGTTAGAAACGACTATCAATTGTAGTTGTTCAACTGTGGTGGAAAAATTGAGGGAAACACTTACCCGTGAGCATGAGAGAATTCCTTGGTTTATTATTTATTGCTTTAATTACTATTTCTGAGAAAGTTTGACCGAATTGTTGTAGCTTATTCTAATTGAGCATGGGTAACATTTCTTAATTCTGATTTTTTCTGATATTTGGAAAGTGACTTTTGCCAAATAAAGAGATGATGAAAAATTTGTCCTTATTTTTTAGAATTGTACAGGGGGATTGAATTGATTTTTGCTTGCAAAGAGGTTTCTTGCTTGAGGACAAGCTAGAAGTTAAGTTGGGGGGTATTTGATAAGTGAAAATTATATGATAAATTCTTGTATTTTTACTGCACTTATCAAGGTTAAAATAGTAATTTATGCCCCAAAATAATCCCTTTTTAGTAATAATTGTAATAATTGTGATTATTTGATTTGAATTTGATGTTGTTTTAATAGAAAATCTGTTAAATTTGCGGATTTATGAGAAGATTTGAATGAGGAAAGAAGATAGCATTATTTGAGGAGAGGATCTGCTAATTTGAAGTTTAAATCAGAGCAAATAAAGATAAGATCAGCTGCCATTTAAACAAGGATTCTGCAGATAACTTCCCAATTTAAATTCAAAAAGCAGAATAATCACAGAATCAGATCAAAAAGAGGGAAACAAGGAAAGCCAAGCAAACAAGGATAAGATCAGGAAGAGATCAAACTGTTAAAAGAAGAAACAGAACAATCAGTTACGCATTCCACGCTTCACTCGCGCTTAGCGCAAGTGAAGCGCAGATTCAGAATTTGCTTACAGTTTCCTGCGCTGTAGATGTGCTGAGCGCAGATGAAGCACAATTGCGCGGATTAGTTTTAGATTTGTTTTTAGATCTATTTTCAAATCAGATTTCTTCCAGATTTAAGATAGTTTTCCTTAGTCTATAAATAGGACCCTTTGTAAAGAAGTAAAGAAAGGTTAGAAAAGGAGCATTTAGCAAGCTTTTAGGAGAAATGACGGAGCAGAAGCAAGGGCTGAAGAAAGTGACAATTTCTCCGTTGGTTTGTAATGGCTACCATGCGTAGCTAAACTCTCCAATAGGATTGAATGTAGTCGATTCAATCCCCAATTGTATGTGAATTCTCTTTGATATTTATGAATCCTTATTTTTATAATATCGGTGTTTTTATTCTGTGCTTAATGCTTAGCTTCCGCCTGTGTGCCAGAGTTATAGGTTGGTTTTATGGGGCGCATTCGGAAGGTGGTTCTATAAAATCAATAGCGAGTTTGGGGGAACCTAAGAATAGGAAACTTGAATTATGATTGGGTAAAAACGCTCATAGTAGTCATTGTGGGAACCAGGGTGAATTGATAGCATAAACAAATAGATTTAATCTAGGGTAATTTATCACTGTGGGAACCAGGGTAGATTATTTCGGAGTATTTCATATTTGTGGGAACCTTTGTGAAATAACTTTAATTTGTGCTAAGATGTTATAATTGCATATTCATAAATATTATTGGGGTTCACATACAAAGGGGTGCGATGAGACGGAGTTCAATCCTAGTCCAAGTAACTGTCTCTGTCTCTCTCATTTAAGTTCAATTTTATTTACTTGCATAATTCTCAACAAACAACCATACGCTATTACTTGATAATTGTGACCACTAATCTCTATAAATTGATCCGTTCCTTGTGGATACGATAACTCATACTTACTATTATACTGCTGGAATTTTGGTACGCTTGCCAGAATCTCATCAACACACAACAGGTTCAGAGGTTCCTTTTTCGTGTACGATGCTCCATGAAATGCGGAAAGACCTCTGTCAATGCTTCCTTTTGTAGATGATGGCAGAAGACGTTTAGAGACCTTTAAGTCTTTGCGCAGAAAGCCTTCTGACTTTTGACAGATACTTTGTTGCACGAAATAGTAAAACCTCTCAGCATAAAGAATGATACATGTCATCAGAGGGTTGAGAGAGTCTTCACCAGATTCAAGCATTTCATAGAGTTCTTCATTTTAGTGAGCTCGAATTTCGGAGAGTATGTGTTCAGCAGGTTTAACTTTAGTACGCACATACTTCCAGCAGGTTGAGAGCTTTCAGATGGTTGCATAACTTCAGCATGTAGCTCTAGATCAGCAGGTACAAATAATGCTTCTTTCGGAAGGTTGCTTCAAGCTTGTAGATATGTTCTTTTTAGAGTTCCTGAAACATCAAAGATAAACTACCTTTCTCAGTAGAATTTGTTTATATGCAATCAAATTTGTTACTCATTAAAACTAAGGATAACGAGTCTTGAATTAAATTGAATGCTTAATTTATATTGAGACTCAACATTCTTCCCCTTTTTAATGATGACAAATTTGATATGACTAACAAATATATGAAATAATAAATTGAATTTAACGATTCATATTGAAGATATTGAAGAGGAATATTACTCCCCCTCTTTCAGATACTTGATAGAATGTGAAACTCCCCCTAAACACAAGATTTCATTTCTCTGAAAAACTTAGCATATTTGTTAGTTATTACTCCCCCTTTTGTCATTATTTAAAAGGGTTAAAAATATACCAAGTGACTTAAGAGTGATAAACTTCAATATGTTCGGGTGAAAACTATTTCTTAGGAAGTTTTTGCGTCAGAATAATAGTTGTGCGCACACAGAGAGTATGGAACTAATGAATCACGCAGAAGTAAGTAATCATAGAGAATTTTTTTAAGTAAAATCAAGAGGAATGTTCATTACTTTCATTAATTAAAGAAAAACTTTTTAATATTTCTAAAATAGCAATAATTTGATAAAGGCTCTTTGATAATTGATGGATTTCAATTTGATCCAGTCTCAGCAGAACTGGATGCTTCCTTCTCTGCCTTCAGCTTTAGTAACTCCTTTTGAGTTTCTTTAAGCTTTCTTTCTAGCTGTCCAACACGCGCATGCAACCTTCTCAATTTGAAAGCCCTAAACCCCTTTAATATCCTTCCATGTGCACCAAGAGGATGGGAGACTCTGGTTCTCTTTCTTGAGGGTGCATTTTCAGCCAATTCTTTTTCTTCAGTTTCCTCTGCAATGGTATGTTTCTTCTGATCATAGGCAGTAGGAGTGAAGAAGGAAGGAGGTGCCTGATCAAAGAGATCATCAATGGGAAATCCCTTATGCTGCAAGATTTTCATGATTATTGTATTATAAGGAAGATCTTCAGCAGCTTCCTTGGACCTTCTGATCATATGGTAGAGAATGATTCTGGGAAGATTCAACTTCTTCTTTTGGAGGAGATGAATCAACATAAATCTCTCCAGCTCAGAGATGAGAACCTTTCCACTTCCTTTGGGAAGGATGCAGTAGTTAATGATTGCCAGCAGAGACCTCGGAATCTCCAAGAGCTGTGAACACTCTGGGGCTTCAAAGATTCTCCGACCAAAGAGCATCTGGTCATACATCCACATCCCTCCATTGTTGACCTCCCAGTTGGGGGGAAAAATAAGCTCCTCTAGCTTGAACACCAATAACTTCTTTTAGCACTTCAAAGTCCACTTTGAGTGGTCTACCCATAACAGATGTTTTTAGACCACATGAAGTTTCTTCAGCAAAGACTTCTGAGTTGTTCCAGAACTCCAGAACACTATGTTCATTCCATGGAGAGGAAACATTCTCAAAGAAGGGAGTCCAGCCTGCAGCGTCAAAATACTCTGAGACAATATGCCTAGCTTCTTCAAAGTCACTCAATCTGACACACTTTGTAGGGATAATCCTTTCATCGAAATGAGATGGTGCAAGGTCACATGAGAAGACGAATTCTGCAGCCATTTTTAGAAGATTTGAACTGAGAAGGAGAAGCTTAAAGTTCTTTTAGAAACACAGAGGTTTTTCTGATACCAGAGAGAAAGTCTTCATGCTGAACTCACAACTCTATAAATAGACTTCGCATCATCAATGATCACATCGGTTATTAGATGCGCTGACATAGAGAGTCGTGCAATCGTGCATCATGGAGTGGACAGTTGAAGAGTCATCAATTCACAGAGAGCCAGGTCACAGTTATTTCAAAAATGTTTGGATTTAAAGACCTTTCATATTGCTTAGATAAAATAATTATTTTCAAAAACTAATTTTTCAGCAAATACGAGGTTCAGCAGGATCATCACAGAGATATTTCAGAAAGTAAACTTATATGCATATATTTTCAGAGAGTCTGAGATAAGAATGATGTTACCATAAGATATGGAATCTTTTTAAGATTGAGACTCAACATTGCTTTCTGAATAACTTCAACAGGTCGTACTTATAGCTCTCAGCATGTACACCTTCTTTCCATCCAGTTCTCCTTTTATCCATTATTCTCCAATCATCCTTGGAGTCTTCTTTATCTTATTAAGGATATCTGATAGAGAAACAATTGACAATTTTGGTACCCATACTTTCTTGGGTCCACCAGGGTTAGTTACAGGGATAGGTTCCTCATTTTGCTTACATTCAGATTTGAACAATCTATGTTTATCACAGTGACGACACCCATCTACCTTTTTCTTTTCCTTTTTAGGCTTATCAGATTTTGATGTTCTAGATGATGGTTTTCCAGAGAATCCTAAGCCTCTATTATCATTTAATCTTTTCTGAGTTTTCAATAATTAGTCAAGATTATTGGTTCCTTCAGTAAAGTTGGCTATATCTTTAGTAATTTCTAAAATTTATCCTTGAAGACCCTTTTTTTCTTCAAGTAGACTTGACCTTACTATTCTCCTGCTTCAGAAGCTCTTCTTTAAGTATAAGATTTTCTTTTTCAAAATCTTTGTTTTTTGTGCATGCGGTAGCATAAGCACTTGAAAGTTTCTTATACTTTCTGATCCTTAGTACCATCAACTAAGTCATCATATTCATCAAGAAGGGTTAAGGATGTTACCTTAGAATCAGAATCTTCTGATTGATTTGCCATGAAGCACTGATTTTCCTCTTCTAATGAATAATTTTCACTTTCAGATGTTTGCTCTTCTGAGGATATATAATCTTCATCTCCTTTGAGAGCATATGAAGCTAGCCAATCCCATATATCCTTGGCAGAGTAGAGTCCTTTTACCATGTCATACTCAACTCTGTTCAGAGAACAAATCAAGTAGAGCTTGGCTTGAGCATTAAGTTGAACTTTAAGTTTTTTCTCATTGGACCTCTCAACTTTAGAAATGGTTATTCCATTTCTCATAGGAATATAGTTACCATCAATAACTACCTCCCAGAGATCTAGATCATAGCTTTCCAGGAAGAGTTTCATATGTTCCTTTCAGAAAGAATAATCCTTTCTGTTGAAGATTGGTGGTCTTGATACAGATGCTCCTTCTAAGATATAAACATCATAGCTTGTTGAGGTTTCCATCTGGATCTACTCCTTTAGCACTTGTTAGATGCTCAACCCGAAGTTGAGCTCTGATACCAATTGTTAGGACCACAGGAAACACTAGAAGGGGGGGGTTGAATAATGTTTTATAATCTATACAGATTTTTTGGAAAACCTTTCGAAAACAAGCTAAGATACTTTCAACGTTCAAACTACTTGCTGAAAAATGAGTTTTTAGAGACTTGCAGAGACACTTCAGCAGGTCCAGTAAAATTGTCTTTTAAAATGATTTGCGTAATAAATAAAATTGTTGTTGCTGCGCAAATTATAAACTCACTTTTCAGAACCCTCTTCAGTTAGAAATAAACAGATAATAGCGGAAAGTAAAGAGTAAAGGGTTGAGAGAACTTAACAATAGAGATTTATACTGGTTCCCCCACTAACCCAGTGAGCTACGTCCAGTCCCAGGGCAAAACTCCACTAGATTTTCACTAATCCCACAAGATTACAATGAGTATTATTTGCACACTTGGCCTCTCCAGGCCCAATGAGTATTCTTTATTTTCAACTACCTCTTCAAGTAACTCTTGCAGTATTCTTTTACAGACAAGCCTCTCTAGGCTCAACGAGTATTCTTTGTTTTCAACTACCTCTCCAGGCAACTCTTGCGGTATTCTTTTACAGACAAGCCTCTCCAGGCTCAACGAGTATTCTTTATTTTCAACTGCCTCTCCAGGCAACTCTTGCAGTATTCTTTTACAGATAAGCCTCTCCAGGCTCAACGAGTATTCTTTCTTCCACCAAGCCTCTCCAGGCTCTCAGACACTTGAAAGTGTTTACAAATGTGTTTGGTTTAAGTTTCTAAGAAACTTAAACACATGTTCTCTTGTACAAAGGATAACTTAGTAAAAACTCAGAATACAGAGGATAAATCTAAGTACAAGGAAATGAGAAATAACAAAGTGTTTGGCTTGGAATGTATCTTCTTTTGATTTGGCTGATTCACTCTTTTTGCTAAGTTTTATCTCTTCTCTTCTCTTCTTTCTTTCTGATGGGCTTTTCTAGCTTTTCATACTTTCTTGATCTTTTTTTTAATAGCCTCTTTCTCTCTAGTTGGTCAGCAACTTCAGAATATATCTTTTTGAGAATATGGTCGACAACTTCAAAATCTTATGAGAAGCTTATTTATAGCATCCAGAAATGTGACCGTTGAGGATAGCTTAGTTACCATTGAGAGATAGCTAATAGCTTTTGACTTGAAGAGAATAGGTATGCAGAGATAGTACTGCTCTGACACACAGCAGGTTCAAAGGTTCCTTTTTCGTGTACGATGCTCCATTAAATGCGGAAAGACCTCTGTCAATGCTTCCTTTTGTAGATGATGGCAGAAGACGTTTAGAGACCTTTAAGTCTTTGCGCAGAAAGCCTTTTGACTTTTGACAGATACTTTGTTGCACGAAATAGTAAGACTTCTCAACATAAAGAATGATACACGTCATCATAGGGTTGAGAGAGTCTTCACCAGATTCAAGCATTTCAGAGATTTCTTCATTTTAGTGAGCTCGAATTGCCATGTCATCAAGTGATAGTTCGGAGAGTTGTGTTTAGCAGGTTCAACTTTAGTACGCACATGCTTTTAACAGGTTGAGAGCTTTCAGATGGTTGCATAACTTCAGCATGTAGCTCTAGATCAGCAGGTACAAAGAATGCTTCTTTCAGAAGATTAAATTAAATTAAATGCTTAATTTATATTGAGACTCAACAAACCCCATCGTAATTTCGCTTGTATAAAACTTCCCCAGATAAGAAAAATGACATTGACAATCGTCGAATGGTGTTTTTATCATTTTCATTTGCCCCAGTTGGATACTCCCCTATTTTGTTGAACACCTTAATATCCTGGAACCAAGGTTGCCCATTAGGTTCTTCCTCAACATTCATATAGTGTGTTGGTTCATTTCCAAACTGTGACCCGTAGCGGTTGGATCTCGCCTCTTTTTTCAATCTTAAACATTACCGCTAATATGGCAAGGGCATTCGCAAATTGATTCTTATCACGAGCCAAGCAGTGGAAATTGACTTCTTCGAACTTCTTGGATAAACTAATCAAATGCTCATAGTATGGCAATAACTTATGCTCTATGACTTTCCAATCTCCATTCACTTGATAAATTATGAGTGCCGAGTCTCCATAGACTTCAAGAAACTTCACTCCGAGAGACATGGCTGCTTTTAAACTACTAATACATGCTTCATATTCAGCCATATTAATGGCATAATCGAATGCAAGCTTTATGGCAATCGGGAATTGTTTGCTATTTGGAGATATCATGACAACACCCGCTCTATTTCCATAAATGTTGACTGCTCCATCAAAATACATTTTCCATGCAATATCACTTTCCTCACTTTCACCTTCATCATCTCCCACTGCTAAGATATCTTCATCTGGTAATTCAACTTGCATTGGCTGGTACTCATTTAAAGGATTGTCCGCCAAATGATCGGCTATCACGCTTCAGTTCACGGACTTTCAAGTCATGTACTCGATGTAAATTTCAGCTAAGGCCACTTGCCATTTTGAAACTATCATCGAGATATGTGGCCTTTCAAAAATGTATTTTAGGGGATCCATTCGAGATATCAACCATGTTGTGCGATACAACATATACTGTCGGAGCCTCTTTGCAGTCCACACAAGGGCGCAACAAGTTTTCTCAATAGCAATATATCGACTTTCACAATCAGTGAACCTTTTGCTCAAATAATAGATAGCTTGTTCTTTTCGGCCCGAGTCATCGTGTTGTCCCAATACTGCCCCTATATATTCATGCAACACCGTCAGGTATAAAATAAGTGGACGACTAGGTGTTGGTGGAAGCAAAATAGGAGGGTTCATTAAGTAAGCTTTGATCTTGTCAAAAGCTTCTTGGCATTTGTCATCCCATTTCCCTAAATTGTTTTTCCTTAGCAACTTGAATATCAGCTCACATGTATGGGTTAAATTGGAGATAAACCTCGCAATATAATTCAAGTGACCAGAAAACCTCTAATTTCCTTTTCTTATCGTGGGGCAGGAATATTTTGAATGGCTTTAACTTTGTCGGGCTCAACCTCTATTCCTTTTTACTAACTATAAACCCCAAAAGCCTTCCTATGGATGCACCAAAAGTGCACTTTGCGGGATTCAATTGAGCTTATAACTTCTCAGTCTTTCAAATAATCTCCAAGGCACTTCAACATGGTTTTCTCCCTCTTCTGACTTTGCCACTATGTCATCCATATAAACCTCTATCTCTTTATGGATCATGTCATGAAAAAGTATCACCATTGCCTGCTAGTAGGTTGCCCCAACATTCTTTAACCCAAAAGGCATTACTTTGTAACAAAATATACCCCATTGAGTAATGAATGAAGTCTTTTCTTTATCTTCTTTGGCCATGAGGATTTGATTATACCCTGAATATCTATCCACGAATGAGAACCGATGGCTCTTTGTAGCATTATCAATTAGGACATACATATGTGGCAAAGGGAATTTGTCTTTTAGACTTGCTTTGTTCAAATCCCTATAATCCACACACATTCTTACTCTACCCCTTTCTTTGGTACCGACGCTATATTTTCTATCCATTTCAGATACAATGGAACTTCAAGGAAACTAACATGAAGTTGCCTGATTACTTCTTTCTTGATCTTGAGGGATATTTCTGGGTTCATTCTTCGTAATCTATGTTGTAATGTTATTAAAACCGGACCGATCATCGACTCGGACACTCGGTCAGGTTAATGAGTCACCGTGTCAATGGTTCAACCAGTGAGTCACTGGTTGAATCGGTTAAACCGGAAATATATTAATAAAAATATATGTATTATAAAATAAATAAATAAATATGTTAAAATAATAAGTTTATATTAAATAATATTATGAAAAATATTTATTTTTAATAATATATAAATTTAATTATATAAAAAAAATTATTTTCAACAATATATATTGTGGATTTAATTATATATCTTATATTGAAATTGTTAAATTAACGTGTTCTGTTGGACAAGTCTTGGGCAGTTGGTGTTCTTCCAAAATGATTGTATGTCTATATATATATATATATAAATGTGCATATATTATAGTAAAAGACATTGTGGTGTAGTGGTCTCCTGGCCGTCCGTCTTCTTCTACCAAAAGGCTCCGCGTTCAACTCTTTGCTCGGATGTTTTTAAATCCGCATTTTACAGAAGACTGTTCCAGTTTGGTTGACCCGCGAGTGCACACTGTTGACTCGCCCGGTTCATGGCCGGTTTCGCCGGTTTATAACCGGATCAATGACGTCAACACTGGTTTGATTGCACATGCGGTCTATTTAGTTGACCGGACTGGTTGGTGGTCCGGTTTCCGGTTCAACCGGTCGGACCGGCCGGTCCGGTTTTCACATCACTGCTCTGTTGTTTATGTTCTGCATTCTTGACCAATGGAATTTTATGAGAGGCTATTTTTTAGTCTAGCTCAGGCATATCATTGTATGACCAAGCAAACACATCCACATATTCTTTGAATAATGTTATCACCTCTTTTTTTAGATCAATGATTTTCAATTCCTTCTTTTCTTCCCATTCCCTGCATTAATTATTCCAACAACTTCCTCGTGCTAGTTTATCATTTTTTCTCGCAAGTCCATCATTTTAGCAAAATGCTCACAGAGTTCAGAATCATCGTCTGATTCATCATTATTCATGTCTATAGCAACATAAGGATCACAAAGTGAACCCTCAGAGTTATCTGGATTGGGTTGGGGCCCTAAAAGAAGAGATTCCATGGAATTTGGACAAGATTTTCGATAAATAACACAGAGGGAAGCCCATGGAAAAACAACATAAAAGGGACTGCACGACATTGATAAAAGATTGGAAAAACATAATATAGTAAAGAACGAGATAATAGATGGGGGGATAGAAAAAGATAGATAAATTCATGCATAATTATAACATTAAGTGCAATGATCACGCTGATAAGTATGAAATTACAACCAAAATAAAGGAAAAGAAAGCACAATATCCATTACTCAAACAACAACAAATCTAACAGAGATTCTGATTCCCAATTATCCAACTTTTCTTCATCATCAGATGGGCGGATTAGTGCCTCCTTAAGATCTTTGATAGCATTAACACCTTCAGTATATGTGGGATATACATTACCACCTCAGCAGAGGCAACAAAAGTCTTCCTAATGTGCGGAATCTTATCTTTACTTTATATTGGAGATTCATTGTCAGATCCATACCACAGGCCAAACCTTCCTTCACTTTAAGGCAAAGTAATGGGATCCTTGATTCCTTGCAATCGAATTCCCAATCCTTTCCCTTTTTGGTATCCACTTTTAAACAACATCCGAGCAGCCACTGAATCCCTATCAATCACATTCGTCTTTGCTCTTACCACCTCAAGGCTCTAAAAGGAAGTTTCGAGCGATAGTTCTGCACTGTCCACATATGGCACTGTAACTAGTTTGATGAGTAATATTTTGACACGATCCTGTCCGACCTTAACCAGGATGCCTCAGATGCATTGCAAGAGATTGAAGGTCCAATGACCGGGGCCAGATCTGAGCGGATGAAGAGAGCTTTGCAACTCTTGATCACTGAAGTCCAAAGAAAAGTAGACCACTAAGCAAAAGAAGATTCAAAGAAGTGTAACTTAATTCGGATTGAAGTACAAGAGTACTATCCGATCTGACAATCGAATATGTCTGTTATCTGAATCTTAGGAGAGCCTATTTCGGGAAAGTGTATCTAATCAGATCGTAACTGATTTATTTAGGTTTAGATTTGTTAGGAATTAATATCAGATTTGTTAGAATTATATTTAAATCTTCTAGGATTATATTTTATTTTATATAGGATTAAATCTTTTAGGATTATATTTAATCTTTTAGGATTATATTTTATCTTATCTAGGATTAAATCTATTTAATTTATGACTGTATCTTTAGATAGTTTATTTTAGGGAATTCATTTGCTATATATTGACATTGAAAATCAATTTGTAGACACACAGTTTAATCAATAAAATTCTGAGTTTTCTCTTTATGAGAATTTATCCTTTGTGTTGAGTCTCAGAATTAATTTGAGTATTCAAACTTAACTTAAGACTCCATATCCTTAGGTTTTAATGATTAACAAATAAGATCATATAAGCAGGTTCTACTAAGAAAGGTATTGCTTTGTAGATTGTATTTCAGGATGTAGTAATAATCTGAAGCCTAGAAGACAACAAGAAAAGAAGAAATCCACAAAGAAAATGAAGCAAATCTGAAGAGAAGAAAAAGAACAGCACAGAAACTGAAGAGAAGAAGCATGACTGCAAAAGCTGAAAGCTTTCAAAAGGATATCATCTACCAATCAACCGTCTGAAGACATACAACATGCTGAAAGGATCAATTGTCTAAAGACATGCAATATGTTGAAGAATTTGAACAATCTGAAGAGGTCAAACTATAAGAACATCACGACAATTATCTGAAGAAAAGAGAGAGTACATCTGGGCAAAGCTGGAATGAAGATAAACTACATGCTCATGAAGAATGAAGAAGAAAGAAGCAACCATCCAAAGCAAAGAAGAAGAAACTCCCCGAAGGAAGGAACTTGCTGAAAGCGTCTCCATGATAAAAAGCTACATCAAGCTGAAGCAATGCAACCTGCTGAACACATTCTTTCTGAACGTGATGATGTGGCATTTCAAACTCTCTGAAGAAGAAGAAGCCAGACCAGTCATACAACCTTCTGAAGACTTATGAGTCAATGTGAATAATATATTAAAAGACTCAAGTCTCAGCAAACGAAAGTGGTGAAGCTGAAATTAGGCAAAGACTCTTTGCACAAAGACCTGAAGGGTTCTAAACGTCTTTTGCCATCATATTAAAAGGAGATAGCAACAAAAGTTATTTTCCTCATTCCAAGGAACATCATACATGAAAGAGGAGGCCTACTACAGAAAAGGAAATAGCAGTCAGAGATAGGTCAGCGCTGCTGTACACCTACTACTGTACCATCTCTGCAACACGCTATCAGAAGTCTGAATCCTTGCAAGAAGAAAAGCAGAAATTATCAAGGATGAAAGAGAAGCTCAACGGCTAAAATCATCATCATCTGAGCAAATATACTTTCACAAATCTTCTATTGTATTTCAGATTGTGAAAGATTGAGAAGTTATCATCTGAAGGTTACAGATCGTCTAAAGATCAACTTTGTCTGAAGAGTGGTTATCATCTGAAGACTTGAAGCTCATCTAAAGCATTTTGTGCATCTGAAGGCTGAAGGTATCAGAATCAAAGTTTGACCCTTTGAAGAACGTTGCTGATTGAGAAGAACGTTCATCCCAATGGTATAACTCATTTCAACATAAGATTCAGAGTCGCTTTTTAATCTCGTTCGAATGTTTAGCATGTTTAAGGAAACTCTGCAACGCTGTTGTACCTGTCATAAAGCATTGTGCGCAGATCTGCTCAGAGCATTTTTGATCGGATGAGTCACAACGTCTTCTGCAGCATTTAATGCTATTTGACAACGGGCATTAATCTCTCAAAGAAATATTCAGAAGCAAGATTATCATATTATCTACAGTGTGTCAGAACTAATCTATCTACACACCTAATCTGCTTAATCTCAGAAGCTACCGCATGAGAAGGTTACTCTCACAACGGCTCGTAGAGCATCACTCATATTCTCTCGACGGTAAAGTTAAACATTTCTCAAAGGCTATATTTCATCAGAACATATAAATAACCTGATATATGAAATTGAAAAGAAGAGAGAAAAAGGAGGTTGTCGAGAAGAAGAGACGTTGGTCGAGCTTACAAGATGCATCTCTAAAGTGCCAATCAAAAATAGAAGAGATGGCCATGCATTCCTGAATTCTATCCCTCATCATGGTTTGTCATCAACCTTCATAGAAGAAAGTGGCCAAGCTCATTACAGATCATATCAAGCCAACGTTCTGATCCTACAGAGATGAATTAGAGCTTAGAATTATACACTTATGTCTCTGTCATTCCTTGTACTTAGAATGTAACCTTTGTATCCTGAGCAGTACTCAGTAAACCCTTAGTACAGGAAAATTGTAAGTTTAAGTTTCAAGGAAACTTAAACATAGGCTTAATTGTAAACACAATAAGTGTCTGAGAGCTTGGAGAGGCTTGGTGGAAGAAATAATACTCTGAGAGCCTGAAGAGGCTTGGAGAAAGAATACTCTGGAGAGCCTGGAGAGGCTTGGAGGAAGAAAGAATACTCTGGTAGAGCCTGGAGAGGCTTGATAGAAAAGAATACTTGGTATGCGCCTGGAGAGGCAGCGTGCAAAAGAATACTGCATGAGTTGCCTGGAGAGGCAGTTGAAAAGCAAAGAATACTTGTGCGCCTGGAGAGGCTGCGTGCAAAAGAATACTCACTGAGTTGCCTGGAGAGGCAGTTGATAAGCAAAGAATACTCATTAAGTTGCTTGAAGAGGCAGTTGAAAACAAAAAATACTTGTATCTGTGTTTAGATAGTGGATAAATCCAGGGAGTTTGCCCTGGGACTGGATGTAGCTCACTGGGTTAGTGGGTGAACCAGGATAATTTTTTGGTTGAGTCTTCTCTATCCCTTAAACTATTTCAATTCAGTTTTCATCTAACAAAGATGATTGAAAAGTATTTAAGTGAGAACTTTACTTCTGAATTAAACTCGTTTTCAAACTTCTTTGAGTCAGAACCCAGTTCAGAAGGTGATCAAAACTTCAGACTGAAACTCATCGTCTGAATATTTTCAGAAGCTATTCTCTCTAACCTTAACTCTTTACTTTCTATTTATATCTGTTTATTACTAACCAAGGAAGGGTTTGATTAGTAAACTTATTTTATCAAAGCAACACTTTAAATGTTTAAACAAATCATTTTGAAAAAAGCACTTACTGAACCTTCTCAAGTGGTTCAGGAAGTTCTTCAATAACTTAATTTTCAGCAAGTAATCATATCAGTAGGAAAACAATGAAAAACATTTTTGAACTAATAGTTTATGTTTTGAATATAGTTTAGACAAAATTTCGAAAGATAGTTTTCCAAACCTTCTGAAGTGTTAACAGAACACTTAACTGTTTTATCAAAGTCAGCAAGTTTCTGAAAAACGATTGCTTATAGCTTCCGCACAACTCTGATAATCTTGATTATCTGTCATCTGAGTTTTTCATGATAACTTGCAAAAGTTCATCTGCTGTCTTTTACGAAAAGGTTTTCGAAAATTAGCATGAAGTTTTAAAACACTATTCAACCCCCTTCTAGTGTTTCCTGTGGTTCTAACAGTTGGTATCAGAGCTCACCTTCGGGTTGAGCATCTAACAATGCTGAAGGAGTAGATCCTAAGAAGACGGAAACCTCATCCAGCTGAAGCAACTCTATGTTCAAACGCATAAACGAATGAGTAGAGAATACGTTCTCTTGAAACTCATTAGTTATGCTGCTGAAGCATTCTTCAGAAGGATTTGAAGAAAAGAGGAAAGCACGGTCAATTCAAATTCCATGTCGGGTAACATCTTTCCTATCTATACTCATATGCATCATATATGTGTAAATCACCCGACATATGCATATAGTTTCTATGAGCTTACTTGCTGAATTCTGTTTATTTGATTATCCTTTTGCCTTTGAAAACTTATGTTAAATAATTTTTTAAGAAATATGAAAATTTTAATTTCAAATGTTTTCAACACTTATCATGATCTGGCTCTATGTGAATTAATGGAGTATCAACCATCTCGTTGCAAGGCACGATGCACGTCTCTCCATATCTGCTCAATTTGCGTAACCGTAATCATCAATGCCTTAAGTATGATTATTTATAGGGATTGAAAGGTCATCATGAGAATTACACTCCAAACCTTAGAACAGACCTTCATCTCAGATAAGGACCTCTAAAAGCTTGTTAAGTCCAAAACACTCTCATCAATGGCAGCTGAATTTGTTGCTTCATGCGTTCCTGTTCCAACCTCTTTTGATGAATGAATTATTCCCACCAAATTGATGAATCTCTCTGATTTTGGTGAGGCTGGATACAAAATCTCCGAATACTTTGATGTTGTAGGATGGACCCCCTTCTTCAACAATATCTCCATTCCATGGCATGAGAAGAGTATTCTGGAATTCTGGAACAACGCTGAAGTTGTCACTAATGACGACTCTACAGGAATCAAGACCACTGTAATGGACAGACCACTCTATGTGGACTGTAAGCTTCTAACTGAAGTAATTGGTGTTCCTAACAGAGGAGAGCTTATCTGTCAAAATTGGGAAATAAGTTTTGGAGGAGGATATCTGCCTTTTTACCTATTGCTATTTAGTGAAAGACGTTTCCCTCTAATTGAATTTTCACACCTTCTGAAAATTCCCAGGGTTCTTCTATCTGTTATAAACTGATGTATCCTTCCGAAAGGAAGTAATAATATCAAAGAGCTTGAAAGGTTTGTGCTAGGGCATCTACTGAAGAAGAAAAAGATTAACTTACCTTGGGTTCTCCTGTATCAAATGATGTTCAGAGAAGAACTGGATGTAGTTAACTTCTTTCCCCACAATACCTTAATCATGAAGATCCTAATTCATAAGGGGTTTCCTATGAGTGAACTCCTTTATCAAGCTCCGCCCTCCTACTTCACTCCTGCTGATTATGAGAAAATGAAGGATACAATATCAGAGGAAGTTGAGGAAAAAGAAAATGTAGTTGGACCTTCTGAAGACCCTCATTCATCGCTCCAAGCAAGAACAAGGAGAACAAGAAACTATCGTTCCCTCAGTGCTCACAGAAGAATAAGAAAGGTGTTTGGGGCTTATCACTTGAAAAGGCTACATGTTCGCATGAATCAGCTAGCAAGGAAGATGAAGGAAACTCAAAAGGAGTTAAGAAAGCTCAAAGCTGAAAAAGAGAGTGCTAGTGCTGCTGAGACCTTACCTGATGATGATTCTTAATTCATTCAAAGAGCCTTGTCATTGATGATTACTCACTTAACAATTTGTTGAGAAAAATATTTTTGATAAAACTTGCAGTTTTTGTTGTTTAATTGACATCTCTTTCATAGTTTTCCTATATGTATGTTTTATATACTCTCTGATTTCATTGACTATGTCAAACATGTGTTTTCTTGTCTTTATCTATATAGTTCACATTATACATTTTCTTGTCTTAAGAATATTGTCATCTTTAAGAAAGAAAAGTAATTTATTGTTAATAACAAAACTCCTAAACCAAAGATTTTCAGAAAAGAAATATTAAACTAAGGGGGAGCCTCTTTCAAAGAAAATAAAAAACTTCTAATAAAAGAAAATTATAAGTATCTAATTTAAGGTAATAGTACTATCTGTTAAACTCAATAACTATTTCTTTGATGATTAACAATAATTGATTAACCCAGATGCTACTAAAAGGTATGGTTTAGTTTGTGTTTCAGCAAACAGATTTTCAAAGAAAACTATCTACAAGACTAATCATCAGAAGGCCAGATCATCGATAATAGATGACTGACGTGGCATCACTGGGTTAGTGGGTGAACCAGGATAAATTTTTGGCTGAGTCTTCTCTATCCCTTAAACTATTTCAATTCAGTTTTCATCTAACAAAGAGGATTAAAAAGTATTTAAGTGAGAACTTTACTTCTGAATTAAACTCGTTTTCAAACTTCTTTAAGTCAGAACCCAGTTCAGAAGGTGATCAAAACTTCAGACTGAAACTCATCGTCTGAATATTTTCAGAAGCTATTCTCTCTAACCTTAACTCTTTACTTTTTGTTTATATCTGTTTATTACTAACCAAGGAAGGGTTTGATTAGTAAACTTATTTTATCAAACCAACACTTTAAATGTTTAAACAAATCATTTTGAAAAAAGCACTTACTGAACCTTCTCAAGTGGTTCAGGAAGTTCTTCAATAACTTAATTTTCAGCAAGTAATCATATCAGTGGGATAACAATGAAAAACATTTTTGAACTAATAGTTTATGTTTTTTAATATAGTTTAGACAAAATTTCGAAAGATAGTTTTCCAAACCTTCTGAAGTGTTAACAGAACACTTAACTATTTTATCAAAGTCAGCAAGTTTCTGAAAAACGATTGCTTATAGCTTCCGCACAACTCTGATAATCTTGATTATCTTTCATCTGAGTTTTTCACGATAACTTGCAAAAGTTCATCTGCTGTCTTTTACGAAAAGGTTTTCGAAAATTAGCATGAAGTTTTAAAACACTATTCAACCCCCTTTCTAGTGTTTCCTGTGGTTCTAACACTTTGTTCTTGGATTAAAGAACTACTTGATAACTTATATTCTACCAGCAGGTCTTGGTTAGGGTCTAGTTGCTTATATCTTGATAACTTTGGTGCTTCCGGCAGGTCTCGAATTGTGTCAAGTTCCTATATTTAATAGCTTTGGT
This sequence comes from Sesbania bispinosa, assembly GCA_026901365.1. Lineage (NCBI taxonomy): Eukaryota > Viridiplantae > Streptophyta > Magnoliopsida > Fabales > Fabaceae > Sesbania > Sesbania bispinosa. The sequence continues at coordinate 558,190 of QLOH01000494.1, forward strand.
GCTTCCAACAGATCTGGGATTGTGTCAAGCTCCTTACCGTTAATTGATCTTCAAGACGGTCCTATCTTTACGCTTCCGATTCGTATCATATTTCCTCTTCTCCTTTGATAGAGATAAGCTTTCCTGATATTATATACTTCATCCTTTGATGCAAAGTGGATGGAACCGCCCCAGCCACGTGATTCCATGGTCTCCCCAACAACATAGTATAAGCAACTCAATTTCCATCACTTGAAACATAATCACAAAAGTGGTTGGACCAATTTCCAACTCCAAACTAATATTCCCCATTATATCTCTCTTTGTTCCACCAAACGCTCTTACAATCATACCATTGGGATCAATTGCACTTGGATCGATATGTAGTTGCTGCAAAGTAAAGTAGGGAAGTACATTAAGTGTTGACCTCCCATCTCATTTAAGAGTAATTTGAAGTGCTTTTGGGCAACCTAGGCCCCACTTCATCTTCAGCAAATGTAATCACATGTTGTTCAATTTAATTGCCCTACCAGATGCTCGACCTTCTATGGCGTTATATCTTTATGCACGAAGGATTGATCTAATACTCGTTTTAGGGCATTCCGATGAGCTTCAAAAGTCATGATGAGAGTGAACAATGAGATCTTTGCCGAAGTTTTCTTGAGTTGCTCTACAACGTCATACTTGTGAAGTCTATTAATCAGTTTGAGCATTCAAACTTGACTCAAAGACTTAACATCCTGTAGTTTTAATGATTAACAAATAAGATTATATGAACATATTCTACTGAGAAAGGTATTGGTTTGTTGATTGTGTTTCAGGATGAAATAATAATCAGAAGATTAGGATCAGAAGAACAAATGCAGGATCAAGGATAAAGAAGCTGTCTGAAGACGTGAAGATCATATGAAGACAACATAAAGCATTCTGAAGATAAAGAAGCCGTCTGAAGACGTAAAGACCATATGAAGACAACATAAAGCATTCTGAAGAAGAGAAGCTGTCTGAAGCAAAGAAGCCTTTTGAAGAAACGAAGTTGTCTGAAGAAGCAGGACTCGTCTGAAGAGTTGAAGCTGTCTGAAGTAGTTCAACCCGTCTGAAGTATCAGTGCTGTCTGAAGTCTCACTTATGACGTGACACTCTCTGTTGAAGCTTGTGAAGACTTTTCTGAACCTCTGCTGCACGTACCTTTTCAAACACGATAATGGCAAGAAATACAGAGACCTTTCCTGGTGATTTTGAATTTCATACACCACTGAGGAAATCTCTACAACGCAGAAATTGCAGCAACAACGATGACAGCTTTATAGCAGCACCAACGTTGTACTCTGTCAGAATTATGAAGACACCAAGAAGCGTGTCTCACGATGGATTGAATAGCATTCAATGCTTTCTCTAAAGGGTGGTATCACAACGGAAATATCATCATCACCAATTCAAAAGAAAGCACAAGAAAAGCTCAGGAGACTAAGCAGAAGCAACAAAGAGAAATGTTTGAATAACATATTTTAATTCAAACATACTTTATCATCTGCAAGAAACATCCATTGAAAAAGACACCTCACTCAAAGAAGAAAGGAGAAATGGTGTCAGGAAGCAAACAGAAAAGGAGCTTATACTAAATAAGCAAGAGGACAAATCCAACGGATACCTCCTCATATACACTCCTAAGAAAAGCAAAGAAAATCAAAAGTCAGCTGAAGAAAAGTAAAAGGATATCAAGAGAGAGAACATGCAAAACAATATCAAGAAAATTTCTCTAAAGAGCTCATCTACAGAAGTGTCAGAACAAGACTGTCTGAACACATATCTGCTAAAGAAGAAGCAACCGTTTGAGACACTATTACATAACGGCTATATGAGCCACATCATCAACATCTCAACTGTATTATGAATCATCTTCAAATGGCTATATTCCAACAAAACATATAAATAACCTTAAGGAAGAATTTGAAGATGTTGAACTCATTCACATGGTTCAATCAGTTGATCAAGATGCATCAGAAAATCCTATCAGTGTTGACCACACTTACTTGAATCAACTATGCTAGTCAAAATTGTAGTTGTTCAGTTGAACAACCTACCAGGCTGTGCTTAATCTCATATGAACCAAGAATGGTTTGAAGCTGCAAGTATGCCTTGGTTTTTCCAATGATACGGGTGAGAATGTAACCCATGGAAACCAATGGCTGGAGAACAAGGCTGGAGCTTAAAGTCAGCATCTACCTAGCCAATTCTCAGAGGATGTTATTCCTCTCATCAGAGACAGGTATTGTACTCAAACTTATACACTTCTATCACTGTCTTAACCTTATACTTAGATTTATCCATTGTATCTTGAGTAGTACTCAGTTAACCTCTAGTACAGGAAAAGATTAAGTTTACGTTTCGTGGAAACTTAAACTTAGTTTAATTTAAAAAAACACTTTGTGTGTCTGAGAGCCTGGAGAGGCTTGGTGGAAGAAAGAATACTCTACACTTGAATAAGTGTCAGAGAGCCTGCAGAGGCTTGGTGGAAGAAAGAATACTGAGTTGTAGAGCCTGGAGAGGCTTGACAGAAAAGAATACTTGTGGTAGAGCCTGGAGAGGCTTGACAGAAAAGAATACTTGTTTGTGTCTGGAGAGACTGTACTTGTTGTGTCTGGAGAGACTGTACTCGTTGGCCTGAAGAGGCTGTGAACAATACTTGTATCTGTGGATTCAGATAGTGGAAAATCCAGTGGTGGTTTGCCTCTGGGACTGGATGTAGCTCACGGGTTTGTGGGTGAACCAGGATAAATTCCTTGCCTAAGTTCTCTTACCCTTATCTCTTATCAATTCTTTTTATACAAATCAAGAGGTCAGATTAGTTAATCTGATATTTTAAAAAGGGCACAAAACATCTTTTAAAATTAGTTTTTACCAGTCGTCTGAAAAACTTCAGACAACCTCTTTAAAAGCATGTCTGAAATCTCTATGCCTAAGTTTTTCTTTAATCTCTTTACTTTCAGTTTTCATATTTATGTTGGAATTTGAAAAGTATTTTCTATAATAAACTTAACACAAATATTTCAATAAAATGACCTTTCATATGTATAAAACATGAGATGGCTTTTATATCTTTTGGAGCTTTACAAAGAATGTTCCTTGAAGAACTTCTGAAATAAATTCTCTGAAGCAAGTCTGAAAGAGATCAGTTCAGAAATCAGGAACAGACTTCAGACAACCTCTAGTCGTCTGAAGTATTTCAGAAACAGTTCTGAAAATACACTTTGTAATAATCTTCAGAAGATACTTTGAGAAGCCTCTGTTTAAAACAATCTTAAGCTTTAGAAGAAACTCTGTTTTTCTTATCTTCTGCATGTTTTAACTATCTCTAATCTTAAGACTTGTTTTGAACGTTGCTCATCTTCATGATTTAAATTAAAGATTTCCAAAAACTATCAAAAAAGCATAAAACACTATTCAACCCCCTCTTCTAGTGTTTCCTGTGGTTCTAACAATACTCACTTTGATTCATTATTTTTCAGAAATTCTCCTTTTTCTTCTTCTAGGTCCTACTCCTTGGGTTTCTCAATTGGGTTTTCTTTTGCAACCTTGAGGTTATCACTTGGCATATAGCTTCTCCCGCTTTTGATCATTCCTTCCATCCCCACAATATTGGTTGTTATTTCATCTTTTTCAAGATCCATTTTCAGTCTGCTAGGATCCTCCATAACGGTCTCATAAACCCAGGGGACTACATCATTGCTTTGGTAATGGAAAAGATTATGTGTCCTAAAAACCAGAGTTGGATTTTGTGGTGGTACCTTGAAGACTAATGACTTAGAGGTAATCATGTTAATATTCTCCATTACTCTTCCCAGTTTATGAGGAACCTCAAGAACACCTAACTTGAATAGCTTCTGCACAAATGCTTTGAAAGTAGGGCTTGCATCTATATTATGCTTCTCCTCATACTCTTGGCACATGTATGGGAATTCATAATTAATGTCATCATTTAGCATTTTCTTCCCTCCTTTTCCTTCTATTACAATTTCATACCCTGCCCTTCTTAGGCCCTCAATGACATCTTTCAATAAGAAGTTTGGGCCTTCAACTACTCTTTCACTATCATTGATTTCAATCCACCATTATACTTTGGCAATGGATTATGTTTAATGTTGGGTCCAACTTCTTCTTGAATTTCAATGACCTTATCATCCAATAAATGCCACACTACCATCCTAAAAGCATAACAATCTTCAATTAAGTGCTCGAGTGTGTTAGAGTGATAGTCACATATGACATTGGGGGTGTACCAATGGGGATAAGGTGGAGTGACCACTCTTCCCCGACGTGGTTTCAATAGATTCTTCTCATATAAGCATTTGAACAACTCTAAATTAGGAATATTAAAAATTGGAAAAGTACGATTGTTGGCTTGTGATCTTGGGTTGCTTAAGTTGTTGGGTCTCATTGGGACATTGGGATTAGTAACTTGTGAAATACCTGGTGGGTAAGTCCTTCGTGTGGGTTGGCGAGGACGAGGCATGTTAGGTGTGTATTTTCGAGGCTAAGGAATCCAGTTAATTTGGTACGGGTATGAAAGGTATGGTGTAGTAGTGTGATAATGTGGGTATGAGTAAGCAGGGTTGTATCTTGGTCTAAAGGTTCATGGAGTGAATTGTGGTGGGTTAGATGATTGGACTAGATTTACCGCACCATCTTTTTTCTTTGGGAATTGACTTTTCTTCCCTTGGGCTTCAGAGTCACTATTTTGTACCTCCAACTTCCCTTCTCAAATATTTGCTTCAATCATTTCCCCAATTTCAATCAAATCCACAAGCTCCTTAACATGGGTCCCCAACATATTCTTGAAAATGGATTATCTAAAGTTCTTATGAAGTAGGAGCACATTTCAGATTCCAACATGGGAGGAATGACATGGGCTGCCAGAGCCATCCACCTTTATGCATACTTTTTGAACATCTCACCATCTTTCTTCTTCATACTCTTACGTTGGTCTCTTGTTGGTGCAACATTCAAATTGAACTCGTATTGGTTGGTGAAGGCTAGAACCAAATCCTCCCAGCACTTGATTTGGAATCTATCTAATTGCATGCACCATTCCCATGCGGCTCCCGTCAAGGTCTCCGAAAAGAAGCTCATGAGGAAATTCTCATCTTGGGACCATATACCCATTTTAGTGCAATACATCTTAAGATGCATGATGGTGTTAGTGCTTCCATCGAACTTGACAAAATCTGGAACTTTGAAGTCCTTAGGAATCACAACATTGGGTGTTAGAAACAACTATTTGATCCCCATTGGGACGTATGGATTTGGCCCTCGCAGTGTTTTCAATTGTTCTTGCATTTTCTCCTCTGATAAGTGCTAAATTTATGATAAATTCTTATATATTTTCAGCACTTATCAATGGCAAAATGTTAGATTTCTACCCCAAATTACCTCATTTTAGTAATAAATCTAGATTTTGTGATTATTTAATTCAAATTTGAGTTTGATGCTATTTTGATAAGAAATCTATTGATTTTACAGATAAAAAGGAAAGTTTTAAATGAAGAAACAAGATAGCATTTATTTGAAGAAAGAATCTGCAGATAAGATTCTAAATGGCAGCGGATCAAGATAAAATCAACAGTTATTTGGATAAAGATTTGCAGATAAAATTCTCAATTCAAATTAAAGAGAGAAATAAGGAAAGCGTAGCAGATAAAGATAAGATCAGGAAGAGATCAAGATGAAAAAGAGGAAACCAGGAAAAGCAGAAACGGTGAGTTGTGCTCCACCTGCGCTGAGCGCAATTGGAGCGCGGGAATTAAAATTCCTCTCTGTTTCCTGCGCTTCATCTGCGCTGAGCACAGGAATATGGAAAGAGATTTCCAAAAAAATATTTCCAACGAGATTCCTTCCAGATTTCAGATAGCTTTCCAGCTTCTATTTAAAGAACCTTTTCATAGATCAAGAGACGGCGGAGCAGAGCTAGAGCTAGAGAAAAGTGTGACAGTTTCTCTATTGGTTTGTAATGGCTACCATGAGTAGCTAAACTCTCCCATAGGATTGAATGTAGTCGATTCAATCCCCAATTATATTTGAATTCTCTTTGTTATTTATGAATCCCTATTTTTATAATATTTGTGTTTTTATTCTGTTCTTAATGCTTAGTTTCCGCCTTCATGCCAGAGTTATAGGTTGGTTTTATGGGGCGAATTGGAAAGTGGTTTTGTGAAATCAATAGCGAGTTTAGGGAAGCCTAAGAATAGGGATCATGAACTCTGATTGGTGAAAACACTCAAGTTGTCACTATGGGAACCAGGATGACTTGATAGCTTTTACAAATTAATCTTTAATCCGGGGTAATTTATCACTGTGGGAACCAAGGTGAATTATTTCTGAGTATTTCATATCTGTGGGAACCTTTTATGAAATAACATTTATTTGTGCTTCAATATTATAAATTCATATTCATAAATATCATTGGGTTTCAAATATATGAGGGGTGCGATAGACGAAGTCAGTAATCTACTCAACCTATCTCAATTTATTGCTTTTTATTTACTATTGCAATCTACACAAACAACTATCTTCTCTCACTTGATAAGTGTGACCACTACGATTTGCAATTGAACCGTTCCTTGTGGATACGACAAACCCCCTTTACTTACTATTATACTGTTGTGATTTTGTTACGCTTGCCATAATTTCAACAAGTATTTTTGGCGCAGTTGCCGGGGAACGGTGTTTCAATTTAAATTCTCGGGAGATCTATCTTACCAAGTTGTGAATATTTGTATATCTTTTGTAATTATTTTTTTCTCTTATTTTTTTTTTATTTTTTTGTAATTAATTTATTTTTCTATTTTTTCTTTCTAACTAACCCTTGTTCTAGTACTTGTGATTTATACTTTTGAAAGGTCAGGTACCAAGAGCGCTATTGGAATTTGACCCTGAAATTAGAAAGACGAGCTCAAGGAGACAATCTCACCACTCTCTGTTCAACCACCCCAGATGAAGTAAAAGTTGCACCAATCATGGCTAGTGAATGGAAAAATCAAGCAAGAAGAACACTAGGAGATTATGCCAGGGAGCAAGGATGGCAACGTCCACCAAGGAGAACACTTGGAGATTATATTCCACAGCGAAAACCAGAATACTTCTCCAACATACCGGTTCATGCTAACTTCTCTACCTACAATAATTATTCTGACAATTTTTTTTACAAGATTGGGGAAATTACCAGAATCAAAATTTTGGGTGGCAACAAGAAGCTGTTTCGTCCCACATGCAAACTTCTGCAGATGAAATCAGGGCAAATTATAAGATTATAAGGCATCAAATAGAAGCACTCAACAAGCAGCTAGATAACCTTTCTCAGCAAATACAGGCAGTGCAATACTATCCTAGCCAGTCCCCACAATTAATTTGTGATTTTTGTGGAGGTAACCATCTCAATGGTTACTGCTCTTATCCAAGCACTCAAGAAGAGCAAGTTAGTTATATGGGAAATCAAGGAAGACCAGACAACTTCTCCAACAACAACAACTTTGCAAACAATTCACAAGGATGGAGAAATAGCCGGAATCAGAACTTTGGGTGGCACCAAGATGATGTTTCATTCCCCATGCAACCTTCTTTCCAACAGCAGCAAAGTTACTCTTCAACTCAACACGAAGAATCAAGATTTGATGCTCTTCTTGAAGAAAAATTGCGCAATACTTTGTGAAATTGCAGAAAGATAGCAAAGAAACAAGAATAACTATTGACCCCATAATGGCATAGATAATAGAAAATTTAGCTAAATATCAGTCAGAACGGATCTCAGCAAAGGCTCAACCCAACCCTGAAGAACAGTGTGATGACATGACCACCATAAATGTTTAGCTGATAGGGGAAGGAACCAATGACAATCTGACTGATGAAGAAGGGGAAGCTAAAGAAGAGGAACTTGAAAAAGCAAAAGAAAAAGAAGATGAAGAAGAGGAAGCTGAAGAGGAGGAACCAGAAGAAGGTGAGGCAAAAATAGAAGAAGAAAAAGAAGAGGATGGAACAAAGAAAGTTGTGCTTAAAGAAGAGAGTGACCGTGAAGGGGATGAAGAGAACAAAACATGTGAGTTTGTACATGATGTAAAAGAACAAGAAAAAGAGAAAAAGAGTGAGCAAAGAACTGAGAGAGGAGGGGAAGTAGTAAAGAATTCACCAAATCCTAACAACCCTCCAAAGGAAGGCAAACACGGACAACGTACAAATGTTCAACCTTCCAAGAATCACAAAAGAAAGGCCTGCGAACACACTGACCAGAACAGGGCAAAGAGAAGAAAAGTCAGGCAAAAGGAGTCAGCAACATGGTCTAACTCCAGACACAAGACCAAATGGGTAGATTCAAGTTACATTCACAGTTGGTCCGAGGCAAGAATATGGGTAGGGTCACTGCCCAAATGAGTCAAAGGTGCAACACAAAGGCTCGCTAAAGGATTTCAGTACCACCCACCTTGAAAGAACAGGCGTCAAGCTAAATGACGTAAAACGAGCGCTTCCTGGGAGGCAACCCAGAGATTTTTAAATTTTTAATTTCCATAGTTTTCAATTTTATTTTATTTTTCATTTTTTTAATCAGGATTTTTCATTTTTTTAGGATTTAGAAAATTTTCAAAATTGATTGGAATGAGTTTGTGGAAAAACAAAAATTTAAACAGTTGGAAGTAGCGGAAAACTTTACTGAAAATTGCAAAATTTCATTATGTTTACTGCGCTTCACCTGCGCTAAGCGCAGGTAAAGCGCAGAAGTGCAATTTTAGTCATTGTTTTCTGCGCTTCACTTGCACTGAGCGCAGGTGAAGCGCAACGGTACGAAATTTCAAAACTGAAACCTGCGCTCCACTCACGCTGAGCGCAGGTATGCGTTGTTGCTTAAATTAAAAATAGGGGAAGTCATTCGTTCTTCCTCCCTTGTTTTCTCTTGTACCGTTTCTCTACTTCCTAAGCCCTTCTTTTCAATTTTTCCACTCACATACCTCCATCAATCTTGAATCTTTCAAGTTTTAAGGTGTGTTTCTTGTTTTTAAGTAGCTTTAACCAATTGAAATTTTCGTTTTCCTCTGTTTTTATGATTTGAACTTTAGGATAGCAACCTTAGGATTGTAAATGTAGATATTATTGATTTTTGCTATCTTGGATGTGATTTTGGCTGTGTGGAATATGAAGAACAAATTGTTGATTGGAATGCTCTTTGTTTTGTGAGTTATTTAGTTTGAAAGTGTTATGCTCTGTTTCTTGAAAAAAAAAATTGAACTTTCACTTTCCATGGGTTAATTGAAAGTTTACAAAACAAATGAGTATATTCTGTTATATGGAAATCATTACCAATTGCAACCAATATTTTGCTGTGACTTGATGGATTCTTTTCAAAAATGTATTTTGAATTGTGCATACAAATTGGTTAATGATAGGTTTCCATGTTCTTCATAAATTAGTGTTTTCAATAAGGCATCATTAAAATGAATGTGTTTTTAGCAACTAACTGTTGTTATTTGACTTTTCAGATGCCTAGCATCAAATATACTCCTGGCCTTTCCCGTGGCTCTAGATCACGAGGAGAAGGCATAGGGAAGAGGGTTTGAGACGAACCCCATTACGACCCCATGAGATTCCAGAGCAGCCACCACCAGCTGATGGACCTTATCCCTTTTGGGTAGAGCATCTGTTTTGTCAAAACTCCACCATCCACAGAGGATTGGTTCACCTCTAGGATTATTTGTACCAGACTAGACCAGACCCATACCCAGGCATGCTGCCTGATGAATTCCGGACATTCTTGCAGTGGCCTGGGGACAGGCCTATTCATCTAGGCGGAGGTGGAGCAGCAACGGCTGGAGAGAAGAATGAGGACTTACAAGATACAGAGGACGAAGAGTAGTAAATGCCTAAAAATGTTTGGTTTTTCCCCTCTCTGTAATGTAAAAGTCAGTCCTTACTGGTGTTTTTCTTTCTTTTCATTTTTTTATTTTTTATTTTCTTTTATTTTTTTAGGATTAATTTTTTTTAGTTAATTAGGATTTTTGTTTTGTATTTCATTTTTTTTAGGATTTTAGGAAATAGGGATTAAAGGAAATAAATTTAAAATCTCAAAGCTAGGCAGTCTAACTAACTGAATTAGGAAAGAAATAGGAATTCTGTGGTTGAATCCATAATCAATTAGGATTAAGATATTATGCAGGAAAATATATCAGGGTAGTTAATTAATTTCAATAAGAGATCTTATCAAGGAAATTAGCCAAAAAGCCGGTGAGTTGTGAGATTAAACACTTGAAATGAGAGTTTTCACCACTGCTTGTCAACTGTTATTGGTTGAGTTTTTGGATTTTATTCTGCATATGAAAAATATGGAAGTGATAAAGGCAAATTTTGTGATTATAAATTATTTGCTCAGTGCCAAAAAGTCAACCCATGAAAAAAATTTTCCAAATTTTTTTGGCAACCCATTTGAGCTTTAATGTTTCTTTTCTTATGCACCCCAGCCAAAATAATGTCTATATCATGTCCCTTACACACTTAGGATAGAGAGCAAATGTGCAGTTTGATAAAATGGGAGAATTGGTTGGTTACTTGAAAGTAAATTATTGAAGAAAAGCAAAGAGCAGGCACAAGAAAGCAAAGTGAGTCACTCCCTCAAGAATGAAAAAGAAAAACAAAAAAAGTGAATAAAAAAAGGGAGTGAATCACCAAACAAAGAAAAAGAGGTCAGCTGAATGATGCAAATCAAGAATGAAATGGAGAATTGAGAGAAAGTTCAAGAAAAAAAAAATTCAAAAATGCTCTCTATTTCAATGTTTCTTTGCATATCCAGAAAAACCATGAGTTCTTGATAGCCCAACCTCATTACAACCAAGAAAGAACTTTTTGATCCATGATTTACCATGTGCATGTTTATTAACCAGAAACGACTATCAATTTTAGTTGTTCAATTGCTGTGAAAAATTGAGGGAAACACTTACCCGTAAGCATGAGAAAATTCCTTGATTTATCACTTATTGTTTTGGTTACTACTTTTGAAAAAGTTTGAATGTGTTTTTATCCTTTTCTGATTGAGTTTTGGAAACACCATTTAATTCTGATTTTCAATCTGATATTTGGTAAGTAACAATTGTCTAGCAAAGAGATGATGAAATTATTTCCTTATTATTGAGAATCATAACAGGGGATTGAATTCATTTGATTGCAAAAGGTTTTCTTGCTTGAGGACAAGCAAGAAGCTAAGTTGGGGGGAATTTGATAAGTGCTAAATTTATGATAAATTTTTATATATTTTCAACACTTATCAAAGGCAAAATGTTAGATTTATTCCCTAAATTACCTCTTTTTAGTAATAAATCCAGATTTTGTGATTATTTAATTCAAATTTGAATTTGATGCTATTTTGATAAGAAATCTGTTGATTTTGTAGATAAAGAGGAAAGTTTTAAATGAAGAAACAAGATAGCATTTATTTGAAGAAAGAATCTGCAGATAAGATTCTAAATGGCAGCGGATAGAGATAAAATCAGCAGTTATTTGGATAAAGATTTGCAGATAAAATTCTCAATTCAAATTGAAGATAGAATCAGCACAAGATCAAGCTAAAAAGAGGGAAATAAGGAAAGCGTAGCAGATAAAGATAAGATCAGGAAGAAATCAAGATGAAAAAGAGGAAACCAGGAAAAGCAGAAACGGTGAGCTGCGCTCTACCTGCGCTGAGCGCAAATGGAGCGCAGGAATTAAAATTCCTCTCTGTGTCCTGCGCTTTATCTGCGTTGAGCGCAGGTTGAAGCGCAGGAATACGGAAATAGATTTTCAAAAAAGATTTCCAACGAGATTCCTTCCAGATTTCAGATAGCTTTCCAACTTCTATTTAAATGACCTTTTGCATAGATCAAGAGATGGCGGAGCAGAGCTGGAGCTAGAGAAAAGTGTGATAGTTTCTCTATTGGTTTGTAATGGCTACCATGAGTAGATAAACTCTCCCAGAGGATTGAATGTAGTCGATTCAATCCCCAATTGTATTTGAATTCTCTTTATTATTTATGAATCCCTGTTTTTAAAATATTGGTGTTTTTATTCTGTTCTTAATGCTTAGCTTCCGCCTTTGTGCCGGAGTTATAGGTTGGTTTTATGGGGCGCACTGTAAAGTGATTTTGTGAAATCAATAATGAGTTTGGGGGAGCCTAGGAATAGGGATCTTGAACTCTGATTGGTGAAAACACTCAAGTTGTCACTGTGGGAACCAGGATGGCTTGATAGCTTTTACAAATTAATCTTTAATTCTGGGTAATTTATCACTGTGGGAACCAGGGTGAATTATTTTTGAGTATTTCATATATGTGGCAACCTTTTATGAAATAAAATTTATTTGTGCTTCAATATTATAAATTCATATTCATAAATATCATTGGGTTTCAAATATATGAGGGGTGCGATAGACGAAGTTCAATCCTAGTTCCAGTAATCTACTCAACCTATCTCAATTTATTGCTTTTTATTTACTATTGCAATCTACACAAACAACAACTATCTTCTCTCACTTGATAAGTGTGACCACTAGGATTTACAATTGAACCGTTCCTTGTGGATACGACAAACCCCATTTACTTACTATTATACTGCTGTGATTTTGGTACGCTTGCCAGAATTTCAACATTCTCGAGTTCTTCTTTTACCGAATTCATCTCCTTCCGCCCCTCACACATTCCAGCATGTCCCTCATTCCAACAGTAAGGATTGCTCAGTTCTTCCTCATAGCCCGATGGGTATTGCACCCTTTCTACGTGAGGGTTTCCCAAACAAATGCTCCTGGTTGATTAATTCCATCATTTTCTTTGGACTTGTTCAATAACTCAACTAACATCCTTTTTACTTCCTCCATTTGTCCATTCATGGCTTTCATTATAGCTTTTATAGCATCAACTTCTTGTGACAAATTCTCTCCCTCGGGAAAGCTTCTTTCAGCCATGATCTCTTGTCGAGCCCTAGATCTCGGCTCATATGATTCTCGTACGAGTTTGGAATCAACAGAAGTTTTCCTAGGGCGAGCAATGATCGAGATTTGATTAAGCACTTTCTTCACTGTTTCTTAAAAAATTGAAGAAAATAAATAAATAAATAAATAAGGAGGAAATGAAATCTTTGACCCTAGTTTCTTATTGTGGGTCTTTTGGAAAAATGTTGGTTACGTAGCTTAAACTTGATGCGAGTATCTTGGTTTGTCTTTACTTGGGCCATTCCCCGAAACGTTACGTTCGAAAGTACTAGGCCCTATTGAACACGATTATAGGATTGAAAGTAGCTCCTCCAATGATTTCTTTCACAAACCATTTCACAGAATGTCTTGAAAGTACTATGCCACATACATATCGAAATAAAGACAACTTAATTCATATCCAAAAGAAGGTTCATTCATCCATTACATCAAGTTTACATATTACGATCAACCAATCGTTTCATCTGCCTCATCAAGTTTTTACAATATTCAATGAATTCACAAATTTCCCCTTGTGTGGACAGTGGGTTCACCATCCCACCTGCTGCTTTTCAGAAGTCTTGGAATGTCTTCAATCACATTCTCTTCTATCATTTTATTTTTAAACTATTTGCAAAAAGTTTTGGTGTTCACAGGGTCTGCTGGTTTGCGTTTTGCGGTGATCGAACTGTGGTGTGCATGTGCGCCTTGTAAGGTCCAAGAATCCTCCCACTGTGGTTTTAATTATGACAACCCATCACAAGTCACAACATAATTCTTATTCTCAAAGGACTAATCATTTCATTTGAGAATGTGTCCAGAAGATGCAGGAAACTCCTTCAGAAGATGTAAGTTCTTCTAATCTATTAAGAATGACAAATCTGTGAAAGAAGGCATAAAAGATGTTTGGTAAAATCAAAAGGAAACCATCTGCAACTTAATAAAGTCTTCAGAAGATGAAAACAACATCCTCATAAAGGAATTCATGACAAATCTGCTTTAGAAGGAAGATACACTTTTAAAGAAGCAAAATAAGTTCTCCCAAGGTTTCCAAGGATCAAAATGAATGAAATAAATGAACTGGAAGTACTGCACAGAACCTGAAACTCATTTGCAGAAGGGTTTACAGATTCTGCAGAAGGTGCTCTTCAGTCTGCTATCCAAGCTGTATCTTCTGCAAAAGGTGCTACAGTAAGAGAAAGCTCTAGTTTGTGAAAACTGAGTTGTGTTAAGCCTGAAGAGGCTGTAAAAAGAATACTAGTGGTAGTGTGTACCCAAGAAGATTGTAATTTGGTTGATTGAGTAAGAAATCCTACTAGGTGTAGGGACTGGACGTAGCCTCAGGTTGGAAGAGGTGAACCAGTATAAAAATCTTGGTGTCCTATTCTCTTCCCTACTCTCCTTACTTATTGCATGTGCATGAAAATATTTTGAAAACTATTTAATACCTAAGTAACTGTTAACTATCAAGATTCCAAAGAAGGAATCCTATTTTCTACATACTACATTAACTTCTAACATCTATCTTCTGTCCATCTGCCTTTTAATACTAAGCCAAGTAAAACTTGAGCAGAACAATATTAAAAGATAATTGCAGAAAATTTTATTTAATCACAATTCAACCCCCCTTCTTGTGATTAAAACTTCAACTTCAATTGGTACCAGAGCTTGCCTCTAGGGTTGAACTCACTTAACAGTGAGAGAGGAAAAGATCAAGGGAAATGGCCAACCATGGAGCTGCAATGTTCATCCCAGAAGGATCCTCTACAAACATACTACCAGCCTTCAATGGAAAGGACTACTACTATTGGAAGGATAGGATGAAGTTATTTCTAGAATCTCAAGACATTGATCTTTGGGATGTCATAGAAAATGGAAACTATATTCCTATGATCAGAAGAACCAGAATCTTAACTCCTCCCAGAGAAGAAGCATCAGAAGTTCAAGAGGAAATTCCAAAACCTAAACCCAGAGAAGAATGGTCACCAGAAGATAAGCAAAGGTATCTTCTGAACTCTAAAGCTAAATTCTTTCTTCTTTGTGCATTAAGTAGAGGAGAATATGATAAAGTAGTTGGCTGCTCCACTGCTAAAGAAATATGGGACACACTAAAAATTGCCCATGAAGGAACTGATCAAGTAAAAGAATAAAAAATAAATATTTTAATTCACCAATATGAAATGTTCAATATGATTGAACATGAAACCATAGATGAGATGTTCAGCAGATTCACAATCATCATCAATGATCTGAAATCTCTTGGTAAGAGTTATTCTAATCAAGAGCAAGTTAGAAAAATTCTCAGAAGTCTCCCAAAAATATGGAGACCAAAGGTAACAGCTATACGGGAAGCAAAAGACCTGGCTGCACTTAAGCTAGATGAACTTCTTGGATCCCTGAAAGTTCATGAGCAAGAGCTTATGGATGAATTACCAAGAAAAGATAAATCCATTGCTCTCAAAGCAAGTACAACAAAAAGGGGAAATTCTACAGCAACAGAAGATAAAGCCACTAAAGAAAATTCATCATTAGAGAATGATAATGAACTTGCCTTCATATCCAAGAGGATCCAAAGACTAATAAGAAGAAAGGGCAAAGGAAAGAAACTCTTCAACTTTAAAAAGGATGGACCAAAAGGAGAGAGCTTCAAAGGACCAATCATTTGCTATGAATGTAACAAGCCTGGACACATCAAAGCAGAATGTCCTCAGTTAAAAGAATCAAAAGGATTCCAGAAGAAGAAAGCTATGATGGCAACATGGGATGACTCAGAAATCTCATCAGAAGATGAATCTGAAAATGAAACAACAGATATGTGCCTCATGGCTGGAGAAGATAATGGAGATGATGAGGTAATAACTTATAACCCTACTGCATATAAAGAACTAGAAGATGCCTTTGAAAACCTATTATCTAACTCACACACTCTATCACAAAAATGTTTACTTCTTAAAGAACAACTAGTCAAAACTAAAGAAGAAAATGAAAAGCTTAAAGAAGATAATAATAGGTTAATCAAAACAAATCAACATCTTCAACAGTCTCATTTCAAATTATCAGAACAAGTAAAAATGATTAGCAATAATTCTGCAGAAGATGAAAAATCTGCAACACTGCAGAAGGAAAATCATCTTCTGCAAAAGAAAATTGATGAACTGCAAAATGATTTGAGTAAGTTTGTAAGCAGCACACGCAATCTGAACAAATTAATAGGAAATGGAAGAGAAGCCTTTGATAAAAGGGGATTAGGATATAATCAAGATCAATTCTCAAAGAATCATCAAACTGTATTTATTCCTGCCAAAAGGAAACCTCCAAATTGTTCTTGGTGTAACAGATTTAGACACAATCACCAAAACTGTTACAGAAGGAAAAAGGAGCTTCAAAAGAAAGGTATCTAACCACTCAGGACCCAAGAAGATTTGGGTACCTAAAGCTTTACTATCTTCTGATGTAGGAACCAGTAAGAAACTCCAAGAAGAAAGAGCTATGGTTCTTGGATAGTGGATGCTCAAGACATATGACTGGAGACAAAAGCAAATTCATCCAGTTACACAAAATGGAAGGTGGAACAGTAACCTTTGGAGACAACAACAAGGCTCAAATCAAAGGTATTGGAAAGATAGGTATGAAGAATTCTATCCAAATTAATAACGTATATTATGTGAAAGGGTTAAAACATAATCTTCTTAGCATAAGTCAACTATGTGACAGTGGCTATGAAGTTATGTTCCAACCTACATTTTGTGAGATCAGAGAGTCATCTACTAAAAAGGTCTTGTTTTCAGGGATTAGAAACAAAAACCTATATAGCATTTATTTAGAAGAATTAACTGACCAAACTTGTTGTGCTTCTTTTGAAAATGATAAATGGACCTGGCATAGAAAAATTGGTCATCTAAATATGAAAGCCATTTCTAAGCTATCTAAGTTAGATTTAGTTAAAGGTTTACCAAAATTAAAATTTGATAAAGACAAAGTATGTGAATCATGTGTTAGAGGCAAACATACTAAATCAAGTTTCCACCCCAAGAATGTAATCACCACAAAAAAGGACTTTAGAACTTCTACATATTGACCTATTTGGGCCTACCAAAACACCTAGCTTGGGAAATAAAAAATATGGACTTGTTATAGTAGATGATTACTCTAGATACACATGGGTTTTGTTCCTTACAGCTAAGGATGAATCTTTTGATGCTTTCAAGATCTTCTTCAAGAAGATTCAAAATGAAAGTGGCCAAATAATTGTTTCTGTGAGAAGTGATCATGGAGGGGAATTTGAAAATCATGCTTTCAAAAACTTCTTTAATGAAAATGGAATTTCACACAACTTCTCTTGTCCTAGAACTCCACAACAAAATGGAGTTGTAGAAAGAAAGAATAGAACCCTCCAAGAAATGGCTAGAACCATGTTAAGTGATAGTGGAATTAAAAAATACTTTTGGGCTGAGGCTGTATCCACTTCATGCTATATACTTAACAGAGTTTTCATCAGAAGCATTCTTAATAAAACTCCATATGAAATATGGAAAGGTAGAAAGCCCAACATTGCATATTTTCATGTATTTGGATGTGAATGCTACATATTAAACAACAAAGAAAACCTTGAGAAATTTGATGCCAAATCAGAAAAGGGTATATTTCTTGGCTACTCAACCACTTCAAAAGCTTATAGAGTCTATAATATTAAAAATCATACTATAGAAGAAAGTATGCATGTTATCTTTAATGATGCTAACCCTCCTTCTCAAGAAAATGATAAAAAGGATTCATATGATGAGACTGAACCTGTGTAGAAGGTATCTTCTGAGAACAATAGCTCTCAAGAAGATACTCCAGTGGTTAAAAATCCTGCAGAACATTTTGCAGAAGATGCTGGTATCCAGAAACAAGATCTTCCCAAAAGTTGGAAGCTCATCACTGATCATCCACATGATCAAATCATAGGAAATACTGCAGAAGGAGTAAACACCAGAGGTCAATTAAGAAATGAAAATAGCTCAGCTTTCCTATCCCAAATTGAGCCAAAGAATGTGAATGAGGCTCTTGCAGAAGAATCATGGATCAAAGCTATGAAGGAAGAGCTTGATCAATTTGAGAAGAATGAAGTATGGACCCTAGTACCACCTCCAAAAGATCATTCAATAATTGGCACAAAATGGGTTTTCAGAAATAAAATGGATGAAAAAGGTAATGTAATCAGAAACAAAGAAAGGTTAGTAGCCCAAGGTTACAACCAACAGGAAGGTATTGATTTTGATGAAACTTTTGCACCAGTAGCTAGATTAGAAGCTATTAGAATCCTCCTTGCATTTGCTGCATTCAAAAATTTCAAACTTTATCAAATGGATGTGAAAAGTTCTTTTTTAAATGGTTTTATAAATGAAGAGGTTTATGTACATCAACCTCCTGGTTTTGAAAATAAAAAACATCCTAATCATGTTTTCAAATTGACCAAAGCCTTCTATGGTTTAAAACAAGCTCCAAGAGCTTGGTATGAGAGATTAAGCAATTTCCTTCTTCAAAATAAATTTTTAAGAGGTCAAATTGACACCACCTTGTTTAGAAAAACTCTCAAGAAAGATCTTCTTATTGTGCAAATATATGTTGATGATATTATATTTGGTTCAACAAATTTAAAAATGTGTGAAGAGTTTTCTGAACTTATGAAAGGAGAATTTGAGATGAGTCTCATGGGAGAATTGAAATTCTTTCTTGGTCTTCAAATCAAACAAGAAAATTCTGGAATTTTCATTAATCAAGAAAAATACACTAGAGATCTTCTTAAAAGATATAAAATGAAAGGGTCAAAACCCATGGGAACCCCCATGCATCCTTCTACAACTTTAAACTTAGAAGAAAATGGAAAACCTGTTTCTGAAAAGGAATACAGAGGGATGATAGGTTCTCTATTATATTTAACTGCTAGCGGACCTGACATTTTATACTCAATAGGTCTTTGTGCTAGATTTCAATCTTCTCCAAAAGAGACTCATGTTGCTGCAGTAAAAAGAATACTTAGATATCTTGTTGGGACAACTAACCTTAGACTTTGGTACAAGAAAGGCACACATTTTGAGCTTACAGGTTATTGTGATGCTGATTATGCTAGGGACAGAATGGATAAAAAGAGTACAAGTGGAACTTGTCAATTTCTTGGAGAATCCTTGATCTCCTGGTCTTGTAAGAAGCAACCCACTATAGCATTATCCACAACAGAAGCTGAATATGTGTCAGCTGCTAGCTGCTGCTCACAAATGTTGTGGATTAAGCATCAAATGGAAGACTATTGTTTAAGGTACTCTAAAATCCCCATCTTCTGTAACAATACTAGTGCCATTAACTTGTCCAAGAATCCAATCCAGCATTCTAGATCTAAGCATATTGACATAAAACATCATTTCATAAGGGATCATGTCCAGAAGAATGATATTGAATTAAAATTCATTGAAACTAAATTTCAAATTGCTGATATTTTCACAAAACCTCTTGTGGAAGATAGATTTGTGTTTCTTAGGAATAAAATTAATATGAAAAATGTAAATTCTTGAAACCCTAAATGAATTTTACTCCTCAGAAGACTGAAAGATCCAAATTCCTATGCAGAAGATGTAATGTTCTCATCTTTCTGCAGAAACATGAACTCTCATGAAATCAGAAGAAGATTCATCTTTTGATATCCCTGATCTAATTCTAATCTTTTGCAAAATTCTCTATGAGAAAAGAAGATGTAATCTGAAACTCCAGAAGAGAATACCATCTTCTGCAACTTTTCCTATGCAGAAGATGCTCACATAGTTGATTCTGTTCCTATGTTGTTCATGTGTAGCAGAAATACAGTGATCATTGACCAACAGGACCGTACCATGATTGTCCTTAATCCTAGGATATGTCTCTATTCTTCACGGTTATCAATGCTAATCAAACAATAAATAAATATATTTTAAAGAGTCAATACTAGGTTGCAGGTACCTCCTTCTATTAGGGGTGCAAAAGGGAATAAAGAAAAGAGGACTTTGGTCCCTAGCAGAAAAGGGAAGACAGTTATTGCATGAATAAAGCAATAAATAGCTGACCGTTGAGGGTTTACCTATTGTGCCTAAAATCCTGCGCGCGTTCTCTCTCTTCTCTCTATTCGAATCTCTCTCTCTCCCTCCAGCTAACGGCTAGTATGGCTTGTGTACTTAAGCACTGGATTGCAGTTTGGGAAGGCACTCAACTAATTTTTCTTCCTCTGCATTCTCATCTTCTTGCTCCCATAAAGAATACTCCCACACTCTGTTTTCCTTTACCTCCTTAAGAAAAATGAGGATCAAGCATGTTGCAGATAAGAAGAACTCATCTTCCTCTAGAAATTCTGAAGAACCTGAGATAATGGGAAATGAAATCGTGCCTTACACAGGGGTATTAGATGCCCAACCTATCTCCATTGAACCATCACCATTTCAACCACACTCTACAGCTTCATCTCCCACACCTTCTGAGCAACACCTTTCCACAGAACTACCTCCCAAGGAACCTCATTCTGAAGAACCTCCATCACAATCTCCTACTACACCCTCATCTTCTTCAGTTCCATCCTCCTCTAGAGCTCAAACTGCGTCTGTAGTCTTTGTCAGAAGGTCTGACAGACTAAGAACTGGACCAAGTTTCCACACAACTGGAAATGACCCTAACAATCCCATTGGGATTGACTCTCCCTCCTCTACCTCGCTCACAGAACCAAAATCATCCAGCCATGAAATACCAAACTCTACAGAAATGTCACAAGAAAGTGACAGTGAAGAAAGTGATCCTTCTAAAGGATCAGAAGACACCAATTTGGAACTCTTTCAAGACCAAGAGATGCTGAAAATCTTCTATGACAAATAGGAATGGAAGACCATCATTCCTGGAAGAATTTCCTGCTAAAAGAAATAAGGAAATGTGGCTGGGAAATTGGACATTTTGTCCAGAAGCAGGATTGGGGAGACTACCTTCTGATGAGAGAACCAATGTATCCTAGGCTAGTCAAAGCCTTTTATGCCTCCGCCAGTCGATATAGGAGTGATGGGAACTCCTTAGTTGTAGAGATAAAGGGGTCAACTATTGTTCTTACTACAGAAGGAATAGATGAAGCCATAGGTAGCCAGCCCGTGGAAAACAAACTATATGATGATAACTGGTATGCTTCTACAATCATTACCAAGGAAGAATTCACCAAAAAAATTCTCCATCATCCAGATTCCCCTCTTCTGTCAAGCAAGCTTATCCTAATCTGCAGACTGTTTCACAAACTTTGCTGCTACTCTCTTCTACCTAGGGCTGGTACCTTAGAGAGAGTCTCTGACCAGGATCTTCTGGTAATTTATCACCTTCTTTCTGGAAAACCTTTCTCTCTTTCTTACTTAATCTTGAGGAGTATGATATACTCAGCTAACCCCCAAAGAGCATATGCAAGTCTGCCATATGGGATGATCTTAACTAGGATTTTCAGACTCCATAACATTCCCCTAGAAGAAGAAGAAAGTATAGATTCCTACACCTTCTTTGGGAAATTAAATGTCAAAAAGATGAAGATAGGAAAACCTGACCCATCTCTAGCCTATTCCAACAGTAGTGAAGAAGGAGAAGGAGCCTCAGAAGGACCTAAAGCCCCAAGGACCAAAAAGAAGAAGGAGAAGGAAATTCAGACCTTCTCCAGAAAGAGAAAAAGATGTCAAAGGCTGCTTCTGGAGAGACTTCTAGCAAGATTCAGAAAGTCTCTTCTCCTTCTCCCAGTAAAGAAATCTCTGCAAGCCCTCCTCCATCTGAGTCTATGAATTTTGATTTTGTAAAAGAAATTGGTGATGAGGCTGTCTCACAGCCAAAATCATCTTTTGTGGAAGCTCCAAGTGGTGAAAAGGAAGATATGGATGCAGAAGCTTCTCAGGAAGTTCACAATGCTTCTGCAGAAGGATTGGCAGCTGACACCTTAGCCAACCTTGCCAAGAGATACTCTGAGCCCCCTCCATTTGATTCCTCTATGCCTATTCTTCAACCTCACCCTCCTACCAGAATTGAACCTTCAGCTGTTGAACCAGAAGATCAGCACATCTTTGCAGAAGGAAAGGAAATGCAGAAGGAAACAGTCCAGAAGGAAGACACTCAGTCAGCTCCTTCTACTGGAACCTTTGGAACAAAAATGGTAAATCAGTTCCTTGCTTCTCCAATTCTTGATTCTGGTCTTTCTGTTGTAGCTCCTCTAAGGGATAGCATTCCTCTCATCTCTTCTCATCTTTCTTCAATGAACACCTTTCTCCAGCAGCTGAGTTCAGAGAAGGTTCCTACACCTCCTTCTGAACCCATAGAAAAGCCTGATCAAACTGAACAAGCTCCTGCTGCTGCTTCTGGACCTCCATCTTCTTCAACTTCTCTTGAAAAACATGTCCAAAAGATCAAGGCTGACATGAAGAAACTGTTCACAAATGTTAATATCCTTCAAACCACTGTGAATGAGATGATCGAAATGTTCACCCAGCACCAGTTCTGGTTTAATAACTTTGTCCTTCCAATTATTGCACCATAAGCGCCACCCATGCCTTTCACACAGTTCCAGCCTCCTCAGAACATATTGCAGCCTACTACCTCTTCATCATCTGACCATTCCTTTCCATCAAAGTAGGAAGATGATGATTCTGCTTCTCCTTGCACTTTTCCCTATTTTTTTTTATTGATGACAAATGGGGAGAAGTAGTATGTAGGGTATTTCAGGCCTTGATTTTAGGGGATGGCATAACTGATGCATTTTTGGATCTTTTCCTTTGCTGTAATGATCATTTGATTTTAACTTTTGATTAATGATATTGACATGCAGTTTGCTGTCTTTTGATGCATATGTAATATTACTTCTACTGCATCTTTAATTCTGCTTCAATTATGATTTCAAATCTATCTCCTCAAAATAATGCAAGAACTAAGGGGGAGTTTTTTTTAATAGAATCAGAATTAATTAAGTAACTTTTGAAAAGGTTGTCATCATCAAAAATGGGGAGATTGTAAGGTCCAAGAATCCTCCCACTGTGGTTTTAATTATGACAACCCATCACAAGTCACTTAACATAATTATGATTCTCAAAGGACTAATTATTTCATTTGAGAATGTGTCTAGAAGATGCAGGAAACTCATTCAAAAGATGTAAGTTCTTCTAATCTATTAAGAATGACAAATCTGTGAAAGAAGGCATAAAAGATGTTTGGTAAAATCAAAAGGAAACCATCTGCAACTTAATAAAGTCTTCAGAAGATGAAAACAACATCCTCATAAAGGAATTCATGACAAATCTGCTTTAGAAGGAAGATGCACTTTTAAAGAAGCAAAAGAAGTTCTCCCATGGTTTCTAAGGATCAAAATGAATGAAATAAATGAACTGGAAGTACTGCACAGAACCTGAAACTCATTTGCAGAAGAAACAAAGCAATTCTGCAGAAAGAACCTGATGGAATAATTCCTGCAGAAGATGCAAAATCCTTTTTGGATTGTTTGAATCATTTCTATGGCAGCAGCTGAGTTAAAACAATTGAGATACACTTATAATCATCCAAAAAACACTCTCAACATGTTTACAGAAGAAGGTGTCACAGAATGAACCAAATTTGCTCTCTGCAGAAAATGAATCTGCAGAAGATGCAATCCAGTCAAACTGACAGTTGTTCCTGCAGAAGGCAACAACTGTTTGACAGTGACAACACATGAGAGGAAATCTGGATATGCTTAGAGCCTTCCCAACGGCTAGTTGCTCATTTTCCCTATAAAAGGAAGTGCTCTCCTCTTATTTTAACACACCTCTCTCTCTAGAAGATCAAATTTTATCAGATTTACATCCTCATCTTCTGGAAACATTTCTCTCTCCTCTAATTCTTAAGAATCTGCTATTGCAAGTTGTTGAGGGGGAGCTGGCTCACTAGTATTCTTCTGCTGTGCTTTATATGTATCATTTGTGAGCTTTGTACTTACCTTACTTTTCATTTTCCTTCTGTAAAGTCACAAGGAGACTAGTGATTAAAAATGTCTCTTGTGACAGTAAGAGTAAGTGTACTTTGAGAGGTCTAAAAGCTCAGATGAGAGTTAAAGGGTTTACAGATTCTGCAGAAGGTGCTCTACAGTCTGCTATCCAAGCTGTATCTTCTGCAGAAGGTGCTGCAGTAAAAGAAAGCTCTAGTTTGTGTAAACTGAATTGTGTTAAGCCTGAAGAGGCTGTAGAAAGAATACTAGTGGTAGTGTGTACCCAAGAAGATTGTAATTTGGTTGATTGAGTAAGAAATCCTACTAGGTGTAGGGACTGGACGTAGCCTCAGGTTGGAAGAGGTGAACCGGTATAAAAATCTTGGTGTCCTATTCCCTTCCCTACTCTCCTTACTTATTGCATGTGCATGAAAATATTTTGAAAACTATTTAATACCTAAGTAACTATTAACTATCAAGATTCCAAAGAAGGAATCCTATTTTCTACATACTACATTAACTTCTAACATCTATCTTCTGTCCATCCGCCTTTTAATACTAAGCCAAGTAAAACTTGAGCAGAACAGTATTAAAAGATAATTGCAGAAAATTTTATTTAATCATAATTCAACCCCCCTTCTTGTGATTAAAACTTCAACTTCACGCTTGAGACAACGGCGACGACCACACCCCAGTTTGGCGGCATCCCTTGCATGCTCAGAGAAAGAGAGGGGTAGAAAGAGAGAAACTGAAGAGAGAACTGAGAAGAATCAAGAAAGTGAATGAGAGAGATAGTATGATTGAGACTCTTCACTTTTGAAACTGAAAAAAAACCCTAGTCGTTAGATCTTTCCTAGGAACGCATCATAGCCGTTGAAGGAAAGCACAATCCATGTGCTCGTGAATCACCCACTCATATAACAACATGTGTTGGTCAGGTTCGGATACCGATAAAATTTTTTAATGAGATAAGAACCTGCCCGTGTTTATCCGATTAACCTGCGTTTTTCTACCCACTGAAACCCGTTTACCCGCTTGAATCCTCCCTCAGGTCATTAGGCCATTTCGGTTTTAAGGGGTTTCGGGCAAGTCTTGGATTCTTGGACAACCCTATTTGCACCCTTCACATCTGCAGCTAATGGAGCAACCAACACCACTCTTCAAAAGAAAACCACCAATTGTAATTCATGCTATGATTGAAATTGTAAGCATACATGATTTAATATAATAACTGAGAAAACTTGATAACATTCACAATATTTCTTTTAGCAGCTTGATTCCTTGCAATTACATCCTCTTTTGCATTGTGCTGAAGCTGGAGTTTTGTTAGGTTCTTGCAAGAAGAAAATAATTAATATAGGATAAGTGTGTTTAAAATTTCATGAATAGGTTTATTGGAACAATTTTGACATAAGCAAGGTGCTCTTCAGTAGGCTCCAACAACAAAGCATAAACAATAATTAAAAAAATAAGGAAAAAAGGGTTAAAAAGAATTCTAATCTGAAAGCCATTATGCCCAAATGCTGCTCAAGCTCTCATGCCATAAAAGATTTGCAACTGTAAGAGAACACATTATGCACAAAGCTGAAGGAAATTGATAACTTCAAGAAGGGTAATGCTTGCACTATCAATCAATCTTCTGATGAAGTAGCTCAGCTTTAAAAGAAAGTTGAAGAGTTGACTACTAACCTGGCTAACTTTGTGAAAGGAACTGAAAATTTAATAAACTTATGGGGATTCAGAAAGGTTTTAGAAACAAAGGTGGTTTATGATACTCTTCAAAAGGACCATCAAAACCTTCTAGTGAAAATTATAAAAAGCATAAAAGGTTTGTGAAGGAAGGTGCTGGATGCTCTCATTGTGGAAAGCCTGGACATCATGTGTCACAAATGTTCTCACAAAGAGAGGGACAAACCCAAGACTAACAAGAGAGGACCCAAGAAAACATAGGTACCTAAAAATATGATTATTCTTTTTACATATGTGCTTAACAAGACAAATGAAACTCCACGAATGGTACCTGAATAGTTGATGCTCACGACATATGACTGGAGAAAGGTATATGTTCCTAGACCTTAAGCCTAATGATGGAGGAGTGGTCACCTTTGGAGGAAATCAACAAGAAAAGATCAATGGAATAGGAACAGTAGGTATGACACCTCTATCCTCTATAAAAAAAGTCCTTTTGGTGTAAGGATTAAAACAAAATCTACTTAGCATAAGTCGATTATGTGATAGTGGATATGTTTTCTCCTTTACCAAGGACAGTTGCATAATTAGAAACTCCTCTGACCGAGTTCTCTTTGTAGCTAAGAGGCACAACAATGTGTATAAGATAGACTTGGAAAATTTACAAATCAAAATGTGAAATGTTTTATGTTAGTTAATGATGAAAAACATATCTAGCATGAGAAATTTGGGCATGCTAGTTTGAGATTAATCTCAATACTCACAAAGCACAATATTGTGAAAGGATTACCCAAACTTTATTACCAATATGATAATTTATGTGAAAGCTGTCTGAAAGAGAAATAAACAAGAACATATTTTCAAAGTAAAAATGTTGTTCCCACTTCAAGACTATTAGAACTACTTCACATTGATTTGTTTGGTCGAACAAGAACTACAAACCTTGACGGAAAGAAATATGGACTAGTCATACTTGATGACTATTTTAGATTTTCTTGGGTGTTATTCTTAAACCACAAAGATGATACTTTTGAGAATTTCTCCATTTTTTGTAAAAAGGTGCAGAATGAAAAGGGATTCTGCATATCTGCCATTAGAAGTGATCATGGTGGTGAATTTGAGAATGCAAACTTCAAACTATTTTGTGAAAAAATGAGATCTCTCACAATTTCTCTATGGCTAGAACATCTTAGGAAAATGAGATTGTGACACTTAAACCATCTTCTTCCTATCTGCATTTTCATTTTTTCTTCTCCTTTGTTACTTTAAAATTCGTGTCTTACTCTGGTATTTACGCTAATTCTGGATTTATTTTAGGGTTCTAATTCTAGATCTTGTTTGAATGTTATCAATAAGTTACACTCCTATAAAAAGTTGTCCTCATTATTATCTACCGTTTGAAATTATAATTTACTTTTATTTATTAAATTTTGAGTTGTATTTTTTTTAAAAAAAAACTTAGATCACTCACGAGTGAGTAACTTTTTTTGTTTAAATTATCTAAAAACACTTTACACTAGTACACTAGTAACTTTTTTTGTCCGCACGTGTGAAACTTCAGTTGCACGGACAAGTGAAATTAATTACACAGGAAACCTTGCATCTCGTAACACTAAGCATTTCGACACTTCCAAAGCTTCCAACTCCTGCAGGCTGCAGCGGCTATATCTTCTCGCCATCATTTTCTCCTCTTTCAAACCACACTACACTCTTACCTCACAATACCCCATTTCTTTCTGTTGCTCCAAGTCCTCATTTTTCTCCTCGCATTGGCGCTTTTAGTACCCATCAGGTAACACCTACCTTCCCTCATTTTCATGTGAATGTGTTTGTGGGGTTTTAGTGAGAAATGAAGAATTATTCAGTCTGCATAAAAATGTTGCTGGTTTTTTTTTTGTTTTCTTGTTTTTTTGTTTTGATCGACAAAATTATGAGCTAAAGTTTTGTTCTTTTTACGATTTGAGGTGCATTTTGCTGCATTGTGTACTGGAGCAAGCTATATTGCTGTGTTGGTTCAGTTTCCATTTAATGAAAACTGCAGATTTAAAAAATGATTTGATAAATAGATGGCTGAATACTCCAGAATTTGTGTAAATCTCCCTGTGCTTCTCACTGATTTTTGTGACTGTATAAAAATGTTTAGATATTAGATTGATGGTTTTCTGGGATTGCTGCTGTAAATGGCTAGAGCATTCATTAGGAAGCTTTTGAAAATAAATTCAATAAATTGGTTGACATAATTTGCTATCGTTTTTGTTGTTTTGGACTCTGGGGTACTAGCCAAAGCTTTTTAATGACCAATTGAAGCATCTCATTTCCTATGATTTAAAATAGTTTGTTCTTTTTTTCATATGGCATTAATTTGTTGGATTTGTTTATGATTATTATTATTATTTTATTTTTGGTTAAAGTATGTATTTGAAATTTTTAGCTGGGATTTAAAGAATTCGGAGGTCTTATGGTGGACTACTGAATCAGTTAAATTTCTGTATATTTATTCTCTATGACTGTTAGAATTTGAGTCAAATTTAACCATCTAAGTGATAAGTTTAGTATTTCTTACTATGTTAGTTTTAGTTCAAACTTCAAACTGCTTGGTGAAAAAATTTAACTTTACAAGGAATTTATATAATTGATTAACCACCTGGACATGCACAATTGTTTAGCCTATGAAGCTGTTGGTAACTAGAACATGTTGTTTCGATTTCTCTATTTCACGTTTAAGTATTTGATTTGAAAAATGAAAAATCAATAAGTCTTTTCTATAGTATTCTAAAAGGTATTGACGCTAATTTCCTTATGTAGATTCAGGGTCTCTTCTGCCATACTACACACATTGAAGATGGCGACAACATCATTTTATGGCTTGCAAATTCCATTGTCAAGATCATGCCTTCCTTCATCACAAAGGATTACAGATGCGGGCGCTGTGGCTCTTGGTGGAAAGTCCAAGGTGGGATCATGGAATAAACTTGCAAGTGTCAGACATGTTACATCTGTGCAACCTTTCCAGCGGTGCTTTACATCATCGTCCACAAAACCTGTCAAAATTGTTACAAAGGCAATGTCTGAGTCTAGTGCAAAAAGTCCAGTTTCAGGATTGCCAATTGATTTGAAAGGTTATTGTTTCCTATGATGCTCCTTGTGAATATTATATTTTTATTTAAATATATATGTCCCAATGATGTCTAACTACACTTTATAAGAAGTGTTATTTAAATAACTACTTTGTGTCCGTTTGGTTTATAGTTGAGTAAAATTGATTTTAGAATCAATGGTTGAAAATAAGTGATACACGTTTTACGAAACACGTTGGACGGAAGTGATTTAAAATTATGCATCCTCTCAACCAC
This sequence comes from Sesbania bispinosa, assembly GCA_026901365.1. Lineage (NCBI taxonomy): Eukaryota > Viridiplantae > Streptophyta > Magnoliopsida > Fabales > Fabaceae > Sesbania > Sesbania bispinosa. Next base: position 587,147 of record QLOH01000494.1, read on the forward strand.
TAGAGAATGAATGCTTATTTGGCTGTAAAAACTATTGAAAGGTGGCCTTTGCAACTGAGGCCCGTGTAAATAATAGTACAAAATATAAATAGGAAGCTAATTACCAGATTTCTCTTTTCTGTTGATAAATTCTGGAAAACTGAGTGGGTTTTCTTTCATATTGACTGTCAAAATATTGTTGGTTATCTTGTCATTGATTTTACTTTCATAGACTATGTGAACAAGTAATGGTCTACCTCTACTGAGAATAGTGTTACATGTAGGTAAAAGGGCTTTTATTGCTGGTGTGGCTGATGACAACGGATATGGATGGGCAATTGCAAAATCTCTTGCTGCAGCAGGAGCTGAAATTCTTGTTGGCACATGGGTACCTGTAAGTTATTTGTTAATTTTGGATTATAAATGGGTACCAATCAGTTGATATATGAATTCTCTGGATTCTGTCTGCTGGCTTTTGGATCTACCCCCTCCCTGGGTGTGTATGTAGTATACCAGTCCTTTCGTAGTGATACATTTACAATTTTACTAACTGTGAACCATTGCTGTAGGCTCTGAATATTTTTGAGTCCAGCCTACGACGTGGAAAATTTGATGAATCACGCGTGTATGACTTTAAAGTTTAAACAATGCTATTGATTTTGTTTATTAGACTATGTGATACCCTGCTAATAAGAAATTCTATTTCCAGATTACCCGATGGTTCATTGATGGAGATTACTAAAGTTTATCCCTTGGATGCAGTTTTTGACAATCCTGAGGATGTGCCCGAAGATGTAAACAAGAGAGACCTAGTTTCTTTTTCTTATATTTTTTTTAACAGAGATACAAAGTACATGCATGTCAAAATTTATATCCTCATACTGATTAAAGTTTTTTGGGATAATTTTATAGATAAAAGCAAACAAGCGCTATGCTGGATCCGCTAAATGGACAGTTCAGGTATATAAACTAACTTTTGTATGGTTAAAATGGTCTTTTGGTTGCCTCATTGTAAAAGTCTTGATGACTGTACTTATAGGACAAAACTGGAAATTAGTACAAGTGTAAGGGTGAAAATTGTAATGTATTTTTCTGCTAAAGAATGATTTCAGAAAATTTCTGTTGCCTTTACTTTAGTGGGACCAATGTACTAGTCCGGTGTCACATACTGTATTTGACATCTGGAATCATGGAGACAAAAGCCCCAAAACTCACTTTAGAAACAATTTTCCTTTGCGTTTTCATTTATATGAAAGACCCTGAATTAAAAATGTATTTCAATTTATTCCTCTTACTTATTTCTACTTTTCCTTTCTTGTAAATGTGAATGTGTGACTTATATTTTATAATTGTATTTCAAGGCTAAATTTTAAATAGTTTGATATAAGATTATTTTTTTAAAATAATTTGTTTCATGCTGTGTTGAACTTTATGGAAGGATAACAGTTATGAGTTATGAGTTATGACATCTGAGTGGCCATTTAGATTTAAGTAAGAATTTTGTACAGGCCCTTCAACTACTGGTCTTACTTCATATGATTTCAATGTCTGTAATACCAAATGTCTCTAAGCTGGAGTTTTTTTCTACTTTCTTGTCTCTTTTACCTTTTTGCTTGACCAAGCCTGAAGCTATGTTACTTTTCTATTCTCGAGTAAGAGAGATGATTCATTATTTACCAGTGCTTTTTCTTTTGGGGTAATTAAGATTAAGCACAGGGTATTTTCTTTCCGGGTGTTGGAGAGCCCAAAATCTTTAATGAAGTTTGAAGCTTAGTGGTGTTTATAAATATGAACGGTGTCTCAAGCTGTTGCTACTGCCTGACTGCTCAAGACTAGCCTTGTTATATCTTATGTTCATTGCTTTACTTTTCAGGAAGTTGCTGAATCTGTTAAGGAAGACTTTGGCAGCATAGACATCCTTGTGCACTCACTTGCCAATGGACCAGAGGTATGGTAAATGCAGTAATAAGCATTAAAGTTTCTTTATGTTATTGGTCTCTGGCGTTAACTAGCAGTTAATTCTGTTACAGGTTACCAAACCATTGTTGGAGACATCTCGGAAAGGATATCTTGCTGCAATATCTGCATCTAGTTACTCTTATGTTTCTTTACTGAAGCATTTTCTTCCAATCGTTAACCCAGGCATGTACATTAGCTAACAGAGTTTCCATTATATTGCTTTTCTACTTTGGTTTATTATTATATCTTTTCTGATTTATTTGTAGGTGGATCTTCAATCTCTCTCACATACATTGCTTCGGAGAGGATCATTCCTGGGTGTGTTGATTTATGCCTTAGAAAAAAGTCCTTATAATTCAAGGTTTAATAAATTTAAACTGACAATATTCATGAACTAAATGATAATACAGATATGGTGGTGGTATGAGTTCTGCAAAAGCTGCACTCGAAAGTGATACACGAGTAAGCTTAAACTTTTTTTCCAAACCTACCATCTCACAGAGTGATATTAATGCACTTCATTTATAGTTAGTTTTTATCGTTGTCACTGGATGTTCAAAATTATCCTATTTTTCATGCCTTTTCAGGTTCTTGCTTTTGAAGCGGGTAGAAAGCGCAAAATTAGAGTCAACACTATATCTGCAGGTACCTCATGACTTCTCTTTCTATCTAAATTAGTTAATGGATATATCTGATCCCAATGTCATCTGTGAAACGGTTCCTCATTTGTTATTATTTCTTAATGTGGAAGACATGGTGGCAGGGAGAAATGGAGCTCTTGCTTTCTCTATGACATTTTACAAAAACTGGCATTGTCTGAAGAATTTGATCTTTATCCCATGGATATGCAAGATTCTATTAAATGCTTTTCATTTCTTAAGTTTGTTAAACAAATGCCCACACCTTCTCTGTTAACAAATATTTAGCTATTCAAGCATCTCTATTTGGGCTTGGTTTGAATTTTCACACAATCATCTTACTGTCAATGCTATATTATCAAGTAAGCTCTGTCAGATGTATCCTTGATTGCCCCCAAAGTGATATCAAATGCTTAAATGAGATTCTTTTCCCCTGTTACATCAGTACTGTGTAATTAGCATGAATTAAGTCCTCCCTACAGTTGAATGAAGTAATGTTTTATAATTTTTTTAGATTATGAGTCTTGGTACCTATTTCACAGTTGTCTTTCCCCTAAGACCCCTTGGTTTGGATTAACTGTTTTCCTGCTAGGTGCTTGTTTTAGGGGAATTACATATTGGTGAATCTAATTGATAATAACCTTAGGAGAACCACACCACAAAAGCTAGCTATTGTAGTTGGAGAGCCCAAGGCCTTATAAATCCCACACCGGAATCCCATACTTCTGATATGGGACTCAAGTCCCATACCTTGCAATTGGATCCTAACACTAATTCTTGTGATTAACTTGTTGACACAATGTCTTTTGGCTCTAGGTCCGCTCAGAAGTCGTGCTGCAAAAGCAATTGGGTTCATTGATATGATGATTGATTATTCACTAGCCAATGCACCTCTACAGAAAGAACTATCAGCAGGTAGGGATAAATAATTCCTTTTAACGGACCCAGTTCCATTTTAAATCTGTGATTATTTGCGTAATGACTGAGTTAAAATTTTGTGTAACAGAGGAGGTGGGCAATGCAGCTGCATTCTTAGCATCACCTTTGGCATCTGCTATCACCGGTACTGTTCTTTATGTTGACAATGGTCTGAATGCTATGGGTGTTGGAGTTGACAGTCCAATATTTAAGGATCTTGACATTCCCAAGGACCAGCATTAAGCAGAAGCAACTATCACCTGAATTAGCATAGCAATGATAACCCATCCCCAAAGTCTGCCGCCCTCACCTTCTGCCCAACTAAGACAATGTGGGCCCCATTTTGAGTATCTGCTCTGCTGTTTTAAGCTATTTTTCTAAGTTTTTTTTTTTGCCTCACTACTTTAAACCTTTCTATCTATCTGTAATGTGCTTAGAAGTGCAGGTCATATGATTTTGAACGTAAGAATGTTTGATCTATGCATTAATTGGGACATAATTGGGTGATTTTTCCCCATCTCTCTAGTTTAAACTCGGTGCCATTTTGTTCTTTCAAGTTTTTTTTTTGTTTAAAATTAAGTAAATTTGATTTTCTTTTAAATTCTCAAATTCTTATTTTTTTTACCCAAATATTTAGATGTTTATGATAGATTGAAATATGTAATAATTTAAAAAATTTAGAAGTAAATAATTTGATAAAATTTAAAAAAATTGTAAAATCTAAAAAATTTCCACCAGATTGAAGATCCACCATCCATCTTAGAGGTGGTAAAATGGAGTAAAACCATTGGGCTAGTCTGAACCTGTCTGTTAAATTGTAGGGTTTGACTTTTAAAAATTGAGCATGAGTTAATGTCGGTGTTTTTTAGCCCATTCCATTTCATTAAAATGGCGGGCTTAGCTCCGTAAAGCTCAGGTTTAGCCCATATTTTATAGGGCTTGAGCCCCATTTTTTAACCTTAATTAAACTCGGGCTTTTTTGGCCCGTTCCGTTTTACCTCACAGCCTGCATCGTACGAGCCCGAGTAAGTCGGATAACCCGTTATGCCACCTCTAATCCATCTACCTTCACTGTCATGAAAATTTAATTTCATGACAATTTCCACAAGACTGAAAATTCATCATCCATCTACTTTCATTTTGTTTTTGGTCTAAATCTACTTTCATTGTCTTGAAAATATAATTTCATCTATAGGAGCGTATGACCCTTCAAATACTACCTCGCTAAGAAAAGAATGGATCAATGTAAGGGGAGTTACTATTGACACTCCCTTTTTGCTATTCACACCCACCCCACCCGTTTTGAAATTCTTTTTCCTAAACTACCCTCCTCCAATCACCCCTCCCCCTCCCCAACCCACGTCCACCTCCCCACCACCACTCAAATAAAATATTTTCTTTCTAAAAAATATTTTCAAAAAACACTTTTGGAAATGATAAAAATGGTTTTTAGAAGGAAATTTTCGGAAAAATGGCTTTAAGATGTATATTCCCAGAAATTTCTGGAAATAAATATATATACTTTTACAAAATTTTCAACGTTAGTGAGGAAAAAATCCGTTGCTAAATTTCGTTATTAAATTAGAGATGAAAATTTTCCTGATACATATTCCAGGAAAAATTTCGTCTCTGATTTAGAGATGGAATTTAGCGACAATGAAAATTTGTAAAAAATTATATATATTTATGGAAATTTCCAGACATATATATCCTGAAGCTATTTTTATCATTTGGTTTTTGGAAAACTTAAATGAAGTGGTAGTGGGGGTGTTGGGAGGTGGAGGTGGGTTGGGGAGGTGGAGGTGGAGGTGGTGGTGGTGGTGATGGGGTAGGGAGGAGTAAGATGGAAATTTTAATAGTTACAAATATTATAGGGTGTAAATAGCAAAAATGGGTGTTAAAAGTAAATTTCCAATACACGCTTAGAGTAGGTGGCCATTACATTCAACATTATCATAGAAGTTTTGAAAGTGTTATGGACTAATCCCCAGGCCCATTAACTATATCAGCCCAAAACGAGTATAACAGAGTTTTTTATGATATTACCAATTATCCATAAATTATATACTTGCCTGTTTACTATATTTATAATTATACCTGCTTATCATATTTATACAGACCCAAGACCCTTTATAAATAAGAGATATCAACAATTCACAAGGTACACAATCTATACTTAGTCAACTACTTTGACTGTTTTACATATCTGACTTGTGCGTTGGAGTGCCTTTGCAGGTACACCCCCATTTGTGGACAATCCGGATCCGCTCACCCAGATCCGAGTTCGACTTCGCATGCCCGAGTCCGAGTTCTACACTATAACAGAAAGAAAATAATTTTTAGGGAGATGGAGCTACATAATTGTATTTGTTGTGACTTCCAAATTTCCAATGGAAGTGTCATTGTTTTCTGACAAAATAAAATCACGGTACTTATAATAACAACACCCTACTAGGCTACTACATACAAACACGATAGAACACTTTTGGTCTATGGTTTGGCGTTGAAACTAGTCAAATTTAAGTTTGGATTTCCCAACATAGCTATTTACCACGTTTTAACGCTAAAGCAAATCTCTTTCCTTCGTATTGATTTTTTAACCACCATTTCATTGTTGTCACAATCCAACTCAATTCACTTGAAGTCAACTATAGTTTTTTCTTGGCAATCAAGTTATATGCTTAATGAACTTTCCTTATACAATTACCACTATGAATCTGATTGTGGTTCTGTGCGACAATTTGTCTTGATTTGCTATTCCTATAGAGCTCCAAATTTCTGGATCTTCATGTTTTTGCTCGGAATTGGAAGTTTCCACCTTGTTGAAAACCAATTTAACCAACCATTAATAACTCAAGGATCAGGAGCTCCCCTGAGCAGTGAGTACAAAGAGCATCTGAGTCCCATCAAGTATTACGGTTTTATATGTAAGTGCTGGAGTTTAGTGGCTGTGAAAATCGGTTTCATAAATTTTAATTTTTAATAAATGACCTTTTCATATGTTAATTATTTGTAGGATTTTTTTGGGAGGCGTTGTTATATAGGGAAGTAAATTTGGAAACTGATATTGCAATTTTAAGTGCGCGTAGTAATGTATGCATTGGATTGACAAGTTGGCATTACAAATTTACAAACATGTAGTGACAGAAGTTTAACTGTCAGTAACCAAAAAAAAAAAAGAAGAAGTTTAACTGTCAAATTACACATGTGAACAAAAAAGGCTTTTTGTGGTCTCTACCAAAATGATCAGTGGAAGCTTTGAATAGATATTTTTGCCTGAGGTCCTTCTTGAACATAAACAAACATACACTCGGAGCCAGGATTCAACACCTTGTGCCATTGGGGAAGTTCATAGGTATTCTTCTCACTTGTTGGAGAGAGACCCCATAAAGAGCCTGAGAGATTCTTAATCACCAACTTGAGATCTGAGATTGGCTTCAAAGAAGTGTTCTTGATTATCACCTTGTGACGGTAATAAGTTGTAGCTCCAACTGTCCATGAACTAGAGATTGTGTGAAGGAATTCAACTGGTGCACCTGCAACAGTACCATGCCATTTCTCATAAGTGTTTGCATTAAGAAATTTTTGGAAAACAATGAGACTGAAGGCCTATATTATCAAATAATCTCACCATGTGTTATAGGTATTCCTGTTTTCCACAGGTTTGTACCTGTCAAGTCAATAGATGTCATATTAGAAGAGTAAAAGGATGTAAAAGAAGAAACTTTCAAAATTAGAACAAAGTTTTGTCCAAGTTTATCTATTTTGACCATATTACTCACTTAGTGTTTTTTCCTGGGGCACTGGAGATTCATCTTTGTAGGAACCTGTGTCATGTAAATTAGAGAAAAGTGATTGAGGCTTCATAGAGGAAGTGTGTGTTTGGTTTACTCCAAAATCACGTTTCAAACGTGGATCCGAGCAAACGCTACTGAGAGTAGTGTTGGCTCGGATCTACGTCTGAAACGTGATTTTACAGTAAATCAAACACACTAGAAGAGGTAGACACAAAAAAAGATTAGTGCAGAATGACTACTATCCCTCACCTATATTACCACCATATAAACTCTGCAGTTTAGCAAAGATGCCTACAAGAGGAGCTGAGCCTGAAAGTGTAGGCTCAGTTTGTTCATAATTGGATCTATCATCAGAGAACTCATCATTTTTATCAGGACCCCCCACAAGGCCACCACAGACATTAGGATTTGGCTCAGGGCGGTTATACCATGTGTCAAATCCTTGGGTGCAGCCAACCTCAGAGTGAAGTGAAAAGATTGAAGCAATGGAAGCACCTCTATGGTGAACATGAACAGGATATTTTGGTCCATATCCAACCAAGTAGCTCATATCATCTGGGTTTTTACCAAGGATATAATCAGCCTGTGACAACCAAAATTCAGTTTTATTTTATTAAATCACATTGCAAAACCATTTTACATGATCAGCCAGGGATAGGAGTAGGACAGTCTCAAAAAGGTACCTGTGACTTGGCAAAATTGATGAGTTCCTGGGGCTGAATTTGTGCATCTGGACAGGTTAGCTGTGCTTTTGCCTCTGAGAGATAATTTGAGTAAACAGCTAAAAGAAATGCAGCAGAAGAAACATACTGCATGTTGTTCCATTCACGGACGTATAATAAGCCACCTAGTAAACATAAAACACAAGCAGAAACACAATGAAATGATTATATCTTTCTCTGAATGTTCATTTTAAGGCAGTGAGTATGATGATGCAATCCATTTGAAAAGGAGTTCAAGTGATTGTTACTAACCTGGAGTTTTCTGGACATTGTAACCATCATTCTTTTGCAAGCAGGCGCAGGCAAAATAATCTGCTTTGGCCTGATATTGCTTTAGTGTGGAGGTGTAAGGACCAGACTTGCCTTCTAGTAATACCTGCAAATTGGATTTGGCCATTTATTTCATGATTCTTTGAACCATAATTATTGGTAATATGCAATAGTTTAAGCCATTGCATTGCAATAATGTGCAATGGTTTAAACTATTGCATTGGATTTGACCTTCTTAAAACATTGTAATTGCACATTAGATTTCCATATAGTCAAATTCATGGATTGATAACAATTAACAACAAGAGTCTTCCCACTAGATGGGGATTGCTACATGGATCAATTGACAGTTTGACACCAATGTGTACTTCCAAGAACCAAGTCACAATTGACTAAATAATTATATTACTTTCAAATTTAGCTGTTATAACTTCAGAAGACAATAATAATTCCTAACATGAAATGGATTTTAGTTAAGTGGCTAGCAAATAGGCTAAAAATATTGTCATGGTTACCTTTGATAGGAGGGTCTGCACACCAGCATATTTGTTGTCCCAAGAGAACTCTTTCATAGCCCAACCAGTTCCACCCATATACACAGCATTGTCCACTACATACTTTAGGTAGTATTCATCACCAGTTGCTTGATGCAGCCAGGCAGCAGCCCATAACAATTCATCCTTCACAGAAGCAGTTGATTTAGTTGTCATTAGAGTAGATAGTAATTAGTGTAAAGACAGAATAGAGAAATGTTTACTCACTGAGTAACCGGAAGAAGCATAAAATTGCTGAGCACTAACTATGGAGTCATCATATAGACCTCTGTATCTGTCTGCAAACGTGAAGAGCTGCAACATATATACAAGAACATCAACATAACTCCTTCGGTTGTAACATATTGAAATTATTTATGTATATATACAGTTACTCAACCTTCATCAATTAGAGAATTGTACTTGTACATCATATTGTGTGTTTTGGGATTTTTAAGAGTGTTTGGAAGAGCTTATTTGAGCCTGTCTCATGGCATAAGAACTGCAAGTGCTTTGATAAACTTATAAAAATAGGTTATGGCATGTTCATAAGCTAATTTGAGCTTATTTCAATAAGTTTCTCAAAATTGTTTATGGAATAGTTTATGCGGAACTTAAGTACCCCCGTTCCCTCTTTGTTCTCATCCATCCCCTAAAATGATTAGGGCATAAGCTCTTGTGTGATAATCACTTATTGAATAAGTGCTTAATTAAACTGTTTTTCCAAATATGATTAACCCTTTGTTTCTTTAATGTCATGCTAAAAGTGATTTTAATTTAATCAATGTGTGTGAGTTCTCACCTGTTTTGCGTGAACTAGGAGGAGATTAGAGTAAGAAGAGTTGTAGGGCCTGAAAGCTATGGCTGCAGCAGCCAATGCAGCAGCAGTTTCACCTGCAAGATCTGAGCCAGGGTGTTCTTCATCAATTTTGTAGGAAGTTCTTGAAGTTGTCATATCTTCAGCACGCTCCCAGCAGTAGTGATCAGAAGCTCCATCACCCACCTGCAATTTCTCAGAGAAAAACACCATCTTACTATACCATAATAAGCATGCTTGACATTGAACCAAAGTAATAAATAATGTTTTAAAGAGCTTAATTCCATCCAATGTATATGATTAAATCTGATTTTGTTCATCAAATTGCTCACATGAAAGTAATTTGTTAAACCAAATGATATAGATACGAAGCAGAGTAATAATATTAAATAATAGTCAATTAAAAAAAAAAACTTTATTTCCTTAGACTCCTAGCATGTTTGGTTGAAAGAGATAAACTCACGTTTTTAATGCTAAAAATAATTACGTTGAAAAATTTAAATTTGAGCTGTTTTAACGTTAAACCAGACACTCAATTAGAGAACTTGTGTATAGTACTATAATAATTTAGGCAGATGAAAATTGGTGGCCAACAGGACTCAGTCTCTGGTTGTTGCACTAGCATTACCTGTCCCCAAAGAACATTAGGCTGAGGATGAGCTTTGATGAAGTAATCAGTTCCCCATTTAATGGCCCATAATGTGTCTCCCATTTGATTCAAGTCTGTGATTTCCTTACTGAACTCAATGGCTCCCCATGCAAGCATTGTGACACTGTAGGCCATAGGCAGCCCAAACTTCACATGATCCCCTGCATCATAGTACCCACCCACCAGGTTTACCTGCATTACAAAAGTCAAAAAACCATAAAATTAAAAACACCAAAAATCCATTGATGCCTCAAGTTAAAATAACACTGCAATTAATCAATTTAGTTGTGTACTCATTAAATCTCAAAAAAAAAAAAAAAAAAAATCAAATCTCATGGAGACTCACTCCTTGCTGAAATCCATCCTGAAGACCAGAGTCACCACGCCATTTGACTCGCTGCTGAAGTGGTAGTTTACCAGATCTTTGTGCTTCAAAGAACATCAAGCTCTTGTCAAGAGCATCACGATAGTTGAATCCTAAGGGAACACTTGCTCCTAAACGCACCAGTGCTATAAGAAGCATGCACAAAGAGATGTTCAGGTTCTTCATGGTGCAATCTCAGGGAAATCAGAAAATTTTATTGTTACCACATAAACTAATAAGGTTTCCCTTGTGCATGGCATTGCAATTCAAGTTCTTATATATAACAAGAAGAAGAAAGAAAAAATAAAGGGTTTGAAACAATGTGGTGGTAGCCATCACGTTTGGGTTGACATTTGACAAAGGAGAAGTTGGAAGAGGTTATCACGTCTTGACGTGCCAATGTGTAAACTGTTTGCATATATTATATACTGGAGGGGCAGTGATACAGTGCTGCAGCTGTATGAAGCTGATGATATGCCGCATCACATTATTTAATCTGAACCGTGTATCGTGTAGAATGTTTCTTTATCGTAGTTAATAAAATAGATTTGAATTAAAATGTAGGTTGGCCGGGTAGGTGCTTCTGCAGGCAATAATATATGTAGCCTAAATATCCCTTTAAACTTGTCCAACTACTTGGCTTTTAACATTTATGGAGAGTTAATTTCGGCCAGGTTGGTTTACAGTTTACAGGAATTGATTTGGGTAGAATTGATTTGGGTAGAATTGATTTTTGTTTGGATATCTAATTCTAAAAGTGGGTTGGCACAAATTGATTTTGTTTGGATGAAATAAAGTAAAATCACTTTTAGAGATAAAATTACTAAAATGGATTTACTAAAATTACTAAAATTACCGTTAACCTATCATTATAGGGGTTCATAGGTAAATTTAGCAAACGTATTTTTGGAGAATCAATCTACAAATCAATTGCAGCAAACCACGTTAAAGAGGGTACAAAATTCGTTTACTATTCATCACAATTGTACCCAAACACTTTTCCAATATGTCCTAACCTCAGTTTGACTGGTAAAAATAACTAAATTTACACGTATTAAGAAAGTTAGTTAAACTTATTAAATTTTCTTGGTATCATGTAAAAACACTACTGCATTATAGGTTTTTAGCAACATTTTTGTTTTTACACTTATTAAAAATGTTACTAATATATTTAATTAAGGTGAAATTGTAACATTTTTAAAATAAATGTTAGCGTGTCTTTTTTTTTTTGTGAGGTTTTTTTTGGGTGAGGAAATGCTATTGTGTCCTTAACTAACTTTTTACACATTCAGATTTTATAATTTTTTTAATGTTTTTAGAAAAGGACGAAATCAGGGTCTCTCTTTCTCTCCCTCGATTGCTTGCACCTTTACTCTCTCGATTCTGGGTTTTCATACCATTCTCACGTCTTCACAACGGAAATCCCACAAGGTGCTCATGATTGATTGGTAAGTTTCTCTAACCTTCTTTGACCAAATCTCATGCGACGCTCTCTTCGCAAATTTACAGTTATTTCTCTTCGATTTGCAGTTAGAAGTTGCTTTTCATTGAGCAACGTTTGATGATTTCTTCTTCGATCTCCTTTTTCCCTTCATTCCGGTATCGATTCTCTTCAATCTCCTATTTTATCATATTGTTTGTGGGCGGCATTTAGGGTGCAACAGCCAATAATGTTGTGCACTGTGCCACACTGAGTTTTCACCCTATTTCTCAATTCTCGGGGGTGATTCATGAATTAGGCAAAATTATAACAATTCCACATATTTGCAATTTAGGCCCTGAAAAAAAAAAACAAGTGAGTGAATACACATACAGGTATCAGTTTAGAGTGGTAATAGGCGGAGAACGGCAGTCACGCATGAGAGGAAGAAAGACGACTAGGGTTAGCAAAGATTTCGTTCTGTGTCAAAACTATACCATTCTCTTCCATTTACTCTGCTTGTCTCCGTTGATTTCGTCTTCCTTAGAAGGGAGACAACAGAACCAGATACAACGGAGGTTGTTCGAAGTGATGGAGGTGGAAAACGGAGAAGCCGCGATTGAGGTTAGTGGTTTTCCCCCAAAAAAATTTATGTTGATTGAGCCGTGCATGTGTGGAATTGTAGGTTAGTTGGATTACCTTTGGCTGAGCCCTAATTTTTTGTCTTGATTTCCCCCGTTTTGAACCAATCTTCTTCTTCCTCAGCTAAAATAGGCTTTAAAAAATGA